>JACSYO010000527.1:2000000-2727500 GCA_016806645.1 Ophiodon elongatus
TCACCTCCTGCCTGACAACAGCCGGGGTGAGTGGGATTATTCTGAAACTAACTTGCACATCAAACAGTCTGGTTTTACAATTAGATATTTCATTCATGTAAAAAAAAAATGTGAAAGTAGAACTGAAATATAAAAGCATGGGAATACATCCCCGAAGGCCGTTGTTTATTACGACTGCTGCCGACCAAATCACAGAATCTCTTGATGGGATCATGCTGAATGACTATTTTCATCATCATCATTTTTTTGTTTTGTTTTATGCTGCCATCAAATTGCAGTGTGTGACTCGTAGGCTCCGGTGTGTTCAGAGCTCGAGCCCATTACAGGGCCTAAAAGTCACGTCTATCTCGGCCTCTTCTGCTGCAATTTAGAAAATTCTCTCATTTCAGCAGAACTCTTTAACACGTGCTGCTCTTTGTGCCCCTCGGGATTTTTTTTTCATTTTCCAAAAACCGCTCCTCTCCGCTTTGACACGTTATCACCGCCGCTGTCGAGTCATCTTCGGGCTGAGCTGTAATTTTGATCTGAACGTTGTGTTTTGTTTTTTTTTTTCCAGTCGAACGAGAAGGGAGACGTCCTCAACCCGCTGATAACCGGAGTCTTCTTAGAGGTCTGTGTCGCATCACTCTGTTCACACGCTCATGAAGTCACACTGTTACAGTGTCATCTCTCTCTCTCTGTCCATTCTGTACAACGGGTCAGTGTCTCCCTGAAATGCTTACACGTGTGCAGATGTTCCCGCATCTGCACAGCTTTGTTGATTTCCCCTCTAGTTGGTATGACTTGCTGTGTGGAATTTCTATTCTTGAATCTTTTTGATCTGTATATCTGCACGTGCTTCTTTGCTGTTTAGAGACCAAGACACAAGATCGGTTGTTGTGGCTACACAACTCTGTATTTCATGGTCACGGTCTCCTGATTACATACGATGTATTTCAGACAACTCCCTGTGGGTGAAAACAGAAAACGCTGAAAATCTGTGAATATTTGGAGAGCCAAAAACAAACCCCAAAACTATTGAAGTCTTTATGGATGCTGCGTCAATAGAATATATCTGTGTATATATTTTATATCCTCATTTATTGAGCCATTAAACTTTATTATGAATGATAAGTTAAAACCATTTCCCAAAAATGAAGTGTCATTTTCTTGACACACGTGCAGACGCCTGTGTTCTGCTGTCCTGTTTAAACACACTGACCCTTTTCTCCTGGAAGAAGAAAAAAAAAAAAAAGAAAAAGGTTGTGAGGAGCCTTAAAGAAGATGTGTGTCACAAGGCATCACGGGCACAAATACGATCACCTCAGAATGATACTGAACTACGTTTTGAATCCTCTTTCCTCGCAGGCGTCCAACAGTGCGTCGTACATCCAGGATGCTTTCCAGCTGCTGATGCCCATCCTGGAGATCTCCCACATCCAGAGGAGAGCTGAATCCACAGAGCAGTGACTCCGCCAGCGGCATGATGCTGGGACTCGGTCACAGCGAAGAACTGACACATCTTTAAAAAAAAAAACTGTTTTTTTTTTTTTGTTTTAATTGTCTGCGTCAGCTCTTACTACGTCTAGTGTTCAAGCTCAGGAGAAAGGAAAACAAATTCTATTTCACACCTGGGAGGAAAGTGTGTGTGTGTGTGTGTGTGTGTGTGTGTGTGTGTGTGTGTGTGTGTGTGGTGTGTGTGTGTGTGTGTGTGTGTGTGTGTGTGTGTGTCAAACAGTGTTAACTTTTGTTGCATTGCTGGTTTAATTATTGAGCCCAGCAGATGGACTCGTTTCAAGTCGAGCATTGAAGAGGTCTGGATGGACCAGCGAAGGCAAAGCGATGCATTTGTGTTCAATTGTATTCTGACGTGTACACTATTCATGATTAATAGTAAGATACGTTGATCATTTCATTCTTTTTCCCTTTTACTGCACAGAGATAATTGGTCTTGTACGTGTACCTCAATGTAAATCCCGTACATCCTCGTGAGCAGGCCGGCCGTAGTTGGTTTACAGCGCTGTGGATGTGATGACGGCTGCTCGTAGAGGGGGAGACGGTTTACTGCCATGCTTGCATTTTTTCGACTGGTGCTTTCTTTTGTCCCCGACTGTACAACAATATATATCCGTTTAAATAAGTATTTCCCGTCACCTGGCATCCTCACATGTTTTCCGAGGCTCTCCGTATTCACATCACTTCCTGGTTGGCTTGTTTTCTCTTCAGCCAAACGCTATATTTGAGACATGACACTAATTACTGTTTTATTGCTGAGAGGAAGAAAAAAAAGTCTCAAGTTTTGACCTCATGGAATTGAAAAGCACACACGAAAAAAATTCTAATAATCAGACTGCAAGAGTCAGGACTTGTTTGGCCACACAGCTTCTATTTTTGATAATAAGGCCCGAAGGACTTGCGACGGTCTCCCAGTTCCACTTGCGAATCCCACAATGTCCAGTGAGAGAAATATGCAAACATACACATTGTAGATTTCAAGCTCCCTCTTTATTGTTATGATATCCATTATTCATGAGACTTCAGGTGTTCATTAATCGACAAAGGAGGGTCTTATCTGCCGCGAAGATCGCGATCGTCTTCTTTCGCCAACGAGCTTCAGTTCTATGACGGTGAACTGCTGTGTTGTGTCATGCAATATCCTTCACTGTACATCAAGTATTTGAGATGGTTTACAAATAAATTGGCTTTCATATAGGCCTGTGATTCGTGTGTGTGTGTGTGTGTGTGTGTGTGTGTGTGTAAATTACAGATTTAGTTGACTAGTTTTAGTGTGTATTAGAAATACATGTTCAACCTATTTGGTATGATGGCGGGGTAAAATCCTGTGTTTTGATGGTTGCAGGACGGGTACCTTTGTGTACTTTTGATCTCAGTGTGGTTTCCTGGTTCCAATGAAGAGAGATCTTTATGCTTCCAGCAAACAATGATATTTTAGTCTGTGTGTGTGTGTGTGTGTGTGTGTGTGTGTGTGTGTGTGTGTGTGTGTGTGTACAAGTTTGTGGAAAGGGTTTGTTTTAAACGTTCCTGTTTGACATGACAACAGACTTGTGGTTTAATGGGAGCAGATCTTTCCAGCCAGGTTCCAAAATCTGGTGGTAAACCCGAAACCAGAAGACTGGAGGCTTTTTAACGACTCATTGGACAATCACATTTGTGTCCACGTAATGGTGTGTATAATACTATTACGTGTGTTTTGTTTGTTTGTTTCTCAATCCAAAGACTTTATTGTGGGCAGTTTGCATCAGAACTGTTTCTTTGTCAAGCGGTAGAGGAAGTATTCAGATACTTTAACTAAAACATAGGAAGTGCTGTAAAAACTTAAGTTAAAGTACGTTGAAGTAGAATGTATTTAAAGTGTCAAAAGTAAAAGCACTAACATGACAAAAAAAGACCCCGAAGATTATATTATGGTTATATTATTGTATTATTCTACTGATGCATTATTCTGTAAACAGCATTGTTCTAGTTGTTCAATGTGAAGCCTATTATATAACTTCTATTGGATAGTTGAATCTCTTACAATTCATAATTTTAAATATAAAATGTTAATTTGTAACAATAATAATTTTCAAAAGAAACTATGGTTCTCAAATAAAAACTTAATTTGCCACTGAAATGTAGTTGCGTATAATCAATCAGAGTAAATGTTTTGTATTTGCCCGTTGAGCCCAATACATCTCCATGTCATTACACCGCCCATCCAGGAGGTGGCGGTGTAATCGTGTGCCGTCTAATCGTGATCTGCCGATACCCGCGAAGAAGAAGATGTAAAATAGGAAGAAAACGAAGAAGAAGAACAACAGAAGCGCTATCAACTAGCTAGCTAACTTGTCAGGTTACGTCGAGGAAATTCTGAGGTAAACCTGTTTTTTTAAATAATGTAATACTTTCCACAGCGATACGATGCATCGTCCGCGGGGTGCGTAGCGGCCGTGACGCGGTTAGAAGTGTGAAAGCAGAGCCGCTTCGTTTATTCTCCGCTCCGGTGTTGTTATCGCTTCGCGGTAACGCGAGGATTAGCTCGGACGCGTTAGCCGCTCGTGCTAAGTGCGTATCAGCGTCGTTAGTTTGCAGCGATATTACTTCACAACTGTGCTGTAACTAAGTGAGAAACATTACCAACGTTACCCCTTTCCAAGGACTTCAAGATAAAAGTAACTCGTTTCATATCCGGTGTTATTTTGTTCGGCATCTGTTGGATAAGTTTAGCCCGATGTTATAAACAACTAACTACTAGCTAATTTATAGAAGGTTAATTCAACTTAATGTCACGGTAACATAAAGGTCGTTCATCTAAAAGGAAATCCTATCTCATAACTATTCGCGAGGAGTTGCATCAAAGTAATGTTGTCATTGCAGCTGATGAAGAAGAGAAATGCCGCTTAAATCCATCAGTGTTCAGTTAGTGGCTTTATATTAAAGCCCCTCACAGCACAGCTCGATACAGTGACTTTATATTCCACTCAGTACCTCTTCTACGGTTTCAACAAGAGGTGAACATTATAACCTTCATTGTGGTGTGTCTAATTAAGCGGCTATATCGGAGTGCACTAGCTTTACAGCTGGTTTACTGAACTGGTTTAAGAGAGCGTGTAAACATGCAGGCATGCAACATGCAAACATGACTTTATGAAAGTAAGAAAGCTTCATTCAAAACACAAGGCGTTTTAATTTGATGCAGCTTTCATTCTGCAGCTTTAAATACTTGCTTTAAAGCTTAATAAGTCAATTGAAACATTTAAATCGTATTTAAAAAGGATGTAACACGTGGGGTTGCATCAAAAAATATCAGAAGATTTAGAATATATTGGTTTCTCAGTTGTTTTTTTCTCATACTTTTTCTGTTCTGTATACGTTCAGATTTTTCTTTTTGCAATGTTTGTTTGTGAATTATTCTCAATTGTAACAGCAGCAAGGCAAGTTTATTTGTATAGCACAGTTCAACAACAAGGCAAATCGAAGTGCTTCACATGAAACCATTAAAAGCATCGGGACATAATGCAAAAGAAAAGAAGATTCAAAAACAATTAAGAACATTCATTTAAACATTAAAAACAGTCGGGAAAACATTAAAAAGCTACACAGAATACAAGTTGCAGTGCAGTTTAAGATGGTAGTGAAATGCAGAAATTAATATCCTTGAATCTGGTTCAATTAAAGGCAACAGCAAACAAGCTTAACGAGTCAATTGAAACTTGTAACTTGTAACTTCTAAATCGTATTTAAAAAGGATGTAACGTGTGGAGTTGCATCAAAAGTATCAGTTGATTTCTCACATATTGATTTCTCACTATTTTTTTTCTTTTCTCATACTTTTGCTGTTCTGTATACGTTCAGGGTTTTATGTACAATGTTTTTGTGTATTGGTGTATGCATTAGTCTCAATTGTAACAGCAGTAGTGGTACAAACATGAATCATCATCCTTGTTTATCTGATGTTGTTCTGATACCAATGTTGTAGTGCGATTTTTAAATTTTTTATATTTCCTTTTTCCAGAGGTGTCTGCCTTCGTCACACAGCCTCCCCTTCGCCCGCTTCACCAGGCTGCAGGATTATTGGGGTTTTAGCTTTTTTTTTCTTTCTGACCTGCCAACATGCCGGCCGCACTTACGGATTCCAGTCAGATAATCTGTGAAGTCTGGGCGAGCAATGTGGAGGATGAAATGAGGAAGATCCGACAAATTATTCAAAGCTACAATTTCATTGCCATGGTAAGAGACACTGTATCACCTAAACCGCTGTATAGATCACGCAAAGGCTAAGCAGTTACATGTTTTGTGTTTCAACTCTCACAACATTGAACTTTTATATTTGGATATTCCAAAAGTAGGAACATTAAAATGTCAAGGTACAATAAATCATGAAATGTCATAAAAAATGATCGTATAGTAGGTCTTCAAATTTAATTACAGAAAGTCATAAAAATGTCGTAAAAAAATATTAAAAGTGTCATTAAAAAAACCGTAGTATTGAATTGCATGAATAAATCATTAAAAAGTTGTATCTCAGAGACATGTAATTAGATCTCTTAAATGTTTTTAATGTGCTATACTGTAGATGTTTTATATAATCCTTTTAACTCTTTGCATGGGTGATACATGACAGAGGGAATACACACTGATATCATGCTGGGAAATATATCCTGTTGGTAGGGTTCAGTGTTTTGTTAATAACAACAAAATGAGTCTACTTTATTTTGAGTAGTAAACAGGTAAAAGTTACTGAAATTGACATTTTCAAATGAAAACGCTTAAGGTTGAGGGACAATGTTTTTGTTTTTTTATCAGTGGCTCATTCGTCTCTATTTTTCTTTTTACTTTCTTTCTACCTGTCTGAGTTGCAAAATTTCTGCAAACTGGATGAAAATTATTTAATACCAATTTGCTTCCTTTTGAAAAAACTCAAATTTTTCAGCTAATCCGTAAAAAATTAAAATATAACATTTGTTACGGCAACGTGGGAATGAAAATGTATATTACAAAACTGGAGTCCCCTCCAGTGGTTGAGTGCTGACCGCCACATACTGACGAGACATGGCAGATCTTCTCGTGTGGAGCGTTCTGTTCATGTCTTTTTCATATTTCATCAGGACACAGAATTCCCCGGGGTGGTTGTCCGGCCGATCGGCGAGTTTCGAAGCACAGTCGACTACCAGTACCAGCTGCTGAGGTGCAACGTCGACCTCCTGAAGATCATCCAGCTCGGCCTCACGTTCATGAACGAGGACGGCGACTACCCTCAAGGCACGACGACGTGGCAGTTCAACTTCAAATTCAACCTCACGTACGCGGACCGTCTTCTTCTCGCACGTTCTCCCCCGACCTGTCCTGACTTACGGTTGAGCTTGGTGGTGGCGCTCCCTGAACGGTCTGTCTGTTTTCCTTTTTGTCTTGCTCCTCACAGAGAAGACATGTACTCGCAGGACTCCATAGACCTACTCCAGAACTCCGGCCTCCAGTTTAAGAAGCACGAAGAAGAAGGAATCGAGACGCTCTACTTCGCTGAGCTCCTCATGACGTCTGGTCTGGTGCTGTGTGAAAACGTCAAGTGGCTCTCCTTCCACAGGTCAGTTCACAGGATCTAGTTCGGCTCGGTCATCCTCCTCATTTTTACGCCACGGATCACATTTATTAACACAAAAATCAATAAAACAAAATTTGTTTTTTTACATCCTCTTCATTTTTATTTAAACCAATCTTTCCCATCTATGAGAACTCATAGCAACATGGAGGAGGTCGTAGTTCCGTTGAGGTGGGAAGATTCTCACGGCCCGCGTTGTGTTTTGTTTATTTGAAAGTTCGTGTGCTTTTTTTGGGGTCACAAGACATGGCAGCGTTTTTCTCAAATAAAACTACACCTGTGCCAGTTATGGCCTCATTTTGAATTCTAGCGGAAGAAAACAAGTGGACTGGCATTGTAACATTTATAGGTGCTCTCAGTCTCATTATCTTCCACTCTGGACCGGCTGCTGGGTCAACAAATTGTAGTAGTATACTGGTTCAGCGTTTGGCTTTATATCTCCACACCGGGCCCAACCCTAAACATCAGTGTGACCCCGTCCACCCTTAACCCAGATCCCTGTGCTCTGTGTCTCTCAGTGGATATGACTTTGGCTACCTGGTGAAGCTCCTGACGGACACACGGCTCCCCGAGGAGGAACACGATTTCTTCCAGATCCTCAACCTCTTCTTCCCCGCGATCTACGACGTCAAATACTTGATGAAGAGCTGCAAGAACCTAAAGGTATTGTATACGGAATAAAGACGCACAGATGGGCAGGGATAGAAAGAAACCCACGCCGGAGGCACGTGTTCAGCTCAACAGTTTGAGACCATTGAGGACGAAGGCTCGTTGGTGTTTTATCCGCCACTTGTACATAGGAGACTGAATTCATGTCAAAACAAGCCTTTAGCCGTCTCACTTATGTGTTTTGGACTCGTGTGCACGCAGGGAGGGCTCCAGGAAGTAGCGGACCAGCTGGAGCTGAAGAGGATCGGGCGGCAGCATCAGGCTGGATCGGACTCGCTTCTCACCGGCATGGCTTTCTTCAGGATGAAAGAGGTACCGTCGCGCAAATATCCAGAGGGGGTCTCTCTCTTATGGTGTAGTCTGCATTTTCAGCCAATTTGTCATTTTAACTTTTTATTACCAGAACATGTTTTACTGCCCCTCACCTACAGAGGACTTTGTTTACTGTGAACTGTGCTGAGGGATGCCCCCTGGAAGTATTTATTTATTAATGAATATCTTTACAGATACCAGTTGTGATTTGTTGCCACAGTTCATTTATTGGACTGTTCCCCCCCCCTGAGCATTACTGGCTTATCCACTGCTTCTCATAGAAAATGAATGGGAGCGAGCTGCTTCCCGTGTGTGTTTTTACACGTCCCACTCTTAACTTCCTGGTTTTGAAAGCAAACGCATCCCTTCAAAGAAGTGATTTTGTGGCTCTTGTAAATTCACAGCATGTGAGAATAGAAGGGCGTTAATTGATCTGTTTTTTTTTTTTTTTCTTTCTTTCTTTTTGTTCAGCTTTTCTTCGAAGACAACATTGACGACGCAAAGTATTGCGGGAGATTGTACGGCCTAGGCTCGGGCTCCACCCAACCCCAGAACGGCATCTCCAGCTCGGGTCAGGAGGAGACGAACAACAAGCACTGACCGAGCGCTCGCAATCTTCAAGTGGAATACGCACTTGTTTTAAAAAAAAAAAAAAAAAAAAAACCCAACCAGCAGATTCCCCCCCCCCCATCCGATCTCCCTCAACACGCGACCGCTGAACGAGACTAAACAAAAATATATATTTCTTTAAATTTTTCCTCCTGAGTGACTGTAAAATGGACTCACAGTGACATAGGATCCTTCACTGGCTCAGTCGGTTTTTTTTAGTCGCTTTTACTGAGTATAAGGTCATATATCCAGAACACTTTTTTAAAAATATTTTCTTTTTTTTTCTTCTTTTTTTGTTTCCGTTTCAGCAGCATTATAGTGCCCCCCCCCCCCTTCTTTAACAGCATGGGACCAGCCCCTGTATCATACTGTGATTTCAGACCAAACTTTGCCAAAAACAGTCGGATTCTTCAGTTCAGACTATCCTCCTCATCAGCGGGATTTCGTCTCTTGTTGCAGGGATTTCATTTTTTTTAAGTTGACGTTGGAAGGGCCTGTAAATTACAATGTATAATTTTGATGAAAATAAAAAAAGTGTTTTAGCTCTTTTCCACTTTCAGAAACTTTTAACAGCGGGCGTCGAGGTGTATAACTGTGCTTGGTTATGCATGTGTTTCAATGGGCAAACTACTGTCGTTGTGTACATCCACCCACCAAACCAAACTGTCCACAGTCAGGTTTACAGTTGTTGTGGTTACTGTTGTTTTTACATTCTACATTGTTTTAAACAGTTGTATATTAAATTGTTTTGTATTTTGAATGTAATCCTTAAGTATTTCATTTTTTTTTTATTTTTTATTTTTTTTTAAACCAGCTACACAGATGCACATCTTTAACAGTTTTGTTTGAAAGGTTTTATTTTGAGTCATTAGAAACTCTCGTCTGGAATGTGTCCGGTGAGACTTGAGGTAAAATTATGTGGCGAGTTGCCTGAAAATATGCATGATAAAAAGGTAATTTCTGTCAAATTACGAATCTGACAGCAATCAATTATTTAGGCTTTTCTGGATGTAGACTCAAACATAAAACATGTTTGAACAGCATTTTGTAATTACCTTTTTTATTCAACAAATAGCTGTACAGTGGAAGTGCTTCTTTCATTCTGATAGATTCAGTTGAATGGCCGCGAGTCTGAGTGACAAAGAATACATGAGAGAGAGAACGTAGACAAGAATACATGAGAGAGAGAGAGAGAGAGAGAACGTAGACAAGAATACATGAGAGAGAGAGAGAACGTAGACAAGAATACATGAGAGAGAGAGAGAACGTAGACAAGAATACATGAGAGAGAGAGAGAACGTAGACAAGAATACATGAGAGAGAGAGAGAGAACGTAGACAAGAATACATGAGAGAGAGAGAACGTAGACAAAACTAACCTAACTGTTCATTAGCTTTGACTTTAGATGAAATCTTTTTTTTGACAGCATGGGGAAAGCACTTCAACAAAACTTTACCACAAACTCCCAGAAACTTAAAATCCTTAATCCTCCTGTTTTATTTTGTAGATAGAAGCACCCAAATTGGTCCATATAAAGCTGAATATATTACAAAGAAATCTGTATTCTAGGCCACTGAAGATATTCTGATGACCATGGCAGCCATTTTCCAAAATGGAGGAAGTGTTCGGTGTGGGGAAGAGGAACAGACCTTGGTGGCTGGTTAAAACTCAGGGACAACGGGTGCAAGCCGAGACCCGGGCGACCAGAGGCCGACGGGGGGGCGTTCCCTTTCACGAGTGAGGCTCCGCAGGCGACGGACGGACGGACAAAGCAACGGGGCGCATGGCATGCAGCCCGACACACACAGAGCACAAACAGTCGTACGGTCGTAGTATAGTGTCATAAAATCCAAAAGTATAACGTCAGATTAGCAGATCACAAAAAGTCATTGAATAGTATGTGATTAGTCATTAAAAAGTCAAAGCATGTCATAAAAATGTAATTGTCAGCATGTCATAATGTAGTACGTTACTTAAATTCATAGTATGTCATAAAAGTCTGGTATTTGCAAAGAAAGTAAAAAAAATACAAGAAAGTCATACTGTACATCATAAGACTACGTCATAAAGTCAACAATTTTATAGTATAATTTGACAAACATATAGTATAACATGTCATAAAATGTTGGAGTATAAAGAATAAAACAGTCCTCAAATAGGTTATAAAAAAGTTTTAAGTCCTAGTATAGTATATAGTACACAGTATTATAAATTAGGATGCCTGAACCGCTTTTACGTAATCAAACATTTATTAATTCAACAAACGGCTGTACAGGGGAAGCGCTTCTCTCCGTCTCCCG
Organism: Ophiodon elongatus; assembly: GCA_016806645.1. Taxonomy (NCBI): domain Eukaryota; kingdom Metazoa; phylum Chordata; class Actinopteri; order Perciformes; family Hexagrammidae; genus Ophiodon; species Ophiodon elongatus. The sequence continues at coordinate 2,010,969 of JACSYO010000527.1, forward strand.
ATGACGGCTTCAGGGGAGGAACTGCTGCGAGGCTTTGGGGGCCGAGGCCTCCGGTCCGTGTTTGCGGAGCAGATCTTTGGCCTTCTGTCGGAGCGACTCCGACACGGACGGGGAAGACTTGCTGAGGTGCAGCAGAACCAGGCAGCACTCCACCACGTCCGGGTGAGGATACATCTGAGGGGACACAGGAGGAGGAATCGATCACGAGCAGCGATGGTCGAGGTGAAATCTGCGTGCGTGTTATTTTTGAGGCGTTAAAGAAGCACTAACAGAAACTTTTTTATCAGTTTATTGCATGTGCGAATTAAACTCTTCCTGGTTAATTTGAGTAATACGGTCGGATTTCGGTCCTCGTGATTTGAGGAACAAAACGGGGTGAGGACTCGTCATTCTCATCCACAAATATCTGAGCATGGCAAACAAGATATCAGATGTTAAAATGTGCACGTTGAGTTTTGGATAACGTTTGTAAAAATATCATTTTGGTTGAAAACACGGGAAGCTCGCCCCTCCTCTAGCCTCATGCTGCGTGTGTCGTGTCGGGAGGGGTACCTTGATCGTGTCGGGGAGGTCGACCAGTCGTTTCTGGTGTTCTGACATCTTGGCGGACAGCGAGAGCAGCGTCTCCGGGGCCTCGGGGCTGAGGGACGGACAATACAGACGCTTAATGGAAGCTACCAGGATCACATTCTGCATTTCCATGAACAGAGTTACAGTTCGGCCAATTAAGTCCCAAAACGTGTGTCACTGCCTTTAATTGACTGTTGCATGTGCCCATTGAACCGTTAGGGCATTAAGTGACACGTTGCCATGGTTTTTGTACAGTACAACTCAATATTTTTCCTTTTCATTCCCGCTACTGCTGGTCATGCTAATTGAGCCCACATAACATCAACTGATCGTTTCAAATTGGACGGATGAGTCATCACCTATAAACAAAATAAACAAAACAAAAACAATAACGGAGCCCTCACCATTGCTCGGCATCAGCGGGCCCCTGGCTGTCCGAGGGCTCTCCGGGGGTGGAGCTCTGCGCGGGCGCGTCTGCCTCCTTCTCCCCCCCGGGGTCGAGCTGCCCTCCCTGGGCTCGGCTGTGCTTCAGCACCATGGCTGCCAGCCGCTCCTGGATCTCGCCCACCGACCTCTGAGCGGCCTGACAGGCGGCGTGGCGCTCAGACAGAAGCGCGGACGCGTCAAAGTCCAGCTTCTCGCCACTCACCGGGCCGACGCCCTCTTCGTCTCCGTTCACCGCCTCGCCCTCGCCGCCGGCGCCGGGGTCAGCTGCTGGGAGGGGACCGGCGCTCTGGATCCGGGTGGAGTTGCTCCACCAGTGTTCGTACAGACGGTGGTAATGGACGAACGCCTGCAGACTCTGGGCGGCGGCTTCGGGTTCCTCTTCTGCGCAATGGAGCCCTTTGGAGTGTTCCCCGGAACAAACACTGACGTCACCTGAAAAAAAAAGAGAGCGAAGGATTATAGAAGGTGGTGCAACGGCTCACAAAACCAAATAAAGGCATTATGGCGACATGATTATTTCTATTATGAATTCATCTATTTATTAAATAAACAATTTAAAAAAAAAAAAAAAAAAAGGTAGAAAATAGCCATCACAAGTTCATACTACTCGTAGTGCATTTGTGGGTACAAATCCAATTGTGGGATCTAAATTATGATGCGATCAGTCACCACAGGGTGGCGCCATATCCACCAAAACTCTTTTTTCTTTTTAAATTCAGATTAAAACTTGAGGCCTTAAAAACACACAGTTTACACTTGAATACTGCACACTTAAATGCCGACATGCAAATATATCTCTCTCGGGAAGAATGAAGTGTTGAAAGATTTTGTTGATCAAAACGTGACGCGTGAGGAGACGGGGAAGACGTACCGTCTGGGAACAGCCGCCTGCAGAGCTCTGCGGAGACGAGGAAGTGTCCGGCGTCCCTGAGCCAGGCCACCGCCTGCCACAACTCCTTCATCAGCTGTCCGTCATCGTTCAATAACCCGCTCAGCACGGCACGGGTCAGATGGAGGGACGAATACAGCTGGACCTGAGGACACGAGACCCGACAAACACAGGACGACGACAAGATGAAAGGAAACGGTCGGAAACTTACTTCCTCTCTGAACTCACTTGTAAGACGCGTCTCGTAAATATTGAAATGAGTTTTGTTTTGCCCGTTCTAACCCAGCGCACATCTGAAAACATGACGTGTGAAAAAACAATCACACGGCCCCGGGGGAGCCCGTACCTGTGTGAGAGGAATGTTGGCGGTGGGCGTCGGGCTCTCGGCGGACGCCAGCTCCTGCAGGAGGGCGGCGGCGCTGCGGTGTCCCGCGGAACTTTGGGAAACGGCAAACCGCTTCTCCCACGCGTCTCTCACTCGGTCCAGGAGGCTGACGCGACGCTCGCCGGGCGACGCCCGCGGGGGGCCGGAGGCGCGGGGCAGGGGTGCGGCTCGGGGGTCCGCCGGCATCGCAGCCATCAGCTCGGCGACGCAGAGATGAAGCCTGTGAACCTGCAGAAGGGTGAAGCAACATTTCATTTACATGATTTCCCTTTAGTTTAAATCAAGAGGTCAAGCCTGCTGATTTCATGTCTTTTGATGAATCCCAAACTTTTTGGCTCGTTTTGGGTGTTACGTTCATAAATAGTGACGTTTCCTTCTCAAAATGGAAAATACAGTTAAAGAAAGGAAGAACTAAGATGTATTGGTGCTGCAGGAAAACTTTTTCTGCGTTCCAGATCTTTTCGCCACTGACCAGCAGGCTCTCCTGCGAGCTCAGGACCTCCTGGGCTCCGATCCAGTCCTGAGCGGCGGCCAGGTCTTTAGAGCACCTCAGCGCCAGCGACCGAGCCAGAGCGACCTCTCCAGAGATTCTCGCGAGACTGGCCGCCGCCCTCAGCGAGGGGACGTCATTCTTCCTGGCGATGACCTTCGCGGCGTCGAAGCTGGCCCCAGCAGCGAGGTAACTGACAGACGGCGTGGGCAGAAGAGGACGAGGTTTAAACAAGTCATATTAAATGCGCCGGCATAAACAATAGGGACGGGCGCGAGGGGGCAACAATATATCAGAGACATTTCCAGTTCTCACCATTTAGCGGCCGCGGAGAAATGGCCGTCCTTCTCCAGCGTGGCGGCCCAGCAGGTGTACAGCTCCTTCAGGACGGGCTCGTCCGCTGGCAGCCTGGCTTTCACCAGAGCTATGGCCTCCCTGACCACACCCACACACCCACACACACACACACACACACACACACACACACACACACACACACACACACACACACACACACAATTTTAAAAATGAAAAGAATTGAACAATAACAAAGTAAGGAATGAATCCCTCGTTGTCCATTAAAAAAAACTAAAAGATGAAGGAAGTGAACCTGTAGAGCTTGTGAGAGCGCAGCAGGCCGACGGCCTCGTACAGCTTGTTGATTGACAGCAGGTGGGACGCTGCCTTCAGGTACTGCTCCTGCAGACACAGCTGCTTGACGAAGGCCTCCACGGTCCGGCTCCACACCTCGAACCCGGCTGGAGGAGGAAACGCAACAAGGATTGCCACAATATCCAGAAGCCTCCTCATGTGGCATTACAGTTCGGCACGTTATCGTTATACGACTACTGATTCCATGTTTGATCTCACAGCCAAGTTTTCTCTGTTTGACAACGGGAAGCAAATACTAATGTGAGTGTGTAAAAGGGATTCCTACTTGATGTCATTTACAGGCCACTAGACATGGAATCAGTGGAGCTGAGCCAATGCTGAGTCACTGTGGTGTGCCTTGTTCTTGTTTAGTTTTTTTTGCAATTCATATTTTTTAGCAGGTTATAAATGATGAGAATGTATGAGATGTTAAGTCAAATTTCACTTGGCAAGACAAACTTGTTACATAACAAGGGATATATAATTTTTTTTACTTTGTAACTCTGAATTTTTACCTCAAACCTGTGCCTCAGTTGAGCCTAGTTTTAGTAAGCCTCTTATCATTCCTTATTTTCAGAATTGTTACGGGTAGCAGTGGGCTTCCATACGAACATCTCTCCCTGAATCCTGACTGTTAGATTTAAGTCTCTCTGTGGATTCAGCCTCTGGTGCACGTCTGAGGCGCTTTTCTTAAATAACACTGACGCTCGAGATCAAGGTCAAAGGAACGGAACACAGCCTGTACCCATGGGGGCGATGGAGAGCAGGTGGTCGCTCAGCTCTCCCTTCTCCGTGGCGAGCTGCAGCGCCCCCTCCAGGTCTCCGCTCCACAGCCGCAGGTACACCACCGAGTCGTAGTGGCCCGCCTCCACGTGACCCTCCTCTGGAGAACGGGACAAAGACGACATCACTAAAAACACAACATGGGACATCTTTCGTTCCACTGAAGGAAACTTCTCAGACTCCAATTCTTGACACGAACACCGATTTAGCGCTTTGAATCGTATCTAAAGAGATGTCCATTACTTTGAAAGTATAAATGGGAAGATTAACTAAAGTAAAGAAAATAAATCCCTGAAGGACATGTTTTTGTTTTTTTAAGAGTGGATACACATCACAAAGATAAACATTTCTCGAGGCTGAATAAAAACCACACACACACCTTCTGCCTCAAACATGCGATACAGAGCCGGTCTGTCAGAGAAGAGGCCCAGGTGGATGTGCTCTCCTTGGCCTGGGACGCACCTTGCAGGGGGAGCTGGAAACAGGAAACAGGAAACAGTACACACACAGTCCAGTTAATCCAGGTTCTGGACCGTCTCTCCTGTACTAGGATCACCTTGAGAACCAACAATCTGAGTTTTACCACTGCCGTGTCTGACGGAGGCCAGAGTGATGCAGTCCTGCAGCAGATCCTCTTTGGGCCGATGGTCCATGGAGGTGCTGAGGGGCAGCATGGAGCGAGGCTTCTTCTTCTTCAGCAGGTTTAGGTCTGGAGACGCACACACAGAGACACAGACAGACAGACAGACAGACAGACAGACAGACAGACAGAGACACAGAGAGACAGAGAGACAGACAGACAGACAGACAGACAGAGACACAGAGAGACAGACAGACAGACAGACAGACAGACAGACAGACAGACAGAGACACAGAGAGACAGAGAGACAGACAGACAGACAGACAGACAGAGACACAGAGAGACAGACAGACAGACAGACAGACAGACAGACAGACAGACAGACCCCTTACAGTTAATACAAAAAACAGTGTGATAAAAAATACATTAAGCTGAAGTTGTTTTTACAGATTTAAAGTGCGTACCTGGTTTGTCTTTGCTTTTCACGGCAGTGAAAGATTTCCTTTGCGTCTCAAAAGTGGCTGAAACACAAGTTCAGAATTACGTGAGCTAAACGCTTAAAAAGTCCCAACAGTCAATGTTTTTTTTTCTTCTTTTTCCAACCTGTGAGAACTGCTCTCTTACCTGATGGAGGCACAGGGCTGTTCGTAGAGCTGACCTCATCCTCCTCATCTTCACCGGACAGCTCCTTCCCCGTCGGCGCCTTCCCTCCTCCTGCGACATGCTCGCCGTTCGCCTGTGGCGGTGCCGCTCCTCCGGCCCCCGGCGACTTCTTGTTCTTCTTCTTCTGCTTGGAGTTGGCCTTCATCTTCTCCTTCAGGTCGACCATCTTTTTCCCTGAGTGGGGGATCAAAAAGAAGCACGTGAACGTCGCACCAAGAGGCAGAACAGAGGGAAACCCCCGTCTTGCGTGGTTCTGGGTGCGTTTCAAGACCGGCGTTCACCTTTGGGTGGGTTTGTAAACTCTTGTTTGGAGACCCTCCACTCCTGCAGGGTGAAGTCCTTCCCGCCGGTCCAGACCACGTCCGGGTCGTCGGGCGACCAGTCCACACACAGCAGATAACCAACATGACCCCGGTAGTTGGCGACGGCCGCCTCCTGCAGCACGTCCCACACCTGAATAGCAAAACAGCGAAACCCTGAATTATATTTACGAGCTTAAAGTGAGTTGGTCATTCAGAAAGGAGGAAAGTCTATGAAGCAAAAAGAAAACACGGATTCACAATATTTAAAAAGTAGAAAACTAATGTAAGGAACATTGTTTTAAACAAAAAGAAACCAAGTCCACGAAACCAAGTAAACCCAAATCCGAACCCCTCAAACAGAAACATGTCGATGGCCAAAGTGCGAAACCTCCTATCTGCAAAATGATCCAGGAAAAGTGGGAATAACCTCCTACCTGCACTTTGTATATTTTAATTTTTTGTATTTTTTAGTATTCTCAAAAAAAGTGAATTTTTCAGATAAAAAAAAATCCTTCGGCCAGCGATATGTGGCGTTCGGAATCGAGATGCTGTGCTATAGTTTTGGGGTCGATTCAGATAAACACAGGAACATTATTATGGGTCGCCCACCCCGCGACGGTACTGGTACTGACCTGGGCCGTGCCATCGTATGAGACGGTGGCCAGCCGGGCTTCGTGGTGTGGACTCCAGGCCATGCCGGTGATTTTAGACGTGTGACCGCACAGCCTGCGGTACGGCTCCGTCAACACCACGGGGCTTTCTGCGGGGTTCTCTGTGCCCGGGGTGGGAAACACATACGTCAGTACCTGCCGAGCTTTGAGAATGCTACATATATCAGAGCTGTGGCGTTAGCTCCCACCTATGACGGAGCGGAGATCGTGCACGTAGACGGTGGCGTTGCTGGAGCCCGACGCCAGGAGGCCGCTCAGCTCTGGCGGGGCGTCGAGGTCGGGGTGCCACCGCAACACGTTGATGATCTTGTGGTGCTGCTGGATGCTGCACAGCAGCCGCAGACTGGGGGCCTCGTACACTTCAATACACCTGCAGCAGAGAGCACGTGGTCAGACGAACAAAAGGAGGGAAAGGGAATCACAAGAACCTTATAAGGAAGTTAAAAAAGAAAAAAGAGAATTTCCAAAGACAAAGACGTGAAAAGTAGGAAGAACACATTTCAGCAGAGGCCAAAACAAGCTGGACAACTTTGATTGGTTTCGATCGGCTGATGAATTTTTTTCTCCCCAACACAAATGTAGCATTGTGACGATTCAAACAATTAATTCAGATTAAATATTCAACTATGGAGGCAGTCAAAATCTTAAAAATTATAATGCTCAACGATACAGTTTTTTTTGTTTCCTGCCGAGAGAAATCTTTCTTGGCTGCATTCTATTCGACAGCGTGTTAAACTTATCAACAACATCAATGTCAGGATGTTTAAGTGTTGACGTGAGTCACTGGGACATTCAATCATAAACCCAGAATGTGACCCAGTTAGCGGAGTACAATATTTCACACAGAAACAAAACCCATAGTTGTGCAGCCTAAAGACTGCCCACCAGACAGTCGGCCCCTCACAGGTCTCCACAGGCTGGAGTCAGGCCCGCTCGGTCACTCACCCGTCCTCGTTGCCGATGGCGACCACTTTCCCATCTGGCTTCCAGCTGAGGTCGGTGTGCGGAGACAGTTTGTGCTGTTGGGGAAGCAGAGCTCACCGTCGTAACACATTCAAATCCCATCATTTACAGTCAGGAGACCGACATAAAACAAACTGATATTCTGTGAACCTCTCATGGGATTGTTCCCGAGTTTCTTCTCCACCTACAGGATGTGGTTATCAGGTATTATATTGTGGCTGACAGGTGACCCTGGTTCACTTGAGGGTTTCTGAAGTCTGTGCGTGGATGTAAGAGTAAGTGTTCCTGCTCTCCTTTAATTCAGTACTTTTTACATTCATCTTCTCTCAACATTTAAACTCTCTGAATATACCTACAATTATTGCTTTACTGCTCCTCCTCAGAGCTCAGTGCTGGGTGTCAGAACTGACTGCTGCCATCTTGTTTATTTTTCAAATTTAAACATGTGAAAATATGGCTTGGTCCCTTTGTGTGCACACACACACACACACCATCCAGTTGTTATTTAATGAGAGCGTCTAATAATATGCCGTGTGGTTCGGTGAGGAGATCGTGGCACGAAACCCACAGTGAACAAGCATGACCGTAAGCACATTGGAGAACAGACCGCATGTCTAATGGCCCAGAGAATGACATGGCCATCGCCTCAACACCCCCCCACCTTGATGTTGTTGGTGTCCCGGATCAGTTTGTCGATGTCCGAGGCCTCTCCGCTCAGCTTGGACGGATCGTGCTGCAGGATGACGCCTTCGCCAGCGCAGCTGTACAGGCTGTGGGACGGCTTTCCTCCGGCGGCACCTGAACATCACACGCAGAAAGAAATTTAATTTAATTTAATAAAAAAAAAAAAAAAAAAAAAAAAACACACACACACAGCTAGCTATTGATGTGAACCTTTTAACACTCAATGTATTTCAGCCGTGTTCCGGTCCAAGTAAAAGAATATACTACAAGTAGTGCTCAGTGTGCAGAGCATCTGAATGTAAAGAAACAAAAAGGGCCGTGACAGTAGACGTATCCTTTGAGGGAGGAAGCAGCAGGACCCTACTGTAAGTCTCCCTGACGGTCTGAACCAATGAGATCGCACCGAGCCCGTGTCGAGGCCGCGGTTAAACAAATAAGTGGCTCCTTTTGTTCGTTTAGGAGCTTTCCACAGATCGTTGGCGCGGCAACAATCAGGTTTACGGCTTCGAAAGCCGAGCGACTGATGTGGTAATCAAAATGTCATCTGCCGACAGCTGGCGAAATTAACTTCCCAGGTCTTGATTTCCCCACGAGCGACCGAGGCGGGATGGGGGGTGAGGGAGGTGAGGGGGGTAGGGGGGGGTGAGCAGTAAGTGTTTTCTCGGCTCACTCAATTACAGAGTCAATTACAAAAAAGGGCGTGCGGAGACGTTTGGGCTTTTTCGCTGACTCGTCGGCTTTTTTCGAGAGAAAACAGCAGCAGTTGCCGAGAAGTTCATTAGGAGCTTACCAAACGACATCGGGGGGACCGGGGGTCCCCAGGCCAGTGTGTACACCGTCTTTCTGTGATAGGAGCTCGATATCTGAGGAGGCCTGGGAGGAGACGAAGCAGAACAAATGCACAGTCAGCAATACACGACAGAGATAGATAGCTGCGGGACAATCAGGCACTCAGGGGAACCACGGGATTATGTGGAAAATCCCCCACCCCCCAAAAAAAACAAGCACTAGTTTGACTTCATGGCTTTCAGAAAAATCTCAAAAATGATTTCATCCCTTTTTGCAGTTAAAAATCATTCACATAATTATTTTTAAAAAGGCGCTCTTTGGGTTTTTTACTGGAGACAAAAACAAAAAAAATTGTTTTGCTGTTTTTCCTACAAAAATGCATTCTGTGCATGCTCGATTCCTTCTTCATAAAACACGTACAAAAAGCAGATTTCTTAATATGTTGAAAAATGGATTTTTTTTTTTTATCCATGTCTGCATTCTACCGGGCTTCTTCACTGCTTCTGTCGGCACTTTGCAATGCTTCTTTGCTTATTGCCGCAATAAAACAAAAACAAAAAATAAATAAATAAATATAAATTTCTTTTTTTGTCTTGTTGTCAACTGTTGCCAGCTGGTTAACAAACATTAACGTGTGAAACCGGAGTGAAGTTGTGTGTGTGTGTGTGTGTGTGTGTGTGTGTGTGTGTGTGTGTGTGTGTGTGTGTGTGTGGACTGGTGTAAGAAAAGTGTTGGAGACTTACATATCTCAGAGACATTCAAAACCAAAACATAAATAAATATCAATATAATATGAACCTCACCTGTTTGAAAAGACTTCGTAGATACCGACTTTACCGTCGTCAGTTCCAAAAGACAAGGATCCTTCTTTCTTCGGGTGCCACGCCAGCTGCAGTGAAGGAAAAAGGAAAAAATGATACACATCATCTTATATTTGATAATGGAGGCTGATATTAGCTCTTCATTAGATATGTTGATATCATTCACCCATCGTCGTCAACCTCAAACTTTAAGTGGAAGATTGATACAGTCGGAATCATAGCAAGTTTTTTAAAATGTCCTTATTGAATGTTTTGGTTGAAAGGGGGTTGTATGGTCTGAGCAGCTCAGTGGAGGTTTTTTATTATTAAAAAGAAAAATGTCACTGTTTTCTTATATTCTTTTCAGAAATATTCAGGGACTATATGAAATACAACTATTCTATACCACAAATGAAAAGATAATATAAGTAATTGCTTTGTTCCATCCAGTACAAACCGACACCGGTAAAAAAAAAGAAGAAAATAAACATTTTTACGAGGAAAATCAAAATGAAGCCCAACCCTCTTACCGCTGTGACCTTGGACTTGATGCCCTGCCAGAAGGACCTGGTGTCGTACTGGTTTTGGGTGGTCAGTGTGTTCCACACCCGGATCATGTTGTCGCCGACGCCCAGCGCCAGGCACCCTACACCCACGGGGGAGAAGGCCAGGGCGTAGACGAAGCCGCCCAGGGTGGGCAGAGTCCAGCAGCAGTCCAGAGAGGCCAGGTCCCAGCATTTAATCTGGGAACACAAACATTTAAGCCAGGGCTCTTTGCAAATACTCCACTCGTAAATTTCACTTTGTGTTTCAAAGAAGTCTAAATATTTTAAATATTTGAGGTCAAATATATCCTGTAACACACACGTTTGGATTTGGAAAGTAGCAGCGAACGCAGGGTGGAAACTGCTGTGAATATAAAAGTGAGGCCCGAAGCCTGATTTGGTATTTGAGTCCCAAAAATGTCTAACGAGAGGTGACCTAAACTATTTCCAATAAAACACGCTGCTGGTGATGAGGAGTAAAGCTTTGTTAAGTGGGAGAGCAAACCTCTCGGTCCATGGAGGTGCTGATGAGCAGCTCCCGGTCGTCCTGCATGCGGACTGAGCTCATGTTGAAGATGATCCTGTTGTGGTTCTGCCCCTCTGAAGACGTCCCGAACAGAGTCCACCTCTGCTTCCCCGTCCGGGTCAAGTCCCACATCACCAACTCACCACTGGGAACGCACAAACACACACACACACACACACACACATATATACACAAATAGGTCAAGCACGTTTATAGCGAAGTCAAGATAAATAGTTAGTAGACAAAATGGTAACTACACATGGAAATGTGTGCAGAGCAAATGAAGATCCCAATAAAGGCAGAATTATGAATCATTTGATGTTTATTGTTGTAATTTTAGGCAGGAAAACGCGACAAAGAGACATCCTGATCACAGCAGACTATAAATAAGGATTAAATAAACCTACAGAAGAAACAAAAAAGGTCTTCAAACAGAAAACGGCTGAGTCGCAGGAAAGTCATTAATTAAGGGTTTATAAATGCAAAACTATCGGTCACTGCTGTTGTCATGTTTCATCAGGCTCCCTCTGATGTTTCCATTGATAAGACGTGTGTGTGTGTGTGTGTGTGTGTGTGTGTGTGTGTGTGTGTGTGTGTGTGTGTACCCGAAGCAGCTGGACACAAGTTGTGTTGGCCGTCCCTTCGGCCAGTGCACGTGGAGCCAGAGTCTCTCTTTGACTCCGGGGTCGACGGCAGAGCCTCTTTTCTTCAGATACGGCAGCTTCAGAGTCATCACGCCTGCAGAGGGGAGGAGACACAGAGAGGATCATCGATTTCAATAATTCAAACCATTTTATATTTCAAAGATTAAATATTTGGAATTGAGGAAACAAACCTCAATTTAGCTAAGTAATTCAAAATTGACCCTAAAATCCATTCAGAATAACTTTTCTCTTTTTTTTTCCTGAACATTGACAGAATGAAAAAAACATTTTTGTTAATTTTTTTAGAATTATAAATGAACAATGTAAAATCACTATGTTTTCAGGTTTCTTATTGACCCACAGATATCTTGAGAAGGCCTTTTTCACTTTGCCACAAATAGTTATCAGGAGTAAATGATGAATGAACACATAACCCGAGCTATTTGCAGCTCAAACCTCAGAAGAATCTCTTACTTTTCCCCTTCGCTGAGCTCCAGATCCTCATCGTCTGGTCTTTGCTCCCCGACGCAATATAGCAGCCCTTCTCGTCTCCTTCAGAAACCCCACTGGTCGCTGTAGGATGAAATAAATTGTCCAAAATGTAGTAATTTCTGCGGAATTAACACACATTGAAAAAAAAAAGAAAAATAGCTCCGACTGCATTGAGAAATTGCAAAACAATCATAGGACCAATGTAGGACTGGTGGGTTTGAGTTGTTTTTTTAGTGACACACAGCGCTACCTTCTATGTCCTCCAGTCGGCTGCAGAGGGCCTCCTCGCTGGCCAACGGCGACCAGGCCAGCGAGTGGATCTCGTCGTCGTGTCCACGGAGACGGTGCGTCACCTCGCCTTTCTTGCTCACGTCAATCAGCACGATCATCCCATCTTTGTACCTGAGACAGAACGAGGACGGCACTGTTTCACGATCACGGATATATATTATATTGATATGAATATTCTATTTAGCTGTTGCAGCTAAAAGAGGAATTTGACTAAACTTCAGAGTGTCTTATTATTATTATTATTATTATTATTATTATTATTAGTAGTAGTAGTAGTAGTAGTAGATTAAGTATAAGGGGTTCACAGTTTCACAATCACAGATTTATGTCAAAATTAAAAAATATCTAAAATCTAAATTTAATTCCTGGCATTCATAAAATATAAAACAAATTTAAGACTAAACTTAAAAACTAAAAACTTAAAACTTTACGAGTGCTAAAGAAAATGTATCGGTATCATCGCCAAAAACCAAGCCCCACTGAAACCCATCTTAACTTTGGTTCAGATTATAATTTATGGATTTATTTCAAAGAAAACAAAAAGACAGAGTTGTGATCCAGCAGAGGGAACTTCTCACCCCACAGCCACAGAGCTCCAGGTGTGAGGGGAGCAGGAGAGGCAGAAGATGGTCCTGGGCTCTGGGAAGAAGCTGGCGGTGTCTCCTGTGTTGTACCAGTGACAGACCACAATGCCCTTCTCGTCCCCCGACACCACCAGGTTTTTGTCCACTGGAGACCAGTGCACCGCTGCGACCGAGTTCTGTGTGTGTGGGAAAAAAACAAAAAAACAACTGGGGTGACATCCTGTTGATAATATATGTTGAATGTTTTTTACTAATCAGGCTCCAGTAGAAGGTTTCTGATGGTGGCCGGCCAACAAGAGTTATTAAGGGACTGAATCTGTTCCCAAAGACGGAAGCATAACCAGCCTGTCCGTCTGTGGCTTTCATTTGTCAGATCAAGCCAAACTCTGGAGAAATAATCCCTTCGAGGCATAATTTGAAGCAAATAATGGAAACTAAATAAGCAATGCCCTTCCTAACCTTGACAACTGCTATAAAAAAAAATGCCCCTGAGAGAGACTGACTTCCTGCAGGAGGAGTAGCTCGGAAGCTAACTGTAGAAATCTGTGCCGTTGGTCTCCCTCCGCATCCTGGCGAGCTCAGCTTTCTCTCAGCAGCCCCACTCTCGCCATGACAGCACAACATTTTTTTTAAAAATATTTTTAAATGTATTTTTTTTTTTTTTGTGTGATAGCACAGCTGACTCCTCTATCTGCATCCTCACTTCTAAAAAAAATCTGGAGAGAAAGACTGCTTCAGCTTCTGAACTGAGAAAGAAGGCCTCCTGGTTGCCTCTGCTGCTGCTGCAGAGCTGACTGCAGCCTGCAGGGGGCGCCAGCGTGGCGCGAGAACGGCACACCGAGTCGACACTCACCTGGTGGGCCGCGTGCTCCCGTATTAAAACCTTGCTGTCCGAGTCCCAGAAGCGCACGGTGCCGTCGTTGGAGGAGCTGACGCAGATGTGACTCTGCCCCGCATGCTGGCAGAAAGAAAAGCCCGACACTAAGTCTTTATGGCCGACAAGCTCACCTGGGGAAAAAAAAAAAACAGGAAGATAGAATAGGAAAGATTAGAAAAGGGGCCACACTATACACAAAAACTGAGGGGAAAAGTCATCTGATAACTCTGCTGGATTGAGTGAGTCACAAAAAAAGAGTGATGGTTTGAGATTAGAATCTCAAATCATGTTTTAAAAAAAAAAAAAAGGAGCATTTCACTGATTGTGCATAAGAAATAAAAGTATAAGGTCCACTGTGGCTCTGGAAAAAGTTTTCCCCAAAAGTCTGAGGAAAAAATAACCCTGATGATCTTGTTGTGACGTCATCGGGGTGAGCTGGGTTTTTGGGATTGTGACTTCAAATTTAAACCCTGCATTAAAAAGTCGAGGGGTGTGTGTGTGTGTGTGTGTGTGTGTGTGTGTGTGTAGGTTAGTCTATATGCTATTGAGTTACAGTGTGGGAATTATAGGAGCCAGTGGTTTTGTTATTTGTTCATGCTGAAGGTGAAGATGGACTTTACAGCTTTGATTTTTTGGCAATTATTTTATTTTTTTTCAGGTCCCCAGACTTTTTTTTTAAAGTGCAATAATACATCAGTACCCCTTTTGAGATATGCATTTTAAAAAAATACTAAAAAATGCCCATCCCAATTTTCCAGTGCCCAAGATGATGTCTTTAAATTACTATTGTTTTTTAAGTACATCTTTTGAGCCACATATTTAATAGGCCTTTCTGTGATTGAGTGACTTATTGATCACCTAATAATGTCAGCACTGGACTGTGCATGTTACCAATCCAGCCCAGGAGCTGAAATCAACACACCTGAGGTGACCTGATCACCTGCAAGTGACTTGTTCGCCTCACAGAGGCTGGAGGATGAGTACCTGAGTGACCGTGCGCGCGTGTGTGTGTGATGCCCAGCGCCAGCAGTGCCCGCAGACTCACCTGTAACCCTGCAGGAGGCTGCAGATACATCAATCAAGAAGATGATGTTTTTGGCTCCGACGCCCAGCAAACCGCTCCCGTTGACGTCACTGCAGCGGGAGCAGTACCAGTTTGGGGACGCGGGGAGCGACCGGTCGTGCATGACGCCTCTGGTCGCTTAAAAGTTCACGAATTCTCTCACAAAGTCTGAGTAAAAAGCAAAACCAAACTTCTCACATGTTAGCCGCACTGTCGTAGCCACTGCATTACCGGCCGTACGACCAGCGTGGTGTCGTAAATCCTGCCAGCGCCGAGTACGGAATCCTAGTTGGGTCAAACTACGTGGAGTTTGCGGTTTTAAACATAAGTTTAAACCACGATTACAGCTTTTTTACTACCACCTTCAAACAATAATTATTAAAACAACTTAAAGTGACAATGTTCAGCCAAACTTTAGAAACTTTATTTTCAGCAAAGACGTAAAATGGCAAAACAAATTTCGCTGTTGAGGCTGTAAACATTTCTGCCGTCAAGCGGACGCTGTGGTGTCGTAAGAATGCAAGATGGCGACTGCAATGACAGGACGTGGTGAGAGAAATGCAGCCTAATTTTTCCACAAATGTACCATGTTATGACCATGTATCGTGTCTGCTGACGATATTTTAACGGGTTCGTACTTGTTTTCAGGTATGGCTTTTATTAGGAATTTATCCGGGCTGTTGCATTCAAGGTAAGCACATCGATATTAGAGCAACATAGTTAACGTTAACGTCCCTTAGCTGTCACTGTCTCTGCAGAAGGACATTTTACCCATGTAGCTTAATGCTAACTTGTTTTTTATCGTAGAAGAAAAGTCCAACCGCTTCTATACGTCGTCTGCACAGAATTCACAATTATTCCACATTAACAACACAAATGCTTTGGGCCATTTTCACCTTCAAGTTGTCATCAAACGACCAGCCTCGGTTTACTTTGTTTTTGTTATAGTTAACAATGCCAGCAGCATCACTCATGGACATACGTAATTAAAACCTGTCACATGACAAACAAACTTTACAGTATTCTGACTTGGTAGAAAAATCTTAATGTTCAGTACATGTTGCATACATGCAGAAGTTAATCAAACATGTTCTTAAAGCAGAGTGTTTTGTTGGACCGAGACCTGTAGCGACCCTCAGAGGGCAGATCTGAGCAGAGATGGTGAGCAGGTTGAGATCGGTCTCATATGATTGTGCACATATGCAAATAAATGTTTCTTTTCCCTTTCCCTGAATGTCTCTCCAGGCTACCGGTTCTAGGTCCTCAGCAGCTCGCATGTCTCCACACCAGCACTTCGCTGGAATCAAAGGGCTGGGAGAGGAGAAACCTGACGGTGTATCCGCCTCAGCGACCAGATGACTTTCGCAGACCAGCGGTAAGTCTTTTCCGTCTGCTTATGATATGAAGTGCGGAGTCAGAGGGGATGTCCTGGACAGGCGTCACCACCAGGAAACTGAGTGGATGAAAGGAGTTAAAAAAATCCAGCATACTTGAGTTTCTTTCGATTGTTAATCTCAAAGTTGTGGTCCGATGTATATGTAAAGTGTAAAGCATTCCCATATCCCTTAAACTGTGCACAAGTTGTCTCTTGTCTCTCCAAATATCTGAATGTGTTTCGGGGGGGGGCGGGGTTTCCTTCTTCAGGAGATCCACCACAGCAGGAGGCAGATCAAGTACAGCAAAGACAAGATGTGGTACCTGGCCAAAATGGTGAGACCCACAGTGGAGAATTTCCTCATCAATATCATATCTTCGAGTAAATCATATCTCCATTTAGGGCGAGTTATTTTGCACCCATCACCTCGGTCAAATGTTTAAGGCGGATGCCTGTTGTCAGCCAAGAGTAATTTTTAGAGATTTGGGGTAAAATATCGGTGGTGATTTATCTGCTTTTGTTATGTAGCGGACAGAAATGTGATGGAAGGTATTTGAGTACACACCTATATGCGTACTGTATATTAGTACACTTACCATTGTGAGAGATGGCATTTCCACTGTTTTGTCATGATCTACTGCACTTGATTAAAAAAAATGAATCAGGCATATTAATGTCATTTTAGAATGCTGCAGGAATGAGTCCTAAAAAGTGTCTGCTAAATGTAATGTAAGAGATTTCAACATTGTGTTCGACATAAAATACCTCAGTAAAAACCCCACTCGAGAATTTTAAAGCTTTTACTTAAATGATGCTACTAAACGTTATCACCGGTCCTCCTTTCGCTTCGTGGTGGCGATGTGAAACCATGCAACCGCTGTGTAGTTTGTGTATAGCCCAACATTAGCGTTTCATTTCATTTGTGATGATTATCTTGGTGAACAAAACACGCGAGTATCAAAAAAACGTTTGTTTTTTAAGCCATGGAGCTTAATTTCGGCACTAATCCAAAATCCAATGGATAAATCCCCTTGGCTCGTCCAGGGAACCAGTGCGACCCTGCAGTACTCTATTGTGTGGCCCCTGGGTCCAGAATTTCACACTTTTCATTTTTAAAATAGAAAACTCGTACTTTTCCATGGCTACACAAAGTACCCATAAGTTTTAATCGTATCCGTTGCATCCGGCTGTTGTGCCCATAGACCCGCTGTGCTCAGGGTTGACTAAACATGGTGCTAAAAAAAAAAAAAAAAGTGTCTTCCTCGGCCGTTCCAGTCCTAACGGCTGTGGAACAGACGGTGACGTTATTGCGTCACCTCACTGTTGGTTCCCCTTCACAGATCCGAGGGATGAGCATCGATGAGGCTATTGCACAGCTGGAGTTCAACGACAAGAAAGGAGCAAAGATCATGAAAGAGGTTAGTGGCGGCATGTTCACCTTTTCACTGCTGTAATGTTGACCGCTTTTTCCCCGTCACACCTATGCACCAGAAGTGTATTTCTAGATATGTATTAGTGTATTTCTCTTGTGTGTGTTTGTTTGTTTGTTCAGGTTCTTGAGGAAGCTCAAGAGATGGCGGTCAAAAATCACAATGTAGAGTACAAATCCAACCTGTATGTAGGTAAGTGTCTTACACGACTGCAGTCTAACCTACTGCACATTCACAAAACATCCGGTAGCTGGACGGATCAAATAATAGACGAGTGGAGTCTGCTCCGTAAATGTCGGCTTTGCGGATTTTAATTAACTTTGTGGCTAATGTGAGTTTGGAAAAGAAAGACAAAACACAGACCCTTGTTGGTGGAGGTGATAACCGTTTGACGTTCTAATTAATCAGTGTGTTTTGGTATCAAAGCTGTATCATTTAAGGATGCAGTATTTATTCAAATATTTAGACTTGGAATTTTCACTTGCAGAGGACAAACTTTACTGTTTCCCAAAACTACTTTGGAAAATGTCATTTGTCACCGCGTGCCGTCAGCCATCGTGCCAAAAGCAAGATAATTAATTTCAGACTAGGGATGCACAGACATTGTTAATATCGGGTCGTTACTGGATCGAATAGCTGCATCAGGTATCGGTGACAATCGGGGCCGAGCTACTGAATTAAATCATGCTATATCCATTACACTGGAATTTTAATTATTGTTTAGGTTTTGACCAATTTGTTGATGCATTAAAAAGGTGTTTATTTAGATCTTTTTTTTTTTTTTACCAAGTTGCTGGTGTACAATTCTTTTTTTAGTATTTTCAAAATAAACATTTCAGTAAATGTGCATAAGTCGAGCCTAATGTTGCACATAATTACACTTAAAAGAGTGATCCTCGTCCCTCCCACACAATGAGGCATACGACTAATTAGTGGAACACTGGCATCGGATCGGTACTCGGTACCAGCCAAAAGCCCAGATATCCGTATTGGTGTCGGGACTGAAAAAGGTGTGATCGGTGCATCCCCGTTTCAGAACGGGGGAAACGACCTTCAGTTGGGAGGGGGAGCCGGTAATGACTATTTTTTTTTTTTAAAAAGCAGTAGATTACTTTTGAATTCAGATGGTGTGCAGAGTGGGTCATTTATGTGGAGTTGAGGATGTTATCACAGATAAGCCTAAACTCGGCACAGTCTTTTTTTTTTTTTTATTTTGACCAGTTTTCGTTCAAAGGCACCTCTACAAATTAAATGAGTATTCTGTACCTTATCTCTCTCACTCTTTGTTTATCTCATCCCCTCTTTAATACCCCCGCTCTCCCCTCCTGCAGCGGAGTCCTACTCCGGGAAAGGGAAGTACCTGAAGCGGATCCGTTACCACGGCAGGGGGATGTTTGGCATCATGGACAGAGTCAACTGTCACTACTTTGTGAAGCTGGTGGAGGGCTCGCCGCCCAAAACCGAGGAGAAGACGAGCTTCGACCAGGCCAAAGAGTACGTCCAGAACCTCAAGAACCGAACAATCATCCACAGCCTGTAGACCATCTGATCGGTTAATATTTAACATGTACCTTTTACTGTATTTCCGTGCGTGTGTGTGTGTTTCATTTGAAATTTGTAAATAAACAAATGAAAGAATGGGTTATGAGACCTTATAGCATTACTCATTTGTTATTTTTATTATCTTGTGTATTTCTTTGAAATAATATTGACTGGAGCCAGTGATGCAGTTTTAAATACAGCGATGACCGCTGCAGACAGAGATCACAGAGCACACCAATGTTTAAGAATGGGCAGGTATTTATCATTAGTAGTCATTTCCTACACAGGTAATCACATTTTATCTGACATATGATAGATGTATGCCTCACATAAAGTAACAGTTGGCATTAATTACATCTACATGTACAATAGTTGGAAGATTGCAATATTTAGTAAAAAGCTTGCAGGTACCCCTATAAGCCCTGTGATCCTATCAGGCTATAATAGATGTTTTCTGTGTGATTTTCAGAAAAAGGGTTTTTATTAAAAGTTTATTTGTGGAATAATAGTTAACTCCAGAAG
This sequence comes from Ophiodon elongatus, assembly GCA_016806645.1. Lineage (NCBI taxonomy): Eukaryota > Metazoa > Chordata > Actinopteri > Perciformes > Hexagrammidae > Ophiodon > Ophiodon elongatus. Next base: position 2,030,527 of record JACSYO010000527.1, read on the forward strand.
CAATAAACGAATGAAATTGACAATAATATATATCCTTGACTGAGGAAATTGACTAAAACAGAAAGCAAAAGAACAAACATTGGAGCAGGCTGCTAGATCGGTGCAGTACATTTTGAGAGAACCGTTTACAAATAGCTAAACCTACTCTGATTCTGAACTATACATCATCGGATAACATTTTGGTTACGATGACCATGTTGTAGTGTGCGGTCATTCCAAAACATTTCTCAGATGGCGTGTGCTCACGTCCTCCGCCATACGGCAGGACCCCCAACTGGCCACTCAGCCGAGTTAAGACATCTCTGGAGCAGCGAAGGGCTGCCCAATGCCAGAATTTCACTTGTTGCAGTTTGATGAATAGCAGCTGGTGTCGAACACCGTAAAAAACCTGTGACCTTCCTCTTTCCGCTGCGGCACGCAGCACGCCACCGAAACACCAAACGGGCACGTGCGTGGAAACCCATCTCACTGCACCGCAAACAATCGGTAAATATCAGTGTTTTTTTGTGCCACACCAAAAATAGAGCCGTGCCACGTTCAAAGTCACTTCCGACCGCTTTCTTCCCCATCCCGACGCTTGGTTTAAACTCCAGCGGATCGCTAGGCGGTTGCCACGCGCTTGGCTTAATTAGATCATTGCGTTAATGAGCGGGAGTACCTAATAAAATGGCTGGTGAGTGCGTGCGTGGGTAATTAAGAATTGTATGACTGCGAACAGTGAGAAATATGTTAATTCATTCTATAAATATCTACACGTTAGCCTCAAACGCAACCGAACATACGACTCTTTTTTTTTTTTTCGTCCACATTTCCATGAACATTTTCCAAATTAATGATTGTTTATTTCTAAGGGTTAATAATGAACACGTGATTTGGATATTTTCATGAGATTCGGGATGAGATGGTTTTAAGCGTGTGTGTGCGGCACACTGTGATGGGTCTGCTAGTTGTGTTCGGGGGGGCCAGCGGTGACCATAACTCCCATAACTGTTTAGAAAAACAGGAAACGCTAAACTGGAAGTGACTCGCTTCGCTAAGAGCCTTCAATCCGGAGAAAAGAGGAAGAATTTCACGTTATAAAAACACGATTTCATGGCAAACAGTAGGCTTCTTTAAAAAAGAAAACTTGTTTGTGAATGTAAAATAAGATACAACAATAATTCTGTTAATGTTCACATAACCTTTTAATGTTGGTCGGAGGACCGACATGTAAATTGCTTATTTGCTAAATTTGTAGCTTTTTTTTTTCCCGGTGTGTTTTTGGTCGTCCTCGCTTTCTTATCTTACACTCCTGCAGAATGTAATTATGTTTACCCGGTGTCTTTCATGTCCTCGTCCATTTATTATTTTGCTTTCTCTTTGGAATTTCGCATCATTATTGGCCGTTATTCTGCTAATAAATTGAATTTGGAAGCGAAGAAAACACCCTCAGAAGAACAAACTGGGGAGGAGATAGAAGAAAATGCACTCTTTGGGAATTTGTATTTTCTAAAGGTCTCAGTGTCTCAGTGTTGTGGAGGCCCAGAGCTTTGGTCTCTGCTGTTCCTAATTGGCCTTTAGATTCCCGTTCGTGATGTGAGTGATTCAGCTCGTGTCGGCCTGTCACCGCGTCTGAGCGGCTTTGAGCAGCTTTGAGTGTATTTTCAAATAAAATGCCATCTGCTGGCCCCAATTTCAGCAGACAAGTGCCCTCAATCTCAGGTTGGAGGCCGGCTCGGTCCCTCAGCGCAAAGCAGCGTGGACTTCTGAAAAGAGCAAAAGGTTTCATCTTCTTCCTGTTTTCTTTTTCCTTTCCCTCCCCTGCTCGTTCACTACCTGGCTGTTTCCCTTCACTGCTGATCTCCCTCCGCCTCTCTGAGCACAAACATGCAGAAAACCTTGGCTGGTACATGAATTATTTACAATTTAAGATTTATCTTAACATTAACATGACATTTTTACCCGTCACTGACAAACTGAGTTATCTGAAAGCATATCTTTGGCATATGTGTCGTGAAATATCGCAAGCCGAAATATGACAATGATATTGGCCATCAGTCGGGCTCTACCCAACACCACCACAGAGACATGGAGTTTAATTTCCACAAAAGGTCCCTCAAAAGCTCCCTCTGTACTCCAACAAACACCATTGATAATTTGAGAGTGGGAAGCAGGTGAGGGATCATATCATTATCAAGGTGTCTCCATAGTGGGAGCTTACTCCTGCCAGTGTTGGGATGAAACAAGGGGAAAATCTGCATAAAAAACTATATTTACTCATTTGGATCGTTAAACAAACAAATGTTGCCTTTCTACTCATGATTCAAAAGTTTCAGGTCAAAATGTAAAGTTATGACTAGAACAGCAAATATATATGCAATTGACTTTGAATCAGTTGTGCTGATAATATAAACGCCTTTCTAGTAAAGTCCAAGCACAGAGTTTATCGGCTCTGTCCATGGATGATTGGTGAGCATCCCTTTACATACACAGAGACTAAGGAGGATTTAATGGATCCACGGAGTCAGTAAACTGAGCAACGATGCATTCAGGAGCATTTCAAAGTGTTCGTATCACAGAAAACAACAGAACACTGCTCTTACTTTCGTTTTTCACAAACCACTTGTCTTCTCTCCAACTGTAATCATGCAAAGACAGGACACACACACACACACACACACACACACACACACACACACACACACACACACACACACACACACACACACACACACAACTTGTGTCAAATCACAACAATAGTTGGCACAACAAAATGAGTTGGCACTGTACAGATGACTGCCTCCGCCCGGCGGCTGTGGATGCACAGATACGCACTTGAATATTGAAGTAAAAAAAAAAAAAATTGGCAAAGCTTCGGTCAATAAACCTGAGAGGCTTGTTGTCCGTCTGGGCTTTCCGTCAGATAGGAACATGTTTCTGTGAATCGTGCTGGTGAAGCAGCAATACTGCTGATTAATGGATGTGTGAATATTGTGTGTGTGTGTGTGTGTGTGTGTGTGTGTGTGTGTCTGTCTGTGTGCATAAGAGGGGGATGAGTAAACCCCACGAGAGAGAATATGGAGTTTACCGCTCAGCTTTTGTCTGATACATTATTGGTGACTTTTTCATGAAACCACCTCGGTGGATTGCACAACTCTTGAAGATTTGAAAACTTCATATGTATATGGAAGTCAATGGATGCCTGGAGTGGTCGGAAAAAAACACATCCAAGAAATGAAAATAAAAATAAAAATAAATAACAAATGGTCAGTATAAATGTAAAGTATAGAATGTGTATAGTCAACTAGTAAACACTTGAAATCACACTGGTATAGTGGTCGTGGGACAACAACATAGGATTTAGTCAATGGCATGATGGCATTTGAAGTAGGTCAAACATTTGGATATTACAACACACACACAGAATGTTTTACTTATGTTAAACGGAGCAATATACGACATTCAGAGCATTAATATAGCAGCAAACAACTATTTTTCTATAAAAAAGATACAGTGGATTAATGTCTCCCTGAGCAGAGAATGAAGTCGCTGAAACTCTGTCAGCACATTTGGCACAGAGGCAATCAAAATGCTCCCCGTCTCGTATTATGCACCTTTAGTTGCAAAGGAACACAGCACATGCAGACCAACTCAAGGTCCATTTACAAAAAAAATTTATTCTGAGCTTTCAACCATATCTCATGGTCTTCATCAGCAGATTTGAGTCTGCTCAGTTGTCCTTTGTATATCCCATCCCTCTCTCCCCCCTTGTTTCCTGCCTGTCTCACCACTATCGGCTGACCAGTAGTTGCATAAGGATCATCATTCCTTATATAACCACCACACACACACACACACACACACACACACACACACACACACACACACACACACACACACACACACACACACACACACACACACACAATGAACACGCCATTGTCAAGAGTCACTGGTGTGGTGAACCATTTATTTTCCTTGTTGTGGATTTCAGGAGAAGTCAAATTAATAATTGATAAAAAAAAAAAAAGAAAAAAGAAACTAAACTCCTATCCACAGAGGTTGCACCTGACGATCCCTCCGCAGGGAAGTCCTGGTGGAGTTCAGTGGGTACATGAAGTGAATTATGAATAATCTCATTCCAAGCATGAGCTCGTCAAGCAACAAGACGAGGAAACGTGTTCGCAGAGTTGGGAATTAACTGGAGGGCAGATTCAAAAAGTCTGGGCTGTATTATTCATGACGGGTGAAATTGCGCATTGAGAATATTCTGTACACAAGCGTGTGCGCTCCATAACCCGGGCTGCCAGACACACACACACACACACACACACACACACCTGGATGAAAGAATGGGATGTCACGATGCTTCTTTTCATTTGTTTTTAATGTCGATTGTCGGTCAATATGCCGAGGCGGCCCAGCGGAGGCTCAGACTGAGAAACAAATAGAAATCAGAAGCCAGTTGTGTGGGGGAGCGCCTCAGGGTGTTATTCATTTCCTTTTAACTTTTTTTTTTCTCTCTCTCTCTCTCTCTCTCTCTCTCTCTCTCTCTCTCTCACTGACCCTCCGCGGTGGTGGTGTGCAGAGAACAACAGCCCCCAAAATGGTGTTAGCTCCCAAATGGAATCTGAGGCACAAACACCACAGAGCAAGCTGCCCGCTGGCCGCCGCTGGATGCTTTGCCCTTGAGAAACAAATTTAGACACAAAACACTTTGTTAGCTCCCTGGACAGCCTCCAATGAAGCCACATTCACCTCTTTTTCCATGGGAAAAAAAAAGAAAAGAAAAGAAAAGAAGCTCACAGTCTTTATCTCTGACAGGGACGCATCTGTTTTAAAAGAAAAGAAAAGGAAGAAAGAAGCAGAAACAAAAGCACTTAAGCGCTTGTCTGTTCTCGTTGCAGGTCAATATTTCAGTTGATTTGTTTTTGCGAGGCTTTTTTTTTTTTTTCACATTCAGCTTCATCATCATCACACGGTTCAACCTGGTGCACCGAAACATTTTTGATCTTTTTGATGTTTTGAGTGTCAAACCCGCGTCTGTAAAAGGTCTGCAGTTTCCCTCTGGTCTGAAGCGAGTGTGATCACCTTGGCTTCACGTTAGCTACCATGTATTCCAATGGCTTTGACAGTAGAAAGAAAACATTTAAACCTCTAATCTACCTCTCCACCGTCCATCTCGATGTGCAGCCATTTGCCTGGGTTTGCAGTTGGCAAAAAGGTTTCAATACCTGTTGTGCATGACCACTGTTTTGGACAGTCTCTCCTCAAAAAGGCCTTCACGGTGTTGTAAAATAACATTTCTTTTTACAATCAACACTTAAAATGACGAAGGCGCTTGCGAATGACAAGATAGTACAACATTGTAAACCATACTTTTGGCGTTTCATTTTTACCTCTTTACTTAAGATTTCACTCAACTTATTCTCTTTTCTTCCTTTTTACAAAATGCACCAAAAACACTGGCAAAGAGAAAGATCTTGGGTGGATAATAACAAGAATATATATGAAAATGTTTTTAAATCATACCCTCTAAACTGAAAAAGGCAATATGGTTTGAATAGACACACACTATTACTAAGCTTGTTTACAATATATTTAGCCAAAGCTGATCTACAGAGGGAACCATGACGTGCATCTTTGGATGGATGGGGAAAAACAACGCTGAATGGAAATGCCTTCATGGTGCTGTACACCATGATGCACAGCAAAGCATTTCTCTCCCCAGCGACATCGTCCAGCTCCTCCTGGGGAATAGTCCATCTGGGCTTTCTATCATATAAGAGACAGAGACGGCCTGGGGACACTTTGGGACTCTGGCGGCCAAATACAATCTCCTCAGTGAGTTCTGGGGGTCTTCCCCGGAGTATCCTCCTCGTTAGAACTGTCCAGAATACCACCTCAAGGTATAGTGAACCACTACAAACGTTCTCCTTCTCCTTCTAATTACCAAAGGAAGACAACATAGAATGCTGTTTCCTTGTAACCAGAGCTGGAGAGGCCTTGTAGGTATCAGCTGAGCAGAAGAAGTGCCTTTAAACCCCGAAAACCCTCCTGCTCTGCTTTGCGTTAATACTTTTGTTCAAAAACACAAAAAAATGGGTGCTACTTCGCAGCTCCCATGGGTGCTGAGCAGCACTAACTGCGTTCCCTACAGAGAGGCAGCAAGAGGAAAGTGTGCCATTACTAAGGAGGCGCACAAACTCAAAATGAAGCTGTCGGCAAATCCATTTGATCCAGCAAGTTCAGAGGATTACGGTGTTGGTGTCAGGTGGCGATTGTCTTTTTGGGTGAAAATTCAGATCCTGGGGAGATGGAGGCGGTTAGAAAACACAATCCCTTCCGGCTCCACGCTGTCGTGATTCACAACGCATGATATTCAGATTGCAAAACATGTATATGACTGACGAGTGATCATTTTCACGTTTGTCAGTATTTTTTTTTACTCCCCATTTCCAGGTTTCCATGACCCACCACGGAGTGAAACGCACGGTGATGTGAGCACCCCACCTTTTCAGCTGCACTGGGTGTCACTGTTGCACCGCATCTGAACTCGTCCCGCTCCGCTCTCTGCACACCGGAGGCTTCGGCCGCCGCTCGGAGAAGCGCGCACGTTCCCCAGGACGCGGAGGGCGCTTTCCCTTAACATGTCTGCAGACTCCTCCAACGGATCACATCCCACGTGAAACCAGAGGCACAGAAACCAATCTGGCACAATCCTGCTGGGTATGTGCGCCGCATGTCTTTCAATTCATCAAGATGAATTTCAATATTTCAATCTGTCACGCACGCTGCAGCGCTCGGCTCAGAGACGTGCAGTGCAGGGACCGTGTGCAGCGGGCGGAGGGGGGGGAGAAGAAAGAAAGAAAGAAAGAAATAAAGAAAAAAAAAACTTCTATTAAAGACTGTTACAGTAAAATTGACTTTCTGTAATTCTGATACTGTGCGTGTGCATTCCCATATTTCATTACAGCTGTACAATAGTTAATCAAATGTCCATGGCACACAGGCCTGAATGAAAAAGCATCACCGCATTTGCATTGACTCTCTCCACACAAATCCATCTAAAGCTGAATCAAAGTAAAAGTGCATTTTGCAGCGTGACAACACAACGAAACACACTTTGTTGTAAAATGTAGTCGATGCTCTATCCCTAGGAACAGAAAGACAGAAGGCGTTTCACTCATTCACTATTCCCTACTCACTACATATATCGGGAATTATTGGACTGCATAATGTGGCAGATGGAAAAAATGCTTGTGTGCTACTTATCTTTTTATTGAGCCTTTTTTATGCCTGTGCGTGCATGATGCATGATGTGACCATTAGTTTGACACCGTTTTACTTTTACACGACAGATTGGGATTGTTTGAGTCGACTCGATTGAGATATGACTGCTGTCATCGCTGCTGGATGATCATGAAAATAAACAGGAAGCAAAAGACACATTTTGTACATCCAACCAGTTATTCAGTTGCTGGTTTAATATTCACTCATCAGCATGTTGAGGGTTCACGTCTACTGGACACACAATATTTGTTCAGGTTATTTGATCTTATATTGATGGTCGGTAGTGGAGAACAACAGACAATGTGGTAGAAAGAAAGAGCAGGATGACACAAAACCAAAGAATCCATTCATGGATATTGTGGTTTCATAATATGTGTGTTAGACTATAGGTCACCAGGATTGGACATCATAGTCTTAAAGATTTTAGAACAGCGCTTTTGGGAAATCACCCTGAAATATGAAATTTAAAAATCGAGGTAATACACTAAGATTATATAAATTCGAGTCGTGAGTGATCCTTTCTTCTGCCAACCTTGCCTTGCCTGCTATTACCACGGCAACATGCGATCCATTGACGCTGCCTTCACAATGGCAAATGCTACATTCCACATTCTGTGCAACATGTATCGAAAGTCAATGGACAACTGTGATGTGTGAAGGGGCAGAGTATAAAACGGTCACTGAAATCCACTTAATTAAAATGGTATAAGTGACAAGCAGGTATTTAAAAAGGTACAATCTGCAAATCAAATGTAATAAAATGTCGGGTCAAATCGGAACAAGTAACCTTTTAGCTTTGAATATAAAACACAAAGGCTGATGAGTCACAGCTGTGTGGTTATGTGTGGTCAATCAGAGTTGAATATTCATAGTGGTCATACATCATGGTCGTAAATCTGCTGTACTATATACCTGAATTCAAATCAGCTCTTAAAATGTGATCCATACAGTCGGCCTGTGAGCTAATTCTGTCCTGAATTTCACTCTGTATCGACACCTTCTCCGTCACTAGACTTAGGGCCAAAGTCAGAGGAGCTCGTGTTTGTTTCTCGCTGTTGCCGCGGGGAAAGTCACCTGATGCCCGGCGACGCTGGAGATATAAGGCTCTCCGCTCATAAAACGGCCCATAAACGCAGAAACAATCAAGGGAGGACCAGGCGTGTGTGTGTGTGTGTGTGTGTGTGTGTGTGTGTGTGTGTGTGCGTGTGTGTGTGTGTGTGCGTGTGTGTGTTCAGAGAATATACTGAATGCGTGTGTGAAGGCCAGGTGGAACATAATTGCCCACCTCCCTGCCTGAAATTCACAAAAAGCTAAACGTTAACTCCGCGCTGAGCCAAACCTTCTTTATTAACAAGGAACATTGCACCTCTATCCAGTTAATGAAATATTGATTTGGAAATTGTATGGTAAGACGACGGAAGGCTTTTAAAGTGCTTAGTGCCTTTGCTCAGAGCCAACTTCATCAATTATTATTTTTTGAAAACGTTCTTAAAGCAGAGAGCTTTTTCCCCCCAGGCTTGACGTGCACTGCGTCCATGATTAGCGTCATATTTCCTTACCGAGGGAACCCGTGGCCCCGACTGGTTACATGTTTTTTTAATGAAAGATGTTGGCATCAAACCGGGTTTCATAATGACGATGACAGTGGGACATAGCTGATTTAATGATGTGTTTGTTCCTATTCCAGTCAAGCTGTTAAAAAAAAAAAAAAGGGAATTAGTCACATTTCCAAATGTAGTTCACAATCAGCGACTCAGTATAATGGGATTGTATGTCTCTGGTGTCCGAGCCGGGCCAAGTTTGGGAGCCTCATGACTCAAAAATGACAAAAATTTGAATGTGTCTGCACTGTAGTATCCATCTGTACAGTACAGATAAGAAACTAATCCAAACCAAATACAAACCTCTCGGTCCCTGAATTTGGTTATTTTAGTATCTGTGTTGAACAGCAGACTTTGGAGGACCTCATGACACAAACTGTGAGATAAAACTAACCATCACTGCAATGGATTAAAAGCTGAAATCTTCACAACAACAAAAAACAACAACAACATTACTGCACAAAAAAAAAAAAAAAGTCCATTCTAGTCACCTGTCAAATAAAGACCTGAATCCGTGATGCTTGAGCAGTTTGACCCAATGCGTTTGCTTGACCCAACCACCACCTACCCCGTGGGGACTACCTCGCTCTGTGCACGACATCAGTTGCTCTGAGCGTCGAATATTGACGCAGGTTGGTTTACATGTGGTTGGTTAAAAGCTTGGTGCGTCGGTTTCAGACGCCACGGGGGAACTTATCAACCGTTGGTATTTGACAAGATGGGACTGAGAGCGGCTTGAATCTACAAAGCTAGATACCACAAGAAGTACTTGGAAACCAATGACATTTTGTGATAATATACCTCTTAAAATTGAAAAATGCTGCTCTGCTTAACTGTAATATTTAATATGAGCAACTCATCATGTAGACCCGTAATAAGGTCACACAATGACAGATTAGTTATGTTGAAACATAATCTCACTTACTGAGATTGGGCCTGTTCAGTTTTTTATCTGCACTAGACTTTCAGTGGGCAATATCTTTTTGTAAAATGTCACTGCAGTTCACAATTTATGTGACCAAAGCAGGTACGGAGCAACTGGGCAGAATTCCCTTCACTGGCTGTGCTTTGGGCCGCAGTGTGTGGATTAGCAGGAGGTCATCATGGTTTATTACACACAGTCCATCAGAGCTGGTTCCATTCTGCCGAGCCTTAACACACGTCCAGACTAATCAGCACCACGGACAGCACCTCTCGCACTTCACTCAGCTCGACCACCGCTTCGCTTGATTAAAATGCACAGCGCTATTCACACTCCAGTACACGTAGTACAGCCTTTGTTTTTTACTTCATGCCCCAGCAGCCGCCATTTATTTACCATTGCCATGCAAGCTCCAATCAAATTGGATCCACACAGAGCAAATCATTATTTTTTCCAGGGGCAAACAACGTGCTAAAGACTGGATCAAAAACCTCAGCTGGCAAATATCTTGGCATCGAAAACATATTGACAATGTGACAGTATTACAATGTGACAATGTAAAATCGTGGCCTTGCATCAATTCAAAATGCACAGAATCTGCTTTAGTGTACATTCCTTCACATTGTGAAACGCTCTGTACTAATCTGGGTACATGATGAACTTTCCACATGACATATAATCTCTCAGATGACATTTCACGCCTATCAGCATGTACAGATAGGCCTACTGCAGTGTCCATGTCTGTTGCACTGGTTTTCAGTGCTCAGTGTATTTTCTTTTATAGTTTTCTTTTCCATCAATCTTTTTGAAAAGCTAAAACATGTTCCACGATCTAATACACATGAGTATCTACACTTTTACGGGTGAGCAACATTGAACACACTCCTCATTAAAACAAGATAAAAAGATTGATTACTTTGTGAGCATTCAAGAAATACAGTTCGCATGACGCTTAGGCCGTGCTTCTGTGGCTAAGACTCATGGGATATGTTGTACTAATGGCTAGTTTAAATAGCTTCTGCCGTGTTTTCATAATGTGATTATCCTTTTCTTTTTTTTTTTTACTTAGAAGCATTAGCCTGAATTGTTAAGGGAGTATGCCAGGTTTAATGTGTCTGAGACCAACTTCTAGTCATACAATCATAAATCATAGGTTTTATTTTTATTTTTATTCAATTTCCTTCCGTTTGTTCCTCATTTTGGTATAAAAGGTCAACTTGCAGAGACTCCAAACTGCTTTCTAGCAGCCGTGTCCATCTGAAGCCCAGAACGAAAAGTAAAGTTGTTATTTCTTTTTCTACCACTCCCGCTGCCATTCTGGGTGGCGAGGGAATTGGTGAGACAGCCGCAAATTCTCATTCAAACAACTTTCTCCAACACCGCAGGCTGTGTGTGTGTGTGTGTGTGTGTGTGTGTGTGTGTGTGTGTGTGTGTGTGAGCGCTCACCTACAGGACCACCACCGATCTACTGGATGTACACGAGGGTCCGATGCAGGACCAGATGTTGTTGTTGTGTTGAGTCACTCACATTTCCATTAATCATTATCCCAACACCTCTCCTCCACTCCTCTTAAACAATCGAACATATGGGCCGCCTTGTCTGCCACTGTGCCCACAACAAATGCAGCGCCCGGCCCGTGGTTCATCAAGGTCCCACATGATGGATCAGCTCGAGCCGCTGATCTCCCTCTAATTTAATGATAACTATCACCTGTTCTCCGAGTGCGGCGCCACACTCTAGATTGTGTGTGAGTAATTGGCCTGTGCCTTTTGCTTGATTAATTTGATTGCTACATTTTTCACTGTCCCCTCTCTGGTGATTGCTCTGGCACTACAGGTGCTGGGTTTCATTAATTACGTCCCTAATTGGTTTGGAAAATGTTGCAGGCAAGTTTGTTTTGGGGGAAGGCTGCGGCTTGTTGGGAGCGGCAAAACATCTCAGCATGTTTCTACCACTTAGAAAGATAAATGAACCTCATCTTTTTAGCAGATTGTGGCGAAGATTCCAGGAGGCCTCGGAACTCAAGGACGACAAGCTGCTGGGACCTTGATGGAAGATGGAGAAGTCTGGAAAATAATATGCATTCTTGTCCACTCTTGTCCTCCGTGCTGTGTTTGATGTATTATCTAAAGAATTATGACTCTGAAAGAACAGAAACGGGATATGTGAAGATGTTAACCGAGTGAGGACGCATTGGTGGCGAGTGATTGATTGACTGATTCCAACTTCAGCATGTTTTCCAAAGGCAACAGAGATGAAATACACCGAGTTGAGTGAAGCACAAATTGTGTCTTTGTACGGTTGCGGATGCTTTTTTGCTTTCACTCGTGTTTGATATGGCAGCGGTGAAACGGAAGTGTGTCATGTTCAATTCTCAGATTCAAGCTGGACCAGATGGACACATGCCTGCATGTCGGTGTTTTTTGCTCTACTGTGTGGTCCACTAGTGGCTCAATTGTGGGCAATAGTTCCCAACTGGCGGTTAGGTCCAGAATAGGAATGCAGCGATCCAACTTTTTCAGTCTCGACATTGATAGCGATACCTGGGCACATTCTTTTATGGGTAAGGCAACATCAGATATGACTTCCACAATGTTTTCCTAACTTTGTCAAAGAAAATGTAACACATAAATGAATGTGTGAGAATGAGTTCACTGAACTGTTATTTGTTAAAATAATGGTATGAGATAAGCCGATTGTCAGCCGATCCAGCTATTCGAGTCAGTTTCAGAAAGATATCAGTATTTCTATCTGTGCATTTCTGGTTTATACCCTCGCAGTTGATCGCAAAAAGGCACCAATGGTCGTGTGCAACGACTTTAGGCGGCTCGGATTGAGATGGATTTTTCTGACAATCTGATGGTGATCAACTTATGAGACATACAGCGCCAACAGGGTCATAAAGACAGAGCTTTGGATATATTGGTTATGTGGGGGAATGTTTACTCTGAGGTGTTTTTTAGTGTCAAAGCATGAGAGTGATGAAGGTTTATATGTGGTTTGATTGCCAGGCAGTATGCTCTGTCATTATTTGAGCAGGCATGAGGAGCATCTCAACAAGGGAGTTTAGCTCAAGCACATCTCTTTACAGGTATCTGCTTATCCTTCACTTCGTGGTCTCTCCTCTCTCTGATGTTTCTCTAAATCTCTGCCTGTTTCAGTCTCCGTCTGCCCCATCCGTCTCCATAATTTTCTCTTATCTCGTCACAAAAGAGTGTAGTAGTTTTGATTAATTAGAATATGTGCCAAATCTGCATTTTGCCTCCAATAAATCAAGCTATGAACTGGTTGACAGCAACAAGGAAAACTTTGTGACAAGGCTTATGGATAAACTTTGCAAGACACTTTCATTTTTTCAAAATAAATTCAAAAGACGTGTTTGAAGCAACACAAAACAAATCCATTGACATCCATTGGGATGGGTCAACATGGCTTGATAGCATAAACTTGTAGTCACTATATTGTACCAACTTCATACTGGACCGCACGCTTCTGCACTGAACAGATACCAAAACAAATATCTTGCCTAATTTCATTAGGAATATATTTGACAAGTCCACAAACAGTAAATATACCCACTTTACAGATGCTGGTTAGCAAACATTGTGTTTCCTCTTGTCACTGTGCATTCATATAGTTCAGTCATAAAGCACTGGAAAAAGTGAGAAGTTTCTCACTGGACATGAAAGATTAAATTACACGTGCACAGCTGCATCTTTACTTCAATCTGCGACACCTAGATCATTTATGGTTGCGTCTCAACCTCTGCCAGAGACAGAGGCAGTTATACTTGTAGAAATCAAATTTTTCAATAAACAAAACAAACCGGCAAACATTCCCACTGTAAAGTTCACTTAGACTTTTTCCTCCACACTCACAGGCACTACCTGGTGGTGAAAACCGTGTAACGCATTCCCAAACATCAATACTGCTTAAAATGAAACTGCAGCATTTTTTTTTTAATTAACTTATATTAAAGACATTTTTATTGATTTGATTTGTTTCTCTTGTGTCTCTATTTGCAAATTTAGCATTTAGGTAATCCAAAAGTAACAGAAGGTAATCAACGTATTGTGACACTTGGTGTCACAGCATGTCTCTAAAACTGTGACGAAAACAGGAGATAGAAGGGTATACTTAACATGTGAAGTGATAAGTAACAAATCAATCAACACGAGAGGGAGTGGATGCGTGAAAATGTGCTGCATGTTCGTGAAGCTGTGAAAAAACAAAGAAAAGAAACCAAAAGCCACAACAGAGTTATGTGAGAGGGGATCTGCCAACCAATGACTTCTGCTGCTCAAGCCTTTGTGCGTGGGGCACACTGAGCCCAGGTGTGTCCACTGATTACTCCCCAATGAGGCCTGCAGCTGTGAGGACAGAAAGCACAGACAAAGGAACCACACAGAGGATGTCACATTGGATTAAGTTACTGATTACAGTTTTTAACAGGTAATTAGTGAGTTTAACGGACTACTTTTTTAAAAGTAAATGGTACTTGTAGAGCGCTTTTCTAGTCTTCGGACCACTCAAAGCGCTTTAACGCTACATGACATCATTCACCCATTCATTCACTGATGGCACAGCTACAGGAGCAATTTGGGGTGGAGTGTCTTTGCCCAAGGACTCATCGACATGGGATACCAGAGCCGGGGATCGAACCGCCTCTAGTTGAAGGACGACCCTGGTTCACCACTGAGCCACAGTCACCCGTAACCCTCCCAACCCTGCAGATATATCATGAGCGACTTAAACATATTGCTGCACGTTGCTGTCGCGGAGGCTGCATTTATCTGAAACGCCTTCACACGACAAACGTTTTTTTTGTCCACGCAGTTGGCCAGTTTATCGCGGTATCAGAGGTCCATTCAGCCAAGGAATTGTGTGTTTGGGAACATTTAGTTGCATTTCCACTAAGGCTACATCGAGACTACTACATTTCCATTTTAAAAATGCATATGTTTTGCTACGCTTACGCCTAGCGTCCACACTACTCCGGAGTTTGAACACGCTACCGACACCGTGTTAAATTGAAAACTCCTGGTTTGAGTCTTAGTGTGGGCAGGGAAACTGAAGACCTTTGAAAACTATGACGAACGCATTCGATTGGTTCTTAGCAGTCACGACGTGTCCTTCCCTGATTCGTCACGCTGCCGGAAGAAAACAATCAACGACCTTGATTACTAAATAATGCGTATTTTACTCTGCACAACTATTGCGACATTCACAAAGAAACAAAAGCATAAATTGCTCTCCAGTGTGACAGGGACTTCAGTCCCTCGGCAGAGCATGACAACAATGAAACCGAGGGGGAAACGAGTGAGAGACAACCAAATTTATTGACCCATAATCTAGTAAATTTTGATTTGTTAATGTTAATTTTAAAGTAAAGTTGGTGTGTGTGTGCGTGTGTGGGGGAGAAAGACCTGTAGCGTTACTAAACTTTTTTTATCTCCACAAAATGTGTCTGAGTATATAGAGGAAGATTATAGAGGAAGATCTTAAGTATCAAGCACGACCTTTTATTATTTCAGAGTAATATAATACTCCAATCCAACCCATCTACTTCCTATCATGTGATATTCATTTTCAGGCGTGTTAGAGTGACAGAAACTCATTTCTAAAACAATGCTGAAACGCCCGTGTGGACATAAATCATTTAAAACCCCAGTTTTATACGGAAACGTGTTAGCGTGGAGGTAGCCTAAGAAGATCGTGGTCATTCTAGTCCCATGATTACTTTTCAAGGAACCAAAAGGTTCTTTCTGCCCCAAGATTAGACATCCTCTGATGTACGAAATAAGCAACATCACAGAGGACGACGGCTGCTGGTGGTCGCAGGGGTAAACACTCTGCACCCTGCAGTTCAGTGTTGGAAAAAAACATAAATCCTGAGGTCTTGCACTGCGACAACTGATGCGAGTTGTACAGAAGGAAATGCAGAGGAGGAAAATGAAACTAAGAGCGTCTGTCGCCACAGTAAATCATCTGAGTGTTTGATGGCTCTGATTTATTTGTGCTTTAGAACACAACCGCTGAAAGTAACTCTTTTATTCTCTCGTCTGCAGTGTCGCTACTTTAAGTGTATGTTTGCGGAGGTGGGGTTGTGGCAGGGTTAATTGATTTATACTGTGTGACCTCTATTGTGTGACTTTCAGAGTAAGCGCCCTACAGTTCTTCCCCTACAATATGTAGGCAAGTTCTCTCTCAGTGTTACCTGTAAGGATACCACTTATCTGCATTATACTTAATGTAATTACGGAGAGGGGTTATGCAGCTGTATTACATTATTGGGCTGCTAGTATTGGATTGGAAAGATATTATAGCAAATGAATGAAAACCGACATAAACAAACGGGGGGCCCAGGTTTCCTTGGCCATGCTTATAACACTGTATGTAGATAACACCTCATATTTATAAATGTGCATTTCTGGCTGATATACGCGCACAGACACATGTAAAGGCTCATGCTGTTTTCACCTTCTGTTTGCATAAATTAGTGTTACAATCATAAATAATAGTCCCAGTGGCTCAGCGCATAAGATATAATAGCAGAGAGAGAAACAAATATATATAAATATATATATATTTCGGCTCCATTCATCTTGCTGCAGTGCAAAGTATTTTGCTTTCTTTGATGTGGCTGAAAGGTAAAGCTAAAATGTTATGTGCTTTCTCTTGAATATCAATATAGGCAATTAGTGTTCTTCAGAGCTGACAGAACATAAAGAAATGTCAAAAAGTAAAAGGCCTCCTAAACTTATCTTGTTTGCTTGGAATAATAATGTTTTCTTCTCTGGTTCTGTGAAATTATCCGGTATTCTTTTTGCCTTTAGCAGCCATTAACGTTTTTTCTCAGCTGAGGGGCTACTTTGTGTTGCACCGAGCAAAGTCATTATGTTCACCCCTTGTTCTGAGTGTACTGTTGCATGCAGCCAGTGAGATGGCTGTTTGTGGATCTGCCATTCAACAATGCAGATAGTCCTCTAAGTGTGAAAAGGACATTTTGGGGGAGCTGTTCTTTCACACTGCAGCTAACCAGCAACGCATCACAGCAACCGGCCAGAACTGCTGTTGCTGCCGAGCATCCATCGATTTCCGTTGCTTTTTTGTCCGCCCTTCTGCAAAGCTGCTCCTGTCACACTCGGTCTAAGCAGCGATGGCACCTACAGTCTCCAGCAGGAGTCTCCGCGGAGCCCGCCGGACTCCAGCCTGTCACAAGCTGTTTAGGAGGCGGCAGACGGCGCCAGCCTTTAATCAGCTTCAGGGTCTCCATCGTGCGGCTCTCTGGCCGCCGACATGCTTATACAGACAATCCAATCACCCGCGATGCCCGTCAAATGACGAGGATCTGGTGCCGCTGCTGACTTTAGTGGTCGTTCTCTTTCTCAGATGCTCCTGGGAATGAGGCCGTGGATTTCGATCACGATCAGAGTCAGTGGAAATTAAAAGTAAAGAAAACTGATTGGTTTTCACAGGAGAGCATTTATCTAGCCCACATGCCCCCTTCACTGTAAGCTGTTATTATTAATAAGTCATAATAAATGAAAAATACTCCATGGTTTTAATATTACACTTCTGCTGTCACATATTCAACTGTCACAAGGAAAACATTTGCTGGACAAATAGTCAGTTTGAGATTCAATTTCAGTGCCATGATATTTAAAAGGTTGAGATTCTTTCAACTGACTGACTTTTTAATGTTCTTTTTCCAGCGTAACTATATAAACGGTGAAAGAATTTAGAAATAAAAATGAGTCAAACCCCCAATCAATAAAACTACAGCTGCAAATACCGTATGGAAAAAACGGAGACATCAACGAAGATCTGACAAATCGAACTGTTAAAGCTGTCAAGAAATGAAACACATGAAGTTACACAAATAGGCCTTAACTGTCCAATATCTCCACAAGGTTACAGTCAATCAAACCTGTTCAGGAGGGGCAGATACAACACAGAGTACAAAGATGAGGAGCCTCCTTCAAATCCCACTTGGTCGTCCAGATTGCGAACACTTGGAGCACGGAAGCGTTCACGAGCCCCAACGGTGAAGGGGAATCAAACTAAATTAACCTACATGCAAATTTCCCGGTTTGTCTTTTCATGCTGGGATTTCTCTCGACAAAAAGTATGTCTTTTTTTTTTTTTTTTCTGAAACTGGAACAGAATCGTCTTTTGTATCCTTAATCCGTCACGCCCTCGTAGATCTCGTAACAACAACGAAACCGTAACGTTTGCCACAGTATAGCGTGGCGTCATCCAGCAATGCCAATGCGTTGGCTAATGGGCGCAGATTCCTGGTATATAGGTTGCTTAATGACATGAATGAATGGCTTATTTATACAGTTTTCCTGTGGATCAATTGTCACCGTGACAACTTTTCACAGTTGTAAGATCCTGTTCTATAGTATTATGAACCGCTGTGCAGTGTTTTGTTGATACGCTTAGAAATCATAGCTGTTTTCCTCAAACAGGCCTTCCCGGAAGCCGTTCTATTGTCACCAACGCCAACGCAGCCTCTCATATTTTCATCACAGTACTGTAATAACAATGGGAATGGTAATAGCAACTGAGGGTACTGAGATACCTATATAATCAGGTCCTGAGGCTTTTATTGCTCGTCTTCTCACTTTGGAGTCTCCATGTTACATGTCCGTCTCTTCATCTATTAAATAAAGGCATCATATTGCTTTTAGCAGAGTAATTCCAGGGGTTGCCATGGTCACACGGTGAGGTACAGCGTATGTAACTTAAGTTGAGCCAAGACTGCACAATTTCTTTTAGCAAACTGGGTTTATTTGCACATCTGTCTCAAAAAATGAAGCATGAGCTGCGGTAAAAAAAAAAAAGAACGTCTGACAGGATGATGTAGTTCTTTCTGGATTACAGATATTAACCAGAAATGTATGAAGCACATCACTTTCCAAGGGGCCCTCCTGGAGGGGAAGATGACTCAGTTCTCTTATACATACTTGTATGTACCATAGTGTATGTTCAGGCTATACAATGGAACATACGTCACGGCACAGAGAGTGCGTGGGAGATCAGGAGATAAAAAGAAAGAAAGAAGACCGAGTGAGACAGAAGGAAAATGCAAACGTTAGGAAAGATATACTTTAAATCAGAGACCCAGAAGAAATAATTAAGAAATGAAAAAAAGGAGGTTGGAAGAAGACACAAGTAGCTCTCTATCGCATCCTCCATTATTTCATCCAGCAAGAGGAGACAGTCCTCTGATTGAAATAATACATTTGGAGTGTTAGTAACGCCACCTTAAGTGCTGCTGGAGGAGTAGGGAGAATTAATTGCCTCCTTGACTCGATCTCAGCCAATCACATTACCCACTGATTTATGAAACAACAGGCCTGAACACCACCATGACCTTGAGACTAAGAGGTGCCGACTGAAACTGGATCTCAGTGAAATTCCAAAAGGAAAGAAATATTGATGAAATTACTTTCGAATCTGAATAGTATGATCAGTAAATTAAACTTTGTATTTATATTCCAGCGCCCTTTTTATGTTGTTTTTAAGAATTGGGCATGGCATGTTTTATATTCTTACACTTGCTTTGGTTGGGTTTTCCTTCCCTGACAACAATACAGAGCACACACAAAATATAAAATAACAATATAAATCAATAAACACAGTCGGCCGTGCCTGCTGAATGCATCAGTGGACTCTCACTTCAAACTACTATTTTCCGTTTCTTTCTTTCTGTTTGATTAACATGTACTAATTTAATTATTTCATGTAGTATTTATGAGCCCAGATTAAATCACTATTTCATACTCGTTTTGTTGTCTAAAAAAAAAAAAAGAAAAGAAGAAAAAAGAAATGGAATTGAGAACAACTAAATCATGTTTCCAGCCGTATTAGAACACAGGACAGGTGATCACAGAGAGCAGGAGGGGACAACAGATGTTTAACGGGCTGAGACTCAGCAGAGTAACCGGTCCGGGTTTGTCCCACGCCTTACCAGATGTTTGGCTGTGATGCACAGTTTTGTTGTTTACCAACTAAAAGGAGGACGTGAGAAGAATGGCTAAGGCATTTTTTCTACTGTTCAGGTATTTCACTGTGCACGGACACGGTAAACACTAGTGGTCTAGTACATTGTTTTCGCACAAAAATGTCATTTTATGAAAATTAGATCGATTTCTGTATCGGCATTGTAAAAGTCCTCGCTGTCGCCGACGCATTCTCTCTCCCAACTCGTCACTTACGCAAGCTTCAAACTATGACTCTCGAGGTTCCCCTCTCTTCTCAGTTTCGGACGTGTCAGGGACGGCGTGTCAGTTCATAGTGTCTTTTCAAAATAAACTTCTGCATTTATGCGAAAAGTACAGTTACACAACTTCAGGTACGCAGTGGTAGTGAAGTGCGTAAGTAACGTAACCATAGTAAGGTCAAATAAAACAAGGTTGACTTGGTTTCACAGAAGACACTCACAACGGTCTCCTGGTCAAAAGTCCGTTTGTTTGACCCAATTATCCACCCCGACCTTCCTCCCTGAGCAGACTTGGGTTTACGCAGATGGGTTTACATTGGAGTTAGTTAAAAGCCCGGTGCGTCTCATCAGCGTGAAATGGTCGTGAAATGGTCACGTCCTGTTAACGGCGCACCGTGAGGTACGAGGTGACTTTCAATTGGCACAAAATCAATGTCAACGGAAAGTCAATTAGGATCCCTTTTTTTTTTTTTGTGGTGTACACACATTAAAGGCATCCACGTGACTACGTGAACAGACGGAGCTGTTAACGTAGTCTTAAACAGTGAGAGAGACCACATGTGGTGGGCGGTTGGGGAAGTGGATAGATCAAACAAACGCAGTGCTTTTGCTGAGCGACACCCAAAAAAAGAATCAGAAATTTGTGTCCATGTCCACAAATCAATAGATGAAATTTCGTGACTATTTCATGAGACTGGGTTTGTCTCATACAGAAGTTAAAGGTTGCCTCTGTCGGTATTGGACACTGAGGGCCACTGACCAAGCGTTTGTATTTGATGCATCGGAAGTGAGAATCGGTTGCTGTCACACATTAGCAGCACAGACACAGACACACACACACACACACACACACACACACACACACACACACACACACACACACACACACACCAAACTGTACGGCCGCGCTCAATCTGAACTTGCAATAAAAAAACAAACATTTTCTCAAGTTTAGGTTCAGACAAGAGAGCCAGTCTAGGGTAAATTATTATTATTTATTTTTTTGGAGCACATTCAGGAGTCTTTCTGACATATCGGATATATTCACAGGCACATTATAATACACCCAACATAATAATAACATTTAATTAATTGCACAGCCTGATGTAAACATACTTAGAGGTAGTTAGGATAAAATAAATAAAATCCTCACAATCTCTCTCTGCTCCCCTTCTCTTCTCTGCTCTCTCTCTCTCTCTCTCTCTTTCTCTCTGCAAATTGTGGTTCCCCATGGCTCTCCGTTTGAATTAAGCAATTCAACTGATTGCAATTACACACTGTCAAGGGCTCTTATATCACTTTGATTGAATAACAATTTTAATTCAATACCACCCCTTAACAAATTTCAATCCGTTTTATACAATATGGCGGGAGTCAGTTGCAATTTTCCTTACCCGACTGTCATGTTACTTATTTTTCCCCTTTTTAAAAACCATGCTCCTTTTTTTTTTTCTGCAGGAAGTCGAGTCCACAGGAAGAGTGCTTCTGTCCAGTTCAGACACGGATGATCATAATAAAGCTGACCATGATCCATCATGAAAGGGCAATGTTCCCCTGCGGGATACAGTATTATCTGAGTGACATTTGCGCCCTCATGCTCCCAGTTTGCCTCCAGTTTCCAGCTCTCATTCACAATTATCTTTATGGTCATCTATTTAGTGTAATCTTCAGGGAAAGGAAATTAAATGTAGCCCCCGCTGTGTGCTTTCTGCTGCTTACAGTTGGAACCGACGCATCTTGACAGTCAAAAGCCCCTTTCAGACATTTCATGACATAAATGCGCTGCCAATTCTTTATGTCATTCTCATGTTTTGAATGAGCACTCGCCACACTTTTCCATTAAAAGTCACAAAAGCAATTGTATGAAGTAGTAATCCTGCCGCGATGAAATAAATGAATGAATAATTGCGGCCACGATAACTTTCAGTAAATGTAAAATCCTGTCTCAGGGTATTAAAACCTTTTAATTGACCTTTATTAAAATGACCTATTACTCAACATACCCTCACCAACATAACCCTGTTCGCTAATGTGCAGGATGAGGGAGACGCTCAGAAATGGGCTTCTGAGCTAGAAGCAAAAACTCTTCCCTCTTCTGACAAAAGGTCTAAGAGCAGAATGTGTCCCGTCCAGGTTTGATGACACTGACCTTTTCCCTGGCCATCGCCCGAACTGCAGCCTGAATTTCAGATAAGCTCATATAAACAGCATTCAGCTAAGTCTCATTACCCTCCTGGTGCTCTGGAGACTCATCCAGAGCAGCTCCCCCCTCCTACTCCCCATCATCACCAGACTGAAATGATAAGACTGAAAGTTAAACAGACTAAATAGCCTACAGTGTTATTTAGACCACACAGTATAAAAGTGATGGATGGACTGAAAAAAAACTCAATTTTGTTGTTCATTGCGTTGTTTTAGTTTGGGGTTGTTAAAAGGTTTACATCTTAACAATGAAATGCTACATCTCATGGGGCTATCCTTTCGATAAATGCATTCAAATTAAAATGTATATCTTAGGATGAAAATGCTCAACAAACGTCATGGCAAACTGCCTTTTAGATGTTGACGCAGCTTGTTTATCTAAATTTTCATTTTGGTCACACAAAGTCAACCCGATAACACTCCCAATGCGTCAATTACTTGGTCAGTGTTTCTCTGCGTCTGACACCGACGCACCGAGGCACGCCTGTAGGCAACGCACCGGGTTTGCAACTAACTAACGCCAATTAGACTCTCAGAGCAACTGAAGCAGTATGAAGTGTGAGATAGTCTAAACGGGGCTGTCAGGAGGAGGGTGGGGGGGGGGGAACTTTAGTTAGATAATATGCACATAACGAGCATATATTGACACGTTGTCCCTGACGCGTCCAAAACTGATGCTATTGGGGTCTGTAGTCTGAATCTTGGGGCCACTCACCACTATTTGATTCATTGGGCTGAGAATGCGTTGACAATGGAGATAGAGTAAATGGAGAGGAATCATCCTCTGGGGAACATGAACCTGGTCATTTCATGACCATCTACCCATGAGACTTTGATAAAGCTTGTGATGAACTTGAAGTTGTGGCCTGAAGGTGGTTCTAATGGAAACATCCTCTTATTCCCCATTGTGATCACAGAGCAAAAGCTCTTCAGCGGTCTCTCTGAATGGGTCAGCATGCATCAATGATGTTTGGGACACTGTGTTGTTACAACAGTGGGAGAATTATATTCATATACCTAGACATAATTGCCATGTACTATGTACAGTAATATATCTTAATGTGTAAAGAATTTTAAAAAAATGCCCTCTCTCTTTCAACAACGTTCTGTTTTGGTCGCTCTCTCTGTGAAGGGGATGACTGGAAAACCACAAATGATATCCACAAGGATATCATCTAAAAAATCCTGACCCGTTCCTTTGAATGGGAGATGAGTTGGGATGATATCAGCAGATGCTGTCAGCAAGAGGCTGTGTGACCTCTGGGCCTCTGAGAGTCCACTGTCTTCATTAACAGTCAGGTAAATATGTTATTATGGCCCAAGGCAGCTGCTCACTTCCACAGGAGCAAGGAGCGTGTGTTGCCTGGGGCAACGATGAGCCCAGCATGGGAAATGGGTTCCAGTCCATGAAAATATTTTTGTAGTATTTTGTGTTTGTTTTTGTCAGTTTGCAGTCATGACGATTTTGATTGCCTTTCTATTCCAAAGTTTTGTCCTCTCCGTAGTCCTCTGTCCAACTTCTCCTCCTTCACTTTTCATGCACGGTGCCTTCTCTTTCTCCTCGCCTCTGCCCTGTGTCTCTTGCTCTGTATGTATTTTCCTTACTCAAGACTTTCTCTCTTTCAATCTCCTTGTTCTGCTTTTCATTTATTGCCTTGGTCGTTCCATAAAGATCGGGCTATTATGGAAAACTTTGGCTGAAAAGTGAAATGGGAACACATTTACAGTCTTTTAGAGCTTGAACTTTCTCTGTCTGAAAACAAGATGGGTGTTTTTATTTCATAAAGTAGAAAGCCTTTTTAAATTTGTAATTGTCATTTAATTTGGGACATGGATCAGGAGCTAACTGTTAAAGCCAGTAACTAATGCACAAGTTCTTCTGTTACTAGATTGTGGCTTCATTTAAGTATATTGCCCTGTGTCAACAATGCATATGAATACACCGTATTCATCAGGGCTGTCAAATGTGAGGAAAAACTATATAGTCAGCATAAAATCTTAATTTTTATTGTTGACTCTTTCTTTGGTGGTGTCACGAATCCCACCATCACATGAACTATCTTTGAAACTGTTTGGGTTTTTGCCTTTTCACTAACATTTCAGTCATTTCGGATTCCTCCTCTCCTTCCAGCGACACCTTCCCTTCATACCCCTCACCTTGTCCTTCATGCTATTTGCACTTACAGGTCATTCCCTCATTATCCCCTGTAGTTTACGTACCAGTCATGTTTCAACGTAATTTGCCAGATTCTCTAGTGTTTTGCCACTTAGCTTTCGAGCGTTTTCCTCTATCTGATCTACCTGACCTTCCTATATTTGATCCCGCTTGCCTGATCCCCGGACCTTGCCTCTCCTGCCTACTCATCATTTGATTTATTTGACCCCTGTCAGTCTGACCTGGTAAAACTGAACTTTGATTGCTACATTACCTGTTTCAGTGCCATAATTTTGGTTCCTCACTTGCCAGTCTCCTCGGAAATATGTCAGGTGGCGTGCTCTACCAAAGTGTAGCACCGATCTGGTGACAGCCCGATAAGAAACATTTTCAATTGGCCTGAAAGACCATTTTTCCGAACTCATATTATTATATGAGTTCCATTATCCTGAAAACAAACTGCCATTGTTCCGAAGGTTACACGGCCATAATCAAGAAGGGAAGGTCCGATGATGTCATTTTGCATATCAATTAGCCATGTGCTTGTATTCGTAGCAGGGAGAGTTTTTAAATTCAGATCAATGGGCATTCGGAACAATTGCAGCGCTCTGAGATTTCAGCAATTGCTTTGGTGAGCACAATGATATCATAACTGAAAACTGATAACTGATAAATGATGGTCAGAAGTTGTAATAAATAGTAGTTATGCTTTGTTTGGATGCTTCTACATATGCAGGCTTTTAATGTGATATGATAAATAGACACAAACAAAAACAAACTTTATTTGTGAAACCCTGGACAGAATAGTCAATGTCAAAGCAACCAGAAATACTCAAGTTACAGACATAAAAAATACTCTATATCCTCCAGTGCACAGCCTGGTGAATGTGTTCTTCAGATGTCTTCGACCTCACATAATTGGCTCGACCTTCCTGACTGTCACACGACGATCAACGACCTTTATGCTGCTTGATGACATACTAATCCGGATGACAGCGCTAAGCTGCTATATAGGCATCATCTGCTCGCCGTGAAGCCACCGGACATTTCCCATTTTCCAGCAAGAAGGCAAAGTCGTGAATTTGATTCAGTGCCGAGTTTTGACCTCTGCTCTCCTGCTTGAGTCACACACGAGGACAGAGAGGGAGACAGAGGAGAGTGTATTCTGCAGTATCTACTGTACTATGTGGTTTTTTTTATTTTTTTATGTGGTCTTTTATATTGGATTTTTAATGTAACCAGCAATATATATTGTATATGAATCTGTATTATTTATTTATATATATATATATATATATATATATATATATATATATATATATTAAAAAAAAAAAACTAAAGGGAAATGTAGTAGCTTAACATAATAGAAGCAGGCCCACATTGCACACATTTTGTTTTTATATCCTTTAATTGTATTTTTTTCCATCCTTGTGCAATTTAAAATGGCTTTAATCCAAAAATAAATTGAAGTGGGTGCAGAGGATTTCAATCAAAGCAAAATGACTCATCTCGCCAAGAAAATGACAAAGGCAATAACATTCTTAAATATTTTGGTCAGTTGTATTTTCAGTCAGGAAACCCCAAATAAGGCTATAAAAGGCTCAGGTTTGATCTGTGTGCAGCTTTTTCTAAGAGTGTGTTAATTATGTCTTTAAAGAAACCAGTAAGAGATGGGCAATACCCAGACTTGTGTACATGATTTGCGGGAGATTGGTTACATCTTATATAGTTGGGGTTCACATCCTTTACACTGACTGAGACCGTGCCAATTCAAAAAGAGGTGTTTACCATGGCCTGTGTATAAAAAGTGGACGTAGTCGTTGTGACGTCTTTTGGTTTTATCTATTCTATCGGACTCAAAAAAGGACCATAATTTACTAAATGAACATCATGCTCCATTGGAGATGACTGAAGTTTGAGAACATAAACTCATGTTCACAATGTTTCATAAGTTAATAAATCAAATGAGAAGTAGAGTCATTTTCTCATATACTTCTATACAATCAGACTTCTTTTTGCAGCCAGAGGAGTTGTTCCCTGATGGCCAGTAGAGAGAATGCAAGGTGAAGGCACTTCTGCATTGGCTTAAATTTTCAAAACCAGAGGAGGAGAGTGTGAGGGAGGACAGCGATGCCAGTATGGATGAGGTGGCCTCCATATCGAACCAAAATTGGGGTGGGGATATCTCTCTGTTCTGCAAAAGGTACTGAATGATCTTACTATTAGCGGCCCAATAATATAACCTGGAATATAATATATAACCCGGTAGCCTTTTTCAAAACTGTTCTGTCAGTTAGACCTTTTCATTATATCCCCAATAAATATTTGTCTCTGCATGTGTGTGTGTGTGTATGTTTCCCTTTCTGCCAGGCGTAGTGGCATATATCTTCATAGGTACATGTGTATTTTTTGTGTGTGTGGTGTTCAGCTGCTTTGGCTGTAAGCAGGTGCTCAGGTGTCCTTGGTGTGAACTTTACACGAGCCTCATGAATCAATCTCCACTCCAGGGTTATCTGGCAGGAGTGAATGCAGCAGTGTGTGTGTGTGTGTGTGTGTGTGTGTATACGGGGCAGGTTAAGGAGGACCAGTAAGGTATTAACCTCTGATTGATTCATTTGGCTCTAATCCACCTCACATTGAAAGGTGCAGCTCGCCCTCCTCCTTTTTGAAACATTATTTACTAGATATTTTCATACACCTCAGTGCTGGACATAAATGTGCTCCAAAATCTTCCTGCAGCTTTAGTTCCTCTTGACTTTGATTATTTTACAGTGTGAGTCCTACATCCCAATCCCTCAAGCTTGAGTTACAGTTCCTGCAACCTTTTAAGATTAAACATAAACCACTTGAGAAAAAAACTTTTCATTTTTAGAGGAGGTCCTTAGACACACAAGACAAGACAATGCTCCCAGCAGATGTTGGCCAATAAGTAAACAAGGTAACACAACCACAATGCCTATTGTTTATATATTTTCATACCGTAGATGCAAAATCCAACACATCTTGAATGCTGTTTGGGTTTAACCAAGTATTTTTGTGACATAACTTAGGCACATGACATTAGTCCAGTGGTTTCACTGGGAACACAAACAGCAGTCTGCTGGGTAAAACCCCCCGACCTCCTCCCTGCACTGACTTTCAACTATACCTCCGTTTCCCTGAGCATCTAATAATGAAACAGATGGTTTTACATTAGAATTAGTTGAAAGCAGGGACAATGACCAAGTGTCAGTATTTGACGAGTTGGGATTGGTGGCTGGTTGTGTTTGAAACAAAATGAGAGATTTTGGGAGGCCAATAAATGGAAGTATAGTACAAAGAGTGTTTTGCCTGGGCTGAAAGGATTAAAAGAGGTACCTCTCGCTCATTTTCCATAAATTTCCTTTCTACAGATTTCCAAAATGATGACTGATGCAGCGAACCAATTTATACAGATGAAGTGGAGAATGCAGGTCGTACCGTTCTCATCTCGACTTGCTCTTACTGAGAGCAATTAACAAGAGAGATGGAGAGAAAAAGACAACAGCAATTATGATTAATTGGGTGTTGTTTGAGTGTGTGTGTGTGTGTGCGTGTGTGTTGGATATCCATTACATTTAATTTGAGCAGCAGCCTTCACCAGTCACCTTTATCATGTATGATGTGTTGGCATATATAGTCTCACAAGTCATTTTGAACACCCACACATCTCGAGAAAGAAGTCTTTGCTTTCACCTTCTTTCTGTTTTTCTTCCACTTACTTTATACCAGCAAAAGTCAATCACTATATTTCAGTTAATACATCAAGCAGAGAATATTTCTCTAATTTTGTTATGCAAATAGGGCATCATTTTCTATTTTCAAGGGGTTGTCTTGAAACTGCTTGCTTTGTCCAATAAATACTCCAAAACCCAAAGATAATTGATTTACTGTGCGAAAAAGCAGCATATCCTCACATTTGAGAAGCGACAGAGAATGTTTGGCTGTTTTTGGCATTTCATATTTCCTATGCAGAACAAGTTCGGCTCTGTGAAAAAAATAAATATGCAAGCAAGATGTCGGTCTTGCTTTAGTTCATGCATCCAAAAATCTGTACCACTAACGCTTCTCTTATTACCAATATCACCCCTCCTCTCTTTGCACAATCTCCCCTCAAGTCATCGTAGCATCTGAGACACATTTCCACACATCATCTACCACTTCCTGTAAGGTCAAAAGAGCCATTAATAATCCATTCAAACACATGCTTTCATCATCTCCTGTGTAAGCAAGAGAATCAACACTACAAATTTAATTTGTTGACTTGGAGCTGCCCCACAAAGTCAGGACACAATCTAATGAAGTGGTATTTCCCTTTTGGATTTAGGTGATTGATAATTTAACCTTATAATAATAATAAGAGATGGGGTAGCAGTGCTGGGGCAGAGTATTGCGCGTGAGATCTCTCCCCAACAAGATGAACAAGTTATCGGCGCTGACTCGACATCGGAGGGAATACCGGGAGTGTAGTGTAATGCTATTTACTCACCTCACAGCATGGATCTGTACTAATGGTAATGGTAAATGGACCTGTACTTGTAGTCTTCCGACCACTCAAAGCGCTTTAACACTACATGACATCATTCACCCCCATTCATACATTGATGACAGTGGCTAAGGTGCCACCTGCCCATCAAGAGTCGCCTCCAGATTAACTCAGGGGAAACCAAAGAGCTGGTGGTGGACTTCCGCCGGTGTAAACACTCTCCTCCGGTACTGGAGAACAGAGGACATTGAGATGGTGAGATCTTACATATACCTGGGTGTTCACCTGAACAACAAACTGGACTGGACAGACAACACAAACGCATTATACCGAAGGTCCTTCCTGACGCTGTCAAACTGCACGACCAACACTGCTCCCAGTAGACCACACGTACCAACAACTCATTCATTTATTCAGTCATGTGCAGTATAAATACAATGCACCCACTGTGTAATGTGAATAATCTGTCCAATCCACTCTGCAATGTTAACCATTCAGTCCGATTATATCATGGTTTAGTTTTTTTTATGTTTTTTTTAATGTTTTTTATTTATTTATTATACCTTTACTGTGTGATTACTTATTTTACATACTTGTTTTGATCTTGTTTGTCTACTCATTTCTCTTGTTTGTTCGTTTGCACAATCCACTCTGCTGTAATCCTGCAAATTTCCCCGCTTTGGGACCAATAAAGGATTATCTTATCTTAATTACTTTTCAAAATAATACTGATTAGAACGCACTACTGAATGCACTACAATGCAAGTATATCTGTATATCTGTATACATTTCGATTGCCATTTGGTTGATTGAGAGCAAACATGGAGGTTTACATCTATAGAACCAGACAAGATGATTCATCATCTGTTTGATTATTGTTGATCATTTTTTATGACAGACAACTAAACAGTTTTTTGTCTTGAGTTGATCAAGTTGCTCCAAACTGCAACCAGCTGTTTCACAGAGTTGAGGATTGCACCAATGGGCATATTGTGTCACCTGAAAGCCCAATGTGGGTTTGTCTCTGTGCGTGCGTGTGTGTGTGTGTGTGTGTGCGTGTGTGTGTGTGTGTGTGTGTGTGTGTGTGTGTCTGTCTGTCTCGCATGAACCTCTGGACAGATGATTATAACTCAATCACATTTGAGTGTTATTGCACACTTGGACACAAAGGACATCCAGGCGTGCATGAGTTTTAAAGAACGTCTTTACTTCTCTGAAAGCACAGAAACACACACATCAGCGCAACGCAACCGCATGCTGCATGCTGCAGGCTGTTTTGGTCCACCGAATGAAGCAGGTGTAGCGCTCCCCTCGTTTTCTACCCAAAGGACCCCTGAGCTGACTTACTGTAAGTGCCTGTATGAGCTTTACTCATTGTAACCAAACATTAACCTCCGAAACCATTTCAGTTTCTATTGCCAGGTGAATAAACAAAACTATTAACAATCAAAAAAAAATAATAATTAAATGAGAATACATGAGGATATGGGGGGTGTCCATGTCCAGTTCATATTATTGTGTCCAACATTAATATGGACCCCACAGAGTGCAGCTCAAGTCAGCAGGGGAAAAAAAGATGATGAAGAGGATGGGGCTGGATGGCGTGGAGGGTGGAAGTTGGAGAAGAGGGGATAATGAAGTTTCCCACATAGACAACGTCATCTCTGTTGACAGAGAGGAGGTGAGAAGGAGTGATGCTAATGAACGGAGTGAGCCAGAGACGGAGAACATGGCATGATTCGTTTGACTGACAGGTGTGGACCGGGAATGTGTGTTCAGTGTGTGTGTGATCCGGAGGAAGGCTGTGACACTGACACCTCCTGAGAATAATGAAAGGATGCCACAACAGAATGGGTGAGAGAAAGTTAGAAGGAGTGAATAAAAGACATGCTTGACATTCAAACAGCGAAAGAGATTTCCCTGCTCAGGATGTTTGGTGTCACTCTCTGAGATGGTTGACAAGCTGGGAAAGAAACCAAAGCTCCTTTAGGTTGAAAGGAGACAGTTAAGGATGTTAAGCATCTTGATTACTTTGACGTATCATAACTAGGTTTTTATACATTGTCCGCAGAAGTCCCAGAGACTGTATATAAGAAGTGGACGTAGTCACCCATTAGATTGGGGCCTGCCATTTTGAAGCCTTGAGTTTGGCATTTTGGCCGTCACCATCTTTGTTTGTTACAGCCAGAAGTGACACGATATGGTGGCGCTAAGTACAACCAAACTCTGAATACATTTTTTTTTTTGCCGACCAAAAAGGTTACAATTACCTTTCATGAACTGAAAACACCTTTAGTAAGGGTAAAACTTCTAAGACGAAAACACGGAGATTCCCAACGCCGTGGTAGCGACCTGTCAAACCCGGCTTTATCGTCCATTCTACTCTTAATGGGACCATAATTTACTAAATGAACATCGTGCTGTATTGAACAAGATCTGAAGCTTGTGATTGGGACCATAAACTCATATTTAATTTATAAAACAGTTTGACACATTTCCCTGTATATATTTATTGCAATCAGTAGCATTCAGAAGATCAATGAAGGATAATCCCTCTCCTTCATTGAAAAGGCTACAATCCGTTACATTCATACATTTTTGGTTTGCCAGAGGACTGTTACCATTTGCGTTTAACATATATCTGCTCACTCAATGTTCATCCCATTAATTTTCTCCTGATTACCCATAATTTGAATAAAATGGGATCTTCTCTCATTTTTTTTCCGACAAAAGTTAGTAATTATTCATTAACTTCCTGATAAGTGCTCCTGAATGAGCATCATTAACATTTTCCCAGTTATTTTCCAGCTCGGCTGGCAGTATTACATAAACCATACCCCACTTGCTGCTCTCCAGGATGCGAGGCAATTAAAGAACAGTATGTCTCCCTCTCATGAAGTAGGTCGCGGCTAATTACATTCGAGGATGAAGAGCGGGTACATACTGCGGCGGAATTTACATGCAAGACTTGCCACCACAGCTGTATTAATAAACACAAAGACAAGAAAAAGCACGTGGAGTTTTGTCTTTGGATGTCTTTTGACGGCACATGTGTTTGGCTCTTAACAAAATAAAAATGCAGATGAGGCTTTCCTGACTGTAAAATAAAGCTGATTTATTTTGGTACTAGGTTAAAATTTCCTCCGATTGAATTATGAACAACAATGCACAGTTGCATGAATTTTTATTTCCTGTTTAACACAGCATTTTGCAGCATGGAGTGATTATAAAGTCAATAATATGCGGCGCATTTGTGTTAACTCTTTAATTGAGCTATGAAAACGAAACAAGATATCTTCTTTCATGAATCTAAGCACACATCAGCTCTGTGTTCTCAAATTACGGTCTAATATTGTTTCATCCTTAATGGACGCTGGTTTGCAAACAGGGTTTTAGCTCACAGGCAATGAAAACGACGATAGAAATATTATTATGGTCAAATATATTAAACTCTGTAATTGGGTTATACAAATTAGTTTTGTCGGAAACGAAAGGGATATTAGAGATTCTTTGTTTATAATTAATCATCTGATTAGACTGGTATTGACTCACCCACAGTCACCACTGGCTGTGCTTCTCATGGAAGTTGTTTCTCCTTTTTATTTTCCGTTTCATTGCGATTAGAATCTCTTTTTTTAAGAGAGATCTGGCGAAGAAGACATGAATAACAAATACATAACAACATAAATAAATACATAAAGACACATTTAACCTGCTGCACAAGAGCACAAGATGCATACATGCACTTGGATTTTCAAAATGATCCTAACATAATAACAGCAATAAAAAGAGTGCTATTTTCCAGATTATATGAAACTGACTTGAATTCACACAAAATGATTAACGACCTCTGACGCCCGGGCCACACCGCCTGTAGGAGGAGCGCGGCTCGGCTGTGTGCCAGCTGCATCTTTTCTGGACATTCAAGGTCTTGCCCATTTTCTCTGCGTGTCCTGTGCCTTTCACAGCGACAATAGATGCATCGGGTCTTTTCAAAACAAACTTCCATCTTCGCTGGAAGTTTGGTTGGTGTCAAAAACACTTGACTGCATACAGTATGTGACTGACGACAGCAACGACTGGCATCAACATTTACCTTAGGTGTCGCGCGGGAAACGAACAGCGAGTCGCCTGGACGAAAGTACCGTGTTTGTTATGAAAGGTAAAACTATGTAGAAAGGAGGGCTGGCAACAGCAGCAGCAATAAAGTATTTGTGGACATAAGGGGAATAGATTGGACCTCCTAACAATGCTTTACGTGGTGGTGGACACGCGTTAAAAGGACACCGGCACCACAAAAACAGTTACCTGTCGGCACCATGAAAACAATGTAACTTTAGGTGAGGCAACAAAACAAACATTAGGTGGGACATTTCCAGTGTGAGAATTTGCCGCTTTTCTCTGTTGTTGTAATAGAAAATGTAATATCCTTGGGGATTTGGTTTTCAATTGGTTGGGTAAACATTTTGGACATTTCATAGATTAGTATTTAATTGATTAATCTGAAAAATAATCACACAACACATCTGTCATCAAGAAAATTATAGTTAATGTGTTGTGCAGCTGCACAGTGTCACGTTGATGTGTGGTGTGTCTGCACCCATCTCCGGGCGTATTTACAGTTGTTTCCAAGATAAATGGCTCCTGTGCCACTCCGTCGTCCATCCTCTGACCGTCCTAATGCTATTTGGCGGGAAAGTGATGGTGAGCGGCAGGTGGCTCCATGGCTCCATTTGGTCTTTGACCAGGAGAACGAAAATAATGGCACAGACACAAAAAAAATTCCAGGCATCGTTTCCAACGTTTTCTTTTTTTCTTTTTTTTTTTTTTGTGGCGCAGGGCTCTGAACGAGGAAGAGAGTGAGAGACATCAAAGACGGGCTGCACAAAAAAGCCGTGTCAGGATCCACTTTGGTTTACTTGCTCACCTCTGATGACTCATCGCTCGTTTGGGCTCGAGCTGTAAAAACACACACACACACACACACACACACAGACACACACACATTACCAGTAGTACAACCGGGGTTCATAGCAACCGTTTAATCGATTGGAAACATCAACAGAACGCTTTTGAGTTCTGGTGTTGTTCCCTCAGAATTGAATTGCAGCAAATAGCGTCCTTTATGGAAAACTCATTTTAGACTGATGTGCAATTATCACACAGAGAACAATTCACTCTGGAAAAGACAAAGGAAGTGATACGCATGACCATATGGGCAGAACATGATCAGAATGCAATGCAGCCATAAGGACATGAGTACCTTTGTTTGCTTCTTAAAATTCCGCATCTTAAAGAATAGACCGTATAGCAACAAAACAATGTTGCTTTTCATACTTCATTAAACATCAAAATGAAACAAGGCAGTCTGAAATGAAGAGCACTACATAGATAACACATCTTTAATTAGCTCAAAAAGATTACTAAGATACAGACTGTTTCTTTGTAGATGTTCATGTCAAAATGCACCAGACTGTTACACTGACATACACTTCAAATATAAAGTCCTGCTCCTGTCCCCCTAGAGGCTACATTGTTGGTTCCAACCCGCTATAAGAATGTAGTTTATGCGGCACCCTCCGGAGTTGAAAAATGAAGCCAACACAAAGAGCCAAAAACGGCAGTTCGTCAAGTGAGGCTGGCTTCAAAAGTGAGTCAATTCCCATGAAGCTGCATGTTTAAATGCCAAACTTTACAGCAGAGATATACACGTTTCAATCCTGGTGCAAAAAACTGTTTTGATCTATAGCTATTACCCCCGTTCATGGCAACTGTATACTGGGGTTGAAGTTTTATACCAATTCCCCCGTTTGAATTATATTGAGGCTTAAAGTTAGAGATAATTAAGAGCGTGGCCACTTTGGGTAACAGGTGGGTGCCGTCTCCGCTGCCAACTGTCTGCTCTGCTGCATCGCCCGCCCCGCCTCAGCTCCACCGACAATCCACCTCTTTGCCCATTTCTAGATTAGCCGGGAGCTAGGCTGTGTCATCACTGCCAAGATAGCGACGGCCGGAGCCGCCCACTACGAGCTTCACGACTGCTCTTCAGAAACATATGGGTGGTGTCATGGAGACTACGTACTATACTTTTCCACAGTCTAGTGATGGATACTAGCGATGGATCCTGCATACTTATGTTTTAGTTTGTCTGCTGTGTAAAGCACAAGGCCTTATAATTTAGCACACTTCTTATTCTTCTCTGTGAAACTGCAATGCATGTTTGATGCTCTTGTAAGACTTCAGAGTTTATATTGGGCGTGTGAAGTGTAGAATGTTCAGACAGTGTAGAAACATAATGCCAATTATCACTGACAACTTACTTAATTGGTATTTTCTTGAATATCCGATCTTGCGTCACAGTAGCAATTTAAAGTTTTTTACGTTTATATTTTTTATGTTTATATTTAGGCACTCACAGAGCATGCTTAGGAATTGAAAATGATGTTGGTCTTTGTTAAAATTATATTTAAAAAGTGTGTCCAGCACACGCACGCACACACACACACACACACACACACACGCTCCCTGAAGAGGAATGAGGATTAAGGACTTCGGAGACCCTGGCTGGCTGTGTTGTTTGTAAAAGTTGGTATAATATCGATAAACTCAACATTAATAAAAGAAATAGACATGGTGTGTTTACTTTATTGACATTTGACATTGACATTTAACCAAAACCATGACCTTTCCATGAACTTAACCGAGTGCTGTTATTGGTTAAAACTGCACGCAGTCCTCAGGAGTCTCTGGTGTCTGGTGTAATTTCAGTGCGATACTCAATAACACAAGCACCAATTAAATTCCATTCGAAAACAATTCTTAAAAAATATACAAAATACATAAACAGAATTTCTCGAAGACAGTTTTGAGTTGAAGCGCCATTGTGATGTTACTCAGAAAAGAAAAATGCAGAGTTCATTTGTTCCTGTTTCAGGACTTCTTGGAATGTGTCAACATGCTTATGCCATGGCCGCTTACCACGGGAAAACAAGGTAAGCTCTGTTGAAATCCACTTTGATACACTCTGAAATATCTCAGAAACTATTTGATGGATATTTGATGGACAGAAATATTAATATAGATTTTGGATATCTCCTGGCTTTTCTTCTCGCACATTTGCTTTGGTTTGCAGTGAAATTACTCAACAAGTATTGAATGGATTGACATGACATTTTATTGCTCCCTCAGCATGAATTGTAATCAGTTGATGATCCTGTTGTTGTTGCCTCTAGTACCATTATCAGGTTAAAATCTCAATCTGTCCAATAATTTATAATGTCTTATAATGCAGGATAACCACCGCTTCACCCGGCTTTATCTGAAATAAGAAGCTGGAAGAAAACTCAAACTGGTAGACGAGCTGGAATGGCAGGTATAGAAACAAAACTGTCTACGCCTGCCATTAAAGCTGAACCATGTACGCTCTGATGAAGGTCCTTTGGAACGAAAGCTAAAAATAAGGTGTTCTCTGCATAGATTTAAGTGTGCAGATATCTATTCTACACGTTCATGTCTTTAACTCTCCCATTAGCCTCAGCTGAACTTTGTGTTTAGTGCTACTGAGCAAATGCTGACATGCTGACACGCTAAACTAAGAATGGTACCACGGTTAACACTATACCTGCTATGGGAATTACGTTCCATTACTTTATGTACTAGCTACCTTACGACGTATCGTCACATAGTACGTATAATAGTCACAAACAGACTTTTCTTTTTAGCCCAAACAATGTTTACCTAAACCTTTCCAAGTAGTTGCTAAAACATATACAAAGTCTTGGTGCCAAACATAATCAAGTAGTTTTGTTGCCTAAATATAACTAAGAAGTTGTGTTTCACAACATTACCATGTGTTAAAAAATGCGACTGTTACACAATGTAAAATGGAAGAGTCATGCTGTGTTGGGTTAACTCATGGTTGGATCCATTTCAGTGAGTTTCTTCGACAAGTACAAGAAGCATGCGTGTGGTTGCTATTAAGTGCAGTTTAATATACATTGCACATCACAGTGTTCAAACTTTTGACCTGCTCTTTGTGCTCTATTAAATGATTGTCATACAGTAGATACCTGCAAGCAATTCATCAACACACATTTATTAAAAGGCCGTAAAAACACAGATCTTTGTCAGGTGGTCATGGGTTCTTCACCTCCTGCTCAATGTGTACCTGAAGCCATTCTGAGGTTTTATATGATATTCATACTTCATGCTGAATGTCATGGGTACACACTCTTCTATGTATTGAAAGAACTAAATATCCTTCGGGATTTTTAAACCTCTTCAAAGTCATAGGATTTGAAGAAGAAAAAAAAAAGACAACAAAAGGGAGAAAATGAAAAAGGAAATAAAGAAAGAAATGCCATCCACCTCGACTGAGCTCTGTGGGGTTTGCTGTGATGTTCAGAGAGGCTATAACGCTCTGGTCTGGTGTGAATGTTAAGAGTTGGAAGTTTAATAAATTCTCTCTCACTTTTTGTCACACTGCCTCAGTCTCTTTTGCAAGTGTGTTTGGAATAGTGTCCGCCGAGGAATCACCTTCATTACCTGTATAGCTGCTTTGCACTTTATTTTTGGGGGGTCAAATTGTATGCAAAATGGAGAATATAAGCCACACAAAACAAACTTTTGAAACTTAACAGGTGAGGTTAACATGAGAAAAAGAGACATCACCATCACACAGAAAATGAATGACAAGGAGAACATTCCAATTTTGTATTTCCAAGCATTCAGTGTTAGTGTTATGGCACTATACTTGGACTAAATAAATTCCCATCACAGTTATTCAGTGGCAAGGAGTCGTATTTTAGTAATTTTGTCAACAGCTTTGATACAGAAATATCAGTATAGCCTTGATGGATTAAAATAACAGGGAAAGTGGCATTAAAAAATGTGTCTACAGCAATGAATAATGTTCTGTTTATGATCACAGCTGGCTCGATCTGCTCTACACCCATGTACCAGTGAATGTGCCGACTAATTACCCATGAAACGCATCAATATGCTGAATTATGAAGTGGAATCAAACTGTTATGGCAGTATGGCATTTAGCAGGGTTCCGTGTGTGTGTGTGTGTGTGTGTGTGTGTGTGTGTGTGCGCTAATCTGCATATTGATCAATGGTTTTAATAAAGAACAGGTCGAGCACCTTCCACTTTCAGGATGAATAATCAATCTGCTTCCTGTGAAGAAATGGAAATCTCCATCAGGAAATTATTCTGGTTCCTTAACTCCACCATGTTGACGTTCCACTGAGATATTTACTTTGCCAGCAGCTTTTCCTTTTGATTCTGATTCTAAAAACTTGTGTAACCAGGTGGGCTGCACAGACACAAAGTAAGCCATGCAGCTTGTGTCTGTGTGTGTCTTTGCACATTTCTGATCATCATAGTAGGCCTCAGCTTTTCCTCTCTGACGTAGAGTGTTAATTCAAACAGAGTGCATGACTCATAACTTCTTACAGTGAGTTGCTCTGCTGGCCCCCTGCGGCTCCTCATCTTTCTCAACCGACCCCGATCACAGAACACATCAATATCTGCAGCAGCTCAAACACCAGCTCTTTCCACACCGTCCCTTTAAAAATGATGAAATATACAATCCCTCCATTCATCACGTAGAGTGGTCTTATTGTGCAGGAATTTGTATGTAGCAGTTTAATAAAAGAATATGCATGCAATCAATAGATGACCTCTACTTTACTGTAACTGCCTCTGCAGAAAAAGGGACTATGTTTTGTTTCAATTTAAGATTACGTTTCCCTCGGGATTGAGAGTGCTGCTTTGTTGTATGGTAACGTATTTCTGTCGACGGCAGTGTTGCGCAGTGCACGTCATGGTTCCATTCGTTCCTTCCTCATCCCATTCCAATCTGTCAGCTCCCGTTCCCAGTGTTCCTTGCTGCTCTCTTCCTTGCTGTCTGAAGTGCAGCAGATGAAGGTGGATCAGGGCAGCAGAGAGCAGTGCAGAGGCCAACACAGGGGCTTCTCAAAGACAGATCCCTCATTCGTCTTGACAAGCCTGGCCGTCTGAGCGGTAGTGCAAACAGCCTGTTCACACGCCTCATACATTTCACCCATCAGTAGCACTGCACACAATGCCAAGGGTAAACTCGTACTTTTTTTCAACTTTATTTATCGAGGGAATGTCTACTCCTTTCAGCAGCACCTGCTTCATATCCACACAGACTGGTGGAACCCCGACAGGGTGCAGCTTCACTTGAAAAGTTGGCAGTAAAATGCTGTGCCCCAGGGCTCTTTAACAATAGGGGAGAATATTACTTATTTATGCTATTTACCCACATTTTCCAAGACACATTACACATTCAGAACGGCAAGCTACATATGAACCAGCAGTTCCCAAACAAGAGCTGAGAAAGCCTCCAGAGGTCCATCAGTAACTGGAGCTGAGTGCAAAAACAACCACAGTAAATCCCACACAGGAAGTTTGCCTCTAGTATATTATCCACCTCTGAACCAGTTGGGATACCTCTGATTGAAAACAAATTGACTCTTAACTGATATATTCAGAAACTCAATTGCCTTGTTCACCGTAGTATCGCAGGACTCTAACACCCTGTCTGTATTGGACACGTTTCCAGATGCCATTTTCAGTCTACATCTTAGTATTTTGTGACCCTGGGCCTCTTTTTATTCTTATAGCAATGATACAATACTATTGTTTGTGTATGTGGCTGCGAGGTCAACTGGTTCAGGACGTGTTCTTTGTCTTGGCCACTGTGTGTATGACCAATTAACTTTTTCGCAACAGGCTTGTGCTTGTCCCTTTGGTCACCAAAGTGTAAAATAGGCTGCATTAGTCTTTCATTGGAGGGAAGTGCATTCAATACATTTGTACGGGTTTGTGGTTACGCTCAGTGTGTTTTAGTGAGACATGTGTGATGTAAACAAAACCTTTTTAGCTTCAATCAGCACTCCACAGGGTTCTGTTCATTTTAATCTATTAATTGAGGCACACAC
The DNA here is from genome assembly GCA_016806645.1 of Ophiodon elongatus. NCBI lineage: Eukaryota > Metazoa > Chordata > Actinopteri > Perciformes > Hexagrammidae > Ophiodon > Ophiodon elongatus. The sequence goes on from JACSYO010000527.1 coordinate 2,070,386, forward strand.
ACACTGCAAATAGAGACTGCTAATGACAAACACATATTATTCCTGATTGCGACATAACTGGTAGGAACAGACCTCTACAAAGTCTACAAAGCTGGATGACATTACTGATACAAATTACCCAATCACGTTACCCAGCAACCATTCGCCAAAGTTCAATTTAATGCCAAATTATCATCAAAACGGCACTGTGCAACCCACTGTGGTAGAGATGAGCTGGGAAAATAGTGCCATTTGTTGTTTGCTTGAAACAATGTAATGCATGACAATTTGACATTATTCTTCATTGTTGACTTCATGTGAAAAATGACATTTTCTATGCTATCAGCTAGGTTCTAGATAGGGCGATGGCATTGTGAAGGTCGGTTCATAACTTTGATCCAGACTGAAATATCTTGACATCTTTCGGATGATTGCCGTGCAATTATGTAAAGACATCCGTTGTCCTCACAGGATGTATCCTCACTCTGGTGATCCCATGAATTTGCTTGAATAGCCACAAGCAGGTTATCCTAAGAAATATCTCAACATACTTGGCACAACATCTTGTACAGACATTCATAATTTGCAGGTCAATTTTCCCAACAACTTGATCCCTTCTCTTTCAAGGAAGCGCCATCATCAGGTCACATCTTTTAATTTGTCCAGTATTAGGGTTTATGAAATACTTGCAAAATGAATGTCATGTCCCACCCAACAATTGCTCACATACTGCTGTTTGGTCACACACTTAATACTTTGTTACATGCTCTTACTGTCCATTAATGGAGGGTTTACATTGGAGTCAGTTGAAAGCCTGGTGCATTGCAGACAGTCACGTACACTGCGTCGATCTCCGATTTCAAAACTTAACTACAAGGACAGAAGATCACAAAATATGACCATACATGTTGATAATTAGAGGCCTTAAACTTCACAAATCTGTTGAAACATCAGCAAAGATCAACTTATAATGTTATACAGTAGTCCCACTCTTGCATAAAGCACCTTAAAAAGGGTTCAAGTGTTCAATCCTCTGAACCCCAAGCAGTTCCGTAGTGTTTTTTGCTTCTTTGCACATTTCACTCTGTGGCATTTGATTTTCACTGCAATATATAAGTCCTGCACCTCAATGGAAAGAGCACAATCAAGGAATGTCTTAGATGATTTATTTGACAAAAATTGGAAAATACTTGAATCTATATATCCAATATGTTTTCAAGTGTTGCCAATATTGGGAAAACATTTAAGCTCCACATGCTCTCTATAATGAGCTAATCACATTTTTACAACCTCTACTTACAACCTCTTCTGTCCTCTCCTTATTGCTGTTGTGTTCAACAGCTTGCTGTACAGTTGAAGTTGCACAGAATCTTTATCACGTGACAGCCAAGTCAATCATGGCTTCCTAGTTGTGCTGAGGAATGCAGAATTTACAGTATCTGGTTTTCTTCAAACCCGTGATTTTAAATAAGACATGTAGAATACAATGTTTTTGATGAAATATCACAATTCACAATAGCGTTGGTCAATGTTCAAGGATCGGCCGAACAATGACCATTTGGTGATAATTACGTTTTTACTGCTTCTGGCCATGACAAATAGTGTAGATTTGGCTATTGTTTGAAGAAAACATACTTTTCAATCCCGACGGCGGGTTCTTGGGTTGCAGATCTAGCTGATGTGAAAAAATTTCTGAAAGAGAACAGGTCTCCTGCCCGTGCTTAAAAATAAATGTGATCATGTAACTCCACAGGGCACTTTGGATACCAACCTTCACGAGAGGTCAGAACAGATAATAGCTCAGAATAGCTATGACTTTGCACACATTCATGGCATTAGGGGAACTTAAACCTTCATTACTGTACACATGACTGAAAGTTCTGGGAAGACTGTTTAACTTCTCAGTGAAAACGCACGCACACAACTACAACTGTCAGTTGGCTTCTTTGCCTCGGTTTAATTTGATGTGCTGAAGGTTTAGGCATTGCTCTGACATTGTTGCGCAATGGAAGGTATTCAACTGAATACGTCGTGGTTTGGATTAAAATAACTCCGTTTGTCACTTCCAACATAACGTAATTTAAAATAACTCAATGATTACTTTTGGTTTCACGCAGGACATGAACACCGGCCTCCTGAGACCCATAGTGCTGCTGTTCCCTGTGTCTAAACTGATCGAAGCAGTGGCCTTGAGCAGAGCCGTTGTGGGAAATACAGACATCACCGCTGCCAGGTGAAAACCTTGAACCTCCAAAGTAGAGAACTGTGCATGGCCATATTACAAACAGCTAGTCCATAATTAATTAGGGCTCTCCTTTCTCACACAGGAGCACATAGTTGGCATGTATGCACGCCTGGCCTGTTTGGGACCAAACCTGTGGTTGGTTTGATGGTGATTTTCTAATCACAAGGTCATGCAAACGTTTCTCACTTTTTTATTTTATTGAAGGGTGGCTTGTATGGCTCTTACGAAACGTCTTTGGCACGTACAAAGTTTGAATTGAAAAGGGAACAAAGCAGTAGTGAAAATATTCACAACTACGCACGATGCGAGTGATGATAATGATGCATTGTCAAGGATAATCATTTCAAATTATGTTACCTGAGTCTTGTGCAGCATAAAGAACTAAGTGAGCTCTTTGGATACTCCTGTGCTCTGTCATTTGCATTACCAGACAGCACTGAATAATGCATTTCATCACTGCATTTGTATGATTCAAAACAACAGAGATTGATCCCGCAAGTTGTTGCATTATCTGTGTGTATGAGATGTTTGAGATTTGGTTTGTCAAGCTTTATAGGAGTTGTAACCATTTTGATTATGTTCACACCCAAACAATGACAAAATGAGGCTTACTTTAAAATGACAGCATCTAAAATTGATCATATATCTGGTTATATATCTTATAAGGCAGAGGAGATCTTCATGGCTGGAATGAAGTAAACAATAACAAGAGTCTACATGCTAGTAGCTCTGTGAGGCTGTATATAGGCGCAGAGGTATTTTGAGCTGAATGCTAACATGCTAATATTAAAAGGCGCAAAATAGGAGATTGGGAGCATTTCTATTGCCTCTCAATGGCTCTCAATATGCGCTGGCGGCCTACAGCTTACAATGCTACTATGTTCACTGCTGTTGTCCATTGGTGCCACCCTCTATAATAGTGCTCTGTCAATTGTGGTGCTACTATTGTCTGGAACTGGTGCACAAGGTTTCAGTTGTTGACACAAAAAGCATGAGATGCGTCTCTTTTGATAATATATAATTTTTCATTAACTTAATTGTTTAACCTACTTTAATGTCAGACCAAAGACAGTGGTGCGCTGGCTTTGACCAGTGTTGTGTTTGCATGGATAGACAAATGAGCATAATGGGCCTGTGAGGATGTGTTTCTCCCACAGGATTATTTCAATGAAATTGATGACCTCAGATAAGCCGAAAATACCTGTCAATTAGAGCAAGTAATTTAGTACTCATGTTGTGAAGCCTTGGCATTTAACTTCAATCGCATTAGAGTTTGATGGCTTCTCATGTGAAAGCAGTCAGATGTCAGTTATGATGGCAGTTAAGACTCCAATAAATTGTTCATGGAGCCTGACGTGATTTTGCTAGGACTATCTATCCATGCCCTGAAAACAATGACTATCGCTTGTATTAGGTTTAATTTCACCAGTTATCAGTTTAAATTTTGTACTTTAGAAAAAAAAGGTGAGGAAATCTAGATAGAGATTATAAAATACTGCTCTGTAAAATCTTGTCCTTAGATTTCAGCACAGAAGTCAGCTTCTTACTTTATTATCAATAGTCTTAAGATAAAAACAAAGTCAATACCTCGTTAAAGCTTACATCTTAACAACTATTGTAAGACACCCATGAGTGCCACTGCAGTGTATGCCTGTTCAGGCATTTAACTAAACCCCTGCAGTTTCAGATTTCCAACACGCAGAATAACTCATTAAATCTAATCTTTTAAATGAAAAACATGTAACAGAGAAAATTGAACCAACACCCCAAACCATTAATATTCATCTTGGTACAATTACACTGATACATTTTTTTTATTAAAGAAAGAAAAAAGAGAATCTTTTACAAAGGGCTCTCTAAGTGGTTTTGGATTTACTCAAAAATTAATTCTTCACAGGGATCAGAATATTCTATTACAACTTCTTCAAATGGATTTCAATTTCAAAATGCCAAAGTTTCTCTAACTTTACACCTGTATTAATTAGTATACTTGTTTGGCCACATGGGGGCAGTGCAACAAGGTGTAAACACAACATTTATATATAATCAATATAATCTTCATACTGTGGATATAAAAAATGTTTGCGCAAGCAGTAGCTTGTTTACAAATTGAATAAAAACACAGCCATCCTAGCATTCATTTTGAGTTATGTTTGTATGCACTTGACCGATAGATCCAATATCAACTGTACTTTTAGCTCTGTTTGAGTCTCCACCTACTTGTCTGCTATGTCTGCGGTCTAATTATCTAGAGGTTTCTCATTGAATACAGATTTAGTCACATTGTTCTGTAACGAAATGACATGTTCAGGAGCGGGGTTAGACAATGAGCCTTCAGCTAAGATATAGTATATATTTGATTTAGCTAAATCAGGTTGGTGTCTTGTATCCTCTGGTATTTATTTTATGTTATCTAGTCTCAATGCTGTCTCTACAGTCAATTATTCTGCAAACTGTCACATCACATCATCAACTCGGTAGTATTTTAGCTTGACCACACATATTTAACCGATTCTCTTCTGCTACAAAGCATAATCGCTCATTTTGCCAAAGACATAAAGCTACTGAACTCATCACTTTAAATATGACATTACTATTACAATGACAAGAGCAAGATTTGATTTTTATGACCATCCACCTTGCTGAAGTAAATTAGTTTGAACTACGAGTCTTGGGGGTATTTGACACTTCACCTTCTGCATATGTCTCTCATTTAAAGCCCATAGTCAAAATGCCTATTCGACAGGCTTGCCCATGAACTTTAAAGTCACCTCAATATTGCAAAAAAAATCCATTTCAACCAGGAGGGAGGGAGAAAAAGGGAAGACATAGTGTAAGGGAGAGAGATAGAGACAGTGAAAGAGTCTCAGCGTGTCAAACCCAAATACTATTATACTTGTTATAATTCATTATTATTTCAATGACAGGGGTCTTGGTCTGAAGGTGACTTCATTACATTACAGGTTATTGCCTCATATATCAAACTTGGGTGGCCCCAATTTTTAGGCAGGAGAAGTGTCTGGCTAACTGTGAAATTGACTGCTCTCCATCAGAGAGTAATTAGATTAGCCTGCTGGTTATGTATAAAACAAGAGCAGACAGAGCTAGCTGCTCTCCTGAGGCTGTCGGCAGGGACGATGACGGTGATATGGTGATGAGGGCACACAGGTGTACTGCATTATACTGTACAGTATACTGCGTGTGTGTGTGTGTGTGTGGGGGTGTGGGGGGGGGGGGCGGGGCTTAACTTTCAATCATGGTGCACCAAACTTTAAAAATAGCTTAAAACTAAGAAAGATTAAATATAAACCTTCCTTCAAACGTCAGTTTTGATTTTACTCTAAACCTAGATTAAATTTAATTCTGTTGCACCAAAACTTAAAACTCGAATTTAAAATGAGATTCAATATTAACTTTGAACTAACACTTGGCTATCTCTTTGAGATGGATTGAGTAAAATAGTCAAGTTCCTCGAACAAAGTTAAGAGACAAACTCGACCAAATTGGGTTTTCTGATGCTGCTGCTGAATTCCTCTCAAGACGGGCCGGGTCGGGTTTAGGAGTTTCTCAAAGTGCTCTTTCCACCACTCAGTAACTCCCATCCTGCAGTTGTTTGCCAGATCTTCCTCAAGGCCAACTGAAAGTCCTTTACCATAGTCTCCTCGAACTCCTCCCACACCCGGGTTTTTGCTTTGGCAACCACCGGGGCAGCAGCCCTTTTGGCAAACGTGTACCCATCTGATGTTTCCGGACACCCCTAGCCCAACCATGCCCAAAACTTTCTCTTCTTTAGCTTGACAGCATCCTTCACTATTGGTGTCAACCAATAGGTTCTCATGTTGCCGCACCATGACAGGCACGATGGCCTTCCGACAATAACTCCTAGCAGCGCTTCCACAATTGAGGCTTTGAACATGGCCCACAAGGATTCCTTGTCTCCAGCACCCCCTCTGGGATGCACAAACATTTCTTCCGGGGATGGGAGTTGAAGACCTCGGGGACAGGTCCTCATCCGAATGTTGCCAATTCATTCTCACTACACCTTTGGGTTCACCAGGTCTGTCCGGCAGTTCCCTCGCCATCTGATCCAACTTACCACCAGGTGGTGATCAATTGAAAGTTCTGCACTTCTCTTCTCCCCAGTGTCCAAGACATACAGCCGCATATCTGATGATACAACCACGAAGACGATCATTGATCATTGGTCTATGGTGTTCTGGTATCAATTACACTATTGAATCGTTCTATGCTCGCACATGGTGTTTGTTATGGCCAATGTATGACTAGCACAGAAGTCCAACAAGAAAGCACCATTTGGGTTCAGGTCAGGGAGGCTGTTCCTCTCAATTACCCCTTCCAGGTTTCTTAATCTTTGCCCACGTGAGCATTGAAGTCCCCCAGCAGAACTATAGATTTCCCAGTGTGCGCCATTTCTGGGATGCCAACCAAAGACTCCATGAAGGTGTTAAGGTTAAATTAAGAAAGCTCCTAAAGTAACTGTCTTATGCCTTTATTTTGTAACTTTTTCATAATTAATATTTTGTAATTTTTTCATAATTGATATTTTGTAACAATTTCATATTTGGTATTTTGTTACTATGTTTAGACTATTTCATAATTACCGTATGTTCAGACTATTTCATATTTACCATGTGTTAAAACTAATTCATAATTACCGTATGCTTGAATTGTATTATGGTTATCGTGTGTAAATTATGCCACGGCAGTTAGATACAGTGTATTGCGCGATCGGGGGAGATCCTTTGAATCCTGAAGCAGAACGGGCAACAGGATGACATACTAAAACGACGATGACACGGGACGGTGGAAGGACCCCGCCTGTTGCGTGATCCTGTTCAATGGGACATTATTCTTATTTTTCATATCATGTATTTAAGGTGTAATTGTTTTCATTTTAAAGTAAATACTTTTTTACTTAAACTTCGAACCGCCATTCGGCTTTGTTTATTAGTGGATTCCTCAGTGGGGCTTGGCCTCTTTGTCGTGCGTCTCGAGTGAATACATTCTTCGAAGCAAGGATGGTATTTCTCAACAAAGGCCAGGTTCTCTGAGCTGCTGCGTGGTTTCATAAGCACAAACAATGGTCAGAGATTTCCTCTCAGAGACCTGCTGTCGGGTAAAAACTCCAACACAGCTGCGCTCAAACAGTGTATGCCCTGAGTATGCCCTGTCCTACCCGCCGCCTTCTCTGGTTTCTGGCTTTAAGAGAGCGAGAGTAGCGTATATTCACAAATATTGATTGCACTTTCCTAGGCTGTGGAAATAACATAATATAATTCCTAATTAAGGTGGTGTTGCCCTTTAAGAACCAGGCATATACCGGCAGAAAGGAAATAGCACTTTTTCATCCTATTTATTTTCAGTTATCTTTTATTGCTTAAACCCTTTCATGTCTTAATTAAACCTCCTTTGTAAGCCTCACTAATCGGTGGTATTTTGCATTATTTGACGTTGCATTTGCAGATATGATCATTTCACAGACAAAGTTTAAATTACTTTTGCTCAGAAACTTTACTCGATATTTCCCCAGAGGAAAGACATGCCGTATGTTCCCCACAGCACAGAGTGTGAAGTGCACATTTGTGTGTCTGTGTGTGTCTATGGGAGGGCACATGCAGTAGCATTAGTGTAAATGTATGTGTTGTTTTTACGAGAATCTCACATTAGAAGCAACACTAGCTATAACTGGCTCGTGCATTTTGCTGAGATTGCTGCATAACTCACGCTTGCTGCCTTTGTTCAGTACCACCCATAAAAACAAGATCGTTAACCGGCTGCGTTTCCACTCTGTGCTGATAGAGACATCTTATTTGTAGTGTTTACATGATGTAGATGTCTGTGTTTGGTCATTAATTTTTCAGCAGAGTGTCTAACCTTTCTGGTACAGCCTTGATCCTCCATGCTTCATCGAACTGCCTGTCTTCCAGCCAAAGGGCAGAGGAGCCATCGGCCGCCCTGAAATACTGAAACAGCATCTTTAAAGATGAGAAGTGCATGTGTACGTAGGCGCATGGACATGTGATTTTGCATGTTTTCGGAAATGACTTCACATGTAAAACAGGTTGTGTTTCTAATGCATGAATGTGCATGTGGGTGTAAAATGAGATGAAACATCATTAATTCCTGCAGGATAATTGTGTCATTGCTGAGGAAAGAGAAAATCATTAATTTATAAAAAATTAAACATTCACTCGGAATGCCTTGCACCTCTAATATTATAAACCCTTCGTTCATTTTGTGTACTCGCTGACAGGCAATAGCAGAAACTATCCTTCAAATATTTTTTTTATTTATTCTTTCTGTGGGGCATCACAATTTTTAAACAAATCCAGTCTAACCACTAATGTAGGAGTAAAAACATTGTAAGGGTAAAGCATTGAGAAAGTTGATGCTGACTTCCACCAAAAAATGGTGCACAAAACCTGATTTCTAGTGTCACAAATCATGCTCTATGTAAAGCCAGCCATTCACCTCAATCTACAACAGTTTGTTTTGCTGCAGTGTATGAACGCAGTCACATTACCTCCTGCTTTGACAGAAAACATTACCCTTGAACTTAATGCACAATAGCAAATGAGTTGCATATGAATGCAATTTGCTGGAGCCGGGGCAATCAGACACCACAATAACCTCTGGCATACACACTGGATTCATGGATTCATCCCCGTCCATGTAGTACAATGGTGAACTCTGTAGGCTCAAATTGTGAAGGTAAAAGCAGATTCTGGGTTTTCAACACAGTAATCTCATCTCATAAGGGATCACTTGTGTCACAATCTGTGCTGAATGTATCTATAACCTACTTTAAAGGCACAAATCAGTATGAGTAAACATTCAACCATGCCTCGTGAGATCATGTCACGTCTCATATGTGTGTGGTGTGTTATTGGCCATCTGTCAGTGTTTTTCCTTTAGAGGTCAAAAGGCTGTTTGTATTAATAGAGATTTTTCTGAAAAGACAGCGGTGTTGTGTTGATGAGAGAAGCAATAGAACCGTTCATCTTCCCTGATTCATTGGCCCGTACATCAAAATTGGGAAGCATTAGTGCAGATAGGGTCACACTGCCCTTTTTTATGATATTGGACCCCTCATTCTACAGCACACACGCACAAATACAAAAGTTGAAGGCAGTTTAAAATTCTATTATAAAACTCTTGGCTTCACATTAAAGTCTATAGCTGAATATTGAAAATGAAATGGATTCCATCATTTCATGTTTTACTCAAATGGACAGTGGAAACAATAAACTGTTAGAAGTCCTCTTGTTTAGTGCTCGCTGGAAGTGGAGGTCACATGACGACTGGATTGGGGAGCACGCTGCCTGGAAGCAGGCACAGGTGTGCTAATAAGGCAGCTGACACAGATGGATTGAGTGCCATCAGTTCATTCACTGTTTGCACTTTGCTTGTGGGGTTTCCCATTGTCCTTTTCCTGAGTGAAAATAACACCACTCAACTACACAACTACTCTGACTGAAGAGAAAGGAGAATAAATGCTCTCAAATAGACCCTTTTCACAGCAGCCGTTTTGACATTTCATTGCAGGTTAAACAGAGGTGTAATTGATAACAATAATTGTGGCCGTGTTCCATTTAGGTCACTGGCATTGTGCATGTTGGCTCACAGGAAAGACTGTGACACTACATACAAAGGAATCATCATCACTAACTTTATGCTAGGAGTTGTGAGAGAACAGATTGTATCTGTATAACATTCACGTTGGCTAACACAACCACACACAGAGTCTTACCGATCCGAATGAGTCTTCCATGAATGGTTGGCACGTTATCAGATGGGCTCTGGATCAGATCAGAACATCATCATCATGATGCCTGTGCCAAGAGTCATCACTTTCGAATTCAAGAGTTTAGCATGAGAAAGGTGAACTGCTGCATGCAAAGCCTACTCATCAGGTCTGCTTACTAGATGTGTTTGTAACCACATGATGCTAAAACTCCACTGGATGTGACCTCAGACGATGAACAGGGGCACAGAAATGCTAGTCCGGAGTGATTTTATTCAAACCCCTTTACTCTTACTGAAAGGTGAACAAAAAAAAGAGAAGAAAGAACAAGAAAATAGTAGTAAGAGAAGGCGTACGAAGTACAGGAGCAAGCGAAGAGGAGGTGAATGTAATTGAAAGTTCAGTCAAGTTTTTCTTTAGCGCTTGACATTTATGCTGTCCCTTTTTTTTGTGTCATCAGATTATAGTCGATGTGATATATTTTAAAGGTCTCTGGTCGGTTCACTTCACTTACTTTCTGTCTTAGAAACACAATTAGCGAGACAGCGAAGGTTCCATCATGATTTAGCTCGAGGCCAGCGAGGGCTCAGGTTGGTCCAACATCGTCGTAACTTAATGATCTATAAAACCGATTGATGAACTTTTGAAGTGGCGATCTGAGAATACAGGTCCAGAGGCATTAAGTAACTACAATGATATTATATAATGTATTCAGGTGTATAAATCTAAAGAAGGTAATTCAAACTCCGTCACGCTGTCACGTCTTATAGTAATAATATAGTAAATAAAGTTATCATCTGGGAAGTAGCGCTAAAGGACACTTTATTGGTAGCCTTGCTAGCTATTTGCAGTGTACGAAAGTAATCAGTGGAGAAGAGCACAACACAACTATCCTTGAAATAGTAAAAATATGGTCAAGTTTTTAAATCCACCTGCAGACAATGCACTGCCTTATGACTGTGATTTGAATGCTATAAATGTGACTTTTTTAAATGTAAAAATAAGGACTAGAAGAGAAACAAGCTAGAGGCAGATTTTTAGCAGGCAAACCTCCAGTCAAAGTATAATTTTACAGTACACCTGATGTGATTATAACTTCTAACCCAATGTACACAATTCCTCCAAAGACTCCAACAAACTGTTTGGAATGAATGACAAAGGTAATATCTGATATTTTTCATAACTGATTGTTTGGCTACTTGGGGTCAGTGGGAACAAGTTGTAAACACAACATAGATACATAATCACTATCTATATCTATATGGTTGCTTTTTTTTACTCATCCAGCAGATACAGAGCAACACCAGTATGCAGTACTGAAAACGGTAGCTTTACAGAATAATTTCATAGGAGACTCTGTCAATTGTAGTTACATTGTTTCATAAAACCTGATAAACGTCTGGCAGTCAAACCCAAAGCATATAGGCCTTTTTCACAGAAAACCCTTTGGCATGTGGCAGTTGGAAATGCATAGTGTAAATAATTAAATAAACTACAGCTGAATGCCATAGGGGCTTCAGTTTCAGGTTTGTGGTCTTGTGCAAGCTGGCTCACTGTCACGACTTACTGGGACCCTTTAATAGTACAGATGAGCCATCGTCAATGTTATATTAACCGCTGTGCTTTTCCTACGAGGACAAGCCTAAATATCAGCTGTGAAAAAGGTCTAGGGTAATTTTCTGACAGGAAACACGCAAGTGGATTAGCTTTTTAGCACTAGCTCAGCGACCACCATGATCTTTGTATGATGTAGCCTTTACTAAAGGTTTAAAGCCACAGATGGAGACAAAAGTAAGTTTGATTGATTCACGTCATGCTGCAGGTAACTGCTCTGAGTAACACTGTATTTCTCTGTACTTGCACCATAGTTTCCATTTATTCAAATGGAGAGAAAACAGTGTCATCAGACATCAGTCTGCTTCCCATCTGCTAACTGCTTTTTTTTTAAAATGTTGTTCTCCAGCAATGATGATGAATAACAACAATTATCCATAGCCCTAGAAAGCCCTGTGTTATTGATGGCAGATGCTTAGAGGAGCAAAACAAAGCGAAGAAAAAGAGCTTCCCCCTGTATTCATGAGTGCTGCTTTATCGGAACGGAACATGCAGATAAAGGCCTAACATTAAAGCCCGGTGAAAGAAAAATAGTTTATATATATATATATATATATATACACACACACACATTTCCCTAAATGAGAGCAAAATAAGCAAAAAATGATATGTGAAGAAACTCTTAAATAGGATCTTTTGTGCTGCAGTTTTAGAGGTGAGTGGGAGGCTTTGCGTCACAGCTTTTAGTCAGTAATCAAAAGGTCACACCTTCACTGAAATCCAATGTTTCCATCACCTTTTAGTTTGACAATATTTTTCAATTTCTTGATGGAATTTGGTTGGCAAAGCTTTTCTGTGAAATATTTTTTTCACAACATGGGGTAAGTGTTACAAAAAGGTATTCCGATTGTTGACTCAATGTCCAAATGAAATCACATCTAGTCATCCGTTTTTGCTGCCTAACATAACGTTGTGGGTTTTATTATTTTATTCGAATGTCTTGACAGTTAATTTGTTTTGTCAAAGAGAAGAAAAACAGCCTTTGTGGTTGTTGTCCAGAGTCTGTGGCTCTTGTTCTGTGTGTAACAGGCTACTGTCCGGCTCAGTGTTGCCCGATTGGGCTGGTAGATGAAATTTGGGCTGCTTTTTTCAATATTTGGCGGAGTAAACGGACCTGTACTTGTATAGCGCTTTTCTAGTCTTCGGACCACTCAAAGCGCTTTAACACTACATGACATCATTCACCCATTCATACACTGATGGGAGGGGCTAAGGTGCCACCTGCCCATTAGGAGTAGCTAACATTAAACATTCACACACCGTAGGCACAGCTACGGGAGCAATTTGGGGTTAAGTATCTTTGCCCAAGGACACATGGACATGGGCTAGCGGCCTGGGGACCGAACTGCCGATCCTCTGATTGAAGGACGACCCTGCTCACCACTAAGCCACAGTCGCCCAAGTAAAAGTAATGATTGGTGAAATGAATTGTCTGTTATTTGCCAGGAGACATATTAGAAATAGAGGTTGTGAACTAGAGGTTGTGAACCAGAATCCAAACCTTTTCACGCCATGGCCACCTAACCCATGTTCGATAGAAAAATGGAGAGAGATCCTCAGGAACTCGTTTCAATTGGGCAAGTTTTCATTGTTCTTTCATGTGAGCTGGTATTTGCCATGTTTCAAGCTCTGTGAAGACGAAACATAGGATATACAGAATCTGCATTTTTTGACACAGCTGGTGAAGATAAAACTTTTAGATTTTTGGGGAGGCGAAGTTCAGCCTTATTTGCAGAATATCTATTCTTTTTTACTTTGACTTCTCCCGCTTTCTCAGATTGTAGGCATGCTGTCCAAAAATGCCTTAAGAAGCAATTCACTCACAAGGGGACGGGGTATTCAGCGCTACACTCGTCTATCCTGGTGATTTTAATCCACTTTGTCAATACTGTCCCTGCAGCCTTTTTCCATCCTCCCCACACCAGGCTCAATTTTGAGGGGAAATACAGTTAAGTATAATATGATAATATTGATTCTGTATTTTATCTCTTTGATATTGCCAAAGGAAAACTCCTGCACCAGACATGGCTCTTGTCTTGAGTCTCATTTTCCCTTTCGTATCCTCGGCCCGTTCATGGAGAGAGCACACCCACCATTAAGTGATAAAAGCAGAGAGCGGGAGGAAGGAAGGAGGGGAGCGAAAGAGAGAACACCAAAGGGATGTAGACCCAGAGGATGGGAGAATGTGAGGCAGGCAGATATCAGGGGTGTGAGGAGGATGTAACTGAGATAAAAATCCGTTTGAGCTGAAGTGGGGTTGGGAGCAAGCTAACAATTTTCTGCATGAATCGGCTTGGCTCATCATAGCTGTCGGGGGAAATGTGTCAGTAACATTGTGCGTGAGCATGTGTGTGATATGATAAACATTTGCTGCTGCTGCTGCTTCCAGCATGTCTTCAACAGCCCCCCCCATCACCTTTCCAAACCTCAGACTTCCGCCAGCTTCTCCTTCGAATATCACAGTGGCAAAGTGGACTGACATACACATGCACACACTGTGTGTAAGTGATTGCATCAGGTTTCTCCCCCAGCTCTGGGCTTCTCCTGAAAGCAGGAGATGTGATTAATTTGGCAGCTTCTTTTGAGGATATCATCCAGGTTTTGCTGGCATGGGAAAGGGCTGTGGGAGTGTGTATTTGGATTGTTTAAGCACAGAAATTAAAGCAGATGAAAGAATCTGTATTGCTGACCTTCTTTACGGAGACCTATGATGAGTTACCTTTGACTGCAAATAGATATTGCCACTTTAGAAGAGGAAAACTAGCTCACTTAAGAACTGGGGCCCAATTCCAATTCGGCCCCAACACCTTCCCACTCCGTTACGCAGTGAACTAGTTGGAGTCACGGTGACAGCTAAATGTAGCATCCTCTGAACCCCCCAAAAAACAATAAATTATCAAAGAAATTCAACTTTTTTATGACAAAATCATGGCATTATAACTGTGTTTTACTTCTACCCCTGATGGTGCTATTTCCATTGAGTTGCAGGACTTAAATATATTGCACTGAAAAAAAAGGTCACAAAGAGTAAAATGCGACCAGAGCAACAAAAACAAAAACGCTCCAAAACTAATTGGGGTTCAGAGGCTACAGAGAGTAAAATGTGACGGGAGCAAAAACGCCCCCAACTGCTTGGCGTTCCGGATGAAACGGGAACTGTCGTGATTGAAACCATTAGTTTTGTATCAGCATCTTTCTTTTTTTAAACTCTGATGTTTATTATCAGAGGAGGGCCACCCTCCACGCAAACGGAGTAGAAGTGGGTATAGCGATGGTGTAGGGGCTGGCTTTTAATTGGGTCTGGGTGTTCGTCAGGGCGCTGAAGGATCTTCATGAGCATTACATCTGGATTTATACCATCCTGTGTTAGAGAGACTGAATAGCTCTGTTGACAAGGACTGTGATTCACCCTGGTGCTGAGTGTGTTTTTTTACAACATGTTTGATCATATTTAATGCAGACGTCAAACTAAACATCAGACAGGCTTTGAACAAAACATTTCGTGCAGCAAGTGGTTGTTTTATCCCATTCATGTCTGAATTTCTTTGCTCCTCCCCTAGTTTGACAAAAGGTGGCATTCATTAATAAAAAAAGATCATTGAAACAGAGGCAAAAATGGAGACACAGCATTAAATTATACAAACAAATGCAAAAGATATTGATGTTAGACTTCTCAGCTATGGGCACACATGCATGCTGAGAGTGCACCAAATGTTATAGAATGTAATTTACTGCAGAACTATTTCACCATTCCTCATACATCTTAACAGTACCCAGCCCCCTCCCTGCTGACATAATGATGCAAACCTGTTCTTACTATCCCTGACTGAGCAGTTGATCTACCTCAACATCCCAAGCAGGACAACGAAAAAACTAAAACATCACACACAGGTGAACCCGTTTCAACAGATGATACTCCAATAAAACAAACACATTAAGCAAGCTTGTGTTATTTGTATAACCTATCTGATAATTTACCAGACAAACATTGGTAAAATGAATACTTTAACAGAGAAAACAAATGTTGGGGAACAGGGCCTATAAAAGAGAGAAGAGCAACATTTTTAGACCTACATAAACACTCATTGTAAATTTGGTCTCTGGCACCTGATTGGAATAATAGGGAATAATAGTTTGACATTTGTGCAGAAATATGGTTGAATTTTAAATTTTAAAGCACGCAAAGAGCTGTATTAACTCAAGTTACATAAAAAAATACAATACTAGACTAGCATCAGCCTCAGAACATTACTTCCATTACATTTGCATGTACTCCAGGAACACGCTTTTCCTTCCATGATCATTTAGAAACAGTTCTTTTCATCACTCGAGCCAGCATCTCATGCCCGCTTCCCTTAAATAGGTCAAAGGAGGTGAGACAAATCCTTTGAGTTAAAGAGCTTTTCACATACATTTTTTTAACTTCACCATTTATACAGATTGCATACAGACCAGCAACACTGAAATTGGATGTATATGAGAATAAATAACCATATGACGATGTGTTTTCAATGGGGTAAACACTTTCTGTCAGCAGAATGTGTGACCCCGCTGTGGACCCCGTGGGTGCAGCAAAGCTATTTAAATCAAACAAGAACCGCATCAGCCGAGGTGTTCACATCACATACTCACACACACACGGACTGAAAAAACTCTGACATATACTCTCTTGACAGAATGAAAACCACCATGGGGGCTTTAGCCCACAAAACTCCAGACTCTAATACATAAATACCCTCATTTAGGCTCAGGCATTAAGTCCAGGCAATGCTAAAGCTACAAAGACAACAGTTAAACAAAAGCAAATTTAAAGCGAGATCCCCGATGTGATACTAAATACTCCGTAAACCTCCCTGAAGGACCTCTAACATCTTAAATGATTCTATGGCAGTCAAACTTAAGACACAAGGGCGGTGGAGGTAGAGTCGGAGAGAGAGCAATTGTGAATACAAAATCAGTGGCTTTTTTTGGGAAGACGAAGTGAAAAAAATATAACGAGAAAGATCACAACAGGTAGTGACAACCAAAGAACAAAAACTGCGTGAAGACTGTCTGAAGAAAAATATAAAAATGTTAATTTTCTCAGATATTTCAACCAGCCTTTCTCCCATCACACACTGTTTGGATGTGAGGCATCAGTCTGGCAGGGAATCTTGGGAGCTTCCAATTTAATTTCAGTCGAGTCCAAACCAGAAATATCTGTTGGGGAGACAATTCCTCTCTCATGTTATTGCTGTGGAGCTTTCATTTGACCGTTATATACAATACCAATCGGCATCATGGAAGACACAAGAACACAAGGTGAGAAGGACCAACACGTTTAACTGTGCACTAAAAGGAAAAGCAAAGGCAAAGCTAGCATAAAGCTTTAAGGCGTGTTAGGACTAAACAGGAAGTTAAATCTTGAGCTGCAGCAATTGCAAACAAGGTTGATGGTATAGAAGTAAGTGCACACAAACAGACCTGGGTTCGTTACAAGTGGTGCAAATATATAGCTATGAAATATTCTGCTTCAATCCGTAGTTGTTGGCATTTAGCCTTTTAAAACCAACATCTTCCCTGTTGCCAAGAAATGCAAAGGGAGGCACGCACTGGCAAGTTACATTAAATTTCAATGTTCAATGGGCATTGTTAATACAACATCCTTGGCTATGATCGTCCAATACTGACTTGCACGGTCTATCATTGGAGTTACTTCAAAGCGCCTCATACAGACGCCAAAGGAGGCCTTGCGTGTTGGTATCAATACTTCACAGGCAACTGCCCAGGCGGCAGTTTGTGTTGCCCTGGGAGTGAGACCAGGCTGAGCTGTTTATGATCAATGAATGAGGATTCCAAAAACACTTTAGGGCTCAAATTTACATCAAATAAAGCCGTGCAGAAGTACATTTTATGCTCAATCTAAACAGACTGTAAGAACTAGGCTATGCACTTTTCTTTTTTCCCATTAAGTTCCGATGATGTTCTGAGCTACACCATTGAAGTGGGTAAGCTGATGCTTATAATTGAAACTGTGCAGTATGGTAACACCATGTAAGGTCTAAACCCAGCACCCTATGTGTGCCCTATAACCCCGACCACCACTTCCCCCTGTACAGTTGTTTCCTGGTGGATCGATCACGATGAAGGTGGGGCCGTAATGGATCACGGGGCCTTGAGGATGGTTGACCTCTGACGCCTGTCAAACTAGAGATAAAAGATCAGGGATAGTGGTCGGGTCTGATTCATTACTCACTCCCACCTCCTCCTTCACCCCACCCCCGCCTATTAACATCCTGGTTGGATTACGAATGGGCTCCCTCGGCCAGGGCCACACACGGGAGAGCGTGCTCTCTTATCCTCCCACTGTTCTGTTCCCATTTGAGTATCTCATTTTCACTAATTCCACCACGGCCTTTCGTCTTCCTCACTCACACTACTGTATTTCAGTCTCTCGCTCGCTTTACCTCCCGCTGTCTTTTTTTTCTTCTACATTCCCTCTCACCTTTTTGTCGTTCTCACCCTCTGCCCTCCCTCCACTCGAGTCAGCTTGTTAACGGTCTCATCCCGCCATCACTCCTTTCTTCTTCTACTTCAGTCACCCTTTACGTGTCTCAGAATTTGTCTAACCCCTCCATTGCCTCGTCCTCCATTTACCTCTTTTCCCGGGGCCTCCACCGACTCACCCGTCTCTTGTTATCAACCATTTCTACACCCAGTGCCACCATCTCTTTGCATCAATGTTTGTTTCCCCTCATACGTCTGCAAATGGGTCTTCAAACTGGTGTAACGCACTCTCTTGTATGTTTTATGAAGAATAAGCCTGGTGTTATTGTATCTTTGTATTATTATCAACGCATTCCCTGGAAGACAAGTAAACCAACAATAAATTTATCCTGGTCACAATTATTATAATTTTTTTTTTTATATAGCCATGGCCTGAATTAAATTATTCTTCAAGGCCATAGAGCTACACACTGACCAAATATATTCAAAAACACGAGTCAAATTGTTGCGTTAGGAAACACACTGTATCCCTTCATTATAATGAGCACTTCCAGCAGCTGTATTTTTTATTTCTTTCATTGAGCATGCTCAGTGACGTGGCTACATGTTTTATTTCATTTTATATGCTCTGTTTATTGAATTGAAAAGTCTGTCAGTCAACGTGATATTGAAGATGTTGTAAACTGTAAAACAAGATACATGGAAGTTAGTACACCTGATTCGGTTTAGGTAAGAAAATGCTGCACTTCAATGACGCTGGTTGACTTGGAGAGAGATATTAGAAACAGAATGGTCTACTGATACCGAAATATTCTGTTGACAGAATCTTTACATTGGCTGTATTTGCTTAGTAAAACAAGTTGATTGTTCAGAAGGCAAAGCAAAATGCCTGGTAGCGCTTTCGTTAAAAACAAATCAGCAGGGAGACTGACATTTAATTCACCCCTCACCTGTTCTCACCTCCTCACAACACAGCTCATGTTCTCACCTCTCCTTATCTACTCCTCTCTAATTTCCTCTCCTCTCACCATGTCTCGTCACCCCTCCTCATCTCAGCGACCCTCCTCTCCTCCTTTCTTTTCATTTCCTCTCCTCTCCTTGTCGCTTCACTCGTTGCTCCTGTCATGAACTTATCCCTGAGTCTCCTCTTCACCTTCCTCCTCTCATTCCCTTCGTCTCTCTCCCTGTATTCTGAATGTGACACTCACTCATCTCCTGCCTGTAGTCTGCATCTAGCTTGGACTAGAAGGATAACCCCCCTTGGCCACAATAACACCATCGTATACAATGGTAGACCAGTCGAGGATTGGTGCTCGACTGAAGCTGGAAACTATTGTGCTGCTGTAATTAGCTGCTTCCTGTTGCATATCATGTGGACTGATACTCTCCATTAGTAGCCAAAGTAGGGACAGTGCTCACTGCTCAGTGTAGTCTTTTTTCTTTTTCTTTTGCTACCATAATCGAAGTGATTGTGGTATCTGACATACTGGAAAGATATGAATGTGTAGTCGGACTCATGGTCTCTGTCGATGAAATTCCAAGGACTTGGAGACGCTTGGGAAACTCCGGCGAGCAAAGTAATTGAGTGGAATTTCAGCTCTTTGTAGCATTTTGCCATGATGTCTTTGTTAGGGGAAGACAAATTGGAATGTCGGTTTGGCTGCAGGGTGGCTACTCTGCAGAAACACAAACTGTAGTTGGCGTCTGGCTCATTGATCTCTCCCTGCTCTCATGTTTGCTTGCTTTAAATGAGACTTTCCAAAGAATAGGAAACGGAACGTTTATGCCAATATAACTTTCTTCAAAATGTTATCACCCTTCACTCCAGTTGATTGACTAGATGCAATTATTGAATAATAATCAGCTGTGTATTTAAAAAAGTGTTGCTAGTAAAGACACTGTACTGTTCTTTCCTCTGCTTTACTCACCTGTCTCACTTTTCACACAGCTGTTTTCTACAAGGAGTTCATGACAGTCGGCAAACGATAAACACTTTCTGCGCTCGACGTGAATATGAAAAGAATGTATCAGAGAATAAAAAGGTTTTTGAAGAGGCGAGAGACACAGGAGACAAACATATCTAGACGCAGACATGTGGCTTTGCATATAGCCATTACCTCTCACATCAAGCAGCAGCTGTGTCTAAATTATTTTGAGTCCAGATTTGCCTGTAAACTTCAATTGCGAGGAATGAAAATATGATATAAGGAAAGCAAACCCCTCTAGGAGTTTCTTTCTTTCACTGAGGATAAATCACATGAAGAAGAAAAAAAGACCAATCTCAGACTTCAGACACAATACATGACTTTGCCTTGGCAGACAGCTACCAGGCAGACTGCTCAAAGTTTACTTTTACGGGTGTAATGTGCATAACATTATGTCAGCACTATTTATTCCCA
The DNA here is from genome assembly GCA_016806645.1 of Ophiodon elongatus. NCBI lineage: Eukaryota > Metazoa > Chordata > Actinopteri > Perciformes > Hexagrammidae > Ophiodon > Ophiodon elongatus. The sequence continues at coordinate 2,090,874 of JACSYO010000527.1, forward strand.
CAGCCAGGAGTCTGCAGAGTGTGTCCTCAGAAACAGTGCCTCAGCAGCTAATGTATAAATTAGAGCAAACGGAGCCAGTGGATGAGCCGAGATAGGCACCCTGCTTGGGGTTATTTTTTCATTCTATTTCAAATTTTGTTTTTTCTCCGTCACTCAGTCCTCTTTTGCCTCCTATACTTCTTCTCCTACTGCGCCTATCTCTTTCTGCTCAGGATTGCAAGGTGTTTTAAATGTTTCGCCAATGATGCAATGAAGCTGCATTTTCAGCAAGCAAGGTAATAGGAGATAGGATAGGAGATGAGAGGGGGTTTAACACAAGCAGTGTGGCTACTGGTGACTGTGTCTTGTCCAAGTTAATGAAGACCATATATCAATGACTTGTGGGGGAAAAGAACTGTGAGCACATGAGTGTGTTTACAATCAGACACACCTCTTTGTGATTTGTATAGCTTTATTATGTTTTAGATTGGATGTGTGATGATGGTAATAAGAGAGCAGCTGAACTTTTATAGAAGTTTGAATGCTGTAAAATCAAACCACAGAGTTTCTCATTAATGGGACGTGTGACGAGTCAACATTTGTGCATTTATTTGGACATAAAAAACCGTATAATTCAGAAGCATCTGTTTTCAATCATTTCACGATGCATATCTTGAGGAGTCCCAATCACTGACAAATAGGAGTCACATTCACACAACCTTAATTATCATGAATCAGAAGAATGGCAATGCTTCACTTCCAGGCAAAGCAGCGCATATTAATAATATTGCAGACCAAAATGACAATAAAAAAAGTAATAAAAAAAACATTGCTAAACATAAACTGAGTTAATTAGAATTGTCCATGCCATGTTACAGCCCAATGAACAGCTGACTGACTGAATCGTGGAGCATTTCATCAGAGACAAAAAAGACACAGACAACTCAAACAGATGTGTTTTCCTAAGATGTCTGAACATTATTTCTATACATTATACATTTCAAATTCTTTGAGTTTTTTAGCCACTTTAAACACTCCCACTGTTGACCCGCTGGAGACAGCGGGTAGAAGTAGACTTTTTTTTAGGGAATTAAGTATTGTGTCCTCAGTTAAATTTACAAAAAGAATGGGAAAAAATATTATAAAAACAGAATGTGGATGGTCAAACTATGGTAATTGGAGTAGTTTGCGACTGTTGGGTAATATTTTATATGCATTTTTTTTGTACTATAAATTAAATACTATTAATAATTTAAACCTGCTGGTTAGGAAGGTCAAATGTTTTTTTCTTTCACTGAATTTACTTGTTTACAGATCCAGCTTTTGTAATGGATACATTGTGGTCCAGCTCGATGGCTTAAACTGAAGAGGAGCAAGGCAAATATTTTATGAATGACCTGCTTCTGCAATATTAATCTGAATGGGACTCTAGGAAGTAACTAACCTTCACACACTAGCCTGCAGCTAGCTCATTACTCAAACAATTTATTTGCATTGTTTTTTTTTCTATTTGGTTACAGTTACATCATCGTGCATTAGGAAGCCATTGAACACAACCATCAGCTTTTTCTCCAGTGTTTTTAAATGCACTGGAAGAGCTGGAGTAAACAAAAAAACTGCTTCTGTTTCTTCAACAAAAAATAAAGCAAGTGTGATTGCTAGTCTCCAGACATTTAGGTTCCATTCACAATTCATGGCATCCTGTTGCATCCCCGATGTTTGAGTCAATATATGTGAACAGGGGGTTAATGCAGCCGTTTCCTGCTGGTGATGTCTGCCACGAGCGCCCTGCAAGGACCAAACTGCTGAAGAAGTGATGCTGCCAACCTCTTATTGCCTGTAAATCACATAATTCCCTCCAACATCTGGGGGGGGCATGCAAATATTATGATCAATATTCTGCACAGCACGCCACGCGTGCCTGAACTACACCTTGCAGGATAATCAATACCCCCTGTGCCCACCCAAAACTACTAAAAGAATCCCCTAACTTCACTCTGCCTGCCAAATAAAAACTTGGATTATAAAAACATCGTAGCGATGTTCCTTTCTGCGGTGACAGATGGGAAGCCCAGAACAGATACCCTGTATGGCTTTGGTTAATTATGGTGGCATACAGTATATCGTACATATAAAACTCTCAAAAGCAGGAGTGTGCTCGTCCCAGCAGCACAAGGAAATAGCTGACAGGTGCATATGGTCCGATCACAAGGGAGTTATTCACTCTTTTTTTCCTCTGGCTGTCGTGATGTATGCAGGGATGATCTTTCTCTATGTGCAACCAGCCAAGGAATAATTCACAGGAAAATCAGCAGCGTAAATGCAGTCACACTAAATGTAAGAGCCCTTTTCTCCTGAATATGATACAGTATTCCTGGTAGTTAATTGATTAACATAAAATATTATAGTAAAGTCTAAGGACTTAAATTAGAAAAATGAAGGCTTGAGAAGAAGACGTTATGTAAAAAGTGGACTTAGTCACTGTGCCATCACCCATTGGTTTGTGGACTACGGTTTTGTTACAATTAACTTCTGAACTGATAACACACTGTGAAAGGGTTTCAGTTCTAGGACGAGAACACAGACAACTCCCAGAACAAACAACGCCATGGTAGCGACCAGTCAATCACAAGGTAGACCCGCCCTAAAGCATACTCAGCTTTATGGTCTTTTTTACTCTAAATGGGACCATAATTTACTAAATGAATATCGTGCTGTTTTGAAGAAGACTTGAAAGTAGTGATTGAGACCATAAACTAATGTTTACAATGTTTACTGAGGTAATAAATCAAGTGAGAGGTAGGGTAATTTTCTCATTGACCTCTATAGAATCATTCTTCTTTTTGCAACCAGAGGAGTCGCACGCTGATGGCCTTCAGAATGAATGCAGGTTTATGTCACTTCCTTCTTGGCCTCACTTTTCAGAAACAGAAGTTGCTGTCTGGCTTGAGACCTGATTTGGTTTTGACTGCTGAGAGAATATTGAGAGAATATCGTGTCAACTGTCAACATTCACAGGCTTGCAACTTGACTTGCAATGACTTGGTTATAAAGACTTGCGGCTTGAATTGGATTTGACCGAACAAACTTAGAAACAGCTCTGGCAATAATACATGATACATGATGTGTCTTGTTATACAAAAATAATGGATGAGGCAAATCCGTCCCACCACGAGTTACTCTCAATGTCAGGAGAAACGCTGGGTGTCAAACCTCGACTAAAGTGCACTCTTAGTAGTGTCTGTATGTCCAAAATGCTTATGTAGAAGCAACCAATGCGTCAAATACTGCAGCCTGATGTTTAGCATCTGAATGCATCTATATTGTTGGCTAAAGCTAACTTTCTGTCAAGAAAGAAGTTTACTCTAGAAAAGACTCACTGACATGTCCAAAACTGATGCTAGAGGGGTACATAGTCATAGTTTAAAGCATAGGGCCACTGACCAAGCTGCGTTACTTGATGCATTGGGTTGAGAATGTGTTGGTAGCAGATGCACCATGAATTAACATGCAATCTGTAACTGGGTTTCTTCTATGGATAAGGACCAAACATTGCCAGTAAATGTAAATGCACAGAATGCATTGTGATCAGAATGAAATGGGATCTGGAGGTGGTCTGACTGGCAATATGATCAGATCTCTGCATGTGTAAATGCAAGCACTGTGTGAACGCATTATCAAGATACGATCTCCGCAAATAAGTGATTTCCTAACTCAGCCTCCTCCTGCAAGCTAAAACAAGACTTCCCTCACACCTGCAAACTTTCAACTGACTTCTTATCCTTCCTTCTCTTTTGGGAGCATCCATTTTCTACCTGGACCTTCGCTCTGCTATTTCTTGTCTACTCTTGCCGGTGTAACTTGTGTTACTCAGCCCTGATCATCAGACTCCCCCGCACACAAACACACAGACCTGCATTTATTTTAAAAGGCTGCTATGTTACATGCTATGCTATGTTCACATAGACTTAGGACAAAAGGACTTAGTGACGCAGATGCCCATAACTCAACCCTGCCTACCTGCCTGCTGCCAGAGGAGCCTCTGACTAAGTTTGCTCATAGCAGCAAGTCTGTGAAAGGGGTCTGAAAAGTCCGGGGCTAGTCATCAAACATTCATGACTGTAGTCTCTGATGCCAAGGCCATTCTACTGGATGGTCTTTTTTTGGCCCGCGATTTCTATGCGCCTCCTTGCATTTTGTCTTACGAATTTAGGCATTATTTTTGTACACGTACTGTTTTCTGAAGGCAATTGAAGCCCAAGTAGGGAGGGGTTTACAGAAGTTATTGGGCCAACCCAGTGTCAATTTTGGGTAAACACAACAATGGGTTGATGATCTACCCGTTTTATCTGCCGGTCAGACCAAAAAAAAAAAAGACCAAAAAAGAGGTGCACCGCCAAGCCAATAAGTCCTGTCGGCCCAAAAGGAACAAAAAATGCCCGGTATCCCAAAAGTCCAGTCCACCCCTAGTTAAGAAGAACACACATGCACATAATGTAACAACAACAATATGAAGACCTCTTATTTGTTGTTGTTTTAAACATTGGTGAATTTATTACCAAACTGTCAGTTGTAGAAAATCATCAGTGTACAGAAACTGTGTACACACAGTTAACTGAGCAATGGGGGATTATCACTGTACTCCCACATCTCAGAAAGGCCGTGTTATCAGAACTGATTCCAAAAATAAGACCCAAGTTGTAACAATCCATGTTTTCCATTGATTATTTGAAGAAAAAAAACAAAGCATCAACTACTTTATAACACTTGAGACCACCAATAAAAAAAAATGTATTATCATCCTTGTGGCTACATATAGGTCATTAACAGTGTAAGCATTTTCCCACACTGCACTGTAGCAGCTGGGGTCCTTGTAAAATGGCTTCACTCTTGCCTCCGCAGCTCCTGCCACAACCAGTGTGTCATAAAGCCTTCACATCGCAATTACAGCCCGCAACACGGGGAAGCAGCAGCACAGATGCCTGCCAGAGGCGCCTGTGTGTGTGTGTGTGTGTGTGTGTGTGAGAGTGCGTGTGCATGCACGTACCTCTTGTTGTCCATGCGTGTATTCGAAGCTCCATGGAGGTGACGCCCTGAAGCGGAGTCAGATGTGAACAGAATAGGTGAGTTGTTGACCGTGAAAAAAAAAAGAAAAAAGATGGTAGCTTGCTTATAAAATAATGAGTGCTTGTGTGGGTCACTGTATTCCCCACAATCACTGTTCTCTCACACGCATGCACACACACATGCAGTACCTTCGGCAGCGGCAGCACGGTAGTGAAATCAACACATCACAAGTAGTGACAAGGTAGACGGTGAGAGCAGACGGACATCAGCGTTGGATGACAGGACGAGCTGTAGGGGCTACTGTCACAGGGGAGGTGAAAGAGAGAGCAAGAGAGAGAGCGAGAGAGCCACATTGACAAGGTAAAACAACTGTGTCCTCTGTTGTCTGACAATGAACTCTCAGCACAACAGAAATAAGATACAAATAGAATTAGAGGAAAGGATGAAGGGATGGGAAGGATGGAGAAAAGCAGAGAAAGAGAGGTGGATTGATAGAGGGATGGAGGAATACATGTATGACCAATCAGGGATGGATCTCAGATGGAAGGCTGAACCGATAGAGATGGGAAGAGATAATAAAAGATGGATGGAGGAATGCGGGAATAGAGAATGGGGGAATGCATGATGAAGGAGTAGGATGGAGTGGTGGAACGATAGATAAATTAACAGAGGAATGAAGGGAGGGAAAGATGTAAGGACAGAGAGTAATGAGAGATGATTGAATATAAGGGTGAGGAGATGGAGGAATGGAAATATTAGATAATAGGAAAGCCTTTCAGGGATGGAGGGACACAGGGAAGAAGATAATGGACTGAGTGGGAAATAAAAGGCTGGGGAAATGCAAGAAAACAGAAGTAGAGATAAAGAAACACATGTATGAAGAGATGGGCTGATGAGAGAGTTACGTAGAGTTGGAGTGATGATAGATACATTCATGGAGGAATAAAGCAATGAGGGATGGAGGGAAGGAGAGATGGCAAATTGCATGGTTTGAAAGATGCATAATGGGTAGATGAAAAGATGGAGCCATGCAAGAATGTAGGGATTGGGATGATGTCTGAAGGCAAGGTTGGAGATAAGAGACATGGACGGATGGGAAGTAAGAATATAGGAATGCAGAAAAAGACAGATGGGATGGTGGATGCACTGCGGGATGCAGGAGAAGCGTCATGATGCAGGGTTGGCAGGATGCAAGGACAGACAGATGAAATGATGGAGAAATAGGGTGGAGGTGTACAAGAATAGAGAGATGGAATGATAGGAGATAGAGGGACTGAGATACTGTAGAGGGGAAGAGGTGACTTAAGAGATGGAGAAGAATGGACACACGGATGGAGGAATGTAGACATGGACAACTGGAAGTAATAAGGAGATCCGTTCTTCTCATGTCGCTCTCTCGGCCCCTCTCCATCCTTCCATCCATCTTCTACAAGCTCCACTCCCACTGAACTTAACATCTGTCTGCTCACTGAGTGAGACACCAGCTTCCGAAAAAATTCCTGCCCCCTGTGATATACGTTCAGATTCGTGGCTGAATACAAACCAGCCAGACGTGACATCATCTGTATTCACTCGACTCTCCGCCGGGTGGCTGACCGTGAGCGGGATCGTAGTGGGCGCGGCATAGATTTGTCACTCCAGTCAGGGCCTGAAGCCTAATGTTGCGGCTAAACTGTTACAGAATGCATGTTGACACAAAAGTGGCAGGTTCAGAAAACTGACACGGCCGCAGGGATTTGGCGCGAGGATGCCAGAGGACCTCCGTAAGTAAATGTGACGTGCCGTCGTACATCAGAAACACTGTGATACAGCAGAAAGACTGTCGAGAGAAAAGAGAAGAGTGACACCACTCTAGCTGTTTTATCTCTCTTTCTTTCTTTCTTTCTTTCTGTCTCTCCTCTCCTGTCTTACACACACCATCCTGTCTTGTTTGATTTTTTTTTGTCACACACAATCAGTCCTCTTCCCTACACTTGCTTCCCTATTTTTTTTTTGAAAGTGAAGTATCAACAAGTTTGAGCTCAAGTTGGCTGGACCAGTAAAACCATTGCATAATAATCTCTACGTAACAAAACTTCAAAATAATCACCTTTCATTTAGTGTGAAGATGTGCGAGTACATTCTGAAAACTTTCACAATTAACAAACAACCATTTACATACAAGATGAACAGCCTGAAAACGGACTGCTGTTTCCTCAAACTTCCCAACAATTAATTTATATTCTCTGTTCTCAGTTGAGAAACACACCAAGCAAACTGGCCTCACGTTTATCTCTGTGAAGAAATACACTTTTCTCCTTTTTAACGAGGACATTTTCAGCCCACACTTGACCGTGTCGTGTCTCGTAGCCTGTACGTGAGGGATTTATAATAGAGCAACCGACGTAAGGCCTGCTACTCTCATGAGGACAGCGCGATCCCCATCGGGCAAGTAGGAATAGCAGTTTACTTTATTGAAAACTTGAACTTCAATGACCTCTCTGCAATTTTCAGCCTTTTACAAAGTAATTTAGTGGGCTGGATTGATCCCTTCGGCGGGCCGGTCCTGTCCCTTGGGCCACATGTTTGACAACCCTGGTATAAAGGCTCAATTAGAAAATTTAATTTATGTTGGATGGAGGATACTTAACAATAATAAACTGAAAAACATAATTGAGAGCCGCTGGCTGAAGGAGCCTGGTTTGAATACCCCATGATAAGGCTTAAGAGTGCAGGTGAATAAAAGAGCAATGTTAATTAAAAGCATCATATTTATTGGAAGTGTATGTATGTGTGTGTGCGCGTGTGTGTGTGTGTGTGTGTGCCATTGTGTAACATGGTCCTCTTCTGCAATAAGGCAAAGCAGTAATTGGGTGCTAGTGACTATAAAGAAAATGTAATAAGAGCCAGGGAAAGATAAGAAAACTAGAAATGTGTGCTCAGTAGAGAGCAGTTCTCCGACTGCTGTTTCCTTAACGACCGTCGCTGTAACTTGTGGTTGAATGAATACAACCCACAGTTGGCTAACCCTCCGTCTAGACACCAGTGGCCTGTCAGGAGTCGTCATTCAAACTCAAAAACAGAGATGAATGCAGGCAAATCGGCTCAAATTCACTAAAACACAGAAGAAAAACATTTAGCCAAAAACAAGATTAAACTCCCTTAAAATGTAGGCCGGTTTATCAGCGTCTGAGTTGCGGTACAGGTACAGGTAGTTTCTTTAGCTGTGAGCCAAGCACTGTTGGCACGCGTATAAAACGGGCAAGAAAAGATGTTTTGAGAAAGTGTGAGTCAACCGCAACTACGAGAGGCCTTTGCGTGTGTGTTGATAGTATTATGAGTCGTATTATTCCAGTTAATCTCCGTCCTGCTGGATCTCCGCCCAAACTGCCCTCCTCAGTTGTTTACATGCTACGTTGCCATACATTTTCCATCCAATTGCTTTTCCCCCCTTTACTTTCTCGTGACAATAAGTCCCCCCACCCTCTGTTGCTTTTTGCATTTCTAGTCGTCCTTGACTCGTCAGCTAATTAGATTTGGAGTAATTACCTGCTTCAGCGATTTATAATAGTCTATCTTATTGGTAAAAAGAAAACCACACAGCACAGGTACAGTGGGAGAAATAGCTCTCACGTTTTTATTGAGTTTTTGTTTGTTCATTGACTTTCAGCCTGAATGTCAAATCTGTCCCAGCCTTTCTGACTTTGCTGTGAAAGGGGAAGTAAATAATAATAAAAAAACTTATTGAGCTGTTGCACATCAAAGAGCAACACATGTAGGGGGATAGAAGGTCTGACACTGTCAGTAATTTATTCACCTTGGTTTCAATATAACTTAAACTGCCATTACAAAAAGTTTCTCATGTGACCATATTTACCAGCTGTGACCTACTGTAGCGGGAGAAGAGACGGACCCCCAACATATAACACCAACTGTTATCAAGCAAGTAAGCTTCCATATACTTAAGCTCTAAAAGGCTTTTATGTGGAATTTGAGTTAATTTGCCAAAATACTGAAGCGTGTGTCTTAATACAAGAATTAACTTTCACAATGATATAAAGCATGTTTGTGGAATTTTCGGTACATAAGCCTGACTACTAACATGTTAAGCTAAATGGACTATCAATGCTGCAGCAAAAGTAATTCATCTTTTTAAGGGGGTTGAATCAAAATGTAGGTTCCCAGATAACAGATGTAGCAATTATTTCTGTCCTTGGATTGCTCTTGTTGTGTGGCTACCTGCCTACCTCCCAACACAGGAAAGGCTTCCCCGCAAAATGTTTTAAAATAAACTACTTCAGTTCACCACCAATTGGATGTATTAATAAAGCAACAACAGACCCACAACTTGAGGTGCATTCATGGACACTCTAGTCTAAGAGCAAATAAGTAAATGAACACAATACATAAAAACACATGTATTTGCTTCTCTGTCTCCTCCTGAGTCACAGCTTTTGTATTTTCTTCACTCAGCGGTGCAGTCGCAGTGAAACAGATGACATGCAGTGTGTGTGTGTGTGTGTCTGACTGCTACTTGAACAGACGCTACTAGCACTGGTCCGTGTGCATGTGCGTGTTTCTGTGTGTGCTGAAAAATTTGCACTCAGGGTATCAGCACGCCGACACTGAAATCGTCTCCTCGTAAATCCAGAGGGTTACCAGAACCGCTGTTTATTTATTCAGAGCATCACACTGAGTAGTAGGAGAGGTAGTAAGATGATGCTGGAGCAGAGTAACCAACATACCTACTCTGCATTTAGAAGCCCGGCACGCTGAAGGTAAACCTACATGGGTGATATTCATTATGTTTTAATCACAATGGCTGATTAGACAACTTCTCTGACCTGTGTGGGCGCGTACAGACTGTGTGTGTTTCCGCAACTCTCCTCTTCGGCTTGTTGCTGCTGTTTGGGTGGGACAGATTGCACCTTTTATTACTCTTATTAGTACACGGAGTCGGGTGACCTGGTTCACAGCGTAGCTCGGCCCGCCTTCAACCCGAGCAGAGGGACAATAAGCCAGAGTAATTGGGAACACCTGTGAGGGTGTGTGCGGGGCCTTTAAATGCGGACCATGTGGGTTTGTCGTACGTGTAGACATTTGCGGCAGAAAACTGATCGCAAGCTGCAAGTCAAAAACCTCAATCGACATTCTGTAAAACCGTAAAATTAATAATCCAACCTTTTTGACGATTGGTTGATTGATGCTGTGCTAAGAGTAATATTAGAAGATCAGTGTCAGTTTAATCCCTGCCCATTTAAAGCTGGAGTGCGGGACTTTGAATACATATAAATGAATATCCGTTACATTCAATGCTGAATGATAAGCCTGTTGCTGACAGGGAAAGTTCTCTGTATTTCATAGTATACTAGAGTTGTCTGGTGTCTAGTGTGTGCGCTTCCTGCATCTCACCTGCACCCAGGAGCGGTCTCTTCAAGTTCTCCCATGCAAAACTTTTGGATTTTCATACTTCCTCTGAACACAGAGTTTCTTTTATTATTTAAAGCATCCACTCCAGAAACTTTTCTTGGACGCGTTTTAGGATTTTCAGCCACAGCGTCCACCATACTCCTAGCTGCTGCTCAGTCATGGTAATTACTCTTGCTGCCAGAGGAGGGAGACAAAAGTCCCCCAGTACAGCTTTAATTCAACATTTACAGTGACTTCATCATGACTTTATTCCAGTATAAAGGAATCTAATTTGATAACTCTTTACTGTATAGCTTAATAACAATTAATCAAGTACACCTTTTTTATGTATGTGTGTGTGTGTGTGGTTGTTGTTATTATTCTATCCTATTTAATCAGAAAATCCCATCGAGCTCAAGCTCTCTTTTGCAGGAGAGACTTACAAAAGACTTGGTACAACAGAAACAATGTGAAATTTTGGTTAGCTAACTATTTTCAACAGTAAACTCCAAAGCCAACGCGGAAGTGCCAAGGGACTTCAGGCCCAAATTTATTGCAGAAATAAACGTGGTGACACTCTGATACAAAAAACGGTTTTGTTCTCGACAGCTAATTTTCCACCTTCATGCTTTTAAATTGTAATAATGCTCAACATTAGTTATAAGCTAGATTTTTGTGTGCAGTATTCCTTTTAAAAATCAGCCTCTGGAAATAGCTCTACCTTGCAGAGCTGGAAGGAATTACAGTAAAAATCCGGCCACACAACATTGACTTTCTGTTTGGTGAAGGATCAGCGTGTCCTAATTTCTGTAACAGACCCCCGTGTTTTCTCCTGGCTCCTCTCTTTGTTCCTTGTTTGCTTTGTTTGCTTTGCTTGCTCCTTCTAATCCCTCATCACAGCAAAGAAAGAGGTCACCATCTGTGGCAGCAGTAAAGCCAAGTTAGACACATCATATATTTTTCAGATCTACATTTTCTGGCATACTTAATACAGCCTGCCAACTGCTCACAGCAACATATTGTGAGTAAATATTTAAAAAGCTCACTGTATGTCAATTTGTGTCTCCTCCATTGAACTGTGGATGTGAACAAGTATTAGGTGTCTTGGAACATCTAAAAAGTAAACAGATAAAGAGGCTAAAAGCTCTTCTGTCTTGTGTGGCGAAACAGAGGTACTACTGTTTAGGTATTGACAAACTCAATACCTACAGTGCAGTTAGAAGACAAAGTACTCAGATACTTTAAATAGGCAGTAATGTCAAAATGTAGAAATATGATATTTTGTCACGTCCCTCGGCGTCTGATATCAGACGGACCAGGCTTTTAAGTAACTACAATGTACACCCATCATTATGAGACGCGAAGAGAAAAATCTTGAAGTGTCATGAACTAGTAGAGACAGAAAAAACCCTCAGAGGGAATGAGGGAGGGGTTCGGTAGATGGGTCAAATAAACAAACAAAACAGGACTTTCAACCAGGATACCGGTGTTTGTGTCCCAAAGTGTTATTTTGAAGTCATGTTAGTGATGTGGTTTCTGTATTTGTAACGTTGTTTACATTTTACTTGGATTACATTGTTATCTTAAGCCCGATCCTGATGGTTTTCCTAAACCTCACTAAGCGGTTTCCTTGTCTAAATTTAAGAAAGGGTTTTTCTTTTGAATTCACAATGTTAACAACGTGTTTACTGCGACTTTGCGCTGGGCTACCCGGTGTGTTAGAAAGTGAACCCAAGGGGTCTGGTAAAGCTCCAGTATGTGAAGAGTTGAAGTGAGAACGTGTTGGGGTGTTTGGAGACCAGACTGGGCTCAAGGGTGTAAGCTGGGCTTTTCTCTAGCTCAGAGGAACGTGATTGTGTTTGGCTGGTGGTGACCCTTGCTGGTGTTGACGGCCGTGGCAAAACACTCATCGACTGCCTTAAGGTGACAATGTCGAAGATTGTAGTTTAAATTAATGTCTGTTAAGACAATCCGTCACCAAATGTGGTAACACAATGGTAATTGAGCCTATGGCCCAGTGATGAACGTTTGGCAATATTTATACATTTGCAATATAGTCTGTGGCAAGACTCACGGGAATAATTGCTATATTAAAATGATCATACTTTGAATACACACTAACTATGCACATAACTTTAAAAAAAAATTGAAGCTCATGTATAAACAAAATAACTTGATAAACTCCAAGCACAAATAATATCACTCAAATAGAAATCCTAAATCAAGACTGAAATATTAAGAATCACCACTTAAAGCTCTTTGGCTTCTCCAGAACCACGAAGGCACTTTTTTTAATCACTCTTGTCCCAGATGTGATGGTTTGCTGGACTTGGTAGGACATAGACGACAGCTTGGACTAAGAACCTGATGCGATGGAAGACTGCTTGTCAGGCGTTGGACCAGGTGATCTTTCGTTGCAGTACACTTACCCATCTAGTCCATTCTCCTTGCTGTCCCATCCCTACCATCCTGCTGGCTCGTACCTCCTCCTGAATGAAATGTTGCCACTCTTTGCCCTGAATGTTGTAGACCCTTGATCGCCAGGAAGTAGCCTATGCCTGCATGCCCTGGTGCGATTGAACCCACCAGTGACTTCGGCCTCAGCCGTGACTCAGCCACCTCTAGTGTGTTGTCTGCACTCCATATTGCCACTTTTGGATCTCTGGATTACTTGTACTCTAGAGCTTCCCATGAATTTTTCAGTGAGGCATCTGATCGGGGGCTGCACAGTGTTTCTGGTGCCAAACCGGGGAGCACAATCCAGCTTCAATAGAAAAAAACTTTGTCATCCTGACCTCCATAGAATTACACATTTAACCTTGTTGCATACGTTCTAATCGACAATAAGTACTGTAGTTTGCATTCCTTTCAGATGGCATTAATTGTGAAAAACAAGGTCAAAGTAAAATGTATTGTAGGAAGCGTTATCCATGGTGTCGATCCGACGGTGTGCTCCAGAGCATGAATGTGTCCAAAGCCGTTATTAATGGTTTTAATGTATTTGGTAAGAGTAAGGTCCCCTAAAGCTAAAACATTAAAAAAACATTGTTGATATTTTGTGCCTTGTTCTCATAAGATTATCGCTCCAGTGGGTGACCAGGCAGCGCCACAACCAATTACTAGGCTAAATCAAGTTATCAGCGTCATCCTATTCACCTATATAACCTGTTTGGGAGGCAAAATCAGTGAAACAAATATAAAACATATCTTTGAGTTTATACTAAAAATGGATATAGCGGCTACTGCTGACATTTGAGATTCCAATTTGACCTGGAATAAGACAGACAAGTTCCTGACCATGACTGAGGTTTTGCTGTGATTAATATTCGTTCAGTGTTTCATAGGCCGCATGGGAACCTAATACGTAAAAGCAATTATTCAAATGAAAAATGTCACACCATTTAAACATATGACATGTACATCCATGGATGAAATGGATTAGAGGAGGGTAGTGAGGTTTCTCTCACCTTTCATAGGTCACACAGCTTGAGGTCATCCGGTTGTCAAACAGCCATTTCGATAATGTGTTAAGATTCACTGCGATCCTTCCTGCGCTCTGCTGGGAGAATACTGCTGTAATCCCTTCGACATGTTAAACATCCCATAAAATGCTGACCTTTTTTAAGAGTACCTGATTGCTTGACATTTGCAGTGACAAGTAAACTTGTGTTACCATGCTGTTACGGGGCAGAATGTAAAAGGAAATCAATGTCACACACACTAGAGCAGCAGGTAACAACCTTGTGGCTTTTACAGTTAAAAGCAGATCCACTCTTATATTCTGGGCACAGATCAAATATTAAGAGGAAAAAATAAGAGTAAATATGTGGTAGTGATGTTTGTGATATCTGACCAGGTGCCCAAACACACACAAGCATTTTTTTATATGATTACCAAGATGGGCATCAACACTCCTTGAGTAAAAATGATACATAAAAAAGTTTAATTTATTATATGAAAAGATTACTTTTATATTACAGAGGAAAATGGAAGACCAAGCAAAGTGATCGTATCCTGTACAGCAGTACATGCAGTTTTCAAAGCCATTACTAATGCTTTTAATGTATTTGGTAAGATTAGGGTTCCCTAAAGCTAAAACATTAAAACAACTAAGTTGATATTTTCATCAAAGCAATGCATCATTTGACATTGCAAAAACAATGTAACAATGTGAAACGGGTCGCTTGTACATCTACAGAGAATTATCGCCTGAGTCTGAGCTTTATAGTGAGTTTCAGGTCTTTATTTAGCTGTTCAGACTTCAACTTTACTATTTTGGTTGACTCACCAATCTCATAGCGTTGGTTTTGGTTGCAGTCACCATTGTTTTTTATTGAAAAAGCTCTAAATAATGGCAAAGAGACACGGAAACACGACTCCAAATGAATGATAATGTTGTTCCATAACTATGCTGGGCATGTATGTAAGCAACTGCTTGCTAACCAGTTCTCCATTTCAAATTAAAAGGTGATAGTGTCAATAGTTTGTTCACAACTTGTGTCCGCTGCCTCCATGTAAAAATCAATGTCAGTCTTTTTATTGGTCGGTCCACTGCATTGGACATTCATGGTGCCCAGAAGATGAATCCAAATGTATTTGGGGATATAACTTCTCAAGTGCCACTACCAGGTTAAAATCTCCAGTTATCCTGCAAATAATTTTAGTGACTTTGGTGATTTCCTGACTTTTCCGATCGCCACCATGAGTTTGACACTTTTCAATTTCCATTGAAACGTCTCGACGATTATTGGATGGGCTGCCATGAATTTCAGAACACACATTATTGTCCCCATCGGAGTGAACTTAAATAACTTTGCTGTTTCCTGGACTTTACCTCCAGCGTAATCTTCAGGTCAAAGTCCTAATTCTTTCCAACACTTTAGTTTATGACCAAATTTCTGCAAAACTAATGACATTCCCATCATCCTGAACTGTACTTTATGTTTAGTGCTAATTGGCAAATGATGGAATGCTAATGAGCGCTAAGATGCCTTGTGAAGAAATAGGTCAGTTTGAGTTTGGGTGATTAAATCTGCTTTGTTATGGCTCAAGAAAGATTGACTTCATGGTTAAAACAAACCAATGTCAACTGCTGTTAGAGGACAGGATAGGAACTGTGGTCTCGCACACTTACGGACAACTGTCGTCCCCCACATTAGAGATTGTTTGGCAGTATATCACCCTTTTTATTTGTATGTCCACTATAGTTATCACTTCTTAAACAAAGGTCGTTTCAAGCTTCTGAACTGACAAACAATACTTCCTTTCCGGGTAAGGACAGTCTTTACAATGTTGTGGGGAAAAGATTTCCGTGGATCAAACATTCAGACAGTGTGTGCCCTCTTCTAAAGTCAAACTGTAAAGATTTCGTTTAACAATGCTGCAGTGTTTCACGATAGGTTTTCAGTCAAAAGCTGGGCCTTCTCAACAATATACAAACCTTATAACTGCTGCATGTCGCTATAGGCTATTGGCTACATCAAAGTGGCTCAAAGGAAAGAAGAGATAAAAAAAAGAGGCCCGGAAGAATCCTTTGATCTTAGAAAAAGCGAATGAGAAGCGTATCCTCCACTCCGAGGTATCAATTTTGACCAGTGAGGTGCTCCAGTGTATTTAAGAGGCCACTGGAGGAAGGCGTGTATCTGAAAAAGAATAAATGGATTCCTTGAATACAACAGCCAAAAAATTTAAAAAAATGACGTAATATTAAAAAGAAAACGTACTTAGCCGATAAGGAAATCATCAGAAAAATACTCCCACAATCCCCTCTGATATGAGATTTCCAAACACACGTGGAGCAGCTCCTGTGCCTGGCGGGAGGCTTCGATACCCCGGGGTGAAAAAGAAAAGGTTTGCCTCCTGTCAGTGCATCGCAACAGCTGTTGCACTTGACCTTCGGGCCTTGATCAAAGAGGCCTGCTTTGTCTGGTGTTAATATCAAATGATGAACATTCAGCTCCCGCTCTGCCCTTTATTTTCCTGCCAAATAGACAGCAGGAACACATCAGCTGGGCCTGCTTGGTATTCACAGACGCTTGTATAAATGATTATGAGGCTGCTAGATGCAGTTGGACAGAGAGAACTGGCTGCTTGAAAGGACCATACAATTATTCTTTATGTTTTCAACACGTTGTACTCTATACTCAATGTGCTGCAGGTTTATTCATTCATTTATTTTCCGATGATTGTCGAGAGTTAGATGTGAAGATCAATACTACTATCATGTCTGTAAAGCAAATATGAAGCTATAGACAGAAGGTCACGAAGACCAGAAAGCCTGGCTCCGTCCATCAGCACGTTTCAATTTTCATAATTAACTTAGTATGTCCCTCAATGTGGTAATACAATGATGACATGTAGTGAGGTAAAAAACATGACCCCCCCCCCCCCCAGAAAAGACTGACTTAATTTGGTTGTTTATTAATATGAGACAGCTTATTATTTTCAACTGTGCTGAGGCTAACAGGATAAGTGGAGAAACAACTAAAATATATAAGCAATGAAAGAAGAAAACATGGCCACATCAATTAAAACAACACCAACTAAATAAAAAAATGCAATGACACTAAGATCAATTCGATTAGCAACGATACCTTGGAATTGTCTCAGCAGTGTTAACGAGGTCAACTTAAAGTTTAAGGCATATAGTAAATATGTGGAGCACATTCACAAAAAGTATATTATACATTTGTTTTAAATACAGTTCATACAGTGTAGTATGTGAACTGTTTACCTCTCCATCATCTGCTGCTCCCTGTCTGACTCGCTACTGTGACTTTAAGACATCGTAACGTACAGTAATGTTATGCAACATGCGGCTTGTAAAATCAAATCAAATGGCACCTGAAACCACATGAAGGGAAATGGAGCTTACTTCATATTATAAATTCAAGGGTAGGCTCACTTCTTTGCCTACCCTTCCTTCTCTTTTGGCATAATATTTACAGATTCTTTTTCCAACCTAGACCTGTATACTCTAGAGCAGTCATCCTTCAATCAGAGGATCAGCGGTTCGATCCCCAGCTCCGCTAGTCCATGTCAATGTGTCCTTGGGCAAGACAGTTAACTCCAAATTTCTCCCTGGGTGCAGGCTGTTCTTGCAGTTATGAATGGGTATGAATGATTAGAGAGTCCTGATGGGCAGGGTGTTATTTGAAGGAACTGCAAGGCCCTTTCACACAGGAGGATGAGAATGAAAACAAAAAGTAACATTCTTTGAAAAAATGTTTTCTTCAAACCTTCCACACCAAGACTGACTCACGTAAACTTGTAATCCATGCTTTCCACCAACAATTTAAGTCTTGCATGCCACACAATCATTGTAGACATTGCTTTTCCAATTAGAAACCAGAACTCAACTTGATACACTGGAGACTCGCAATACTGTGTAGAAAAGTTGCTCTGTGGTCGCATTTGTTCCGGGTGGTGCCAAAGAAGCATGTTTTTGTAATAAGTGTAAATGTTGAGCTTCATTTCACTGGTTTTCATCATGACTGACTGGACTGAACAGAGTCCTGAATATATAATTTCTGCCATGAATAATGTCCTTGGCATACTGTCAGCTAATGCACTCGAATATGAATCGTTCTCTCCAGAAGCCTACACAACAAAGTATGTCTATCCCTCTTTTGTCAATGACTCACTGCCGTTCAACTGCTATACATCCGCACATGTTGTCTTTATGTTCATTGTTTTTATAATCTATTTTCCATTTTCAAAACGGGACACTATACTGTGAGACCAAATGTGTCAATCAATTAATTTTCATATTGTTGTATGACAATAGGAACCGAATTATGACGTTGACATCGGAGAAAATGTACTGATAGTGGAATCACAAGTCATTGTCGTATTGGTTGGCTTGTTTTTGTTGGCATTCAAAATTGGCAGAATTCGAAAACGGCATTGGAAAAAAACTGACTCTGCGACATCTGAAAGTTTGGTATGAATTTTGGAATTTTTTGTGCAATTTATTCACACAAATTATTTGCATTTGGTCTGAAAAGACCTTGACGGAATTAAAGAAATTGCCAGAAAGTAGAGTCTTGCCACCAACTATAATATACCCAAGTTGCTGCGTGGATATGCCTTTACATTCACAAACAAATGCATCACTTACATGAACTCAACCTTCAACAAAAAAACATTTAATTACATTTGTTAATTAAGGAAGGTGGTTTTATTAGTGACTTCAGTAAAAGAAGCCACACCGAAACCCGTCACCTCCTAAGTAAAGAGTGAACAGTTTCCAGATATTCAGTGTGTCGGGGAAAGTGATTACTATGAGCAAAGAGAAAGCAAAAGCTATCAGATATCACAGACATGGATTAAACAGGAAATGCATCTCCTGTAAAGGATTTCAGATGAAACGGGACAAACAATCAATACAAGAGGCATTAGTCATAGCAAGTGCACATGTTCGCATACATGCACATGCACATGCACACCCAACCACAGTTTGGCGCTCTCCAGCCGATCAATACCTGCGTCCGATCAATCGCGTGAGAGGAAAACAGAACCAGCGGTGGTTGTCGAGAATTGGTTGCGGTATCGTGTCTTCTTCACAGCTGCTGCTACGCGTTCCACACAGGGACTCCATAAATGATTTGCCTTTGGAGGATGTTTTTAGAAGATGCAATAAATTATAGAACACTCAACAACACATCACGGCAGCTAGATAGAAACAACCGCTCGCTTTTCCTCCTCAAGTTATATATCCATCGCCCACTGGTAGTTGAGTGTTTGGTATCCCGAAGCTTTGGCTAAATCCTTTAAACATGTGGAAAACATGCAGAACACACACGACAATGTTTTATTGTCCAAATACAAGGTCTGTTTTACATAAAATGTAAGCACATTAAAATCAGTCATGTTTTGTTTTCGTCCGTCTGTGTCACCTTGATGGTGCCACAACCGTGCAAGATGCAGTCAAACAACTTCACAGGTTTGCAGTTGGGATACAAATTAATGCTGACTTTAAATATGGGTGTGGTCCAAGCAAAGTGGGGGGGGCGCGCAAGAGGCCCCATCACTTCACGCCCCCTGGTCCAATGTGGCGTCACAAAAACTTAACAAGATGGTCTCTAGTATGATCTGCTATAGCTGTGGTTAAGGCTTTGGCTAGGTGGAGATACAGTACTTGGTTAAGGTTGGGGAAAGATCGTGGTCACCACACACACACACTTTACACCTCTGAACCAACTTTGCGTTGGGCTGGTGTGATCCCATCGCAAGATGGTCTCTGGTTACTTTCAGCTTTGATGGAGAACATTACAGCTGAATCATGTAAGCTCTGATGAAGGTCCTTTAGACCAAAAGCTAAAAATAAAGTGTTCTTCTTTGCATAGATTTAAGTGTGCGGTTATCTATATTGTATTAATTTAAAAAGTGGTGTGCCAGGAAGAAAATAAATTAACACTGCATGCCGGTAGAGGACATTGTTTACTGTAAAGTTTAGTGATCCGTGTCTACTATTTGGGTGAAGTGGGTCATAAGATCCAGATCAAAAAGAGTTCAACCTGATCTATTCTTAAAAAAAAATGGTTTATCTTGTGGCAAACACCCAAAACCAGGACCATTAGCTGTGCTGTATGAACCTCTAATGATAGCAAAGTCTTTGAAATGGTTTTAGTTCTAGTTTAAAGCTCTACAGTGTCAGTGGTTTACTGAACTGTAGAAGGGCTCTTTCATCCTCAGTCTTCCTCTCATCCACTGGCAGACATGTTTTTTCCCCCCCGTCATCGTCATGTCCCTCCTTTTAATTATTATTCCATGTTGCCCTTTATGTAACACCTCCCTACCACAGGAGAGGTTCTGGTTGGATTTAAAGCGACCCAGGTATTGGCTGTTCTCGACTGAAGTCAAGTTAGTTTACATGAACCTTTGATACCCTGTGATCTCCCCCAACCAATGAATAAACCAATTAACAGAATTTTTCTGTTCACAGGTAGAGTGGTGTGCCAGAAAACAGGATGAAACGGAGTCAGCGCCCCCCCCCCCGACTCCCTCTCCACACCTCCTGCAGAGCACGATGTTACTTCTTGCACCAGGACAAGAAATTAGATTCCCAGTTCTCCACAACTCCAAGTGTTGATGTTTCTTTTTGTAGTCAACATCAAAATCCCCCTTTAATGCCTTGGGAGTCTGAGTTTGCACTGGCAGCAAAGGAGCAGTTTCCAAGCAGCAGGAACACGTTTAATCTGACAGCCTGTGAAGTAGCTCATTATCAGAGTATGAGCGTAGCTCACACACAGCCAGGCCTGCCCATAAGAGGGGGAAATAAGGGGAAAGCTTTCTGGGGCCCTCAAATCTCGCGAGATCTCGCGACATCGCATGAATCCAGCTGCCGTTCAAGGCCATATGACGTACATGTTTTTTTTGCCAACATTTAAATACATTCATATTCACTGCCACCCAAAGTAGTATACATGGTTTCTCGTCCCCTGTCTTCGCTGCAGTACATGTCCATATCAAGTTTGCAATACTAAGAGGTCATCGGAGTGACCTACTGTTTAGAAGCTGAACGTTTACTCTATGTACTGGTTAATGTATGACAACAAGTCATCTGCATTTCAGACTTTTAAAGAACCATATGAAAAGTACCATAACCAGCATAAAGCCAGCTGCAGGGTGACTGCATGTATGTTAATGTATGCAATGTCAGGGTGAGTCATGTCCCACTTATTTAAGTTATTTCCCTCTGTGCAGAGGTCTTCATTACAGCTGCTGATGATCATCTCTGGATAAGATTTTATGTCACTTTTCCTGTGCGCAACATTAATTTGAATTTCCTCTTACGGGGCTCTTCCTTATCATCTCTGCTTTGGTATTAAAAATCCACTTAACAAGTTCAGAGTCCTTTACTCTCTTTTCATTACAAGATAGCACACATGCTCTCCTGCTTTCATCACCTCCCATTAGTATGTAGGCCTTGTCCCGGTCTTCAGCCACACGTCATTAGCAGACATGATGTGAAATTTCCTCGGTTGTGGGCACATAACGTGTGAGTTTGCATATCATGTGTAGTACAGTTCATATTTCTCACATGTATGTGTGTGTGCTGTGAGCAGCTGCCTCAGATCAATCAAAGCGTATCTGCAGATTAAAAATCCAAGTCGTTACTGCCACCAAATGTCTTTCATGTCAGTCACCATTGTGAGTTATGTTGTCTGTAAGTGATTCCAAAATCCAAAATGAATTCAGAATTGTGATATGTATTACAGCTAAAGCATAAAGAGAGCTGCCATGGAGTACATGAAGATTTATATTTAGCACCACGCTGTAAATCCATTTTGGACACATTTCGCACTCATTACCCAAACTTCATCATTCAACATCCTTACCTACAGTAGGGAAGTCTGAGGTGGGGGAAGCTCTATCTTTATATCCAGTGACGATTCTGCTGACATTAAAAGTTTAATTCTAAAACATTTGGCTCAGCAAGAGTTCAGCAAGAGAGGGAAACTCAAAACTGCTAGCTTCTAAGAGTGCAATCACTTGCACACCAAGTAAATGTTAGTAACTCACAACTTTTTTCTTCAAATATTAATTAAAACTCTCACTTTGGACGTTTTATTTTTAAAGGTGGCAGTGCTGAATCGACACGTAAAAACAACCCCTGACGGTTGCAGCTTTGTTGAATTATTAAGTGATCTCTTTGTAATGGAATAGGCGATGGATAATCCTTCTGGCAAGCAAAACACATCCATGCACGTATGCTGACACTCATTCACGCAAATTGCTGTTGTGCTTTTCTTCGTTTTCTCTTTGATATGTAAAACAGACACTTGTGGGGACGGCTGTAGCTCAGGGTTGGAAATGGCCGTCTTCCAATCAGAAGATCGGTGGTCGATCCCCGACTCCTCCAGACCATGTTGAAGTATCCTTTGGCATGTAAAAACTTAACCCTGATTTGCTCCCATAGGCTGTGCCTCCAGTGTATATGCTGTACCTTCAGAGTATGTGTGTGTGTTATAGGAGTTTTGTGGAAGGCAAGTGGCACCTTGCATGATAGCCCCTGTCATCAGTGTATGAATGTGTGTGAATGGGTGAATGACGTTAAGCGCTTAGAGTGGTCGGAAGACTAGAAAGGTGCTATACAAGTCCATTTATCATTTTACACTCTGACCGAACTATCTATGATCCTATTTCCACTAGGACAGCTGGGAACTGCACAAAACACATATAGACCCTCATAAAAGGTCACTTTCACCTCGGTTCACAGAAACACGTAACATGACCTGTGTTGCCATGATTGGCAACTATAAAATAATTTCACACATCTCTCAGATCATATTGGGTGGATGGATGGGTTGAACACAGGACTTTCAGGTGGGAGACTGGCATTGATATCCCTTGTGAAGCAAGCAAAAGCAAAGGCATGACCTACTCTACCTCTTATTGGCTAGTATTTATTGCTTTGTTGGTTGAATTGGTTAGGTTTGGGCATGAGAAGTGAGATTGGTTAGGCTTAGGCTAAGAGTATTAGGGTAAGCCGGTCTGAGGCAGAGTAGGGCAGGTAATGCCTTTGCCATAGCAGGATTCGGAATTTGGCTTCCACGTGCACAACGCCAAACGTGAACGAAAAACATTGCTCACCGTGACAAACTGATTTTTCTTTGGCAAATGTACACATAATTGAACTCTCATCATTACGGTGATGATAGCACGGATTATTTTAATTTGATAAAGACAATTATTGTTCCTGTTTCGTCGATTGTTCATAATGTGCACAGCACCACTGCTGTGTTATGTCAGACTATTGCTTCCTCATGAAGTAGGGGAAGATGGATTTGCGATTTGGAGTTTGACTTAGAGTGATGTTCCATTGTGCTTTTTCTAGTAGATGGTTGGAAATGATCAAATTCTGAGTTGTCTGGAAAGCAACATAAGCGATACCTTACGAAAAGTTATTCCTCATGTTTGCGTGTTCTCCTACAAAATGTCCAACAACACAAATTCTGCTCGTTACACGCATACAGTCTTCAATATTAATCACATCTTCACAGGAAACAACTTGGTTTGTTCAGGCAACAAAACAACTCGGTTAGGTTGAGGAAAATATTGTGGTTGGTCTTAAAATAACTACAGAAGTTAGGTATGGAAGTTATGTGTCATATAATTCAAGGTTTGGATTGTGACGTGCGCACCTGTAGTTAAACACTCTCATGCACCAACATTTTGAACAATTGAGTAGGAACCTTAAACGTGACGAAAAGGAGCTGGCTTTGGAATAAATGGCCTTCTGTTTGGATTCCTTGGACCCATTGTTTGAGACATCCATGAATGCGGCTTTCAAAAAGTGAGTTGATGGTTTTCTGAAGTTATCACAAAACTATTGAGGACAAAAATGAATGTTGTGCTCTATAAAGAAACTGCACTTAACCGCCAATTATTTAGGTACACCTTGTTTAAGCCCTATGATTACTCCTCCCTTATGAAGTATGTAATGTTTCTGTTGAATCACTTATAGAGAAATGTGATTTTGAATTTAATGGTCAGTTTGCAGGGTGTATTCTATGCTACTGTTTAGAAGCATAGCGTTGTGCTGAGAGGTGTTTCGTCTTGTCTCCATTCAAATTTGATAAGATATAAATAAGATTATTTCTTCCTTGAGAGAAGCTCTACCTGCAAGAATTTGGACTCACAGCTCATCAATTTATGTGTGTCCAAGTTTCTTGTCAGTGAAGGTTTTTAATCTGGCGTGCGTCGTCTCCCGGAAGTCTCCTCATTTGACAAAATGACATGTCAGGAAAGAGTAACACAAGGCTGGAGTCACTCCGAACTTGAAGTGTGGTTAAAGGAGGAGATGAAGAGTGGTTGCAGAATGATTGATATGACAGCGCCCTTCTCCTTCTTTCCCTTTCAAATCGCTTTTTGTCCAGCTCAAAGCAGCAATATATATTAAATGTGTCTCTTTTATATTGGACTAAAATATGTATATATATTTGTGTATGTGTATTTGGGTAGAAAATACCAACAGAACAAAAGAAGTGTAAAATAAACATACCTGTGTGCTTGTCGATTGCAGTTTATGTCATACTTGATTCATGAAAAAAAGAAGAATCTCTGATTTTACAAACGGGGAACGAAAACAGCCGCAGTAATCTTTCCATGCAGATTTGATCTTCGTGTTCACGGTTTTGCCAAATTGCATTCCCCATCGTCTCAATTCACAATGATTTCAGAACTACACTTTCAAGTGTCAGGAATCAAACGGCGGGCCGAGGTGGGCTCCGTGTTTAGATTTTCATATTGAATTAACCGCTCCGGTGGAACGCCGACCTTCGCGCTGTGTGTGGATCGAAGTTTCTCTTGATTCGTCTCTCCTGCCGGGAGCCCTGCGGGACCTCGGCTGGTTAAACATAGCTGGGTTCACGCAGGAATAAAGGCTAGGGTTGGCTTTGATGGCACATCTCATTTCTCCGTGCAGCAGTCAGCACTTTGAGAGCTGGAAGGAAAATGAATTGTGGCACATGTTGCTCACCCTGCTTGAGTTGAAACGACAGTTCTGTCATTTTTCCACAAGAGTCTCAGGAGGAAGTGCTGAACTCTCCGCGGGCAGAATAAAGTATACAAAGATAACCCTGTTTTGTCTTTGCTTTCTGAGTATAGGAAGAACATCAATTAATTCAGCGTATAAGCTAAATATACACGTGCACCCCTTTCTGTAGGGGGACTCCAGCCTTGTGCAAGTTTAAGCTTTCAAGGTAAAATTGATTTAATTTCAAAGAAAGCCTGAAGGCTAGTGAAAAAGCAAATGGTTCACACCAGCTCATGAACCAAAGCAAGGGAAACAAACAGTTCTGTGGGAAAAGTGATTTATTTATTGACAAAAATAGCGATAGAGTGGTAAATATATGTAAAGATTTAGTGGAGTAATGCCTCTCTCTCCCTATGCATGTTCATGCATGTGAGCATGCACCGCGGGCTAACTCGGGGCAGTCACTCTGCATTGCCTCATACGGCGATTACTGCTGATAGTTCTGCCCAAACCGATGGCGCCGCTGCGTAAGTGGAGCACCAACCCTTCGCTTCCGCGATAAACACTCTTAGCTGCAAGCAACTGGCTCAGCCGTCGCCATGTTGAGAGGCAACCGGAATGCTCCCAATCTCATATTCAGCACCTTTTTTAAAATTGTAATAATGCGAAGAAAACTATCTTCATCCACTGCACTTTTCCAACCATCTAGTTATTCTTCTCGTTGGACACTGAAGACAATTTAAGACTTTTGAGCACAAACATCAAAGTCCTCCAAGGCCCAAGTCAATAACAGGGCTTCTTTTTCAATTTATTGTAATTTATCTGGTATGTATATGCATTTTATAAGTAAACTGACATCACCCCAACTGATATGACTCGCTCAGCAGTAAGGGTGAGTGACTCAGTGGTAGAGCAGGGTCGTCGTTCGATCACATGATCGGCGGTTTGATCCCCGGCTCCACTAGTCCATGTCGATGTGTCCTTGGGCAAGACACCCCAAATTACTCCTGTAGCTGTGCCTACGGTGTATGCATGTTAGTTGTGATGGGCAGGTGGCACCTTGCATGGTATCCCCTGCCATCAGTGTGTGAATGGGTGTGAATGATGACAAGTAATGGTAAAGGGCTTTGAGTGGTCAGAAGACTAGAAAAGTGCTGTACAAGTCCAGTCCATTTACCCATACTTGAAACCTTTTGAAGCCTACTATTCAGATAAATAAGAAATTGAACGACGTTTCAATGACCAGATATGACAGTCAAGATCTTATTTGATATGCTGCTGTGTGTATTGTTATTTTCTCTGGCTTGTGTGCAGCAGACCAGACGATTTCCTGTATTACTGTTTTCGGGATGTGAATTGTTGTGGGATGCTGTCCAGCAAGGAAGTTTAGATATATTTGACAGGAGCGGCACCCCTCTTCTGCTACCCATCGTCAACTCTCACATGCATTTGCATGTGCAAACACACATGCACACAGATGACATGCTCTGTATACTGTGAGAAATTCAGAATAAATTCTGTGGTTAAGGTGAACAGAAGCCACCGGATTCACGAAACGTTCACATGGGGTTCTAAAAACTGGTCCATTGTTTGAGCTTTGTTTAAGAGTGCATTAATCAAATTCTGCCGTATGATGTGAGGGCACAAATTGTATGCAGTGGCCATGCAGGAATGAGGAGAGTTCCACACAATCACTCCTACTGTAACTGTCAGCTAACATGCTCAGGGTCAGTCTAGCTACAAACCCCGGAGTGCAGCTTGACAGATGCAGTATCTGAAATCAGCCCTCGGCTTTAAAATGAAGCGGGCATACATAATGTCTCATCATTGTGTGTGTCTGTGTGTGAGAACATGTGTCTGTGTGATCTGATTAACTAAGAATTAGCGTCACAGTGAATGCATGCACTCTACAGCTACATGTACCCTCAGGATAACTGAAATCATTATATTCCATTGTCGTCAGCATTGTGTTTGGTGTGTGTGTGTCTGTGGAAAGGGCAGCTTGAGGTTGACCGAGCTCAGTAACAGAGGCGTTGACGCGAGGGTCGCGTATGCAGGGGCCTTATGTGATGAATGGGGTTTACCAGGCTGGAAGACAAGGGCCGCAGCCAGTGACATGGGATGCGGAACATGGATTTATCTACAGCAACAGAAAAATCAATTAAACCTCACAAGTGCGTGTGTGTGTGTGTGCGTTTCTGGTGTGAGACAGAGAGTAAAAACTGTAGTTAAAGTCATCCCAAAAGTCATCTCAACTTTTCATCCAGCACCAAATCCCATAGACTCTGATCGTAAGAACCAGACCCGCAGGAGCCACATGGGGATTTGCATATAAGTATTTGAATCTGTATTGACCTACTTAAGAGCGCCAGATGGGTGGGATGCGCACCGTACAGAACATAGAGATGATATCAGTGCCAGTTTCCCCGTCACATATTGGATAAGGTGACCTATGGGCCAAGCTCCCAGAAATGCTGGTGCAATCTGTTTTAAAGTTGGGGACACACTGAGGGATCATTGAGCTTCTTTACAATCAGGAAGGAAGGTCACTCTGTGTCCATAGATGGAGGATGAAGTGACTATTAGGCTGAACTGAACCAAAATGAGTAAGGCAGTTTTTTAAGCATTTTAGCCCGAATACCCCAAAAAATAAAGAGCCTCGAGACCATCTTGCGATTTGATCACGCACCAGCCACAACTTGGATCATGGCAATAAAGTGTGATTTTTAGTCAATGCTTCCAAGTTATTAAAAAAGCAGTTGCAATTGAGGTGGTGATCTGAATCTATTGCTCCTCAAACATGAAGCATTTTGGATATGTGAACTAAACACACCATCACCACATTGACTGAATGAAGAGCTAGACTTGAGATGTTTCCTTATATTCCATTCCATTATCTGAGCCGCTTATCCTATTCAGGGTCATAGGGAGGCTGGAGCCGATCCCAGCTGACATTGGCCGAAGGCAGGGTCCACCCTGGACAGTTTATCGCAGGGCACATATAGTGACAGACAACCATTCACGCTCACATTCACACCTATGGGCAATTTAGAATGGCTGGATTAATGTATTGTAATTCAAACACAAGATGGTGCCATAATATGTTTCAGCATACAGAGGAGTCAAGGCAATGCCGGTGATACATATGATGGCTTGATTACCAATGATTATCCAATAGGATGCTTGAGAAAGGATTAGAAATGTATATGAAGTGATTAGCAACCGAGCATTATTGAAATGAACAAGGCTGTGCGCTGTCACCCTCCTACAAGTGTATAAAGGCACTTGCTCAGACAAAGCCCATGATTTGTCAAGACCATCGGGTCGCGTTGGGCTTGGGTTGGGTTGGAGACCACGATTTGGTTTAATTTCACACTCAGGTCACACCCGAGCTGCACTTTGATTTGGTTTGTTCAGGTGCTTAACCGCCTCTTTGATGAGCATCAAGCATAGATGTGTCTCATTAAATAACATCCTGTTTAAATAAAAGTTTTCAAAAAAAATAAGGGCACTGGGAGCAAAAACAGCAGGTACCTCTTTACAAAGCTTCCATTCAGTAAGCTTGTTTTACTGACGACAATCCTTTATGTTTTTCTCTTTTTTTTTAAAGAGTGGATATGTTGTTTTAGAATAACACTATTCTCATGTAACAGCTGGTAATAACTGCTGAGGATGCTATTTTTGAGCGTTTCTTCTTGGGATACTGGTGGTGTAGTATTATGAGCAATTATTTGTAGTAATTAGGTCGGGAGGAGGCAGTGGAGTGCTGCGGGGGAATCACAGCCCTCAGCAACCCTGCTGGGGAAACTTCACCCCATGACTCATAATTGGCAGCACTGTAAAAAAAGTGTCAAGGAAATAAGAGGGAGCTCATCATGTGTCAGGACTTTGTCTTGCAAATGTTAACTAAACCAAATAAATGTTGGCTGTGGATGGTAAATCTGTCACTTCTTCAGCATTTAGCTCTGCTTTTTAAAACCACATTGACTACACAAAACCCCATTACCCCTTTCAATTAAGAAAATCCTATTTGCCGGTTATTAGTTGACATATATTAGTAATGTATGAGTCATTAACCATGGCTTTTCTCTCAGTAGTCTCCTATTTTGTGCTTGTTAGCACAAGGTTACAGATTTGCTGCATATAATTAGCATGTTTTACTCTGTAAAGTGCTTTCCGAGTTTCAGGATCATAATATTAATTCTATAACAGTTTTGTAAGTTTAATATATATGAATAATACAGCAAAACTAAAGCCCCAATTGCTCCAAATTAAGCCTGAGTAAATGCATTCTGTTCTCAAGTGAAGTTCTACTCATAGTTCACTTCACCCCATCATCCAAAGGGAAACTTCCTTTGCAGAAACCTAATGATTAATAAAATACCACAGAAAACATGCAATATGTTTATAATTTGATTTTCTTAGCTGTAAAAATAAAGCTCCTTCTCCAAAGGAAGATTTTGACTATCTATGATGCTCCTGGTTTTTCATAGCACCTCTTGCAAGGCCAGGCTAATGCCATGGCTATGTTCTCAATTGCTGCTACGTGTAATGTAGCTGTTTACTCAAGCTTACCTCTGCATAATCAACCTTGTCCGAATTAAACATCAGTGTAGGAGCCATTAATTATGTCTGTGTATTATATGTTTGAATGTGGAGCCTATCTCAGTTTGACCACGGGTGGCAGTGTGTATTAGTGTGGCAGGTAGTTTATATATGGGACACAGGTGCAACTGACAGATGTAATGATGCATGGGTGACGGGGAGATCGCACGGTTTTTACCGCAAACAAGACACACCAGAGGGAGACCAGGAAACTAATAGATATCAAGTTGTATTGTCAGTTGTGAACTGTAATTAAACGGGAACCTCACCCAAAGATACGAACGGCCTGGAATCCCTTTGTAAAAGCGAGTAAGGAACAGGATCTTCTCCCGCACCCAGCCAAGTGGCTAGTCACGGAAATCAGTCACTATAATCAGTATTCACAATTTGTCAACATACGGTCTCCTTGAGCAAATGTTGTGATCAACAGCGTAAAGAGCTGTGGTTGTTTGTAACTGGTATCTGAAAAGAGTAAGTGATTCATGAAAAAATAGGTAAGAAAGAAAAGAACTAGGCTAATGTGTAGTAAAAACTAGAGATTTTTTTTGTAAAACAGCTCTGAAATGGTAATTTTGTAAGTTTTGGCTGGACCTGTTTTATGTATATTTTGGTCACACCAGATTCTAGTTTTTCTTATGTAATGGAGTAAAATTGGGTCATGTCATTATATACCTAATGTGTTATACTTAAATCAAATTATGTAATAAACCTTTGATGGTGAGTAGGCGCTGACTTCCCTAATTGCATCTTTTCAACTAGCAGTATTTCTTTTTTTTTATATTCATGAGTCATTTCTCTTCTCCAGAACTGTGCTTGAGGAATGTGCAAATCCTCCATTGAACTGCCAGCTCCAACACCAACCTACATTTCCCTCAGCCTTAGCTTTGTGGGTGGCTAGAATTGAAATCCCCTTTGTGTCCCCTTTGTTTGCCCCTGCCGGGCTTCGGTCTTCACAGAGAAACATGGCTCCAGGGCATCAGGCAGCTCTAGTGGCTTAATAATTCATGGCTTGTCATTGTGAATCATGGCACACTCCCCTGCTGCAATCACTGAGATCATTTGCTCAGCAAACCCTGCTCAATGCCTCTGCCATTTGTCACAACAATAATTAAATGTTTCACATTGATCCAGCCACCTGTGGTTGATGTATCTGACCTGAAACAAAGTGGGAAACACACAGGTGGCACTGTTAATGGCTGACATATGTGGAGTAAACAGAAAACCCTGCTCAAGGAAGTTTAGTTTTGTAGGACAGTTTAAACCTCCACATTGTGTATATATATATTTTATTGGGTACATCTGTAATAATTTAACTCCATAAAAGCACAAATCAAATGTTTATATGCAACTTTTCAGCACCGAGATAATGTTCAGAATACTTTTGTTTTGGGTGTTTGTTTTGGTATTTATTTAAACATATTGGATGTGCAGAAATGCAGCAGTTAAAGTTTTGATTGAGACAGGATCCTATATACTGTGAGATTTTTGAATGTTCCAGATGAAAGATGACAACCATGACAGAAGTGTAGCAAAATCTGGTTGCAGTCCACAATGGTGTATGACCCATTTACTATTCACCAATTTAAAGCTTTGAAAATCAAAGACAGCCGGCATCAAAATACTACATGAAATAACGCAGAATACAGTGGTGGAAGCCAACTTAGTGCTGTAGAGTAGTTAACAAATTGGCATATCCTGAACTGTATAGTGTATACTAAAAACTAGACATTTTGAAAATGTGCTTGGTATTTGGTCTACATCCCAAATCCTTAGCCTCCTGTTCGGTTACCCTATGGTGCTTTTATTTTGAAAGGAAAAGCAGCCTCATCCCGAGTTGCCTCCAACAATTTTCTTGGGCTTTTGTTTTTGAAAAACTAGGTCCAGCTCTAGCTTTCTGTCAACAAACAGTGAGAATATGCAGCTTTTATTTAGGAAAAAAATAATCCTCACCCTGGGCTTCCTAGTAAGATACAGGACTTACAGGATACAGGACTTTTATTTTGAAAGGTTGGAGAGCGAGAAGGAGAGATACACCGAATCTGTTAAAATATTGAAAAAAATTATGTTTCACCTTGTATGTCAGTCATTAATCACCCATTTAAGACGCTACATGCTGTATGTATCAGCCATAGATTTCCTCAACATTTTAGTTTATGATTGTTCAATGTCCCCCAGTGAAAGGGTCATGGTGGTGTTCAGACAGTTAAGAATAGAAACACACAGAGAGAGAGAAATGAAAATTAGGCTACAGTGGGAGGATGTGGAAATGTTCCAATTATAATCCAATGTTAAACAATTAGATGCTTTGAAGGCACAACTATTTAATTGCCAAGAAATATTACACGACTTCCGGTATACAGAAAACCGTGCACAGTGCCGGTCTTCTATCTGAACAGATATAGAATACACATTTTTGGAATGGAAAATGTTAGTTGTTTTAAATATATAAATAGCCATCTTTATTTCATATATACCACATCATATTTGTTCTGTTTGTTTAAAAGCTATGGAGAGGTTACACCTACTCAGGACGTTTAGTGACTTGTAGTACAAAAATCTGGTGGAAAGCATCTTCTCCTTTTAACATGGTCTCTCAGTATGGACACATGAACGTCAAATGTAAAGGGAAACTGTGAAGACTGGTTAACACGGACAGTAAAATTATAGGGATACCACAAATGCAATTAAGCGGCAGGCATGTACTCACTACCAAAATTAACGCTCTTGACATAACAAGTGATCTGTCCCATCCATTGTACCCAGCATTTTAATTGCTTCCCTCAGGAAGGCTGCGAGTCACCAAAAATGTCTATAAGAAGTCATTTGTCCCGATCGTAGTTTAATTATTAAATACATCGTCAATCGTACGGGGCCACCCCCTCACCCTACCCCTTGTTGAATTTGCACGTTTGTCTTCAGTTTGCACATTGTACTTTTTGTGATAGGACTGCTGAACCGTATTTATTTGCAAATATAAGCTTTCCCGATGTTTTTACCGTTTCTTATCGTCTTATTTGTAAATCAAATTGATTGCGGTGAAACCAAAGACAGTTTTCCACATTGTCGGCAATTAAGTTTAAAGTAATGCAGACTGATGACACAAATTGATGGCATGTCTTGCACATTTGTTTGGTTCAGGTCTGCTCAGGATTCACAAACGTATTTGTTACATATGAACTGCATTATGTTTAGTGATTGTTATCGGATTGAAATAACCATTTTATTTAATTTTGGTTTTGTAGGTAGATTCCATGTAACGATCGCACATTTCTCCTCAGTGCTGTGGCACTGTTTACATGAAGTAGCTTTGTGGCACTTCAGAAGCTTTCAGGAACTGATGTGAAGCCAATGACCTGCTGTCATCCAAGCCAGGTATCTTCACAGGGACTCAGATGTAGCTGCATAGCTCAACATCACAGCGATTTCCCAGTGGGCTTAACCCACGTAAGGAGAACAACTTGTAAATACTCCTGAAAAGTGAGGTCTCAGTCATTGGAAAACCAAGCTCTGGTGGGGTTTGTTAATGGTGAGCATGTAATGAGGAAAACACAAGGATTTGTCTTTAAAAGGAGACAGATGCTGACATCTGACTGCCAACAAGTGAGGCAGACTGGACTGATGCACATATCCAGATCAATTCTCATGTGTCTCCCAACTGGTCCAGACTGAAGGGAGAAGGCAAATTAAATAAAAAAGCAGAGACAATAAATAATGATTATTCTAGTTTTACTGCCTTTAATTAGCTGATGCCGTTCTCCAAAGAATTAATGTGTATCATCGTCATGAATGCACACAGAGAAATGAGTGGCATTAGAAATAACCAGAGAAGTAAGTTTAACACACCTGGAAACTGCATGAATAATGTCAGCAGAAATAACAATGACACCAATAAAGATGATTCAATATAAATTAAAGCAATCATAATTATATTCACTGTATTAATCACTCCTGCTCTAAGGATCTGCAGGAAAAATTCACACCTACAACCTTGGATTTATGTCACTTGAACTTACTTAATGAACAAAGTTTTGGTCTGCATCAGCTAACATTCATAATGTGAGGTGCGGTTTAAAGGCCAAAAAGTATGTACAAGTGATCAAGAGTGTGCATCATTCTCTGATTTCTTCCCAGTCAATAGTTTTTAAATCTACACACCTGTCCTATCCGTCTGTGGGTGACATTCTCATGAGCTTCCGCATGCATTGAAATCAGCCCATTTGGCCTGAGGAGGGGAGCAAAACACAGAGGTACTTTGTCGAGAGGGATTTTTACATTGGAGATGATTGGGTGCACAAGATCGAAACAAAAGACAAATAAGCTCTTTAATGCTGCGTTCCATTTACCTTAGAAATTGGAAGTCTGAGCTGTGAATGTATACAGACCCGAGTTCAGGCACAATAGGCTTAATGACGCACTGCGCCGGTATTTTCTGCATGCAAACACGGTAGCAACATGTCCACAGACAAAAGTTGGACAGTTGTCTGTGTATAACTGATTTAATGAGACACAAATAAGACAGACGTACTAATAAACAGTATTCTACAGCTTTTTTTTTACTAAGCAGCCATCTTGTCCGACTTTCAGAGGCAGCAATCCAACAGCGAAGGGCGTTCCAGTTTAATTTTTTGACTGGGAACACGGGAATTCCAAATTCCCAGTTCAAATGGAACGCAGCATATTACTACTTTGCGCACAAGTTGCCAAGGACGTTTCTTCTAACACATTATAACACTTTCTTCACCATCCATGCTTTAGATAAAAAACTAATTTTGAAACCAAACTTTTCTGTTACTATTTGAATTTTCTAAAGAACAAACTCACAGCCTCACAGAGTCAGGCGCATGGCTGTCAACTCGAGAAAGCTTATTAATGTCAATGTTAACAGGTGAAAACACTGATCTCTACTCGGGAGTAATAGCACTTTATCGTTTGCAAAGATGACTGTGCCATGACATCACTCGCTGAAGTGCCCGCCCACAGAGATTTAAGTACAAAAACAATCTGCTGCCCTCAGATTGGAAATAAATGACAAGTGTAGAAGTTTTTGACACATGTACATGCATGCGTCAGAAACTTATACACCCTATACTTCAGGGCTTTATCAAACTCTTTTCTTTCCGTTTTTTCTCTCTCAAGTTCAGTAAGAATCTACGCCCGACCATATTTTCCTGCTTTTTTCAAACTTCACTCCCCTGTTATTTTTTTGGAATCCCATTCTTGGCTCTTGACTTCGGAGGAAGCCGAGCACTCAGTCGTTGCATATGAGGAGAAGCTGCCAGTGCCCCATTAATTATAGGGCAGAGTGTGAGTTGTCTGTGAAAAAAGATCAACAAATTCTGTCTGACACGTTGAAACACACGCAAACGCACACACAATGGTGGGTTCACAGTGCATGAAACAGAATCACAGCTTGCTTGCTCTACTCTTTCGAGATTCTCTCAGCTGTCGAAGCAGCTTCAGAGATAATTTGCAACCCAAATCTAAACACGTTTCACACATTTCCTTCCCATGTGGATAACACAACTTGTGACTTTGTTGCAGATGCTTTTGCACTTTTTTTGCACACTTCTGTTTTGCATTCATGACAATACACAGGGCGAGACCTGGAAGCAGTGCAAGCACAGTTGGCAGATCAAACTTTAGTGGCCAGTTTGAGGAACCTCCATGACTGTTGTTAAGGGAAAGAAAATTGTCACTGATTAATTTTCCTGGTCAGGTCTCAGGTTGGCATAGGAGCCTTTAGGCACCCATCACCATCCAAGCAGGGGACTTCTTAAAAAGCCTAGCTCCATTTATTTTGGTCATGGACTTTCTAGCTGAGGTCTTACCTGCAGGCCTTGGAACACAGGATTTCACACTAAAAGCTAAAAATAAACTTGAAAAAAGCTTGACATGTGGCAGGCGATATCACAGAAGACTCATTCATAATCAAAGAGAGAGAGAGAGAAAAAAAAGTTAACAATTTCTTGTTTTTCATTTTAGAAAATTTGAGTATCAATTGAATTTAATCAAAATCGGTTCATGTTCAGTGGTAAATGCAAAACTTGAAAGTTAAGCATCCAAGTTTGATCTGTGTCAGAGGTTTATCTGCCTGATTTCTTTTGCACGTTTGACCATATTGTTGGGAGTTATTTGACATGTTCAAGGCTTTGATGGTGTTAGGTCAAACATTGACAAAATGGAGTCAGCCTGTGAATGTGTTGAGTGAAAAAGGAATGTGGTTTGTTTCTATGGAAACCATTTATGTCTTGTGTTGAGTTAGTGAACTTGTGACTGTCCTCCAAACAAAAAATAATGGCACGGCATGACATAAAAGGGAAAACAGAGACTCTACGAACTCTTTAATGCTTAAAAGACTGAAAGGAAGGAAAAACTTCCACTTGATGGAAATAACTGCAACAATGTTTACAAAATGTTGTCAAAATAGTAAAGCCATCATAACTGGGACTTGACAATGTAAAGTCAATACGATATTAAAATGCAATTCACTTCCTATTTAGTCTGCGGTTTTACAGCCTCAGATGTTACTTCAATGACACGCTACTAACGCCTTTAATTTCATTTGTCCCTCAGGCGTATAATTATGTTGTTATTGCCAGCGATGTAGATGCACACCATATATGACAGCTGATGTCAACGGTCATTACCATTAGATGTTCATAATAAATGCTTATGGAGTACTTCTGCCACTTTGGAACAGTAAAAACACGAGGTGGTCGACACACTTGATGACCAACGGATGATACACACTCACACATGGAAAAGTAATGTAGAAGTTACGTGTACAATTATCTGTCGTTTCATGAAAATCATCACATTTTTACATCGACCTCCAAAAAAGGTACATAGTCTCCCATTCTTCTTCCACCTAAAGAAGATACAAATGTCAAGGGACATTGAGTTTGTCCTTAACAAAGTTCTCCTCTGTAGCCTTGGTTTTCAAAGGGTACTTGCCTCAAAGGAAAAAGTAATTTATTATGCCCAGTAAACACCACAGATTAGATGCAAGACTTTACTGATACGTGCGACCATTTTCAGGTAGATATATGATACGACATATGGTAAATGGACTGCATTTATGACGAGCTTTTCTAGTCCTAGCTACCGCTCAAGGTGCTTTACAACACAAGCCAGAATCCACACACACAGTCAGACACTTGTGAAAGAGGCTGCCATATAAGCTGCCACCTGAGTTATGCGCACACACACACATACATGCACACCCTGCATTTTAGGGTCCATTGTCTTTCCCAAGGACACTTCAACGTGTAGACTGCAGGGGCAACAAATAAAACCACCAACCTTCTTATAAGTGGATGAGCACTCTACCTCTTGAGCGACAGCTGCCCCGATATCTACGCATAACATTATTACTCCTTAAAAAGAATATTCCAAAATTAAGGGCAAAACACACCAGTGGCATAAGAGACAAATCAATACACTTGCCACCATTTTTTATTAATCGTTATTCGCTCCTGTCTACTCCCTGAGTCTACATGATTGTGATCTGTGTGTGTTGAACTTTAGACGTCAAAATGTGGAACAAACCGCACTTTGATGTCAGTGCAGAATTTTCGCAAAGCAGATATTTTTCTCTCACACCAGATGATATGCATGGCTTTAAAGTTCATGCCATTTTAAGTATTTGTTTTGTCTGAAACAAAATTTATATCAAGTACTTAGCGCTCCATCGGTGCCAATACCGATAGGGTTGGTGCCCCTGTAGGCATTTTTAGAGCATTCATCTTTATATTTGTTGTGCAATGGTTTCTGTGGTGCCAAAGTTTTCTTCCTCATGCTGCATTCTTTTTGGGATTGCAGCCTACAATTATGCATATGGTTTGATTAAAAAGATGATATTTCCCTTC
This sequence comes from Ophiodon elongatus, assembly GCA_016806645.1. Lineage (NCBI taxonomy): Eukaryota > Metazoa > Chordata > Actinopteri > Perciformes > Hexagrammidae > Ophiodon > Ophiodon elongatus. Next base: position 2,128,263 of record JACSYO010000527.1, read on the forward strand.
CCAGAGCACATTGTGAAGAATTATTTTCATGGCTTTCCATTTATTTTACATTCATTCTGTTTCTAATATCTACTTTACATTCAATCTGAATGAACCTTCAGTAAATCAGGCCTTCATATCTCACTCAATTTAAGCCTTAAGCATCATTTATTTAACCACCTGTTCTTGATTTATATTCTCCCCCCTCCCCCCTACCCTTGGTGACTTCAGTAGGATTCACCGAACCATCCCCGATTCACGATTTCCAAACAACAAATTCATGAAACTAAAAAGGAGTAATAGCTTTAGCGCAGACACCTGGTTAAACCATTTTTTTATGGAAAAAGAAGGCAGCTTTCTTCACATAGTGAGTAAGAGTGCAGTAATATGTAATTAGTCTCCTTATGTTCTACAGAGACAGTATATTAGCAGTGCTATGTGGGAGGTTAGACATAAGTTTAGATTCAGGCCTTGAGGCAGCTTAAAGGCTGCTTTGCCTCGTGGTGTGCCACTTTATGAGAGTATAATCAAACTCACACTTCATAATACTGCAGCATGCTATGTCTCTCTCTTTCTGTGTGTGTGTGTGTGTGTGATTAGTAGTTTTCAGAAGCAAACTCAATAAAGTAGACCTTTATCACTTTGTTTTTTTAACATTTCTATTTCCATGTTTTTATGCTCAGGTATTGTAGAGGGGTACAAAAATATATTCACACAGTCACTTTGTGGCAATGTAGAAACAAACTCTTTTTTTTCAGGTTTGGTTTTAAGTTGAAGAAATGAAAAGCAGACTACTGAACACGCCTGACTTGAAGCGTGAGGCGGAGCACAGACCTTAGAATCAAAGTTATGTTAATTTAACACCCAATCGTAGCTGATAACTGAAGCCATTTAAAACACTCTTTCAGTTATTGATTTACTTACTGATTTGTTTTCGGATTGCCCATTTTTGTGAAAACTATAGAATAGACTAAGAATACAAATATATACTGTATAAATCCCAAAAGTATAATTATCACCTGTCCATTAGACATTATAAAAGTCCATTAACACACTGATTCCCTGACAGTTTAATTACAGACTGGAAACATGGAGAATGAGCGTTGATGTCATCGCGACGTCACCCATTGATTTGTGTATTGCCATTTTGAAGCCTCAAGTTCGTCGATTTGTCCGTTCGCCATATTGGCTTTTTGCAACCAGTTACCATAATTGGACTGCAAAGGAGTGACGTAGAGACGCCGTATACGGCTATGGTATCAGCAGTGACCTGTCGATCACAGTAGCCCCGCCCTAAAGTATACTCTGCTTTATGGTCTTTTTTACTCTAAATGGGAGCATAATTTACTAAATGATCATCATGCTGAATTGAAGAATACTTGAAACTAGCGATTGAGACCATAAACTCACGTTTACCATGTTAACTGAGGTAATAAATCATGTGAGGAGTAGGGTCATTTTTTCATAGACTTCCATACAATCAGACTTCTTTTTGCAACCAGAGGAGTGTCCCCCTGCTGGTCAGTAGAGAGAATGCAAGTCAAAGACACTTCTGCATTGGCTTCACTTTGGGAATAAGAGAGGAATTTGGTATGCAACAATGATTGTTGAAGTCAAACCATGGACGCTGCAGCTACCAAATCCTAACATTCACCATCACAAAGTTTACTATATTCACATTCTATTCTATATTCTATCAATAGCCAGAGCTATTTCTATAGCTCTGGCTGTTGGTTTTGTCCATTAAATTAACACTGTGCTGACCAAAGAGATTGCGGTTATCTCTGAATCGCAGCATCAGCGATAAATATGACAGGTCTAACGGTCAGAGAATTAGACATGTATTAACATGCACATTGCAACAAATATTTTACAATTTGCCCTTGTTTCCTCTCTCACAGAATTTTTACCTTTTTCCTTTTTTTATTTTTCACAACCTGTCTGCTTGTCTTACTGCTTGTTTTAGCGATGGAGAGTACAATGTTATCAGAAATAGGAGAACAGAGGGCCAGTGCTGTGAAACTTAAAATTGTGTTTTACTTTAAATGTGTCTTTTCTTACATGGATTTCCTTCATAGACCAAATGTTCTAAACACCCATAACATGGGACATTATATAGTATGTAGCAGCTTCCATTTGTGTGTTAATGCAGCGATCACGGTAACTACACTCATGAGCATAGCAGTACATTACAGAAAATGCCCTTGAGTGCAGTATAGCACTTTCACACATCACGTCTCCTTTCACATTGCACCACGCTGCCAGTAATTGCCCTGACTTCTCTGCTATTTTGCATACAGCCTTGCTGCTGTTACTTTATACCACATCCTTTCTTTGATTGTGCTGCTTGCACAAATTCCTGATTCCACTTCGGCCTTGATGACAACAGCCAGGCTCCACAATATTTTCGGAACCGAATGTCATGCACACTGTCTGTAGCCTGCTGCATGTCATGTTTCCTCGTTAATTATTCGAGTTCTAGTTCTACTTTGTAATTTCATGTTCAGCTGCATCAGCGCACATCAACAGGACTGGTCTTGCACATGAATCTGTTTGCTATGACCTCCAGGGACTTCACCCTCCTCCTCTTCCTCCGCCTCCTCCTAAGCTATTATTATGTTCGTGCTACAACTGGGGCCTTTCGGCTGAAAAACCTGCCATTGAAGTCAGAAAGATAACATTGTCCATGTTAATTAATTAAAGATATAACTTTTACTCCCTGGCGCTCTTGCTGTTCTCGCCCTGCCAGGAGCAGCTCCCCACTCTCACTGTCAAAAATTATATATAATTTTGGCAATAAGGCTGGCGTAAGGGGAGGATAAATGCATTAATGGTGAGAAAGTCTTTCCAAAACTTGGAGATGTTAAGAAAGTGTCTCAAAGTGCCTTGAAAGTTAACCGTGTCTATTTTAGAAGAATATGGAGTCCCTTGCAAAAAATGAGAGCACATAGGGACATTTTTTTAATCACTGAGTCACTGAGTTTAATTGTAGATAGTCACTAAAAGTTTAAAGCAGCAAGAAATTAAAGCAAAGTAATCAATACTTAATAGACCACGATTGCTGAAATTATAGCCAGCTTCCTTTTAAGCAGATGGGAGTTACTACTGTTACTCAGGGCAAACACAACATGTCTCTTTAACGTCTTTATAAATTGTTGTAAACAGGGCAAAAAACATGTTTGGCAGCTTTGTGACAAATTCCAATTACCTCGGAGGATTTCATCCACTGATCTCACATCAGCCTGACAAACCATCCTGCTCTTAATTTATCCAAAAATGCTGAGCCAATCCAAACATCACTGCCTTTAACTAATGACTGAACTATAAGTTAATGAGCAGGAAAAGAAATTGAATTAGAGCCGGCATCTGGAAGCTTTTCAGTTGCTAAATCGGTCATCCAGTATGATATCTTCACTTAAAAATGGGAATTAAAGCAGCGTTTTACAGCAATGCCTTCTTCTCAACTTATTTGTGTAGCATTGACGAGCTGACATTTACTGCCTCTTGTTCAGGATGAGGTCTGTACGTACTTGGGAGGGAAGTCTGAGGTAAATACGAATAAGTACTGTAGAACAAACCGACCTGAGCTTTTTATTTCCCCAATGTATGCTAAACATTTAATGACTCTATCAGGTATAAGATAGTGGTTACTTATTGACTACCGACATGCAGTTGAAATGAATCACGGTAATTCTATAGAATTGTTACTTCAGCCTGGTTCCAGACACTTTCAATGTTGAAATGGCGCCCATCTCGTCATTTATTGACAAATGTCTCCCTGTGTGAAAAACAGCTGAGGAGATTGGATGCTGAATTTAGAATGCGGACCTCATCCTTCTGTGCCAGAGCCACAAATATTACACCAGAAGAAATAGGTCCATTTTAGCTTTAGCATAGATGACCATTGTGTTTTTGTTTGATGACAGAATCTTATTTCACTCCAGACAAGGTAAGGCAAGGTCATTGTATCCACCATTCAGACACATGGCTTTCAAAGTGCTTTGCAGGGGTATTCAAATATACTAACCAAAAGAAAACATAAAAATTGTGTTTTGATTGCAAACAGAAAGGGAGAACAAGCAAATGTGGTTAAACATTTGAAATAATTTACATCTTTGAAAAGCAAACAGCGCAAACAATTAAATAAAACAAATTAATAGTTCCAGTTTTAGAATGTGATAAAGTTCAGGAATGTTTTCTGATGCTGGTGACCTTTTGTAAACACCAGTCATGTCAATAGAGTAAGTAAAACTGGCCTATATATTTAATGATGACGAGGTGAGAAAAGTAAAATCCAGATTTTAGAGTTACTTTTATTGGATTGTAGAGAAGTTGTGGCTATTTTGAATCATACTAATGTTTTTCTACTGCCATTTCCAACATTTCCCCATTTTCAAATGCATTCTATTCAGTTTTTTGTCGGTAATGGGCTAAAATATGCAGAAGCACTGCATGGTCCTTGAAACAGTGCAATCGCCTTGAAAGCTACCGGAGCAGTAAGAGCAGGATAGTGATGGAAGCAAAACTTTTCAACTTTTAGTCAGTGCTTTAAAGCAGCAATTGAGAGGAAATAGTTTGCAACTATGTTTACGCTGCAGCAATATGATTTTTCAGCTTGTCAACTGAGGCCTGTTTATTAAGCACAGAAGTGGTTCTGCTGCTCATGGTGAGTGATAAGCAGATGAGCATTACGCAGCACAAGGTGGATTTAGTGTCCTTTGCTGAAACCGGTCATTCACAGGCAGCTGCAATTAGAATGATAGCGCCTGGCCATATGCTCTTTTACGTCCCATCCACTCCTCTGTGGGGCTCGGCTCGTCAGTAGGGATTGGTAACGCCTTTCGAGTGAGCTCAAGTGCTATACTCCCTGTCTCGCTGCCCAACGCTTCTCAAGGATGTTTCCCTCTCTGCTCTCTAAAAATATGGCCAGGAGCCACAAGTGATGACTGGAAATGAATAATAAAGCGTGTAAGGACTCCACAGAGGGTGAGCGCGGACACGTGCTTGAGCTGAATTTGGATTTCGTGACAGGCTATGACTCGGGCATTTGCATAACCCCCTGCAGGTTCTTTTCTCAGCTGGCACAAGCTGCTCAGAGGTCTTCCTGCCTGTACGTTTACTTTCTTCTTTGCCTCTCTTCTCCATCAGTCTGACGTCTGCTTCATTTATTTATTTAATACATTTTTTTTGCTTCCTCGTATTCTCTGCCACGGGCAACATTGCACTGGTGAACTGGGTGACTTGAATTTGCTCAACTAAGCAAATGCTTGACTTCATGCGCAATGACAAACATCTCTGTTAATTCCAACCAATTCACCAGGGCTCTAATGGTACTTGTATTCACTCTATCAGGCACAAGCAGCCCACGAGATTGGAGAAAATGGTGGTGGCAATTCTCTGTTTTATAACTTAATTTAAAGGTTGGAAACACAATTATCTGAAGCACTTTCTTAAATTGAAACTGGAATCTGCACATACTTAATTACTTTATGAGCATGGAACAACAAGTGATGGTTGAAGGCAATTTAAATACTAAAACATAGAGATGAGTTGGTTATTGCTGCATATAATACGGTTTAAATGAGACCTTTAATGGTTGTCACTAGATGGTGTGATTCCCACGCAGCAAAATATGTTTGCCTAATGTGTTCTTAAGAAAAGGCTTTCCCTTTTAGAAAAAAAGGATATTGATGATGTATTGCTTTTGATTAATCACATTTTTTTAATTCCTGCAAAAACCCTAAATACCCAAATAATTTGCATAATAGCAGGTATCACTACAAATAAATAAAGAAGGGAAAAAACAAATAAATCAATATTACATAGATTGCCACTACTTTATTTACTTCAGCACAGCAACAAAGTCTTTAGGGTGTCAAATGCCGATGCTTGAGAAGTGACTCTTGGCATTTTGGATATTTACCCACTAGGCACCCTTCAGTGTCTGAGACGCACAAGGCTTTCAACAAGCTCCACCAAGTCCAGAGCATAGACTTCAGGGTTTGATGGGAATATTAAATCGCTGCCTGACATCCTGGGTGACATGCACTTGAACAGCTGTGAGTAATATCAAGTTGTGTACCAACGTGTGCAAATATCCTCAACACGTAATTTGAACCCTGGTCCGAATAAAGGAGAAAAATGTTACCAATGCTTTTACAGAGCAACATCAGCAGCCATAATCTTGCATTTAGGAATGGCTTTTAGGAGTCGCAGAACACATAATATTCAAAAGGAAATTTTGTGCGTGTAAAATAACCAAAACAGTCCACAATAACACACTCAAACCGCTCCCCAACAACCACAATAAAAGAGTGCATAAAGAGACATTTCTCTGATTTGACGTCCCATTGACTTGGCAGACATGGCGTGGTTTAAAATGCTGCTGCACTTCCCCTTTAAACCCTGGCCAGAAAAAAAGAAGAGTATGATACAATGATCAGTTTTATTGACCCCTAAATGACCAGCAAGAGGATGATCATGTTCCAATTTGAGGGTTTCATTGCTATATGTTTTTATTTCTCCACACTACAATCATCCTGCGTGGAAACGGTGCAGTGGGTCAATTTATGCATGAACACAACCTTTTCCAAAAAGTAACAAGTGGACATTTTCTCAACTTCGCCCCCTGACAGGACAGTTTCAAAAATATATATTTTTGCTCAACACTAAACTGCTCCTCTGACATCCCCACTTTAGAGCCTGGCTCCTTCCAGGGGGAGGGAAATACAGTCAGCGCAAGAGGAGGAACAACATGTGGAGAGGGCGGGGCCTGAGTGTAACAGCACAAATGGAAGACACCTCTGGATGTATCGTGCTCCAAAGTTTGGGCTTCCCACTTTACCCTGGGAGCTGTGAATATGAGAGGGTTTAAAAAGATAACACAAACTCTGGGTCAGCTGTCCTTTGTCAGCACTGGATCCAAAGCGAATGGATCGAACGCATGTTAAGCTCCCTGGATGACCTGAAGAAAATCCAGTAGGGCTAAGATAGTCGTCTGTCAGAAACAGACACTATGAGTGAATGAGCTGATCTGGAGAGCTGTGGAGCTGTTGAAGCTGATGCTGCATCTGGATCCTCCTCAGAGAATAACAGCAAGCCAAGTAGTGCGTCATCCTTTCATTACAAAGAGCCATCTGAAGGACTTCTGTTGTCCACAAATTCTGAGCTCATTGCCTTATTGTGAAATGTCAAAGGGCAGCAAAATAATCTGAGAGATCTCCTCCCCAGTTTGGAAGAAGAGGAAAATATGTGAAGGTACACCTCTGGTAGAAAGTGCTTGTGGTGAAATTCCAAAGGGAAGCAAAAATAAATCCCCTGAGATACCCGAGCCAGAGAGGAAGGGTAGGGGGATGACCATAGATACAGCTCATAACTGTCACTCTGCATCATTGTCCGAACATAGGGGGGTGAGGGGAGACATACCATTTAATTTTTTCATGTTATAACTGGGGCGAGCCAAAGATGTACGAACATTCTCTTTCAATCTGGCTGTTATATCATTTCTGTTTGAGCAAGCAATATGCACGATTTCTTGCTCAAACAGTAGCATATGCTACAGATTTCCATGTCCCATCCGAGGCTGGGTTTTCTAAAAATTATTTACACAAAGCTAATACCCATGTAGTCTTTCCTGTTTGTGGCAAATATTTGCCACTTTGGTTGTGTTGTGCACATGTTCAGTGGGCTGCAAGGTGCTGTGTTTCATCATACTCTGAGCTGTGTTTATTGTTTTCCGTCACAAAAATTAGATTTCTCTCAATGCTTTCTTTACCTTTTTTCTCATCACTTTTTGTGTCTGTTTTTGTTTTTGGTCCTCGCCTTTTCTCTCCTCTGCAGGATGATGGATGTGGCTTTGCTAATCATGAGCTCTCCCCCCGTCCCTCATCCACTGGGGAACCCTCTCTCAACTCCATCTGCTGTCGTTCCCCCTCGTTTTCTCCTTCCGCTCTCTGTCTGGGTTTTTGTTTCCTCGTTCGGTCTCCTCTCGCCTCTGTTTGATGGTGGGTGTCGCATCGTCACATTCTTCTATCTGAGGGGCTCTCGTGGGCCTGTGAAGCCAAAAGACCCAAAGGACCAGCGGGCCAAGCAGAACCTTCCCAACAAGGTGTTCATTAAACTCATCATGGGAAACTAATGAGGATGAATTTGGAGCCCGGATGTGCTTTTGCACCGAGGGAGTGCTCGGCTTCTCTCAAAGTATCTGTTCATCTGTTACACCCAGAGAACTAAAGCTGGCTTTTGTTTTGTTTCTCTCTTTGGACTCCCTGGCTTAAGTCTTGTTCTCTTTTAATATTACTTTGATTTAATCAGTCATACTACGTTTCAAACAAATGTAGGCACTCACAGTCTTGGCTCACCTTAAGCAGAGGGAGAAAAAACATTAAGGTTAAAATAATTTGGTACATTTAACATTATCTCAAGTGAAACCACAAAAAGTCATTATTTCCCCAAAAAGAACCTAGAAGAAAATCTTATTTGATAGTAACAACCGTAAGTTGGATGTTTGACTCTCATTTTTATTCATTTAGGTCAGGGCCCTGCTGTAAGTGCATGCTGGCTCAAAACACTTAAATGGAGGAGAACCTTCATCAGCGTTTTCAAAGTACACACCTGCTATTATAAGAAAAACTCAGCGTTGACAAAAGGTTGGTCGGACCGCTGTATGTAGTCCACTATGTGATACACATGAAAGCCCTAACCTGCAGCTTAAAATGTATACAAAAATGCCTGAATTTTAAATCTATTTATATCCATTGTGGAGGTATTTACTGGTTGCTGCTGAGCTTTGTTTTTGCCCAAAAGGGAAAAAAACAAGTTTTTTTATTTGGTAACTAAATGTTTGAGAGTCAGTGGCGGCATGTTTGAGCAAGTCATCCTCATACAACGGTTCGTATGATATTTTATGCAAAGATATCTTTCAGCAACACAAGTGATCAGTGCACCTGCACCAGCCACTGCAGTATTTAGGGTAAAATATCTAAAGTGGCAATAGAGAAGTTATGTGACACCAGTGTTTTGAGACCAAACTACAGCTCTTTACACTATGGAACTGCCCATGGCTCACAATTATGTGGATTACATACAAATTATAGTGCATTGCTTTTTCACATCTGGGCAATTTCTTTGGTCCATAAATGTGCACGTATACATTTTTTACAAACAGTTTTTTGTAATGAATACTTTTAAACAGAATGTGAATATTACGTGAGCAAAAAGTGACAAAGTGAAATTTTTCTGAGCTTTCAGATGGCAAATAAAGGCATCAACCAATCACGTTGTGTGGAACAGACATTCAAAGCGTACGCTTCAGTGTACAAAAACTCGGAGGCTCCGTGATCCAAACCAAAGATGGCAAACTTTAAAGGCCGCCGCGCAAAGCAGATCCACTCCTTCTGTTCTTACGTTTCACAGTAAAAGCTCTATAGACATTAAACACATGCGTAACTGTTTACAAGAGGCAAATTCACTCAGAGCATTTTTCTTAAAGGAAACTTGATGAAATAGCTTACAATAACTGGAGGCTGTACAATAACTCACCTCAGACCGACTGATAGACGCTGCTCTGAGTCAATAGGATCCCAGTAGTTGATCATTTGCCTGCGCAAATCTATTCAAAGCTTTTTATTTTTTTTAAGTGTTGCAACTGTGGTTAGTTCGCATCATATGAATTTGCGGGTATGAACAGTTTTGACATACATTCAACATATTTGCAGGCTAGCATTTTTTTTATTCATCTATTAGTCACACCCCCGGTGTGTAAAGGCCTTAACTTTTCATTGTGTCTCCCAATCTAAGGCCCTCTGCAAGTCTGTGGCATTAAATGATTATGCATTAGCAATTTGTGCACTTTTATTGCATGAATAACTTATATTAAAAAACACATATGGGGCAGGTTCTTATTTCTCAATTCTTTTCTTATAAATGTACACAACACATGCAAAATGCAGCGGAGGCAAAAAGATGATTTCAAAGCCTCTCTGGCTTTTTACATCCAGTTTAAAACTGCTTTCCTTCATTACTTTGCGTAATTTGGATTCACAATGGTCCAGGGACTATCAACCCGTCTGTGTCATTTAATTATGGGTGTATGAAATGAGAGTTTTTCCTCCCACACTCCTTTAATGTTCCCTGGAATTGATAAGAGAGAGGAAGCTCATCACATTACATTGCAGAGCTGTGATCCTCCTTTGTTGCGGCTCACTCGCGCTAATGGGCCTCATCAGTGTCGCAGGCAGATACTCGACTATTAGCCAAAAAGAGACAGAAATCGTAATGGGAAACAGAGAAGGAGGATGGGTGAAGAGGGAGAAAGAAAGAAAAAAAACAGGAATCAGAAAGGGGAAGAGGGAAAAGAGTGACAAAAAGATGATAACAATGTCACAGTGGCAAGTCAAAGAGGTTATAGTCATTCAAATCACCCATGACATGTCAGGAAAGACTGACACGGGAGACTGCTGTTCATTCCCCATTCTCTACCGACATTCAACATTGTTTTGACCATGATGGTTCAATCAAGTTGTCATTTCAACCCAAACCGAGATCTTTCCCTAACCCTGACCAAACCTGTAATGGTGGTCTGTAACCGATTTGGAAGGCACTGAAATATAGTATTATTCTGGGGTGTCTGATCCAAACATGATGCGTTGCTCTGTAGGGCAGTTATATTTTGGGGTTACATTTTTTCAGTTGGCCCGAGAACACTGGTCCAACCCCGAGAGCTGACGCTGGTTCAGAGTTGGCTGCCAGCTGGAGTTGAATCTGAGCCCAAATAATAAGTCTGCACCCCTTAAACCGTGATAAACCTAAGGGCAGATATTTGGGACATAGGCAGGACACATTTGGTCCTTTAGTGACGGAACTCATTTGACAGTTTTCATGGCTCTTTCATAAATCGGCCACAATAGTTCCAGCTACCGGTTTTGTTTGGAATACATGTTAGAAGAACTGGGTTTTGGCAAGAGCAGTCACAGCCGTGATGGCTAAATTTGGTGCTGAAGATTAAAGGATACAGTTAAAAAAGGGTTCTGACTTTAAACTCCTGCAAAAAAAAACAGTCAATCATCAAACTGTAAATCCTCACAAATAAATAAATTAGCAAGATTTTGGAATTGGAGAACTCATTGAATGAAAAAGCCTTTATATCTGTGACTGCATAATAATAATACTGAAGGCATCAACACTGCTGATTTACTGATTTATGTTTTGTTTAGCTGGTGAGTAAAATCTTAGCGGAAAACACAACATAAAAATGAAGTTTGAGATTCATTTAAATTCCGCGAAAGCAACAGCTTTAGCGTAGAACAGATCACTTGTGTGCATACACACGGCAGCTCGTACAAGTTCATCTACATGCAAACACACATACGTACAGCATATCACCAGCACTTGTTCACATCACAGGATGAACAATCCATGGAGTTGAGAGGTAACAGACTGTTACCTCTAGCAATTTGTCCTCCTTCAAAAAAAATCTAAACGGGTTAGAGTTGCCTTCTGATTCTGAAACAAACTGACTCGAACACTTATGACTCCCACATCGTCCGAGGCGAGAAAGCCTCTGCAGTGTTGAGTGGAGAAAAATATACAATCGGACCACTTCACAGATATCTGCCTCTTGATGAGAATACACTCCATTCAAACAGATACTTTAGTCAAGAATTTTTAATTCGAGGAACATTCTGTGATTATGATTATTTTACCATCTGGCTCTTTAAACCGTATAATTAACTAGGTATAATGATATTTTACACACCATACTGAGTGTACAGACTTGAGGACATGCTGATAAAAAAGTTCCCAGTTTGGAGCCACTCTGTTACACTGGGGGAAATGTTCCAGTCATGAACACACACACTGCAGTTCATTTTGTGTATTAATCTGGTGTTAAAAAGGAGTGCCAAACAAATACATATTTTATTCCTGTTTGAGTAAAGTTTACAAAAAAAGCTTCAGTGCCTGTTGAAGGAAACCAATAAAACTATACTTATATAGGTGAGCCGTTTTTTTTAAGATTCAGTAGGAATGAATTTGGGGCTGAGTGCCTCAGAGAAAACAAATACATTGTTAGGTTTGTTTTTTGCAAGTCATTTGTTGACAATTAGGGAAAAATAGAATAATGCCAGACATATATATACATGTATATATATATTTCTGGGAGACAGCTGTTCGTGTCCCATGTGATACAAAAGCCAACCTATTTTGTCATGTCAGTCTTAGTAACGGGTCTTGTTAGTCAAACATTAGTAACGTGAGTCAGATGAGTGTGACTCACTGGTCACGTGACTCATAAATTCAAGTTAACATAAACCACAATTATAGAAGTGTTTTTGTTGCCTACGCCTGACTTCCTGTCAAGACAGAAGATCTTAAAAAAAAAGACATAATGCATGTAACCAGTGTATTTTGAGCATCATAGTTTGAAGCTTAGGGCCAATGACCAAGCTGCCATATGTAACTGGTTGGCAGTGTGAATGTGATGTCTGTTCACCAGCCAGTCCATCCATCAACCCTTCACCCATTCACTTATCCATCCATTTATAGTTGTAAACCACAATTGATCCCCACTTCCATCTTTCCAACCATCATCCACCCCACTATTTACTCAGCCACCTCTGTATCTGTCCATCTATCCATCCATTCTTCTTTTATATTCTGTGAACAAGGGTGTAGACCTAAAGGCTTTTCCTCAAGTCCAGAGGCCTATTGAGGGGGACATGGTGCCATCCATAATGCATTTCTCCCTTAAAGGAGGCCTGTTTGGTAAAGGGAAGATTTGAAGCTGGTACATTCACTCTCTCACACACCTGTAATTCATATCCATTTTGGATTTCGGGTCCAGTCTCTGAACAGTGTGACTCTTCTGCATCTACATGAGATGCTACTATAACAAGAGCACGAACTACTGCTGATTTTCAAGTAGGCCCACTGAGGGGACACAAACACATACATCTATGAACTGATAAATAGGTTTGAGAGATGATAATCATGCAGCCACAGATGAACAAACATTTGCTCTCAGATGGAGTTTTCTGCCTTTTATATTTAGGCGGTCACCTACATCACTGAGGTCAGCAGGCGAGGCTGAACAGCAAATGGAGATGCTCTAAATTCTCAAGTAGCTGATTTCAACAAATACTCAACATGAAACTCTGCGATGAATTTTGCATTTGTGGCACCAACTTAGTTGCTGTATTCTTTGGAGCTTTAATCTTCAAAAACACTTTAAGAAATGTCATTATCTTTCTCCTGAAGTATCATCTAAAAAAACATTTTTCTTTTTATTATTTTTAGTCATACTTTACTTTACATCTATGCTGGCTAGTTTTAAGAGGTCATATGGTTTGGGGTGTTCAAAAACTGGGGAGGTTTGTTCTCATCTTCTGTCCCATTGCTCGGTCATTCAGCTGCTTGGCTCATCTTAAAAAAAAGGTACTTGCAAATTTAAACGACTTTAATCTGCTGTTTGGGACACATGTATGTTTTCATTCATAAATAGGAGAGGTGATGTTTCACAAGCGGGAAAATGTAAATTGCATACCAGCAAACATTACAATTTTGCCGACACATGAATGCATCAGTAATAATAATTAAACATTTTAAAAATGAGGCAATGCCTTTTTACCCTTTGTACAAAACACCACCTAAGGAGTTAATCTGGGATTTGTTTCAATGTCTTGTGGTTTCATAATAAAATTCATGCAGGTAAAAAGTGACATTTAAAGTAAGTAAATTATACTTTGGTTAAATACACTGTGTGTATATGGTGACAATTCTACACATAGAGGCTTTCCTCAGTTTTGCTCAGTTGAAGTGTGTGTTCTATATATTGAGCTGCAGTGAGAGTTGATAAGAAATATGTTTTACGTCACGGATTCTTATAGGTTTCTGTGTGTTCATCCTCGTCAGCCACTCAAGAAAAATCCCAATTGTAACGTTCAAGTTATTTTCTATTGCTAAGCTGGCCCCGGGGGGCCCTGAGCACATGTATTGAGGACAGACCAAACTGCTCAACGTCTGGAGGCGTGCAGGCAATAGAACTGCCTAATGTTCTAATGTGCTGCAAGGAGACATTTTGAAATTCGGGGTGAGGAAAAAAACGAAGACTTCTGTAAAACTAAGTGGAAGCAAATTAGCACAAATTAACAACAGTACATTGATTTTTAGCTCTTAAAGGTTAATGTGGTCTGTGACTCTTCTGTCTGAGAGACTGTCCTAGGAGAGAAAGGAGGCAGAGGGAGAGAGAGTGAGCCAGAGATGAAGACTGGAATAAAGAAAGCAAGCAAGAGGAAGGAGAAATAATGTTTGCATTTTTCTATATTAACTGAAAGAATACAATACGTGGCAAATCATGCGTCAGAATGCTGTAAAGATAGATAAACACAGAGGTTGAAATTCTTAGAGAATAAATTAATAAAACAAATTGAAGAGAAAGCAATCAGGAATTGATGATAAACCCAAGGAGATAACATGATTGAGTTTTTCGGTCACTACCTTGAGTGTAATTATGAGAATTTCATAAAACTAATGTTTTCTCTATGTTGCTCTAAGTATCAACTTCATTATACTAATCACATTTCCTCAATGACCTTTTGTGCACATTGATATTTTATAATTCATGGGGTTCACTCCAAATATCTAGATAGAGATGGTATTGTCACGGTTACTAGTACAGGAACCCAAAAGCACGACACCGAGACAGATAGACCAGGACAGTTCAGTTCCTCAAGTTCAGGGAGGGTCAACACCGGGAGATCAGTCACCATGGCAAACAAATCCAAAAGGTGAAGGCAGAGAATCCGTAGTCGAGAACCAGCAGATAAGGGATCAGAATCGGGTATAACGCTGGAGCGCTCGGCAGTAACACACAAGACAATCTGACAGGGAACAAGTGGAAGTGGAAGGGCTTGAATAGTGAGGGACTGGTGTGTGGGGCGTGGAGAACCAGGTGAGGGGAATGAGAGCTGATGCGGGCAGAGTGAGAGGATCTGAAATCACATGGGAGTTAGCAAACAGGCGGGGTGAAAACAATCTATGACGTGGTAGAATGTGTGACAGGTATATTTAAAAAAAAAACATCTAATAATAATTTTTGGCGCTTCTTTCTTGGTGGTATTTCGCAGTAAGACGGTCTGACTGACGGTTTGGGTTTCATAATGATAACAACCCCAATCAGCACGTATCAATAGATAAATAATCACAGAAAACATTCAGTTATGGATCCAAAAAGACGCTGTAGTTCAAGGCTGGATTACAAAGCTTCTGAATGGGTTAGTATTGCACAAGAACCCTCATCGAAACGTCGAGCTTCTCGACTAAAAATAAGTCTTGAACATGCAGCGTCTCAGAGAAATTGAAATATGTTGTATATGAAAAAACTTTATCTGAAGTCTAGAATATAGTAGGCTACAAGTTATGTATTGGCATTGTAAAGCAAATTGATCCGTTTGGATAAAAGACGTAAATAAATGTGCATTGTAAAAAACATGTAATAAACGTTGGCTATGGGCATTAGAAATCGAATAGGTTGTCGATTGAGTCATGTGACCCGTTTGTCACATGAGTCGTTCGTCCCTCGGCAGTTACGTCATCAAGTTAACGTCAAACACGTACTAAATTGGTTTTGTAGAGAAGAACCGAGAGCGTCACAGTTCGAAGCTCCCGGCCACTGAGCAACCCCTGGTATGTGATGAGTTGGGTGTGAGTATGTGTTGAATGACGAGGAAGGAGAAGGAGGACGGAAGGAAAAAAACAAAACAGCCAAACAGTGTTGATGTGGTCATAAATGTCTGGCTTAGAGGGTCATTCCTTCACCTTTTGTTTGAGTGAACGCTAGGGCGACTAAGGGGACCCCATAGCGCACGCACACACGCAGACCTATGACCAATGGCCACTCAGGATAGTCCTTATCAGTAGCCCTGCACATGGTTTATACGCACACACCACACTCAAATAGTAACATCACAATTTCACACAGGTGCACAGTAAAAAAGACACTCTTGGATACACACACACTGCTGCGTAAATGTGCATATAAATACATGTACATGCACAAATATGACCACGGCAAAAGTGTACATGCGCACACACAGACGTGTGTACAGTTTAGTTTTGGCCATATATGCGTGTGTGTCTGTACGGTATGTGCACATCTTTTTTGTGCATATTCTTTTCTTCTTGTGTGTGTGTGTTCATTTACCTGTACATTTACACATGTGGACGTGCAGTACACAGACGTGTACGCGTAGGCTCGAACGCGTGTGTTGTGCGTGCCTGGATTCTTACAAAGTGAAATACCGTCATTTATATTCATACCCTGCGCCTGAGGAGAAAGAGAGCAGTGCACTTTGTATTCGACACTAATGCACATGAGACACGGACCCATTTTATAAATAATGATTCATCCTTCAGGCTTTTGGTTTTCCTCCTGCTCTATAGTTTTCCCACGAGTTCCATATCACAATGTTAATTTAAAGAATATATATCATTAAAATTCCAAGTTGACATTCCCTTGCATTTTGCACGTTTGCCATCATATGCCAGATTTACTTTTTAAAACGTTTTTTTTTTTTCCAATGAAATAAGTTTTCACAGTTTAACTTGCTGCCACACGTGTTAAAATAGAAAGTTGAGGGAAGCAGTATATTTCTTTAACGTGAAAAAATTGTTTAGTTTGATGTACCGCTGTAAAGAATAAATACACTTCATTCATAATAGGTGCTAAAGCCCAGCAGATGCACCACCAAAACCAATGGACTGGGACACCTTGTAAACTGCAGTGCAGTGGCCCTGAGGAGGCTGTGAAACACTTCAGTTATCGTCTCATTTGTTGACAGTATACTTCTACTTTAGAATTAATGGGTAGTGGCCTTAAAGACATTCGGATTCTTTACTTAAAAGTTATAATTAAATAAGTGGACAGATCATGTTTTTATCCCGCGTCAAGTTTCTTAATTGTGTTAAATGGTTTTGTAACGCAGTGGAGAAAATGTTTACATATTTTTACCATTTTGAGCCTATACCTTCAAGCTCAAGCTTCTAATTTGTTTTCCTTTACTCATCTTCAATGCCATCCTATGAGCCTTTGCTACTGCTCCAATATTTATTTGAATTCCTTGTGACCACTAAGTCGGCTAGAGTTGCATTTTTTATTGTGTTTTCACTTATTTTACATTATTTGACTCCTCAGGGCTGTGAAGGTGTGTCTCATTAAAGTTTGTAGGTTTGCAAGATTTGTTTTTTGAGGTGAAGTTAATTTGCAGGATCAGAGTAAACACACACACACATATATATATATATATATATATTTCCCTTTTGAAATGAAACATTTCATTTATGTTTAGTTAGGACAGAAAAACGTGAAATATAGTATATATTACAATAAACACATTTTTCCTTTTACTGTTTTCCAACACAAATAAGAAGCTGTGTAACTGAGATGTGTTTCTAACATACATTTCTCACAGTACTTGACTTTGTTTGTTTGTTTGTATCATGTCTCATTTTACTTCCTTTGTCTTTTTCCCACCTGTTTTCTAGCTCACCTGTGTTTCATAAGTTTATTACTCCCTTATATGTTTAGTCTGTGTGCTTGTGTTCCTTTTTAGTATTTCTCCTTTGATATAAAATTGGCTTTTGTAACACAAGATGATAGATTATCAGTGATAGAAAACATACATGATATGGCATAAAGTATATGAAGAATCAAAAGTTACACCCATATGTGATTGTCGGGAATAATTGAAAAACCATGGAAATGACTGAGTTGCAGTGTCCACATAATTGCCATATAGTGAAGGGTAATGTAGGTACTAATTGGCTGAGCCCATCAAGCCAAGCCTTCGGCCTATTACAGTAACCCATTACTACTAAATGAGGGACACCTATATAAGGTTGTGCAAAGGTTACAACAGTAGGGAGGAAGTAAGGAGAAAGTTGCAAAGACAAATAGGAAAGAGAGAACGAAAGACAGAAAAAGAAAAAAAATGTGCAATGTGGAAATTTTCAGTTCTCAACAAACTTGCCCGACAAAGCAACCAAAAAAAATTGATGAATACCTCCAGCCCACAATGTTTGGACTGAAGACAAAAACAGCTCACAACTCAGCAGAGTCCCTATTATTTTTTGGTTGACAGGGAGGCAAGACACCCATCTGAAGTGCCCATGGTCTACGAGGTATGTGGCTCTACTTGTTTTGGAGTCGTGGGATTCATAATTACTTGGATAACTAGCTCGCAATTTAACTACACTTGGTATTTTTGTAATTTAGGGGACAACAAAAGAAGTGGAGTGGATCATGAGGGAGGAGGTGTTTGAGGGACTAACAAACCAACATCTTGTGTACACCACAGTCCAAGAAATGTACAGAAACATGGGGTAACGCAAGCTGGAATAAAGACGGGAGGACAACTTTAAAGTCTGAGATGAAACAAAAAAAGTCATGCCATCCACTCCTCTGACCTTCCACCAGCCACATCATCAGGAAAGAGTCAGCCCATCCATTCTGGATTCCCAGTTCTCGAAGATAAAAAGTAAAAAAAAAGTAATGTGACTGCAATATGGATAACTATTAAAGCTGTTGGTTACAATTATACACTCTTGAAAACTAAAATGATCACTTGCAGCTTGATGTAAAGGAGTGGGATATTCTAGTCAGGGCTCTCTGCAAGGACATACACTGGACTTTATTAATAGGTTCATTTTAATCAATGCAATTTATTATATTTACAACTGAGAATCCGTAAAAAGGAAGGGAAACAGGCTCTGTATTTGGATCCACTTCCAATCAAATGAAGCATCGTAGAAAATTCAGGATTTATTCCTTAACGATTCTCTATACAACATTCAGAGCATTGATATAGCAGCAAACAACTATTTGCTATGTAAAGATATAGTGGAATAATGTCTACTTGAGCAGAGAACGAATTCACACGGTGTGTAGTAAACCGAGCCTCTCTTTGATTTGTTTATGTAGCCGTTTCGACTGTTTGTGTGTTCCACTGGCTAACTAAGCAACGCGTCCCTACTGTCAATTCGCTGGAACCCCTAAACCTGTATATGGCATATGACAACCTTAGAATAAAGGATCCAGCACAAAATGCGCCCTGCTTGTGTTACACATGTTTCCCGATAAACCAAGCAGGAGAAACGGAGACAGAAGGGTCTTTGGGGCGGCTCAAGACACTCCAGTGAGACACACTCATGTTTAAAAAGCCTTGAAAAAGCAAAAAAAAAAAGCATTTTGCTAAATATGTCACCTTTAAAGTATATCATATAATGGAAGTATTCAAGTAAAGTACCTCAAAACAAAAATGTCACCTGAGTAAATACTAAAAAAGTTTCTTTCTACCACTGGTATTAGCTAAACTATACACATGATGTAATACAGGTCTTAATTTTAGCTGGAATAGGATCCTGGACCTCTTGTATTTTGACATTGTATTCCTGGTACCTCTCATGGTTTAAAAGAAAATTAATAACAGTTGAGCAAGTAGGCGTTTGTGCTGTGAAATTGTGTAGGCCGTGATTATAACTTTCGTCTAAAATGTCCTGTGTCCTCATTGTAGCGATCCACAGGGGACAAAAGACAGGAAAGTGAAGAGGACAGAGTTAGCTGCAAACTGGCAAATATGGCTGTTTCTACGCACCTCCCTCTGGTGATTATTGTGAATACTGATCAATACATGTAAATAACTAATGCAGTGTTTGTGATAACAGTTTTGTTTTGTTTAGTTTTGTTTTAAAGTAGTAAAACCAGTCCAGTCACACACGCAGTCTATTGGCCTCCGTGGAGGCTGTCAACCCCCTTGGTTCTTGTGTGATCAGAGAGGGTTTACCTTATTCTGGCACAGTGTACGTGACACCTGCAAAAAGATGAAGTCTGTCAGATAGAGAGCTGCTCATCCTCCTCATGCTGAGCAAGGTACAGGAGGAGGTCAGGTCTCGGCAGAGCGGGGACATATTTACTGACGTGATCTGTGTGGCAGCTCCATGATGAAGAGATCAGCCGGTGAGGACTGTGGTCCTCCTGAGCAGGTGACCTTTTCCACCCGACAGACAGCGAGAAACTGGGAGGGACAGAAAGACGCGAGGACGGCGGAGCTCTAAGTCACACTGACATTGTACACTGCAGCATGTTGACCCACAGAAATCATGGCCTTGAATATTAGTGGAATGGTTCCTGCGTAGCAGTGCCACTCTACGCTGTCAGATCCCTTTTTTTGTTGTACTTTTATTCAGTGTACATCAACTGTCACCCGGCTGCTAGCTAGCCCCTCAGCCCAACCTCCTCCTTCAGCTTTATTTTCAAAAGGAAAGTAAATGCCATGGTCATCGTCTTAGTTTAGTGTCAAAGCATGCTAACATTTGCTAATTAGCAATAATCACTTGACAGTACTGCTGAGGCTGATGGGAATGCTATTAGCTTTGCAGGTATTTCGTCATAAAACAAAAATATTGGACATATTCATGGTGCCCCAAATAGAAAGTTAAGGGATTAACAAGTAGAATAAGTTTAGCAGTGCTCCACAGTTGGAAATGTAAACGTGCTGCATTACAATGCAAATTCTGAATGCATCATTCATTTAATATACCATTGATTGCTCACCTTTAAACCAAACGTAATGTTTCGTCCATTTTTTGTTCCATACCAGTTATAGGAATTTGACCTTAGAAAAGTTCTAAGACAAATGCAAAGATCAATATTCTGGGACAACACCTTTTTTCTGGTGGTCTGGTAATTATTTTGCTAATTTTTTTTTTACTATTTGAATGAGGAATTACGTCCTAGTCGCTGCTCCTGCAGAAGCCTCCCCATATTGCATCTATCCTGGCTTTAAAGCATCGTTACCTCAGGGGAACCAAACGAAAACTCCAAAAAGCAAACCTATTGTTTCTCTAAAGTAAATAAGCAACCAGTTGTTTTGATGATTCTGTTTAATATCCTACTGTACATCAGAGAAAACAGAATAATACAAATTCAGATGTTAAGTAATTCTTGAGAAACTTACAAACTCAACATTTTGAAAAGTTCTGTGTAAAATATTGAACCTCTAAAATGACTTTGGCCGTGTAGCATAAACTGGAATGAAACGGTTAATTATTTCAAGCAAATGTATTGAAAATGTTTTATTGACTCTAAAATGATATTCATATTGTCTGTTTTCTCATGTTTTAGAGAATAAAATATATATTTTTAATTGGCTGCATGTAGACACAACATCAAAGATGGCCATACTTATTTCTATCAATGGGGGAAGCTACAACACTTGAATATGAATATCACATGAATATCAAACTGAACTGTGTTAGGGAATAAGAACAACTTCACTGATGAAATCCAAGTATGTTTCCCTTAATGAGCTAAAGAGAATTTTTTTACAGTTGCCTCAAAACTTAACTAGCTCTTATCTGATCACAGTTGCAAAAGTCCACCTTAACCAGTCCTTTAAGTGCACATTAAGACGTGTTATGCAGTTATTTATACATATGCAAAGTTAGAAAAATGTCCTACTTTAAACAATTACAATGTGTCACAGATGAGAAAGTGTCACTTGTTTGTTGGGAGTTCAAATATTATACAATGAAGACTTTTTTCCAAAATCTTGGTGAAACCACACTTTTGCAAACTTTGAAAATAAACACACACACACACACACACACTTCAGCTATTGACTTTCAGGAAGCACTGGAAAGGTAAAGAAAGTTATCCAGTGGATTTACAAATATGCAAAAGTTGATATTTGCAAAAACTGTCAAACTCTGTCAGTGGTGGATAAGTACCTAATCAACATGCAACTCATCGTTTCACTGTTCTCCTATTCAAAACATACCCTTTCCTCAGTCTTTCCACCTCAGTGCATTTGGACTGAAACTTCACTTGTTGAGCCTGCAGCTTGACATTAAAGATTATGGCAGAGGGGCGGCTAATTGTTTTCTTTTATACTCACTATTTTTGAAGGAGGCATTGTCTAAAGATGAACTCGCCCGAGCTCATTGACAGGCTGACCTTCGGTTCGGCAGTTAATGAGAGTGAAAACCAAGAAAGCAGCTTTCTGCTTCTCCCAGAGGGCAGATGGAGGAGGAGCAAGCGAGGATGGTACCACTGCTAACATCTCTCCACCACTCTTCATTGCTAAGGAGGAGATAAAAGAGAGACATGCACAGAGACAGACCAAGACTCGGAGGGAGGAAAAAAAATAAGGGAGAGACTGGCATGTTTCTCCGCCACCTCGTCTTCCTCCACCTCTTTCCTCCCTTCCTCCTCCCACTTGGCAGAGATTTAAAAAAGATGAGATCTTTCAAAGTGGAGGAATTATATTAAGCTTTCCTTTGGGGTTATGTTGAGCTGCTGCGGCTTTTCGCAGAGCAAATACAGCGAGGTGAGCCGGCAGGCCAGAGCTCGCCTCGGGAGATTAAAATCTGCGACTAAGGGCCCATTTTGCCGAGAGCTGTCATATCTGTTTACCGGTTAGCACCGTGGCGAGCGGCCTTGGACGCCGTTTTAGGCCCGGCGCCACTGAGGATCTTCCTCGCCTGTGTTTCTTCCCCAAATACCTAAATGTCGGGAGACTGGCAGGGGAGAGTTTAGTTAATGGATGGAGGCGTCTCGCTCAAACCGCAACGGCTGCCCTCGTAATATAAAACAAACCATCTATATGCCACTTACATCTTCCAACCACTCCACTTTGCTGAGATTTCCATTTCACTCCTGTATATAGACAATACACTGCGGCTTGGAATATATTAAAGACACTGCAAATTATTTTAACATCCACGAAGCAGGGAAACGTGAACAACCTATTAAACAGCAGGCATTTAAAAAAAAATGTATTAAATTAAAATTACATAATAACATCCACATAGTGTGTGAAATTCAGCGATTGACACTTGAGACCACATGAGAGCCTCAACAGCAACACTTTGGGGCTCTCAAAAATCTAGAAAAATGTATATTTTTCACTTGCAATTGGCACTAAGATTGCTTTTAAAATGACAGCAGGTTTGCGCGAAGAGAGCCAGTCTTCACTTCTGATTATGGACATAAACTAACCTACTTCAGACAAATTTGGTCCGGTGCTGTTTGTGAGAACCTGGATTTAAGTAGGACATTGCCTCCCTTCTTCTTCTTGGATACCAGAATGGCAACGAGAAGAGAGGTGAGTGTGCTACGGGGATTCTGTTGACGGGCATGGTTGTTGGTGATTGTAGTGTGAGCGGACTGAGTATGTAGGCTATAGCCTATAGTCAATTTCCTTGGCTTGTATCCATTGAGTTTGTGTAAGACCTCAGCATACCACTGGATCACAAGGTAGGGGGGACCCTTCTTTTTTCCTCCAGGTATTTTGCACACTGGATACACACCATCTAAAAATAAGCCATATCAACTGTCTCTGTGTAAATCTGATTTTGCTGTAATAATGTAGTGATGTTTTATCGACGTTCATTTATTGAAGGACTAAGATTTAAATGCATCAATTTGTGTCGTTAATTCAACAGGGCTTTTTTTTTTTTTCTCCAAGTGAGTTGTGCATACACACAAAATCAAGTCTCTTCTTCTATGAGAACAAGATGTGCTTTGTATTCTTGCTTTGAGTGGCGTGTTTGCTTGCTGAGCACCAACCAGTTTTATTTTGCTTCTCATCCCCGTGAAAAGGGCTTTCAATCTTTTACTTATCAGGTTGTCTGAATCTCGACTTGCTACTTTATCACCACATCACTGTGACTCGTCACAGCAGGGGAAGCGACGGCAGAACTGTTAAGTTTAATGATGGCTTCATTCCAGTAATTATTTCCAGGCAGTGCAGCAATTGATGACAATATTAGTTCGGCCTCTGTTTGACGAGTCGAGTTATCTTGCTGTGAGAAAAAAGGTCTATTCAACTTTTGGAACCACTGCTTTCGTTTTATATATATCTATATCAATATATATATATATATATATATATATATATATATATATAGATAGATGGATATAAATATGTTTAATTTGACACGCACATGTTCAAATTTCCGAATCAAAGTCAGATATGGAAAATATAAATAATAACAAATAGTAAATGTGTGTTTCTATCAGTGTATTGATTCTTTAAAAAGGCATATTATGTCATCAAAATATTCCCAGTCAAACTTATTCTCAGTCTTCACATCATTAATTTGATACCTTGTGTTGTTTCTGTTTTTATTTTTGATGGGGTTTCTGGTCAGTCAGAGACATACAGTATGTCTGATGGTGGGTGGCAAGCATATCTGTAAGCACACCCCAAATCATCATTATCTATATTCATTATTCTCTTTAATTTGAAATGTATAAATTGTAGCCTAAGTAGCAACATGCGCACAGTGGAAACTAATAGAGGGATGGATGTGGTTGTTTCTGAATTTTAAAACTGCAGTTTTTTCCCCCCTTCAACCAGCTTTGAGGTGATTGACAGCAGCAATCACACTTACACAGACCAAATGTTGTTTGCTGAAATTAAACCGAGGTGGTGTATAATACTGCATGTCCCGATTCTCTGCCAGCACCTTTTGGAGAGAGAAAACAAAAATACAATCAAGAGTTTTCACTGGTGCTCCGTAAAAGATAAAGCGGGCAATCTCTGCAGGAAGTACCGATGTTCTCACCTCACATCAGGTTAAATTGTCCATCTAATTGGGGCAGCATGGCTCCTCTTTAGAAGAAAAGGAATCAGCACTTCAGGGTACAAGCACGGGATGTCGCGAGTCGGAGGGAGAGTGTGGCTCTCAAAGGCCGATCAGGAAAGAGATGGAAAATGCATCGAGGGAAAGATGGAGTTGTAAAAATCTCTCAGGAGGGAGAGGGAGAGGGAGAGAGCGGCGCTCTGCTGGGATATTGGAAAGCATGCTGGCCGTAAAATCCCCCTCTTCTCGAAGTATAATCAACTGCCGCACGTCTACACAGTCAGCCTTTCCGGCATCGTTACATATTGGCATGTGCCGAAACCCAGTTATATTAATTAACCTCTTTAATTCAGCTCCAGTTGTTACTGTAAGCCTGTCAATGCAGCGGAATCAATGCACGCATAATTACATTAAAAACAGATACGGCACTGAAACAGTGGAGTTCCCTCAGCCTCCAGCTGACGGCAGATCGCAGCTCTGCTCGCGCTCGACATCTGTATTCCTTCCCAGTATTTTTCTGACAGGAATTGTGTTTTGTTAGAGGGTCGATACACATTGAATGGGAGGTGATGGGGTTAATTGCGCAAACGGGAGGTCAAATCAATTATTGACAAACACCGTCAGTGGACGGGGACCAGCAGAGGTCATGATGCTGAGGAGGAATATTTGTGCCCCGGTGGATGAGGATGGAGGCACGTGTTGGTCAATTTAAGATTTGAGTATATATATATATATATATATATATATATATATATATATATATAGTTTATTTGATGGCCCACCTGTCCTGCTTTTTTTGCAGGAACCTGTGAGTCATCAGAGCTACCGGCTGCACCTGAAAGGTGAGAAGCTTGGAGCTGTACTGTTGCAAACTAGTGACAATGGAGTTGACCATCTAGTCAGTTCTTACCAGTTGAACTGTTCTATTGTGGGAAAAAAAGGTGTTGGCTGTCTTATGTATGTGGCAAAGGAATACACAATTTTTATACTTTAAAAAGTACTTATTTTTGTTAACTGATACAATGGTCAGCATACCTTATTAACAGGTTGAGTAGTATATCAGCGGATTAATACATGTATGACTGAATTTGCACTCAAACTATACATTTTTTTTGTGCTGTTAATATAAGTGAAGAAACATAAAAGGGCTGTAATCTGTGCCTTGCAGCATTTTGAAGTTCATGTGGGGGGGTGGAACCTCTCATAGTGTACACTAATCACTACCCTTTTACATCCCTACACTCCCAGCTGAATCCTAATCAGCGCCTTATGTGTCATTTCCTCCAGCCACACAGCTTCCATATCCGCCAAAGGGATGCGGAAAAGGTCTTTTGAAGCTTTGTCCGTTTTTCTGTCGGGCTTACACTGTTAGTCTATTTTCCTCTTTTCCTCTCTTAATCTCGTTCGTCAAGGTACCAAAGTTGCTGAGTTGGGAGGCGGTCAGTTTCATTTAGGTTAGGTGAACACCCACTCATCCGTACATTCCTTCCATATCTCCACACACACACACAATATGATTTTTTTCTTATTTAGATAAATTTGGTTGGCTTTCGAATAATTTGTGTGTGTGTGTGTGTGTTTGGAGTCGCTTTAGTTACAAGCCTGAGCCAAGTATGTAATGTGCACGTCTGTGTTCGAAATCCCTAATTCATCATTACCATAAACATTCATTACAGCCCCAGATTGTGATTGACGCTCAGCACCGTATCCCACCATTGGTGGAAGTCACAGCTGAGGTATCTACAAATACTTTGTTCAAGGCAATGTATGGGTTTGCTCTTTCTGTCTTGAAGATGATTCGCCCACTCCTCCCAGATGCTTCATCACCGCCACTATTCATAAATGATTGACCCTCTTGTTGGGTGAGTGGTAATGATGGTCTCTTCACTTGTCGTGTGCTCAAATTTCCTGCGTATCCCGACCTGATTGTTACTGATTATGCCATTTCCCTCTGATTTAACATTGTGATGTGCTGCTTAGATTAATTACTGTAAAGTATACAATGTGACTGATTGTTGAGTTGAGTCAGCCTGATCTTTTTCTTCATACGAGGACTTTTAGTTGCTAGATGATGAACACAGGAACCGAAGGAATGTTTTATTATCTCGGAACTTTTGTGATGTTATTTATATCAGATGCTGTAAAACTGGATTGCACTTTATTGAACAAATCTGAAATAAATGTTCGGGTGACTCTCACAATTTGAGCTGGATAAGGATCTAATTGATACACTATGGATTTGAGAAGCAAGTATCCAAACCTTCTTCCCTTTATGATTTGTTTCATGAATACTTTTTAACATGATGGTGGTATACGTTACTCGGTGAATAAGGAAGCCTTTGATGTGCCTCACCGGTGTGTTATCTTATGTTCATTTGATTACCCTTTCAGAACAAGTGTTAAAAAACTAAATATAAAATTATTTCCTTTGACAAAAAAATAAATTCACCAGAAAACAGAAACAAACAAAAAAAGGGTAATTTGTGATGAACAGGACGGGCCCAAAGAAAAAAGAAGTAATGTTACGAAACCCAGAGCTGCAATATGTGGACGTGGATCAGTACCTGGTACGGAGCCCGGGAGTGTCCACGATGAGAGCGTTTTACAGCGCTCTGCTGGGTCCAAAAACGGTGGAAAAAAATTCCAATACACCGTCATATTTTGCTTCTGACTCACACAACCCTCCAACGTATGTGCACTACAGGTGTAGCCTGTGCAAAGATACATTCCGTGGCACATCTGCTCTGCATACATTCCACACCCGATACAATATCTTCAATGTTGCCTTGCTCTTGGACTTGTGTGTCTTGCTGATGTCATGCAGGGGTTTTAGGTCCATGGGCCTTTTCGTCTGTCCTCAGCTAAGCAGCATTCTCAGTTTACTTTTTAATAGCTGTCCAACCGGTCCTCTATGGGTTCTGCTTTAAATATCTTAATTATTTACACCCACGCAAAGATAAAATGAAAGAAAAGGAGACAATGGGCGTTATAAAGAGGGAGTGAGAAAAGAAAAATGAAAGGAAGGGATAGGTCATCGAAAGGCTGTGTGGCTAGAGGGGCACAATTGAAAATCTCAAAGGCAGCGCTTTTTGATTCGTCATTTGTCTTATGTGCTCTGCTTATCATGAATGGTTTCTGCTAATTGGCCGGTACAAGAAGATGGCTGTCAGGCTACATGTCAGTGGTGAAGACGCAGAGCGGCAATAGATGATCATAAAGTCTCAGCTTAAGATATCTTCCTCATGCTCGTAATTGAAATGACAGCCGGATTATCATGTCGTGAAGAGACTGACCTCAAATGAGATGCCACACTTTTGAGAAATGTTATGAACTGCCATTTTTGTTAAAGCCGTTTTTTTTATTTATTATTTGATTTTTATTTTGAATGTCTCCAGTCCAAACATTTATTTCTTTGAACATCTGATTATTAGGAAAGTAAAAAATAAAGAAAGTGTACAATGTCCGTGTATTGTTGTCCCGAACCAGTTGACAGGATAACTGAAGCAGTCCCTGTGAAAATTCACTCTGTCGTTAATATTAAATGTAATATGACTGACTCAAGAATTATGTCAACTCTGGGTTTTGGAAGTCAGTTAATGATATTTTTTAACACCTACGTTGGACACGTGCAAATTGTGTTCCCAAACAAAGAAACTGCATTGTTAATCATTTCGAGGGAAACATATTGTCTCCCGGATTATGTTTGTTTTAGTCTTGGAGACTACTGTCTCTTACTACCACAGCCAAGCGAAGATATCATTAAATAGAAATTTAGCAAGACAAAAAAAAGTTATTTTGCCAATGCTATAAGGAACAATGCCATACTCCACATGAAAAGGTATTTGAAAGCACATAAATCTAAAGAAGAATTTATTGAAATAAAACTTTACTTTCATTGGGGATTTCATCTTCAGCATGTAAGAATTTTAGCCACGGCTGCTTGGGGATAGAAGTGAATCAATATGGTTTTGCTAAAGATTTGCTGTCATGTTATCAGAGCACACATTTACCAAACATAGTTAGCTGCGTGTGCAGCATCTGGTTCATTAGCACAAATGTAATCACCGTGCTCAGGGGACATTTTGAAGTCTTCAGTTCTTCTTCACGAGTCATTAATTGTACTAATGACATAGGTGCACATATAATAAACATACACAGATACATTTTTACTATATCTCTACGGTGGATATCCATTTGTGCTGACTGGGAGCCTCCAAGCAGTTGGCTGGGATTACGTTTGATTGAGGACTTCACTAAGTGGATTCTTTAAATGGCTCTGAACTGATCAGACCATATCACAATATCACCCTTCCTTCTGTATCAGGTCATCCCTCCATCGTCTCCATTAATCCAAGAATCCCAGAGTCAAGATTAGTAAGACGTGTGATGCAAACTACAGTGTTCAGTGTCTTCTGGCAGCAGTGAGCACAATAACAATTTGATTCACAGTGATGTGAAATCCAGATCAAAATCTGTTGAAACCAATTTGCTCCTCTTTTTAAAATCTGAACCTCTCAATGAAAATTCATAAATCCTAAATAATAATTCAAGGAACAGCACATATGATTTAGTGGCATCTAGTGGTGAGGTTGCAGATTGCAACGAACTGAATACCCCTCCGCTCACTCCTCCCTTTCCATGACTGCGGTAACGTGAGTTGCAAAACCATAGCAACATTGTTCGCCTTGCCTAGAGGCCACACTCGCCTAGATAACACTACTTCAGGAGAACCGGAAGTCAGACGGCGGCAGCTACCGCAGTAAAATAGATATCAAGGGCTCATTCCAAGCTAACCAGGTGACTACACGATAATGAAAACAGTCATGCATATTATATTATATTTTTGCCTATAGATCCACGAAAGGTTATCAGTGTAACCCTTCAGGGAATCACTTTAAGTCAATACAGAAGTGTGTGTGTTATGATAATAATATTAAAAGAGAAGAGTGACACTGTATAACTTAAATGTCACCCAGGAAGGACAAAGAGGACATTTCATGTACAGTAGCTTGTCATGGAGATTGAGTGTCTCTGCATGTGTCTGTTTTATGTAAAGCACTTTGAGTTGCTCTGTTGTTGAAAGGTGGTAAATTGATAAAAAAAAAATTCTGTGCCACGGAAAACGGATTACAAGACACCACTATTTTCCAGTCTTGCATATATAAAGCGTCTAGAAAAAAAGAAAACAAAATCAAATCCCAAAGAGCTGTTGGCATATTAAAACTATTATCTGCAGATTATCTTGGTGAAGAACTTCTTTTTCTCTTTTCCCAGGCTTTCTCCAGATAACTGGTTAAGCTATGTTGTTCACAGTATAAGGTTAGCAGATTATGAAACAATTCTCATTTTCCATATCATTCATGGAACAAGTAAACTAGCCTTGCCTTTGCTTCTTAACCGGTATAGTTTCAACCTCTTGAGCCGATTACACACACTAACCTGAATCACCTCGATCTCTGGAGCACGTGTGACACATGCGCGCACACACACACCCACACCAAGGTCAGCAGTGGGTGAAGGTGCTGGTATGTAGGGTTCAATGAGGAATGGCTGGCTGTGTGTGTGTGAATGAACGGATAAATGGACAGTTAGATGTCCACAGATGGATTAATGGACATACTGATCCTATTTTACCTCTGTGGCTGCCAGGTGTCATTGATCACCCAGCTCCTCCACGCTGCATTTTTAATTACTTGGTGAGAAAACAAATTAGATGAGGCTGCGGGGCGCTGCGATCGCAGAGGTGAAGCCAGGCTGCGATCACTCAGGGTCCTCATCAGAGACCATCGACGGCAGCTGAGGACGCTCGGATCGGGAGCTGAAGGAAAGAGTCCTGTCCGGTCTTGATGTGTCTCAAGTGATTTGCAGTTGTTGGATTTACAGAGGAAGACTCGAGGCAGCTGAGCTCCTTTCTAAGAGAGACCTGCAATGACCTGACAGTGAAAAACAAATCAACTTCAATTAATCATCTTACTAAGTGTGACTTGTGATTAATGGATACTTTGGAGGTTGTTTGGAGGAGATGGAATTTTGTTAATGTTCAACATTTTGGCTTAAAGCTTAACATTAGTGTAGTTTATTTGAAATGGAAAACAAATGGTAAGATTAAATGTGGCATTTTATTTAAAAAAAAGGTTATCTGTTTTGTAAATAATGATTTTGACAATTGTCAGATCACGCTTTGCGTTTCTTGAACCGTTTTGTGTATGTGTTTCCAAAACTGTCAACATCAAGCCCAAGTTGTACTAAAACCAGATCTGTTGCGTCATATGAAAATCATAATTTTCCTTCACATGGCACTTAGGCAAAACATAACAAAACAAACAGCTGTGGAAAGTTTATTCTTTCCTTAGTGTCCTGAAAACAAAACATTTCCCTCCGAGTGCCGTTATTGTCGTAACGAACTTACGGCGTGTGTTGACTGATGGGTGATGTTAAAATAGCAGCGTGTGAGCCAGTGAGCAATAAAGGCTGCGTCACTCTGTGTTTTCATATTAATTCAACGGCTGGATGCGCCTGTGACAAATTTCCTCAGGGAGTGTAAAATCTATCTCGTCTGTCATCTTACCTTACCTCGTTATTGAAAATAAGAATTACATATTCCAAGGTGTGCGTGTTTTGTTACAGGTGACATAATATAGAGTGAAGGTGTAATGCATTCCGCTGTTCTTTTTTGTTGTGTTTTGCTTTTTTATTAATTTCATTCAACACCTCTCGCCTGTCGTCGGGTTTTCTCATGTTTGTATGATTGTGGCTCTGATGCTGCGTTTGATGGGGTTCGCTGCTGAAAGGAAGCAGATCTGATGGGAAATCTGAGGTGTTTTATTGGTATGCAGCTATGACGAGTACATATTGAATGCATAATAAACAGGTAAAGAAAGCAGATATCTTGCATTATGCGCCCAGCAGGATGTCGACTGCGACCCCAAACATCATCCTGAGATGTCACTCCAATCAAGTGTCGACCGGTGCAGCTGTGAGGGGCCCAAAAATAGCCTCCCAACACCGCGTCCGTAAATCCGTTACTATGCCCCTCTGTCATGTAAACGAACCACTCATCGACCAGGTGCTCGAGATCAGACTGGAGACGTAACCACGATCTTCCTGCGTTTGTTCTTTTCAAAAACAGAAAACACATGTTTTCTATTGGGATATCTATTGGAAATGAAAATACAATATAGCAAGTAGAAAACACGCAGTTCCCTGGCGATCGCCATCCAACCTTGTTTAGGTTTATGTAGTGAAATGAGGAGGTATCGTATAGATAACGAAGCAAACAGGAATAAATTGAAACAGGAAGTCACACAAAAGTTCCGCAGAGGCTGTGCTGCATAGAGCTGCATTGCTAACGGCCAATCAAGACATTCCAATAGAAAACAATGCAATATTACGGATGCTGTCGCTGACGCTCGTTTGTGTCAGTGTTGTTAATGAATTTGCTGAGTGCAAGGCCATTGGGATGAACTTCCAATGGGTGAGCAGTACATGTTTGTCTTTGTGTTAATGGAGTAGGATCAGGGATTTTAATCTACAGCAATGCAACTGTCACCTCATGTGTTGGAAAATGTGAGACCACTGTAATCTGTGTCTGCGGTGATATTTGGGGCTTTGGCTGCTGTGCGCGGTGCTGATCCAAGGCTGCGTTTGCAGGATGGGAGTTGCACGGCGAGCCTCTCCACGGTGGCGTAGCAATTTGCCTGCAGTGGTAACGTGTGTCCGTTCTTCCGTGTGCTGACAACCACTATTACGTGTCGCTGCTGACTCCAATCCGTGTTTACTCCGGAGGGCGCTGCTATAAACCCCACTGTGCAGGAAACACCAACTCAAGATGGATCTCTCCTCTGGGCTCACCACAGCATTATCTGTGTAGTATCTGATCTGTAGCCACTGTAAGCTTTAGGTACACTGCCAGGCGGTGTCTGCACACATCTGATGCATCTGTGTGTTCGAGCGAGGGCCGCTGCTGGCCATTTAGGTGCTTTAAGCGTAATTGCTTTGTGCACACACTCAAACACATACATTCGGAATTGCAATCTTCTATAAATGGAAGAACCATTTTGTCATTATGAATGTGACACATAAAACAAAACTATACCATTCTAGTAAGTCTTACACTTTTTTATATTATTACATATGTGTTAACTGCAGACCAGCTTGTTGTTTGTGGTTCATCTCGTATAACTGAACTTGTAGCTCTGTTTAGTGGTCTCCACCAACTCCCGTGGGAGATACGCGCAGCTAAATACTCCATTTTGTTTTTCACCAGCTACATTTCTTGGGTTCGCCTTTTTTTGTGCCGAGCCCTTAGTGTAGAGAGGGATTTTAGGTTTTGCTCATCATGTGAGCAGTTTCTGTCGGGAAAGGAGGGTTAATTTGTTTTTCTTTTACACATGTTAGTTGGGACTAGGGAGCGATGCTTACGCTCAACTGACGTCATTTCCAGTCAACATAGAGGCTGCGGCTGCAGATGCAAGGAGCAGTTGACATCACTTTTTTCCCATCAATTATCCAAAGGAGTTCTCTGTGTACACATTTTTTACCTTGACAAAAACAATGAAATATGTTGACAGTGAAGCAAAACATATTGGGTCTACTATATATTCAATTCAATTTATTTTTGTATAGCCCAAAATCACAAATTACTAATTTGCCTCACAGGCAACATATGACGCTGTATCCAATGCAAATGTCTTAGCAGTGGGCTTATTGTCATGTGTTCATGTTGGATGTTTAGTAAATACAAAAATATCAACAATACAAGTCATATATGATTACAAGAAGGGGGGATTCCATGAGGAGTTTGGGTTCTCCAAGAAATGTAAGGGAGATTCTCTCTCCAAACAGGGAAGCCAGTTCTTAAAGTTTAATGGCCAACTAGATGGTGAGTTAATGGTTGAGTCAAAAGTATTGATCAGCAAACAGCTGACTTCCTGCAGATAAGCATGCGGTTGGTGAAACTCTGTTATTGTTATTCCAGGTGACAAAGGATTTGGGGGTTTATTTGTTTCTGTGGAAACTGCCTCCAGCCTGTATATTCAGATATGTGACAACTGTCTCAGTCTTAATCATTCACCTATGTGGTATAAAGGCAGAGCTAATTAGGTCTCTGATTGGCTATATGACTCTCACAGGCTTGCAATCAGTCGCACCTGTTTCCAATTCAGTCATCAGTGAGCACCACAGCTCCTTCGGGTAGCGGTAGTTTTCAGTGGGGGTCCAAATAGTCTTTTTACCAGGGATTCAAAGGAAACGAGACACGCATACACTCCTGCTTTTCTGTTTGAACAGTAAAGAACGGAGCTGATATCAATGAGATAATAACACTCTCCCTTAGCCGAATCAGAGCATTATTAATTAACCAGAATTCAGGGACCTGTAGTATTAAACCCCACTTGCCGCTTTAAAAGCAAAACACTTTCAACCAAATTTGGCCCAGTTTTGACATGAATGTCAAAATGTTTGACTGGGCCACAGACGTTTTTTAGTCAATGCAGACATTTTGACTTGTGCAGGTGTAACTAATGAGACTAACGATGGCTCTGCTCCATTCAAGTGTCCCATTGAGAGCGATATTGACCAAGCGTGCACGCATACCAAAGCTATTAAATGAAGGCTGGGACAATTGTTTTCCCTTTAGGGGTACACTCGAATGGATACGATACAATTCACTAGAACGTCTTCAAATAAAGTATTTGTTTATGGTCTTTGACTAAAACAAATCTTCCCCTTTTTAAAAATTGCAGAATTGTAACACTCGCACATAAAGTAGGCTACTATGACACCCTCCCTGAGGATGCCTCAGTGAAATGAATCAATCGTCTCTGTGTTCTATGATCTTGCTCCAGCTATTGAGGCTTTTGGCAACTGCAGACCAGATGCTTTTCCTACCGCACCAAGTCAAAATGTCTTCAGTGAAAAAGGGTCCTATTGTAAAATACTGCAACATCACTTCATCCTGTAAGCGCCCTCTGTAGACCGTAGCGGTGCTGGCTGGGCCCAAAACTGAAGCATCTGCCTCATACATAACCTGTTATCTGGCGGAAGAAAAGGCACGCGCCATCGCTCCTGAGCTACTGAATATTTATTTAGTAATGCAGGTTTGCTATCAAGGTCAAACAGCCTCGACTCCTACCTTCACAGCGGAGTCATTTACCTCCCTGAGGTGTTTGGGGGTGGAGTGATAGCGAGGAGAAAGAGACAGGAAGAGAAAGGGAAGGGGATGCAAACGCACCGCAACTTTTTTGTGTCTTTATCTGCTTGCACATTTCCTCACACACACTCGCCCAGGGCAGAGACGTCCAGCGCAGACGGAGGAGACGGTCGGTCAACAGCGGAACTTTTTCTTCATTTAAAAAAATAAAATAAAATAAAAAATGCTTTACTGCATCAAACATCAGTGCTAGGAAAACTTCCTATCCCTGCTCAAAATTCACATTGCGTTCAGCTTTTTATTTTTTTCTTCTTTTTAAATACCAATCTCTCATAACTCCAGAAATCCCTACACGCAGATAGTGCTCAATCTAAATGACTGCAGCGGTGTCTGGCTTATATGGGAGTGCTGAAATCTATTTTATCTCGACACCTGTGTAATGACTCGCTGTATTGTTATGTTTATCTACAAAGGAACATAGAGGGAAATGATAAATGCCAGTGATATGTGTTGACACCTCTCAGGCTGTGATTAAACAGCTTTTTGATGCTCTCGCGGTGGATGTTCGCTCATCTTCCTCACCCTCTCTGGTCTTGTCTCCTCTAGGTAATGGGAGAATTTGTAGGAGGTGGTAAACGAGTCAACTGTCTCTTTGTCTGTCTTTTGTTGTTTGATGCCTTGTCTCCTCATCCTCCTCGTCTATTCTCATGTATCCCCTTGATGTTGGTCCCGCTTCCTCCTCGACTGTCTTGCCCTCCACAACTACTCTCCCCGACTTGCCATTAATTTCTTCTCTCAATGTAGAACTCATTGACTAGTTTAGCCTCCTCTTTGCTTTTGTTTTCTCCTGTGTTTAGAATTAATTAAGATAAAACACCTATCGAGATAAGAGCGAGCTTTACTGACTCATTTTGGCTCTTTTGTAGAGTTCTCCCAACTTGTTCCTCTTCTCTCCTTAACCTCCTAATTCATGGATTCTTGATTCGTAATTTGTGATACGTAGCTCAGGGGGAATCGAATACTCACAAAAGAATAGAAGGGAGAAGGAAAAGGACGCGAGAATGAAATTGAGGAAGCCTCAAGTCTCTCATTCTCAACACACGTCAGATAAATGGAGCATGACTTGGTTTGACAAAAGCGTACATGATATGGCCACCCATTTTTGTCTCCATCTGTCATTCCCCATCAGTTTTATCTTTCTCGCCACCCTCTGACTTTTTTTCCTCTTTTATCTCTATCCACATCCAACGGGCGTTCAGCTGACCTGTTAGAGACACGTTCTTTCCAGGTTGTTAAAGTCTGGTTGGCGGTTGTGATCAAGTCCAATGTTGATACTCGGCATCCGCTGACAAAATGTTGGCGAATTGACACATTGTCAATAAATATGTCCATATCCATTCCTTTCCGTTTCAAACCTCACGTGACTCTTTCTGCGAAGCACGCAGTAATATCAAACTTTCTGCCGTGCTCAGTTGTGTTGATGGGAAGTACAAGGTCAGGGGGGCCAACGAGTATGAAGAGGTTCTGACCAGTGCAAGAGCCGCAGGTGGGCTGCTTCAGACACTTTAACTACTGCAATAAATGTAGTGTCATTTCTGCTGATGTTACAAAGTCCACAGTGAGGTGACGAGAATAGAAGTTGACGAACAACATGCAATTATCCATTCTTCTCCCTCTTGTTTCCTTTCATGGTATTCTCACCCACCGCTTGGCTCTGTGTGTACAATAGAAGGAATCTAACAATATAAAAAATGCAATCCTATAGAAGTCCCTGTACGGTATATGCCTGTCAGAAAAGGTCTTGTTGCGTTACACCTTCAGCAATATAGCCGAGTCTATTCCTGACTATTTTCCATAGTGTGCCATAGTTCTTTAGAGTTGTGATCGTGTTTGTCCAACTTTCCATCAATCAGTTCCCAACGACAGGAACAGCAGGGCAATAAGCAAAATTCGACCAAACTGCTGAAACTCTGAGAAACTGTCAAAATAACAACGCTATCCCATAGTCTCGACGTGTGGAGTCAGCCTATCGTTTTACGTTAGCCATCTGTGTGTTTGTGCCAACAACCGGGGCTATATGGTTCATGTACATTTTGATTTCAGAAACATTTTTGGCCGGGAGTCGGCGCAATCCCCTTGGATAAAAAAATTCGGACATGATCTTATACATTATATGTGCTTAGACTGTGCATTAATATCCTGACCTAACCAATATTAAACCTGCTGCTAGCAGAGCAGAAAACAAGTGATATGAATCATGTCTGTAAAGGTCATAATCATATTTAAAGGTTCTGATAAACATCTTCATTTGGAGCTACATATTAGAACACGCTGATGGTTTTGAAAGACTAACCTACTTTTGAATCTAGTTTGAAGACATGTTAAAATAACATCATGATTAGAGAAGAAAAACTGTGTGAAAATGGACATTTTACTGTCCAAAATGTCTTCCCTGTAGTTTGAAATTAAACACAAATTCATATGTCTCTCTATCGTTAATCCCTGCACATACTTTCTTTGCTCTGCGATAGTTCCAAGCCGACGTCAGTGTCTCCATGTAATCCTCTCCTGGTGGGAAATGAATTCCTCTCATATATTATGCACAGGGCATGTTATGTTATGACACTGTGCTTAGTTCATGAAATGTCAGGGGACGTGTGTGAGCTGCTGTGAAACTGAACAGTGTCACTGTGTCAGCACCAGTGTCACCACAGCTAATCATGAACATTCATTGTACACCATTAAAAGAAAGAAATATACAATAAAACGCACACGTCTGCACACAGACCTGCCTGCACACAGTTCATGCATGTACAGTATGTAATCACGCACACGCACACACACACCATGACTGTTTCATTATTCTGGCTTGCACATCATGCCTGCATTGGGTCAAGCCAACACACCACAGTCCCTGCAAGATAATGGCTAAATCGGTGATTGTGAAGGAAGGAAAGAATGAGGTGGAGGAAAGGAAGGAAGCAGCAACTCGAGTAACCTCCATTCTACAGTCTCCCAACCTAGCTGGTTTACATTGGAGTGTATAGAGAGTGAGTGTAGGCTCGATTTAAGTTGCTTTCTTTGTCACTTTTCAGTTTGAGTTTGAACAAGACTGCTATCTGTTTTTGTAAATATTGCCTATGGTGAGAAGTCTCACTGGATTAGGTTTTAATTTTGTTTGAGAACCAAGTTCAGCCAATGAAAAGAAATGTCATCGAGTTGATTATGTTAAAATATGGATGAAGGCTTTTTTTTTTTTTTAAATGGAGGATTAATCAATCTGCCCTCCACTGACTCAAATTATAGGGAAGCAGTAAACTTAGAAATGCTGCCTCACAACTTCTCAATTTCCATGCTTCAAAATGTTTTTTTTTGAATGAAAAAAATAAATAAATACAATACTGCTTTACTAATCCCCACAAGGCAATTAATCTTCTGCATTTAACCCATAAAACACCTCATACACAAACACAGAGCCATGAGCTGGAGAGGCCTGACAATTGCAGGAGCGTGACTCTCATCAACCTCCAGGCTACAGAACCTAGAGTCCAAGTAGCCAATCTATTCTTTCTACCAGCTCATCCTATCGTACTCGGTTAAAACCGGTCCTTCTTTCAGGTGTGAACAGGTTCTAAGTTTTCCTTTGTGATTTCCACCAAAGATCAAAAATTATCCATTTTGATCACCAGTTAGCCACCAGATGTATCTGTCTGCCAATTCGATGCTGGGCAGAGCTTTTTTTTTCTTTTACACAGCTGCCTGCTGCAACTGGAACGATGAAGTTCGAGCATATAAAGCTGTTCTTCAATTCATTCCCAACTATCAAATCATACGTTTTGAGCTGGGATAGGTGCTCCAAAGCTATGTGGTGCCCTTCACCTAATCATAGCGAGGGATGAGAGGTGAGGGAAGAAGAGGGGGTTTGGTCAGGAGAGAGATGATGGTGGAAGTGGAGGCAGACAGGCAGACAGGCAGACCCCAAAAGATGGACGGATAGAAAGACAAATCTTCTGAGGAGCAAAGTTTGGTGCAATCCTGTTGCAATACTTTGACAATTTCCTCATCTCTTTGTTGTTGATGTGTTTTGGTATGAATTTTTCAGATGAGCAGGGGAGCAGCTCTGATACGAGGGTTACAGCTGACGAGATGACAATTTCTTTTTTGATGTACTGCAGATCAAAGAAGGTTTAATGTTGCAGTCAATCAAATATTGAGGGTGACAGGACGGTTGGAGGCGCAGGCCTTATTACACATGCCGCTTAGCTTGTTTCTCAAGAGTTTAGGGTTTTTGTGTTAAGAAAAGGTTTGATTAGCAACCTCACATTTGAGCAAGTCTCATGATTGTGACATTGATTAAACTAAATTAATGAATGCAATTAAAGTAATTTCAAAGTAAATCACATTTTTTCTACACCAGTGGCATTTATATTTGGTATCTGTTCATTGAAGTTTGGAAGATCCTAATCAAGCTTTCCCCTCTTTATGGCTGCACCATTACCTCAAAAAAATGAATGCTGTTTGGAGTCTTGTGCATTATTGATTATTCTAAATGTGTTTTAATACAGAATGCGAAGCAGAGTTTGGCTTCTGGGCTGTTGATGTAGTTAGTATTCATTCAGCCCAAACAGTCAGTGTGCTGACTGTACACTTGTTAGCTGTAGCTAGCTACCAATGTATAATCAGGGGAGGGGCGTCTGTGTGTGTTTTTGAGAATTCAGACTCTGAATGACCTCTGAACTTACCGCAATTCTTTATGTTTTTTTCCCTTCCAGTCCCCCTCCTCCTTCCCCCGTCTTTCGATGTTGATGGAATTATATTAATAGAGCCTGGGGATAAGCACATTTGTGTTGGCCGTTGATGCATTTTCAACTCGTACAGACACATCTTCGCCTCAGTTCACTCCGCCTACAGCGTATTTTGGACTATTCTTACCCACTTGAAGACTTCCATTGATTTTGTATGCCACACACACACACACACACTCTACATTTATAATTGGCTGTTTCTTCTGTTGAACACACCTTAAAAAAGGTACAACATAAAAGACAACTATTGTATATGATAAAGTGTTGAAAACAGCAGAATGATGGTGCAGGCCAAAAAAAAAAAAATATATATATTTATAGTATGCGTAGCACTGTTCAGAACATCATGTCACGGGGTTGAGGACCCAAACGTAGACACAAACCAGGCAGTAATAAAGTGCAAAGGTTTATGTCCAGGGGACAACGGGGAATGAGCTTTTCATATCTACATGGAGAGTTGGACCTCTTCACTGAGTCTGCCGTGTTGCACCGCCGTGTTTCTACAGTAGCCCAGAACGGACAAACCAAACACAAGCTCTAGGAGGGGCCTTTGGCATTTCCATGAGACCAGAAGGCCACCGTAGTTCTCTGACATACAAAGATAACGTGAGCTGCAGAGTGCAATCGGGTAGTGTTACATAATAATAGTGTTATTACGTTAGGGTCGGCTTCTGAGCGAAGCAAATGATGTTACCACACTTTTGCACTCTGCTGCTCACTTCATGGAAAAGGAGTGAGTGGAGGGGTAATCTAAATCCTGCTTTGTTTTTCGAAGACGATGTTAAAAAACATCTGCAGTGCATGTCCCGTGTTTTCGAAGATGATGCTGATTTGGCTTATCCAATAAAAGTAATATTTCCATCAGAAGTTGTCTCGTGAAGAAAACCAGGTTCAATAAATGAACAATATTTGGGTAACACGGACGAGCTTCAGCTGAGCAGCCTGCTCAGATCAATGTCAGCTCTCAAACAGCAGTCAGTCGGTCGGCCTTCTTTCCAGTTGGTGGCCTTTTGCTCACCTCCACCTTGAAATGGCCTGCTGCCATCAGGCCCCTGTGTAGCAGAGCAGATGAAGTCCCAGTTGACCAGTCTGTCTGCACACTCACGCATGGTGATAACTCCCGACAGCTGGCTGCCGTTGCTTCCTTCTCGCGCCGCCCTGCCTCTTGCCCTTGCCGCCACCGCTGTAATGACTCCAGACCTTTTAAACCGCACGATGAGGGAGGCCTTCAGACTCAGTGGAAAAAGATCCACAGCTAAAAATAGAATGCTGGGATTGGAACCGCAACATCCAATCCAGCTTTGCCCGGGCAAACAAAGTGTTTGTAGCCTTGGTGATGTTCGGGAGGGGAGATAGACATTCCCTTCGCCCCAACCCCCCGCAAAAAAACAAAACAACTTATTGTATGAATTGGCAGACATTTTCACTGTGTCATTGGCTGTTGTTGTGTTGAGTGGTGTCGCAAAAAAAAAGAAAAAAACAACGAACAAAAAATGGTCTGTATGTTTGTCCTGCAGACAGATCACATCAATGTCACCCTAAAGGGCTGTTAAATTCAACATCGCACCACTGGACCATGGACACACTTTCACCATGTTCACCCATTATTACCAGGCAATTCAAGATATAGAGTTCCCAGCAGAATTTTTATCAGTGCAAAAATATACAGTAGCCATGCCATATTCCACCATCTTCATTTGCCTGTGTAGGTGCTCATCCCGCTTTTATATCAGATGAGGCCTCTCCATGGATACAAACTTTCTTTTTTTTTAATGCATGAGAACTTGCTTGTAGTACGTTTTAACTCATGGATTAGACAATTTCACAAGTGAAAGTTAACTGAAGCAGTCCGTGTTACTATGGTTACCTTCACTTTAATATACCTAGCACACGGATACACACGGATACAACCACGTTTGAGGTTGACTGTACTTGTAAGACAGCCAATCGACATCTACTTTCCATGGCAATGTCATAATTAAACCTATTGAACAGATAATTGTGTGGGCACTTTGTCTATTGTGAAAATTACATCTGTCTGTTTATCAGAGCCTGAAGTGGGCGATTTCCCGTCGCTTCGTCGTCTTTAAAAATGTTGTGGTTGTTAAGGTGTCGAATGCTTCTTATCTCTGTAAAGCTGCTCGCTGATACTTGCTGCCATTTTTTCCTTCACTGGCAGAGTCTGCACTCGTTTGTCTGCCTCGTAAATATCTGCATTTTGACAGCCGAGCATGATGGTGACCTGTCATGTGTGAGTGATTGTTCTATGATCGGCGAAGGCCGGGGATGCTAAGAGTTTTTTTTTTTTTTATAACCAGAGATTGTTAAAGCAGTTTGGGTGTTTGTTTTTTTTTTTTTCTTTGTTTTTTTTATTCAACTAAATTGGTTTTCCATTGGAGATTAGTTGGTCTCATCAAAAAATAAAAGTAAGTATTGTTTTTTGGTCTTTTTTTGTTTCTTTTGCACTGACCAAGCTGCTGTCTTTGTTAGAGGTGAGAAAAGGTTGGAGCTGCAGTGCTGAAAAGTACTGTAGCACAATTCTGGGATACTTAATTTTCATTGTATGCTACTTTATACATCTACTACATAACATTTCAGAAGGCACTACATTTAGGCAACAGCCTAACCGTTGTTGTAGTTACCAGCAGATACAAATTTCACACTCAAAATGTATTCTCCTAGAAATGCTGCACCAGTGATAAACCAATACACATTTTGCACCAAAATTAACCCAGAAATAGTGTGGTATGGCTACTTTTCCAAGATCTGAATTAAGTTGATGTACTTGTGCATTATTCTTGCACATTTTTGTGGTTGTACGCACGTAGTTGAATACCCTTAATGTGAGTCGCTTTGGAGAAAAGCATCAGGAAAATACTTGGAATATAATGCAATAAGTCAGTACAAGTGCAAGGCTGCATTACACACCTGGCAAAGTAAGGCCTTGGTCCTGTGGCAGGTAGCTTCGGGTATCCTGTCCATCAACTAGTCCGTGGTCATTAAGAGGAAATGTGCTCTGTACGCTGTAGTTGGGTGCACTGTACACGGGTACTTGAAGGGGACAAAACACATACACAATATAAAGACAGTTGGAGGAACGGTGGTCAATTAAGCCCCCATGGCTCATTTGTGTACCAGGGCCAGCTGGTGGGTTGATCCAGCCATGCTGAAATACCTTTAACTCCTGTTTGCAGCTGCTGCAGGGACATTTTGTTCCGAGGACGCACCGACTGAGGGACTTTTGAAGGCCAGAGATCTCAGGCTGCATCGGGGAAAGTAATATCTGAGCTCCTGCTGTCGGTCTAATGTATTAACCCACCCAGAGACATCCACATTTTGTTCCGTTGCTTTAATATTTGAAAGGAGTTTTTGAGTAAACCTAGGTGACATTGGTAAATGGTGGAAACAAGACAACAACTTACACTTTACAAACAAAACTATAAACTCCATTTTGCTTCCTTCCTCTTACAACTTTTTTATCCTTCTTTTTTTCTGTTTTCCTCACCTCTCACTTCCTCCTCCTCCTCCTATTATTCAGTTTTCTCTCTGTGCAGTTCTTTAACCGTTGCTCCATTCTCACATTCATTCTATTCCCACTTTAGTTTATCTGCTCACATTTTTCTCCACTCCCCCCCACCCCCTTCTCTCCCCTTTTGTCGCTCGCTGCCTCCCTCTCTCTATCTTTCTACCTCTATCACTATCATTTGTCTTCCTTGACGACTTGTCATCCCTCTCTGTTTTCAAAGTCTGATTTTTTTTTTTTTGTTGTCATTTCTGTGTCTAACATTACTTTTTTTCTCTTTTATCTGCTAAAGTGGACGTTCCTAGAGCTGAAATGATCCTTTGTTGCTCCTGCTAGACCAGTCTTTGCATCATCAGGTGGAGGATTTGGGGGAAACAGTGTAACCTTCCTGAGAGATACAAAGTGTAACGACATTTTGCAATCGTGCACAACAGCACGTTATAAGAAAAAAGGAAGACGATAAGTAAAATCATTGAACATGCATTATTTTGAGCTCTTCAAATGCACTACACGTTCTCCTATAACAATCAAACCATTACATTTGACACTCTGTCATCTTTTTCTTACAATGAAGTGTCCCGACATCCATTTTGTGTAAAGGAGTCAGTAGGCTTTAAACAATGTGCTTGTCGGACCTTGTAACAGTGCCTGGAACTCCCTCCATCCACACCTTACAGAGACGTTGTAATTGGGGGTCAGCGTACGAAAATTTTTGCTACCAAAAACCCCAACAATTATGCCCATTTTACGCAGAGGTGGGCCAGATATGCAGATTTCTTTTCTTCATACAACTGCTTCTGTCACTTGCCAAATTTACAGCCGAGTGGCACAAAAT
This sequence comes from Ophiodon elongatus, assembly GCA_016806645.1. Classification (NCBI taxonomy): domain Eukaryota; kingdom Metazoa; phylum Chordata; class Actinopteri; order Perciformes; family Hexagrammidae; genus Ophiodon; species Ophiodon elongatus. The sequence continues at coordinate 2,172,194 of JACSYO010000527.1, forward strand.
GAATGCATTTCAGGAGAAACTTTCCAATAAGTGTCTGCTGATATTTACAATTTGAGAGAGAATGGAATAGGGGTCGATGAGGCTTGCTAAGCTAAAGCAATGTTACAAGGTTATTCATTCATTCTAGGATTGGGGGTTGATAGTTTTCTTTGTGAAACTGGATCACCATTGGAATCCATTGGATTTGTTATGTAGCCAAGTTAGTTATGTACAACAGCTGTATGAGGCACATCTGTTGTCATCCATGAAAGACCAAGCCGTTTGGAACCGCCACTCAAAGTTACACAGAGTTTTGATGTTGTATTATCTTTCATTTCCATTTTATAAAAAAGTTATATGTGCCATTCTGCTGTCTTTTCCAGTCATGTAGCAATGTGCCCTCTGGTAGCACTAAGTGAACCAGAAATAAAACTGTTTCCGAATTCCCCTGGATGCTGATTGTGACCAAGCCACTGCTCTCGAAGTTGAGAGCTGAAGTTCTATACACAACACATTTGCTTGTAATAATAGGGAGTTACGAGGATGGGAGATTGCAGCAGAGCGTAAAGGAGAAAAGAAAGCATCATTTTGATAGCTTTCTAGAGTACATACGAGCAATGGTCACTCTGGGGCAAGCAAATATGTCATTTTCCATTCTAGGAGCAGCTGAAGATGAGGAAAAAGTGGCTGGGACTCAGTGAGAGATAAAGTACATGCCATTGGAGACAGAAGAGAATGAAGCAGAAGAAAAATACTAAATTCTTACCGATAAAGGATACAGGTGAGAGAAGGTCGCCTGTGTCTTAAAGACATCTTCAAAGTCACAGCAAAAAGGAGAAAATAATAGTCCAGCTCTGCAAGGTCAAATCTTCCAGTGTGTGATTGTGAAGCAAGATGTGAAAGGTGGTGATTCGGCAGAGTGGAGTTTGGAGGAAGTAGACTTTATGAAAGCTGGCCTCAGTGCTGAGGAATGCTGTAAATAAAATAAAAAACATTCCACCCCATACTTATCGTAAAATGAGAAGTCAAAAAGTCGATGGTGAATACAATCAGCATACATGAGCTTTTGACGTTAAACGTAAAATGGGATGGTTGTTATTTCGTTCTATTTCTAAGAAGGAATGTCTGGGCATCGTTGACAGGTTAAATGTTCCAGTGACTATTTGGATGAGATGTTGTAAAGATTTATATTGACACAGATGGCATAACGTGTCTGCAGACGGCAAGGCAGGAAAATAGATGATAAGATGATAGCACGAAGAAAGACAATTGTATTTGTAGTTGGACTGTTTAAAAAAAGCAGGAAAGCAAAAGAAGTCTGGTCTCAGATGATCATCTGTCGTCTCTCTTCCAATCACTCGGCATGGTCCACCTCTTCCCTGACACTGCAGCGGTAGAATAATCTTATTTTCTCAGTCAGAAATCTCATTTTCCAATTCATGCTGAAAACCCATCATCTCCACCTCCACCTCGCCCCGTGCTCTGACTCAACCTCCAACACCTTCCCATCAGGGTCTGTCTGCTGCATTTCCCCCGACAGACATACATTACACTAGCATTAAACAATGTTATGTGAGGATGTGTGGTTGTTGCCACTATGTTTTAAGACAGCTGAGGAGAGGTTCTAGAGTGGATCCACCCCCACTGAAAAGAACCCTACTGACCTAGTCCTGGGGCATTGCTTTCTTGTCCACCTCCGTTCCAGATCAGATCCAGTTTAAATTACTTGGAGTGAAACCTCTGTGTAACAGTTTGATGGCAGGATCCAAGGAAAAGTTTGACGGTATAATCTTACAATAAAAGTGTGTGCCAACTACATCACAGTTGAGGTGTGGTTAAATGTATGCAACTAAACCACTTGGGAGCAGCCATCAACCACCATGACATCTGCATCCTTGCTTCATCGGCACCGATTGTCAGCTGCCGTCCAATATGAACATAAGTGGAGATGCTGAATCTTCAGACTGGTGATCAAAATGAAACAAATCACCGACTCAAATGTGGCTTCGTGATATTGAAGTATGTGCTTGTTGCCTTTGAGAGAGTTCCATTTTTCTTGACTCCTGTAATGCTGACATGAACAAGACCGGGGACGTCTAGTCTTTTATGATATTAGAACTAGGAATAGCCAAAGACAGATATTTTCAAGCATATAGGAGCTTTAATGAGGAGGCATCACGAAGAGGTTTCTGTTTGCCCATAACTCAACTGTTGCAGAAATTTTAATTATATTCATATGGGTTGTACATAATAACTTTCTATTGTCTCGTACCTCTAAATTGACATAGTAAAGTATTAATGGCATTTGATACTTTTCTGATTCTTAATTAGGATCTCGTTATCATTTTCCTTTTCCTTATTGTCCATGTTTTCATAGATATTTTATGTATTTTTTTCATGGGTGCTCTCCTGATAGACTGTAAACATATATATATATATATATATATATATATATATATATATATATATACTACCTTTATCATACAGTGCACCTTATAAATACTTACTGTTCTGTGCATCTTTTGACTGCTGGAACTAACAAAAAAGTAACTCTTGGAGCAGCAGTATAACTACCTTGCAGTAAAACCTGGAACTTTAGTGGTGAGTGTATTTGCACTGAGTACGTCTGTATTGCTGGTGCTATTTTTAACTCGCTCCGCCATATCTTCTTTATTCACCGTTTTCTAAGTGGCTTCCCTGGTCCAGCGAGGCCTCGGTGAGGCTGAGTGGCGCTGCAGCCTGAGGTTAAAGGCCCTGCTGCCAGTGCCAGCATGTAACAGTCCTCTGCTCTCAATTCTCAGATGGTTAGGTTGTTAGAAATGCCCGCCAGCTGATCCCAGAGGGGTCGAGCCGAGTGTCAGCTCCCTGCACCGAGCTGAGAGGAGGAGAGACAGGGCGAGAGAGAGTGTGCGGAGGGATTTGAATCTATTTTTTCTCCTGTTGACTTTCAGCTGCTCGCTTTTTCCACATTTCCCATTGTTTCCATACCCCTCTCACTCACTCTCATTCTCCTTCTGTGTGTCAAATTCAGAATTATTTATATTGCGCCAAATCGTAACAGAAGTTAAAAGGGCACTTTTCATATAGAGCAAGTCTAGACCATATATCGTTTTACAGAGACCCTACTATTTCCCACCATGAGCAAGCACTTGGGGACAGTGGCATTGGAAAAACTAAATTTTAACAGGCAGAAACATCGAGCAGAACCAGGCTCAAACAGTAGCACAATGCAAGTTCCATGTAGAGATGTGAGGTAATACATGTCTGAAATGTGTGCAGGATAGATATAATATCCATGAGTGATCTTTACCAGCCGCCACAGAGGCACTGGTATTGTTTTCACCTTGTGAGTCTGTGTGTCATCATGGATTGACACCAGTTTTTAGCACTTTGACAGTCGTTTATATATCCGTCACATCCGTGCAAGATGGAGTCACGGAACTTTACAAGGTGTGTAGTTGAGATCAAAATATTTTTAAATGGTTTACCTTTTTAATAAGGGTAATAACCAATAATCTTTATCACTCACATTTGTGCAAAAGAGCAGTAACCAAAACCCTGGGATTCTCGCATAGAGGTGGTCAAATTGGGAATGTATGACATTATCACTCAGCCCCAGGGGCTCCTAGCTGCTTTTGACCAATCCTAAAATCGGACCAGTGCCTACACCTCACTCTGCACGGACAGTGTACCAACTAGAGCAGAAATGACATAACAACAACAACAACAAAAAACACTTGGAACAGCTGTCAGTTGTAAAACACAAGAGGAGGCCCGGGAGAAAGTCTCTGGCGGCTCTGCTCACTCAGCCGGGCTACATCGTGACGGAGCATGTCATATCCATGATGTGTGTGTTGTTCAACATGTTTTCAGCTTACAATCAAAGTCACCATGTTGCTGGAGTGACCGTTAATGTTGACAAAAAGACAATCTCAGAGCCCATCAGCTAGATAAGACTTCTTTTTTTTCGTGCGCTACTCATATTTTAAAGTCAGATTTGCAGCTTGATATGCGAGACTGGAGTTGGAGTTGTGAGACAACGTGTACAACCAGATTGTTTCACAAGTTGCCAGTTTACCAGATAATTGTAAACCAATAAAAAAAGGTAAAGCATTAGATCAGAAGATAGCTGATGGGTTCCGTTATTGCATTTCCGCCAATGCCTTACGCCTCTTTTGCTCTTCACACGGATTGTTAACCAGCATTCAACCAAAGCCTGCTGGATCGTGATTGGTCAATACCACTCGGACTACTAAACAGAAACCGGAATGTTTCTGAAACTCAAATCTTGTCCTGTCGCGAACAAATGAATGCAGAATTTGTTGATAGAGATTAATGGTAAAATAGCTGATAATATATAATTATCGCTCTTCCCTATGTACACCCCTAAGAGAAATATGCAAATTATAAATCAAGTGATAGAAACAGAAACTGTGAAGAGAGGGTATTGATTTCAGATGCATACAGTCTGGCATCCCAAGAGCTCAAGACCTCCCACGTTGCTGCTAGAGGGTGCGTTTTTTTTTCTAACATAAACACCCCCTGCTCTCTGGTACAAGATGGTTGGATTGCCCTGGTGCTGCTTGGAGGTGTTACTCCGGGGTGTAGTGCACAGCTGTAGCTTGAGGAGACATGTATGTGTGTTCATGTTTGTCTTTGCCAAAACCCAGTGATCCCTGAGCTTGGCACTGTTTGGGCTGGAGGCTTGAGTTGGACGGACAGACGGGAAGGGTTGTTGTTGTTGTCCCCCTGGTTTGAATAGCCAGTTGCATCTGACCTCTAACCTCCCACCACTGCCTCTGGCTGTGACACATCCACGGGCATGCACAGGGACACACAACAAAACTGAAGTACTATGCCCACGCTCGCATGGGCAGCTATCACAAATGCACATATAAAACAGGAGACACACACACACACACACACACACACACACACACACACACACACACACACACACACACACACAAGTTATTCAGGCCACACTTGCAGGTCATGGTCACAAAAAAAAAGAATAGAGAAAAGACAATGGATGGTAAGAGAAAGAAAATGTCATTTCAAATTTAATTTGAATTCCAAGGGAGAGAACTGGAAAAGAATGGGCGTACACATGCCTGCATGTATGAAATGTCTGAAGTCTGCAACTCAATTCATGTTCCAAAGGTAATTATTGTGACATTGTTCACAGCTATGATTATTGTCAGCATGTGTGTGCATACATAAAAGGCAGAGCCACTGGGCCTAGAGCTGCATGTTTATGTGGTTATGTGTATAACTTTTGATGTGAAAATGAGAAAAACAAATTGCAGCACTATTGTGTTGTTCTACTCCCCGCTCTGTCTCACTTTCGGCCTCATTCAAAATGCACTAATAGCAGTTAGTCTTTATTGAGCTGGCAGATTTTGTGAACGAGTGAAAAAAAGAGCTGGATAGAATAGACCATAAAAGAGTTGTACATCGATGAGACACAAAACAAACCACAATACCATAAAACTCCATCACTGCTCAATGGTTTAGAGAACCAATAAAATAGCAATCGAGAGGAATATGATAACGGGGGGTACAAATATATTTACAGTCACGCCAGACTGACAAAAGCGTGAATTTTTCTTTCACGCTTTTTTTTTTTTTTTTTATAGTCAGCACCAGCCCTTAGTCTGTCTAGTCAGTCAGCCAGTAACAAGTAAGCAACCAGCCTGACATTCAGTAAGTCAGTCAGTAGGTCATCCAGTCAGTCAATTCAGTTTGCCTGTGAGTGTGTTTTAAAGGTGAACTGAATATAAATAGACAGCAAGAGAGGCAGAAGAGTTTGCTTCAGCACCACGGAGAGAGACCCAAAGAGGCTGCAGTCCAATGGTCTGTTTTGTTTCGGAAAGTTTCAAACTGCGTGAAATGACCTTGAAGTATGAAGTGGCTGACATGATGAGAGCTGGTCGAATCTTCTAAATGCTAAGGAAAGACGCATCGGTTCTTATCACCTTTAGCATAGTGGCGACTGTGAGTCAGTGGTAGAGCAGATCGGCGGTTCGATCCCCGGCTCCGCTAGTCCATATCGATGTGTCCTTGGGCAAGACGCTTAACCCCAAATTGCTCCCGTAGCTGTGCCTATGGTGTGTGAAACATGTCTGCATGTTAGTTCGTCCTGATGGGCAGGTGGAACCTTGAATTGTAGCCCATGCCATAAGTGAATGAATGGGTGTGAATGGGTGACTGATGACAAGTAGTGTTAAAGTGCTTTGATTGGTTGGAAGACTAGAAAAGCGCTATACAAGTAGTCCATTTACCATTTCCCTTGACCATAGGGTACACTGGAACATCCTTTACAAAAAGGAAAGGAGAAGATGCCGTCCCACAATTCCTTGCGGCCGCAACATTCAAAGCGACGCACCATTCGGTCATCAATAACATTAACACAATAACGGATGAATTGAAAACATCCTTCTGAGGAAGTGTTGTTCTGTTTCAGACGGGAACCCTCTCGGGTTCGTCACTGTACAAATATGCTTTATGTTATGAATAAAGTTGCCTTAAACAACACAAAAAAGACATCACCTGTAGCATAAATTTAGTTGGATTTTCTTCGTACTATGGTTGTCTTTCCGAAGCCCTGATGAATTCTTCTTCATACCTTTCCTCAAACTCATGACGTTTTCCATCGAGGTCAAGCCAAAGTGGTTTGGAGGAGACATAAGACATAATTTATTTGACTTTTCGACCACAGCTTGGATTTAAATGTTTCAGCAGAGAGAGACACAAAGAGACTAGGTTTAAATTTTTCAGCAGGGAGAGACCCGAAGAGAGACTGGGCTTAAATGTTTCAGCACCATGGAGAGAGACACAAAAGCACACAGGAGGCCTTTCTGGACACACAACAAACAATTCTCAAAACGTGGTCAACCGTTACACTTGTTTTCCCCACTGTGATGCTTATTTTGAATATGCATGACTTAGTATCATACGCTAGATGGAGAGTGCCAAAAGGCTTGGCTCCAAGCAACACAGAATACCCGAGAGCTTTACTGCATTAAATTCAATTATATTTTCTATATTTTTTATTGTCACCCACTGTGTCTCCTTTTACATAAATAAACACATTTCCACCATAAAGTGTTGCAGAAAAAAAATCACCAGAAATCGGGGACCGAAGTGTTGGATGCTCACATTTTCTCGGGGAAGGACCGACAGACCCCCGACTCCCCCCCCCACACACACCCCCACCGCCCAACGCCTGCTTTAAAATGTGTTCCCCCGCCCCCCCCCCCAATTTTGAGATGAAACCCCCACCCTTTCATTCAGTAAATCAGTCACTCCATTCCCAATGGCCATGAAGTCATAGTAACTATATTGTATTTCCAACTCTCACTCGGTCTTCCCTCTGCCTCGCTCTGGTTTTGTGCGTACTCCCGTGTGTGGATGGAAGAAGCGGAATCCTTCTAGAATGCTGGAATAAAATCAGGATTCAAAGGAAAACTGAGTAAAAAATAAACTGAATCCCGTCTCCCTATAAATATATCACCAGGTTTTTGATCAATAATAAACACACACTGTGTCCTTGCTTTGTAATATACTTGGTGAGAGCTTGAAATTGCTGTCTTTATCTTCTGTACCCGTCCCCCCCGCCATCTCTGCTTTTCAAAATCGACTTATAGTATACTCAATTAAAAAACATTCCTGATATAATTACAATACTCTCTTGCATGTCCCTCTTATTCCCTTTCCTATCATCCTCTATTTCTCCCTTTCCTTTATTCTGATTATCCTCTCTCTCTCTCTCTCTCTCTCTCTCGCTCTCTCTCTCTCTCTCTCTCTCTCCTTTTCACTTTCTGGCTCACAAATCTTGAAAATTGAGATCTGAAGTATGGCGGTGCTGGAAGCCTTGATACAAGGCTACCACTCTCAGTCAAATGAAGACACTCCTTTGGCACAGAGTGAGAGGCGCATGAACAGCCACATTCCTCCGTCTGAGAGATTGCTGCTTCGAGAGCAAGTGGATCCTCCACTGCCTATACCTGTCATCACATATTCCCACTCTACTCAGGCAGAAACACTGATGAGACCTGCAGTGTTTTAGTATCTTAAAAGGACGGTGTACTTATATTTAGACTTTTCATTTCATGCTTTGTTGTAAATCTGAGTACTGCTCTGCAGTTTTAGGTTAATGCTTCCAGTCAGAAAACTCACCACAACAATAAAATAAATGCAAGTCCAGTCAATATATATATATATATATATATATTGACTGGACTTGCATTTACATTTTGATTCCTTCTAATTATCCAAAGTTGAGTCAGTGCTCCACATGGCCCGGGATAATTTCATGCATTACAATCCTGCTGGGAACCACTGACTCACAGCGCTATGCTCACATAGACTTCTGGGGTTCTACTGTACATACGTACAGTATGTACAGTCTGCAGCCGACTGCACAATGCACATGATGGATGATCATTTCAACAATGTATTGTATGTTGTTGGGGGGGGCCTTGTTAGGATGACAAACACAGGCTTCAAACAATGACACTCTAAGTACCGCTCTGTGCCTGTGTCAGGGACGGAGTTTCAGTATCCACTTGTTACATTACATCAAAATGAACGTCCATCTTCACAGGAAGTTAGGTTGAGGCAACACAACCACTGACTTAGGTTTAGGAATAAAGCATTGATGACATTAACTTCACTGACGAGCAAGTCATGTGAATAACGACACAAACGACTCATATGGCAACATTACTTTTGACTTTGCGCGGGACACAACACAAACAGCGGTCTCCTGGTGATTTTGATACAGCCACCACCATCTCACCAAAACTCTGTGGACTATATCTCTCTCTCTCTGCTCTTTTTACGTCCAAAAATGACATGGGTGGGTTCCATTTTGGAGTTAAATATTGCATACGTACTTTCATTGAAGATTCTTAATTTCAGATGTACTTTAAGTCCAGCAGCTGGTTTCCTGATTTCAACGTCTAAACTTACATAAACAGAGGTGTCAGAGGTGTCCGGTTATACTGTTCATCACAATACATTAATGGAAACTTGACAGAAGATTTAGCAAGATTCTTCTAAAAAACATTTAAAAGTGGAAGGAATCAGAAATGTAAACCTGCTGAAAGTGCGAGAGAACAAATAGGGGGGATAACTTAAGTAAGTAAGATTCATCACCATAAATATTTATATAAAATGTGATGGGAATCCATCCAATTATTGCTGAGACACTTTAGTCTGGAACAATAGACACTGCCATCTCTAGCGCCATTCATGCAGCTACCAGGGCTAAAGTGAACAACAAACTTAAAATAAGTAGAATTAATGGCTATTATATAAACCTATAGGACTGTTAAATTATCCAGGAGACTTGTGTTTTTCAATATTAAGTATATCAATAAGCAAAATGTTTGCTATGGGATTTTACAGATCCAGGGGTCTCACTGTGCAGCTCTGTGAAAACAAAAGTTCATCATGCCACGATTATAGAGATCAGAATATGATTTGTTTCATGCTCATGAGTTTTGCTTCTGTCCATTTTGTGTTGAAACGGTTGATTTGAAAGAAACCGCCTGTTGTGTTACAGGCACATTACACAGCACCCCCCTGCTGACAGAAGGTTATTTGGCGGTCAGCTTTTGTCCCAGCAGTGTGGTGTGATGGTCAATAGCAAATGACTAAATAGCAAATACCACTGTCTCATTGACTTCTACTAATTTAGATGGGACTTCTTCAGAGAGAAATTAAAGTGGAAGGCTCCAGTCGGCTGAAGCTGTATGTCTGTAGTCCGCAGACTTGGGACAATCTTATTTGCTAATTAGACCGATGTCTCATGGCTCACGTTTGTAAAAAAAACAATCAACTGAACCTTGCTGCAGGAACGACAATAAAACTCAGTTCAGAGTTGTGTAATGTTCTTCACAGATCACGATCTTGATTTGATGTGTATGGATGATCTGATTTGTTCGGAAATGCTGATTGAACAAATAAAAATAGGACAGGTTTGTATCAGGGATGCTGAATATTGGTCGAGATACATTTACTGTTGAATGGTTATCCTCTTTTTGGCAATATACCACACAGATGTCTGACCGAGGTGGTTGGGCGGATGGTGATGGCTTCTTATGGTTTGATTCAGGAAAGCTCATGGTTTCAATTTTTCGCATTCTTCTTGTCAGCCTTGGCTAATGGAAAGCCTTGATGAATAAAGTGTGTTGACAGTCGTTGTCCTGCAGATATGGTCAGTATGAACAAAATCACTTTGTTATGCATCCAACAGCTGTCAGTATATTTCACTCTGAAACACAGATTGGAGTCTCTAGAGCAAATGTCAGGAGACATCAACAGTATCGTCATCACGATTGATCCTCTTGATAATATCTAGTTCCACGGCAATCCAGAATTAAAACATGTCAGCCGAGATGAACAGTGTAATGGCTGTGAAGTTAATTTCTAGCGGACGGGGTTGGCAAACCACATCTCCTCAGTTCAATCCCCTTTCCTCAGCAGCCTACCATCACTCAACATTTATCAGTCGCACACTTGGACTTCCAGTCTGACTGAAGGATTTGCCTTTCATTGTAAAGTGTGCTGTTTTGTGCCGCGCATGTGACAAAACAATGTGGACGGAGTCAAAAAATAAACAGAGATTTTTAGCTTTCAAGAATGGAAGTGAAGAAATTTTATTTGTTTTGTCGAGGCTTATCACCGCTAAGCTGAGCAAAGTTGTGTCCCTCCAATGAGATTAAACAGTCTTGGCTCTCAGCGTTTGAAAAATTCTGGATATATTCGATGAATATCAGTCAAGGAGTCCAGGGGACGAAATACAATGGATTCACTATGTGGGATTATTTTCTTTCTCGTTGTCCTGCTCTTTGTATTCAACATCTAGATTGTACTTCTTTCCCCTTACAAGAAAACATCACAACTCGGGGAAAATCGTCATGGTAGACTGAGAAAGCAGAATAGCAGTCTCTTGGCCTTCACTGAGCTCTTCCTCTTGTCATTTCAGCGCAGACGGGAAGCGCTTCACACTCCTCAGCCGAAGCAGCGGCGGCATAATTCAGCCGGAGCGATGGGGACTCCCACAATGATTGAACATAATGACGTGTGAACCTATTAGCAGCTAATCAGAAACAGCAATGAAGCTCATGATGATGAAGGTGATGCCGGTGAGAGCTCCATCGCAATCATCACCCCCCCCCCCCTCAATGAAAAAAAAACCCAACAAAAAACGCATTCTGCTTTCTAGGGAGAGTAATTGAATTCAAAAAGAAAGGTGGTGAGTGGATGCTGCTGCTGTGTTACTGCATGTGGTCGCTGTTTACACAAATACAAAAAGAAAAAGCCGACATGGATACAGGAAGGGGATTATGAATAATGCATCCGTACCAGAGGAATGCATGCTTTTACACTTGTTGAACAGTTTCCGTGTCATGTTCACTTCTGGTTTTATTATTCACTCATCTGAAAGAGATGCTGTAACTGCTGATGCAACTTAATCAGACAAACATGAAACCAAGGTAATACTGCAAATTCTAGTATACTGGAAAAAAAAAAAATCACATTCCTGCTCAGTAGCATGGCAGGTCCTAAAATAGTCACGAAATGGAATCTATTGTTTTTGTATATATAGACACGAATTGTGTCTTTTTTTTTAGTCGCTCAGGCCAAAAATGTAGCCGATGGAAAGTCATTGAGGGTCATTTTCATGGTGGACACACAAAAAAACGCATCCAGGTGACGATATTATAGTCTGACCAAGTTGTGTAATATAAAATATTACAAAAGACCACTTTAGGTGGATGTGTTCAACAAACCCTGGACTTTCACCTAAAATACCTGTGTTCGACGTCGCAATGTTGCTTTCCTCAACTAACTAACTAACTAACTAACTAAGTGGTTTTGTTGCCTCAGCATTTGTCAAGAACTGTCGTGAGACTATGTTGAACATCCTGTAGCCTGATATTATATGTGATTTAGAGAAATTTGCTAATATCACACAAAAAAAACAAATAGGCCAATGTGGTGAGCAAGAATGTCTTGCTCAGATTTATTGACTAGCATAAAAATCAGGCTCCTGGGAAACATTATCTGACAACCAAGAAAGTCCACTGAGGGTAGGTGGGAGGGTTATTGGATGGGTCCAACAAAGGACTTTCACCCAGGAGGCTGCTGTTCGTGTCCTGTATGAAACCAACAGTAAACATTGACTTTGTGCTTGTTACGTGACGTTGCCTTTACGAAGTCCATGGTTGTCTTTTATTTACGATAATGACGTTGTTACAGTTGTTACCATGAATTTTCTTGGCTAATTATCATCAAACATTCTTGCTGCCTCAACATAACCATCCATTTCACAACGTTAACGACATGGTATTGTGCATACAAGGCTCATATAAAACGTATTCATGAGACAGATTTTTGATTTAGAAATGTTGACATTGAACGCATCCCATTGTTTGCGGAAACGTAGAATGTCAACATTAATTTTTTATGGTGACTGGGTTGTGTAAAGTGGGTTACTAAAGATTTGCTGTGACCAAAACAACACACACACACACACACACACACACACATATATATATAAATCCTCACAGACAAAGAAAAATATTTAAGACATTTAAGCACAAGCACACAACAGCACAAACATGTAAATACCACATATTAACAAATTAATCAATATTACAGTCTCTCACATGCCCAATGTCAAACAATGTATCTCTCTCTCTCTCTCTAACACACACACACACACACACACACTCTGTCCAGTGACAGGGTATTCATGAGAAGTGACAGCAGATGAGCTCCCCGGACGTCTCTTTCCCGGGGAACATTGCTGCCAAACAGTTGATCTGTCCCATTCTTCATCATCATCTCCATGGCCGGCGCTTCGTACACTTATCCCACACTTATCCCTCTTTGTGTTTTTGTGATTTTCTCTCTCTCTCACTGCCCATCTGTCAACTCCTCGTTCTGTCCATGTCCGTTTGGTTCAGACTGTGGTCCTGTGAAGCTCAGTAATGTTGCTGCAGTGAAAAATGTATCTTAATGTGTACAACTTGTTTCCATTACAAACAATACAACTTTTTATTTTCAGGAGTCCATATGTGTGTGTATATATTTGTACAGATAAAACCAACACTTTTTTACTCTGGGTTTGCTGCATTTCGGCTCCAACTCAAAACAGGAGATGTTTCAGAAATCAAGGTTTTAAGTTTTCTTTCACTGTTTGAAAGGATAAGAAGGATAAGAAAAAACAATGTAATGCATACGTGTTAAACCTTGAGAAAAGGAAACGTTCAGATCTGTCAGAAAAAAAAAAAAATCAGCAGTCATTTATTATGAAAAAATAAATACATTCCTGCATTTCCCTTGTGCCCTTTTTACGAGCTTTAATTTGCTAAAACACAATTAAATAAGCTCATTAAAGGAATTGTTTCATTATTTTCCCTTCGTAAGCTTGTATGTGTGTATATATTTGTACACACTTTTTTTACTCTGTGTTTGCTGCATTTTGGCTCCAACTCTTTTGAGATTATGAGTTTTAACTGGATAAGAAAAGGGAAAAAAAAATCTTTAAAAAAATAAAAACAGCAGTAGTTTTAGTCAGGAAAAATAAATAAATTCCAGCTTTTCCCTTGATCCCTTTTACAAGCTTTAATTTGCCAAAACACAATTAAAAAGCTCATCTATGAGGATGTTTCATTATTTTCGCTTCATAATCTGGACATACAAGTAAACACCGTTACACCATTAATTATTAGAGGGGAGCCGTGAATTATGATAGATGTGCCTTATGATGACAAAATATATATGTATGTATGTATAGGTTTCCCCTCCTTAAATCTGCATTCATTGATTGTCTTGGCGAACTAGAGGAACTCTTCAAAGAAACTACAAGGACATAACAGATTTGTGACAAACAAAATTTATTTTTCACCATTTTTAAAAGCCTATCTCCCTGAATCAGTAATGTGCTCATAACGAGCCTCTTTACAGTGAGACCAACTGTCTAAGATTTGTTACATATTTTTATATGTAAATCACTTTCATATGTAACTTCCTTTCGTGCAGTTTGTTTCCTGTGACACAAATAAAACATATTTTATGTTTATATATATATATATATATATTCCCCTGAGCATTTGCATGTTTGCCACTTCCAAGAGAGCATTAAAGCAACGTGTTTCTGTGCCAGTGAAAAACATTACATGAATGCATTATTCAGATGAGGGTTAATTTTTGTTCCTATGCGAAAGCTGCATAGATTCTATTGGTACGAAGCGCTGTTTATGCAGCTGTTACACCATCGGCACTCACAGGCCCGCTTTCACTTGCCAAGTAGCTACATCCGAACAGGACAAAAAGGTATTAGCAAGTGACGTTTCACAGTTATTGTAAGAGGCAAGAAGCACAAAAAAGAGTGAGATAGACAGAAATATGTAGGCTTGAATTGTTGAACGTAAACCGAATCTATTGTTTTACAGACACGTTTTTGCTACATTTGATTCATATCGTTCAGACTGGTGATGCTGACCTGTGCATGCTACAGGATTAATGCGTAAACTGGATCCATCTGCCTTAATTGAAACATTCAAATAATTTTGATGATGATGGTGCTCTCCTCACATCGCGATTGAGTGAGTCAGAAAAGGTTGTCACCTAAAACAAAAAAAAAGAACGTTCCTTCCAATTTTCATTTGGGTGATGACCTCTTCAGAGCAGTAAAATCCAGTCTTAGCGTCTTATAAACAGTGCTGCACTTTTGAATCTGATAAGCTCCCAAATTCATGGATGTATTACTCAAACTGGACTTCATTGACCATATGTCATTGTCTCATCAGAGGCAGCGAGGCCACACCAATGCAGCTCCTTGTAGCGCTGTTTTCGGTCTGAATGCCCCCTGCGAGTCTAAAGCAATGCTAGCGGCTCTGTGAGGCTATACTTATGCTGACATATTTTGACGTTAATATACATGCAGAACATGTTTAACTCTATGATAGTATGTATTATTTCAATTGCATAGGAAGTTCAGTCAGGAAGACTCTCTTAGTACTCATTCATTCAAAATTATCTCTGCCTCTCTCTCTATTTTGGCTTCTACTCTATCAGCTAAATATGGGGGCTCACTTTTAAGTTAAACCAATCAGATTCTGCCTTGATCTCCCAAAGCCAATCACATCGTCGCATAGCGGTTCTCCTCTCTGCTGCTGTGAGTTGTCATTTGAGTACTAACCAATGCGACCCTCCTCCACCCCATCCACCTCCTGGAACGCAGCGCTACGCCCAGCGATGCTTTCAGCTAAATGCTAACCTCAGCATGCTAACATGCTCACAACGACAATGCTAAAATGCTAATGTTCTGCAGGTATAATGTTTATCATGTTCACCATACTTGTTTAGTGGGTAACATTTACTTTTTAACATTAAACACGACGTACAACTAAAGCTGATGGGTGTCATTAGTTTTTCGTGTGTTTGATCGTAAACCAAAATGGAAGCGACCTGTCAATCACAAGGTAGGCCAGCACTAAAGCACTTCCTGCTTTATTGTCTATTATGGGATCATAATTTACGAAATGAACATCATGCTGTTTTGAAGAAGACTTGAAACTAGCGATTTAAGATACTTGCGCATTGGCTTCACTTGTCAGAACCGAAGGTTGCTGCCTGGTCTAGACCAAAGTGTTTGACTAACACTTCTACACAAGGTCATACCACAGTCTTACTACTGCAACAGAATAACTCAAGTAAGAGTCATTCCGAACGCATTTGGCTTAGTGCACACAAATTATGATCCACTGCCTGATTTTGAGCCATTAGGTTATTTCATTAAGTCTGTAAAACATCAAATTCCAATTAGGATGACATTTGTGTGTCACTGCCAAATTTAGAAATGTAAATGACTAGTAACTGAGAGCATTCATTTACTAAATTAAACTTTCACTGGCATTAGCTTTGCACTGATGTGATCAGAGATGCTGAAGCTTCCTCAAGACTTTGATTTAATTCCACACGAAATAACCAAACAATAGGGAAGCACAGGATCAGTAGTTGTTTGATACTTTGTTGCTTGATGTTTCCAAAATTTACAGTAATGAAAGATCAGTAGAAAGTTAATGTTTAAGAAAGAAAATGTCATCTTAACAATGTCTTTATATAATCTACATATCAGAACTAGTTTAACGAGAATATATTATATGTACATTCATAAAATAGTTCATCCAGATAATCTAAGCCAATTCTTTTGGAGGTAAAAGTGAACACACCTGAAATGTTAATATTGAACAGGAAAACGGTGCACAACTACATTAAGTACAGTAGATTAAAGCTGAACCAGAAGTGGGTCTAAACTTTGCAAAAGATTCTCACACCAATGCGTCAAATAACGCAGCTTGGTCATCTAATCCGATAATTATCTAATCTTTTAATTATGACACTCTACGTTCTCATCTATTGTCAGTTTTGCATGTCAGGGACCGCGTGTCAATACACCTTTGTGACATGGGTAGTGTCTTTTCAAAATAAACTTCTCTCTGTAGAGAATGTTTATTGTAAGCCAACAAAACCACTTAGTTACGTTTAGTTAAAGAGTGTGGTTTAAGTTAAGTTGACTGAATACCGACTCAGGTGACTACACATATGAGGTAATTTAACAGTTGGCCTTGTGTCTCCAGGTAACCTTGTGATCCCAGGTAATTTAAATTATGATTAAAGTGAAGTCTTTCTTGGCTGAAATTGTATGGGTGCAGATGTAATGACTGCATGGTGAATGAAGGGACACATATAAAACTATGACCTCTTTAAAGCAGGGTGTGCAGCTGGGCATGCAACAGAGTTAAAGCTGAACTTGTGTCACAGCTAGCTCCGTATCTTCCTAGCTCTAAGGCTGAACCCACAATGCAAAAAGAAAGAGTGTCTCACAAATTTGGGAAAAACCAGTTTATCGTTTTGTTACCAGTAATGATCCCCTTTCCTCAACCACAGACTGTGTCCTGGAAAGCATTAACTCTTCAGTGGCAGATCCATAATGGATAATCAGCAGCCAGCAGAGTCTCAGCGGTTAATATTGATGCAAGGAAGCGTGTCTTTGTGCTGCCCAGACATGCTGTTAGCTGCCCCAACAATGAAGAGTTTCGAGCCCAAAGCACTTCTAGAAACTCCTGTTCCTCACTCTCTATCACCTTAAAACAGCAGACCGATATTATGTTCACAACAGGTGTTGATTAATTCAGTTCTATAGCTCTCTCAGCACATTTAGCAGTGTGAGAGGCACAGACATGTTTAAGGAAGCAGACGTTGCAATAGAAATACACCAAAATATGTTTCAAGAAATTACAATGTTGTTTAAAAAGTTTTGTTAGAAAGATAGCCAATACATTATCAGATTTTTTTTTTTTTATCTGATATATTCTTCATAAATCCACGTCCTGTCGGGCTCTTACGGGCTTTGAAATGCAATTATTAAACATTATCTTTTTATTGCAAACTAAAGTCTCCAATTTGACTGAAAAAGCACATTTCAATACAAGTGCACTTAATGTCTTTGACATTTAAATACACATAAAGCAATAATTCCCTTACATGGAGTAAAATAATAAATACAATCAAAACTGCTTTGCGGTGGCAGCACGAGGAATGAAATGTAATTTCTGCGTACACCCACACACATCTATGCAAAGTAGTGCGCATGATATAATCAAAATATAAGAAAAAAATGAAAGTCTATAAAGTAAATTTACAAAGTGCTTTGCAGACACATAAAATAAAACAATATCAACCCAAGAACAAATGTAACTAAAATAATAATAAAAAAAAGAAATAAACCGGACGCATGCTGTATAAAGTAAGTTTATGTAGTGTGTGTGTGTGTGTACACATACACATATTGTACATGCCTGTAGTGTGTCTGAGTGTGTGCCAGGGCTTGTAAGTGTCCGTGTGTTTTCTTTTGGTGCATGAGCGCGTGCGTCTTTAAATATTCTAATCGATGTTTACGACCCCTGGCAGGAGGAGGGCTGTCACTGTGCCAGCATCACTGCAGCTGGGGACTCTGCACCCCCCCACCCCAACACACACACACACACACACACACACACACACACACACACACACACACACACCACCTTTCCTCTCTCTCCACTAATTTTCTTCACTCTCTCCCCTTCGACTGCTGCCACTCCTCTTACAGGTTCCTTTAACCTCTAAACATCCTAATTCCATCCTATGTCCTTTCTTCCACCTCTCTCATCCTCTGTCATCATAAGTGTGTTCGTGTTTGTGTGTGTCTGTGTGTGTGTGCGTCTCTCTTTTTGGGTTTCAAATCATGATCCCCCTCTGCTGCTGCAAGGAAAACTCCACCTACTCAGCGCTGTTAATGTAGTCACCGACTGTGCAAGCCTCTCTCTCTCTCCCTCTCTCTTTCTCTCTCTCTTTCTCTCTCTCTCTCCCCCCTCTCACTCTCCCTCTCCTGGGCATCTCCCCCCAACCTTCCTCCTCCTCCTCCTCCTCCTCCTCCTCTTCTCCGAGCATCCACTCTCCTCTCACACCGCTCTCCGTCTCCACTTGCGCTCGCAGCCTCCCGCCTGTTCGCTGCTCTCCGCTCTCCTCTCTCCGCCTATCTTCCTCTATTGCACACACACACACATTCTCACACACACACACACTCACACACACACACACACACACATACATACGCACACACTCACACATGCATGCATACCCTCTCCCCCTCTCTCACTGTCTCCCCTTTCTCTCTCTCAGACACAGTTTGTCCTGTGCAGACTTGAGGAGCCCCGGAGAGGAGATGATGCTGGTGGTGATCCTGTTGGAGCTTTAGTGGTGATTTTTTTTTCTTTTTCCTCTTTTAAAAAAAGAAAAGAAAAGAAAACTAGACACAGAACAATGTTGATGCAACAGCAGCTCTTCCCTCTGCGCTGTGTTGATCTGCCTGCCTGCTGCCTAGAATCAGCCCATTTTGGGGGGATTTAAGCGACAGAGAGTGTGCTGCGCCGGCTGTGCGCTCTGCGGTTCTGGTGCGCTGCATATTCTTCTTCTAGTCCTTCTCTTTATCTCTCCACTGAAGGATGCTCAGTTCTCTCCGCAATCAGGAATATTACTACCACAACTACAAATACTCTCGCTGCTGCTGCCCACTTCTCTGCCCCGACCAGATCACAGTCTGAGGCGCCCTGAAGGGAAGAAGAAGCATGTCAGAGGCAACCGTGTTGCACATGAAGATGAGCCGTCTGCTGCTGGTTCTGCTGGACTCCAGCCTCTAAACCAGACTTGAGATTATCCGCAAAATCCCCAAAAAGGCTCTGATGAAATTTAGGATCCTAAGAGTTCCTTTCTGACAAGCCACAGATTCCCTGTGTCACTGTATGTCGAGGAGCACCAGCTGCTTAACCAGCTCTATGGTTTTCTGACTTGTCCAAGACTGCGATTTTGGCATCTGACTAAGGAGGTAAGGCTGCTTTTACTTTGACTTTGCTGTGTTGCTTCTTTGTGGCATTTTCACTCAGCTCTGCTCGTCCTGAGCAACATTGATTCTGTACTTTGGAGAGGAGCGGCTCAGTCTCAGTGATGTGGCAGATTTTGCTTTGCTGTAATATTCTCTGGGTCTGCGAGAAGCTCCTTTTTAAGAAAAAAGAAGAAAAAAAACTGTGTCCACTGTTGAGCTTCTACTGCATCCCCAAGCTTTGTCTGATTAGTCATGACTGGCAGCACTCTGTCCTGTTTACTATGCATCATTCCGTGTCTGGAGCAGTGTCCCTCACTGTGTGATTCTGCTCAGCAGACGGTCAGAAATGAATGGCACTGCAGCTGAGAAGCCGGAGGTGTTTAGTGTTAAATGGATTGCCAGAACCCCGGAGCATCCAGCGCTTGTTTGCACCGAGTTCATCGTGATCGGTATGCACAGGATTCTGCACCGCACTCAGAGATGAACTGCAGCTATTCTAAGTTCATCATATGCATTTTTTCGAGAGGACAGTTCATTGTATTCATGATTATGATTCATTTTTTTGCCTCTAAAATCTAGATGACTCACTCTGTTTAAGTTTGTAGCCGCGAGGGTTTTCATTTTCTCACATGGCAATAAAAAAGCTGTCATTCCTTTTATTTGTTGGTGTGTTCCTGATAATCATGATCGAATGTGAAGCTTGTTCCTAGATCTACTGTTTGTCAGTGGTTCACCTCATCGTTTGCAAAGGTCTGCTTCGCATCCAGATTGTGCATCATATTTGGAACTCTGCTACACTGTATTTCAGCTACTGCCTGGGTTACTCCCTGATCTGGATGTGAGGTAATTGCATTCAGGGGTTCACTGTACGGTCCGTTCAATGTCAGAGTCTGCGCCAACGGGCGACTTCCTCTGAATCAAGCGCCACACATGACTGAGAAGGGACATCACGTCCTGCATCTGAACCGATGCCTGTCGCTGAGATGTTCACTCACAGATGGTGTTACCGGATCATGCCCGTGAAAGGAAATTCAAACTTAAGGGGTGATTGCATTTCGAGGTCTACTGTAGTTTCTGGATCGCCGCTCTTTGACATTTGTAGAACAAATTACTCAAACGAAAGTCAGTGGATGGGGAGACCTGTTGGAGAAACTTTTGATAAATGTAGAAAGACATCCTGCTTGGATCAAATGCTCTGAAATCATTTCCAGATGCATTTATGGTCCCTCTATCCTGCTTTAGTACAATATGCAATGGACCAACGCTCTCTCTCCAATTGAATAACACGACAAGTCATTTTGCATGCAAAAAGAACAACTTTCTTGCTTCACGCTCATGATTTGTACGCCATTTAGTCTGTACTGACTACTATGTAAACTCATCCACGTGAATATACGACCCTCTGAGCAAGTGAGGAAGTATAAGATGTAAAAGAGCCCACTTATGGTGGTCAGGTGGGGAGGTGGAGCGGTCAAACAAACACAGGACTTCCAACCAGGAGACCGGTGTCTCACAGTGTTGTGTTTTTTTAAGTGACATGATTTTTTCACTTGTCTTGTTTCGTTACGTATTTTACTTGACAACTTAACCATGATGTTTTTCCCAAACCTAACTCTTTTCATGGTAACTACATGACACTCAAAAAGCCTAAAATGCTTTTGTGACAAACGGAAATACTTTCCTATTTTTACACCTTCCCATCAGATCGGGTTAAATGGCTGTATGTAGGACTGTTGGGAAGATGTAGCTTGAAGTGACAGAGTTATAGCAAATCACTGCAGTGCACTTGTCATGGAAACTTAAATAAAAATGTCTTACTTCTAACTATCCTTATGGTAAACGTTTAACAAAAAAGAAAAGTCAGTGCATTCGACACTTAATTTTCTCAGTTGGTTGTACTTGCAGTTCAAGGCTTCATCTTTGCTCCATCACTTTGTTAAAAAGAGGACAAAAACTTGGATTTCTTCAATTAGTTTTCGGTGGAAACAAAGAGAGGTTTTGAGAGCGCATTGTCATGTAGGCAGCAAAAGAGTGCATACTGAGTGCAAAAACCTTAATAAGTCAGTGGGGAAACAAAAATGCTCTTGCCCAGCATCAAAACACCAAATGAGGGAATATGTTTTGGAGGAATGGTGTTCATGCCTCTTGTCGCGTTCCAGACTTGGAGAATCTTTGCCATAGGGCTTAAGACAACTTTCAAAAGCACTATCTTGTTTTTATCTTTCTTTTGTCAGTGGGGTGTAGCTGTAAAGCAGGATATGTATGGTATAATGTTTTGTGGATGAAATGATGCAAAATAAAATAAAAAAAGGGCTTGAATGATGAAGGGCAGTTGGGGGATTTGTGGGCACTGTTGGAAGCTGTACCAAAGACAGGGAATGTATCTGTGCTTTCAAATGTTGAAATTCTGTAATTACAGCAACCTTTTACTAAGCTAGCTCTGCCCTCGCTGTCAGCTGCATGACCAACCATGACTTCGAACAGTGATGGAGGAAGTTTGAACCCACTTACAATACGCCCTGTCTGGCATGTTCAGTCGTACAATGCCTTTGCACCAGAGTATTTCTCGTGTTAATGGTTCACTCAGACATGGTCACTCAAGGCTACCACAATAGCGTCCGCCTGTACATTGTGCAGTGGTGTTCATTTTGGAGTTGTTTCCGTTGGATTACATTTTGCCTTTAATGGATGATAGAATTTTGCTGTAAAAAGAGTGTGATATTATTAGAATTATGAATAAATGAATAAATCAGTCACGTGTTTTGCTGCTTTTTTGCAAACAAACGTTGATTGAAAGTCATCGACAATTCTAATTATCGATGTATCTTTTAAAGTAACTCATCAAGCAACACTCACAAGGGCAACGTTAACGTATAATGTAAATCAAGCTGGCCTCCTTAGCATGGCGCGCTAGCATGCTAGCGCAAAAGATGAAGTAAAACTGAGGCTGATGGGAATGTTACTTGTTTTGTACGTATTTATTCATTTTTAATGAATTCTACCTCTTGATGGAGCTTGCTTTCAACACATGGACCCCGATGAATACTACAGTGAGAAAATCAAAGAGAAGCCCGAAGCTTTATGTGAACAAAACGCAAACAAAACTGAAGTTTCTGTGAGGAGAGATAGATAAGGGGTCAAAGGAGAATGGGAGGTGCAGTGAATGAGAGGTATAAAGCAGAGAGAAAGAGGAGGACGGGGAGGTGAGAAATGAAGAGGCAGGAAATCAAGGAAGGAGCCATAGACGACGAAGGGAGCCAGAGATGAGTGAACAGTGGATCTGCAGGTGTTGATCGAGTGTCACAGAGAACAAAGTCCCACGTCGGAAACCAAGGCCGCGATGACTGGCGCTCAGACAAGACAACCAGTCACGAAAAAGAGTGATGCATTTTTGGGAAAGGTGTAGTGATGAATACTGCAGCAAGGAGCAGAAGAAGCTCTGGGGTGTTTCTCTCCATGACGCTCCCTCCACCTCAGCAAGCACTCATGAATTACGTAGGCTTAAAACTAGCCCGTACACACTTCAATTATACGTACACTCTCACACACACACACACACAATGCATAACTACATTAGAGCGCAGAGGGCGTCACCTAAAAGTCAGTAAAGTTGATTTGGAGCCAGAGGACGAGCGGCTGCGTCCTTGAGCGTCTCAGCACCTTAAACAAATCAACTCATTTTAGTGGTCAGCTGACAGCCTTCACTGACCTTGTTTAGTCGTGGGATACACTCGTTAAAAAGCGCTAGCAGTCGAATGGATAGAATTTTTTCATTTTTTTTTATCTGTTTGCTTTCTTTGATAAGAAATGTGACCTTAAAATATGTTTAAGTCGAATGGAAGTAGGTAACGGACGTGTGAATCCGCAATGGCTGCGATCCCGTACGCGCATGCTTCCACTCGTGCATGCATTCACACTCTCTCACACACACACACACACACACACACACACTTGACATCAATGGCAGATGTCAGCCTCATAGATAGAAAGTTGCAATGATGCCTCCCGCAAGAGTCTATGACAAATGGTTCATGACACGCACATTTTAACACATTAAGCGCTTTTTTGTGATATCCACTCTTACTGTCACACCCTCTTTTTGCCAATTGCCATGAAACACAAACACACACCTTCGCACCTCCATGCCTAATTTCAGCCTCCCAGGGCGAAAACTGTGGTCGCCAATGGGTGGGACATTTTTTGTTGACTGACCAGTCGCGGCTAATTAACCTACTGAAAGCCAGCCAGTCTTTTCAAGACTGGGTTTGTTAAGTTTGATTATATTACATTTGATTATGATTTATAGCAATGTATATAAACCTTTATTCTAAGCAGATATTTTGCCTTCTACAGCTGTAATTAGTTAGATTGCAACCCTTTATTAATGTGCATTTACCCATGTGGGCGACTGTGGCTTAGTGGTGAGCAGGGTCCTTCTTCAATCGGAGGATCGGCGGTACGATCCCCAGCTCCACCAGCCCATCTACATGTGTCCTTGGGCAAGACACTTAACCCTACATTTCTCCCGTAGCTGTCCCTACGGTGTGTGAATGATGTCATGTAGTGTCAAAGTGCTTTGAGTGGTCGGAAGACTGGGAAAGCGCTATACAAGTATAGGTCCATTTTACCATGTGTCAATCATGCCATGAGAAGAGTCTGTTGTTTTTTGTTGAATAGAAATGAATACTCCTGGAGTTACATTCCTTAATTATTGCTTCATTTCTTTTCTGCTATTCCAGTATTTTCTTCCACATTTCTTACCTTCTTCCCATCCTACATTTTAGTTGTCCTTGTTTTCAGACTTTGTCTTTTGTTGGTTTTGATATTCTTTCCTCCCTCCTTCAGTTTTCCCGCCTTTTCTTCTGTCTTCCGTTGCTTTCATTTATTACCTCCTGCCCAACCTTCATTCCTCTCCTTCCACCGTAGTGTCTATGTACTTTATATGTCTGTATGTGTTTATCTGCCTAGTCGTGTCTTGTCTCCATGTCCAGTCCCCTGTCCAATTAGCCACTCGAACATCGCATCTCCTCATAGACAACACTACAAAGACAATAACAGCTTCTCTGAATCCACTTTGAATATTCCTTCGTATTCTTTGTCAGTAAATCTTTGTGCATGCGTATGCATACGTGGGATTGTGTGCGCATGCATGTGTGCAGGGATGCTCTCTGGGGGGCGGAGGAAACTGGAGGCTTACTTTCTTTCAACTAATTACCCAGCAACAGTCCCCACTAATTGTCAGGGCCTCACATGTATTTGATATCTTTAAATATCCAGCAGCATGAAGTCACATAAACGAAGCAGGGAAACGGTGAGAGGGCGGTGAGGCCAGAACAAAGCAGCCAGTCCGTGGATCTGCTTCGAAGCTGTGTACAACCCATAACCTGCAAGGTAACTGCTGCTGGATGGGGATGCATCTCTTCAGAGGATCTGCCGGGTTATTTGAAGGGAGAAGGCACTCTGCATTAAACATCAACATAAAATGTACTGTGCATCATTTTGACGTTGATGCTGAGTAAATATACTGTCGCATCAAAATGAAAACTGAGACGTCAATGGCTCCCTGCTCGCTGAAATATTTATTTGAAACTGGCACCCACAGTAAAGAGAATGGACGTAATATGAACACCGGCGTCTAATGTAACCCAACACAATTGTCCCACAACCAACAATACATTCATGAAGGCGCAATAACCGGGGATGTATTGATTCAGTTTGTAGATATATCAAATGGTAAATGTCAGCGGCCTCTAAGCCCTCTGACAGAGAGAGGGCCTACGATGAATTAAATGTAAATGTGAAAAGTATTACTTCTCATTCTATATTTATTTATATTCTCAAAATAATTCACCATAAACAATTTTATGTTTCTTAGTCAATATTAACCTTCACCACTGCGGTATGTCTGTATTGAAGAACTCCAGCACAGAATGTTATTGGCCTTCCTAATCGGAGTTATCAGTGTTCATCCGTACCATTCTAATGCTTGAGATGGGATTGTTGTGAATTTCAGCAAAACAACTTCAGGTTTATAAAAGCACTTGGTTAGGTTTAGACAAAGATTATGGCTTGGGCTGAAATAAACATAAGCTTTTTACGTAAGTTACGTAACTAAGCGGAGTTAGTGGAGTACATACATTATGTAACAAAAGTACGGTAAGATAATTCAACATAAATCTTTGGTTTCACGTTGTACCCCAAATTTATTTTTCCAAGGATGGCAAAGTCACAACCCTCCCTACTCAGACTGGTTTAGACTGATGAGCTCATGGGTAGCGTGGTCTGCCTGCAACTGCAAGATAGCAGGTTCGATTTCTGGTCTCCCCATAGTTTGCATGTCAAAGTGTCCTTGAGCAAGACACTGAACACCCAGTTGCTCCCTAGGGGCTTCCCAGCAGCTCACTGCTCCTAAAATGCTAAGGAATGGGTTAAATGCAGAGGTTAATTTCCATGTATGTATATATGTTAAAAAAAGTTCACTTTATTACATTTGTCATCTTGTTTTTATACTTGTGAAGCTTTAACCGACAAGGGAACCTCAGTTGAATCAACATATACCAGGTGCATGATGCAAACATTGAAGCTTAATTCAGGAACTCAGTGATGGTATACAGCCCTACTGGTTGCCTTTAATGTTTTGGTTGGTTGGATTTAGGCATTAGGAGTGATAATGGTTAGGGTTAGGGTAAATATATCACTGCAAGCCAATCAGAGGCAGATAAGGGCGGTCATGCCTTCGCCATCTTAGGAAAGAAAATATTGCACACAAACAGCCATCTCCTTCGGGAAAGCCCTGTGTTTGTGGTTGGCACCATGTTCTTTGTATTCAAACCCACTAGTAGGTGTAGCAGGTCCCTTCTAACCCGTATCTATCTATGAGGCCGCTAACCAACCTCTGAAAGTCAGGCTTCTTTTATCAATAAGGCAAGCTAACAAGAGCTTCACCCTTCTAGTAAATGTTTATAGCTTGCTGGTAATAGTATTCCTGCTCATGACTGAAAAGTATGAACCTGTGAAGATTGGCCGTCCGAAAAAGTTGTTTTGCCAGCCGGGGAATTTTTAGATGGTGTTTGGTAAAATAAATAAATAAGTGACTTCAGATTTTTGCTCTGTTTATTATCCCACTTAGAGGGATTTCCCGATTAAAGATATTGGTCCAGTGTTATTATACACATTAGTTCCGCAACAGTTTAAAAAGACTATGAATATGAATATTTATGCCGCTCTATAGTTCCGGTTTACAAGCGTTGATATAGTGTGACCATTTGTACATTATTATTACTAAAACATCATAACGAGAATGTTGTTCTCAATTAACATGGCTTAATAATATAGTAATTTAAGCTTGTACAGTAAAATAACAGCATAAAGATCCCACTATGCAGATGCGTATTGATTGTGATGCGGTTCCAACTGTGTTTCCAGGCTTGGCCCCAAACAGTCAGTCAGCAGAAGAGACAGAACTGACAATAAAATTCAACACAGCACATTACAAAAGTAAACCTGCTGTTCACAAAATTCACTGCTTAGATCCATTTTGTGGACTGTGAATAAATCTGATTTACAGCAGTGGCACTATGTGTGCAACCAAAGGTGATAACACACAGATAACACATCTTTTCGTTTCCAGATTGCTGATCAGTAACACAAACACAAACACGATACAAATGTATATCTGCTGCGTTATTTCCCAGAACAAAATGTCTGAAGTGGGAATGGAGGCAGGAAAACTTGAGGGTCGTTTACAGTGGCTGCTGCTATCTACACGGCTAATGCAGGGAAGACAAATGCATGAAACAGGACTTTTATTTTGCTTACAGCAGCACTAAAACCTGGATGCTTGAAGCAAAACATTTAATATGTGGGAAAAAAGGCAAATAAACAAATTGCAAGTAAAAATGGAATTGATTTTATGTTGTGTGCTGACAGATGGTTCTTTAATGCATCTTCCTTGAGGTCTTTATGTGTGCATGTCCTCAAATCTGTTTCTAAATAAAATGGTGGTCTTGAGACCTTTATAAAAGGACAGGCGGAGCAAGCTGAGCAAGTCTCTCCCATCTCCTGTCTTCTCCATAAATAGCTTTATCTCCCCCTGCCACTGAGCGATACTGACATCCGGCATTAGCAACCTGGAACTGATTTCACTTAAGAGTTTGAGTCCTTGTTGGAATTGATTTGTCTAGTAGGGAGGAACAAAAGCCAACACATAGGTCCAACCGAAGGTTAGAAAACTCGAATGCGAACGGACAGACAGCTGTGCAGAGAGACAGACAGGCAAGTGCTTGAGGGAGCCGATAGGCTTTTGATCGCCTAAATAGAGCAAATAGATTCCATAATGAGCCCTGTCACATAAATACATGCTGAGAGGTGGGGGCCAAGGGGAATCTCTAATGCCTGATCGCTCTACATAGATTCCTCAGGGCCCACGCGGTTAACACGCTGAAAGGGAGACTTACAGCTTTTTGAAAAGGTGTCACCTATTCTTGGAACAGTTGACAGCTTTCAGTATGGGTAGAGTCGAGGATTTGCTGGTCAAAACACGTCTAGATGTCTGGGATGAAACTGAACAAATTGCGGCTTAAAGTGGAACCTTTCAGACACCTATGCTATAAGTGCCAATCATATAGATGAATTCTTCCGGAGGCTCCACCAGGCATCCAAATCAGTACATGCTAACACTGCATTCGAACGTATATATAAAAAGGACCGGCTTCAACATGAACTTGTCATAAGAATTTTGTTGGATCGGTTATGTGCAACCTAGACATCTAAAAAAAACATCCCTTTACAACCAAATTTAGCCCAGCTTTAAACGAGACATCGATATGATCATTAACATTGGAAGGACCAGTGTGTAGCATTCAGGGGGATCCATTGGCAGAAATATTACATCCATGTTTTAATTAGTGTGTAATCACCTGAAATTAGTTTTCTTAAGCTTGAAACTAGCCCTTTATATCTACATAGAGATCGGGTCTTATTCCACGTTGCACCGCCATGTTGCACCGCCATGTTGCACCGCCATGTTGCACCGCCATGTTTCTGCTGTAGCCCAGAGCGGACAAACTAAACGCTTGCTCTCTGGAGAGGGCCACCACAGGTTCCTGGGCAAGCTTGGAAAGGGATGCGTTAGCTTGGGTGTATTCAGATGGTTGCAATCTGTAACCTGAGAGTTAGATTATCCTAAACACCCGGTCATTTAAATCAATAAATGAAAACATAACTTGCAGAAGTAAGTTTTGTTCTCAGCCAGGTATACGCAGGTTGAGTCATGCATAGGTGGGAAAACAATTATGCGTAGAGGTCCATCTTTACGTAGCCTGAATCAATATCACACATACTTGTATAATAACTGCTAATATCACAGAAAATATGGTTCTGTATTTGTGTAAGCAGAACCATCTGCACTCGCGTCTGGACGGGATCAACACACCTGCACCTGTATCGATAATTCATAAGTCAAGCTCTGTTGAGACATTTGGCTGCTGCTGATGTTGCGGTTCTGAGGTAAAGTCGACTTCATCAACATTTCATGACGGTCCCGGCAGGAAAATGAGTTTCTTGGTTTTAAGTTTAATGATGCATGATTGTCATTGTGTCAATTTTACTCACTTTCACATTGTGGAATCTGTTAACCTGTAATCTGGCGTTTCTTTGAATGACTCACAAAAGTGCACGACACCATGATGTGGATTTGTTGGAAAAAAAGAAAATATATATATCTTTAGAAGAGTTCTTAGGAAGTCAACAGATGCTCTGAAGCAGAATAATGTAACATTGCAGTACTGGAGAGTAACAATTGCTGCACATAAGATAATTGTTGAGCTTTTTTATTTGTTTGTTTTCTTTCCATTTTTTCGTTACCTTTGTTAGTCTCCTCTGATATCTCTTCATTGTTACTGGAGTTTACAGAAAATAAATGTGAGGCAATAGAAAATACAATACATCACAGCAAAACAAAATAAAAACTGGATGACAAATAAGTGCATCATATTGTGCTCAAGTATTTTTGTGAATTAATGTAACCTAATGCAGAACTTCCATTGGAACTCTGCTGTTGATAAGAATCCATCCCTGGCATTCTCCATCGCACAAACTGTTGCAATGCTGTTAAGCCTGTTCGCGTTTCCTGTCTCTACTCCGTCAGGTAAAGCGGCGACCTAAATGTGAGTCCGGGGAGCTGTCCTTTGAAACATGGGCCCCTTTTTGGCAATGAATTACAGTACGGCTGAGATGTTTGGTGCGGGGCTAAAGAACGTGAATGGATTTGTTTGTCAAAGGGGGTGAATAATTCTGATGAGCTATTGATTGTTGTAAATCAAGACATAAGTCACCTTGGTTAAGGGCAGCGGGGCCCCTGCTGATAGATTGTATGATGTCTATATGATTATTGAAGCTTGAAACAAGGCATTGAAA
Organism: Ophiodon elongatus; assembly: GCA_016806645.1. Taxonomy (NCBI): domain Eukaryota; kingdom Metazoa; phylum Chordata; class Actinopteri; order Perciformes; family Hexagrammidae; genus Ophiodon; species Ophiodon elongatus. The sequence continues at coordinate 2,202,039 of JACSYO010000527.1, forward strand.
TATGAGCACTTTGCTGAATGGCTGTTTAAACTCATCATTCACTGAGGGGATTTTATTGATAAGTTCATGGGGAACACAATTGCTGAACACTAACAAAAGGGCTCGAAAGTTGTTGTTTTTTTAATTTTCACAAAAGGTGTCACACTCTGACACACAGCATCGGTGGCTTTAAGGCGCTACAGAAAAAGCGGGCCGTGTTTTCAGACAGGGGTGTGGGGAGCATTGCGTAATCAGCATACCATGAGTAGTCGACTGTGTGAACGCCAGCGGCTCGTGAAGGATGGTTATTGTTTCAGAAAGAGAGCGTGAACGGAGGGGAGAGGGAGAGCGAAAAAACGAGTGGAGGGAGCAAAGGAGCAGTTCGAAAGGCAGAAAAATAAAAGAGACAGAAACTTGAAAGCGACAATGATATAGAGCTTCTGAGATATAAAGGAAGGGAACAAAACAAAGGAGAGGGGAAGACAAAACTGCAGCAAATGAAAGCAAAGCAGAGAAGATTAAAGAGGTTGACAGAGTCAAAGTGAAATGGGAAAGCGAGAGAATGAGAGACGAATAATGAAGGAGACTGATGGCGAAAGTGGGGAGAAAGAGGGCAAATCCAATTAGATTTGGCTTCAAGAAGCCTGGTGTCTCATCATATGTGTCGGTCATTGGTGGGACAAAACTCAGACTCACCCCATCTGCACTTTCAGCTCTTCTCCCTCAAGTTTCTCCTCAGTTAGTTTGTGACAGTCAAACACAAGTCTTTTTCTTTTGCTAAATGTGTTGTTTTAAGTGACGTTTCTGATAATTCTCATCTTTCCCTCACGTCTCAATCACACAGTTGTGACAGCCCTGCTTGTCATGCCTGCCGTTTTCCTGCGTCTCGTGTCCGGTTGCGGCGTCACCAGCGGTGTGGGACGCACCTGGACCCGGTGCTGTCCAGTGTGCACGGCGAGGCCCGGGTCAGCGTTCGGTCTCCTTGAGTTCTCCTCGGCCCACACTCTCCTGAGTTGTGGCGGCTGTTAAATTGTGTTTCTGCCAGGAATACACATCCTCACTCATCTATTGTTTGCATATCGACTGACCTTTGGTGTTGCCTCATTGGGTGCCCTGTTGGACGCCGGCCATGATTCAGAACGTTCCTTGTTTGTTGTTCGGCTCATTCCCAAACTCTCTCTACCCTCATTTCCTTGTCATCTTCTTACAATCTGCTTTGGCATAACATGGCACAACAAATACTCACAAAAAATAGTACTAAATATGACTTCAATAAACTCATTATGCCACATTGTTTTTCTTTGTCACGGTCAAAGAAAGGACTGTGACGTCTTTAGATTTTCTTTTGACACAGTTAGCATTTCTGTAGATTTTGTTTTATTTTCCTTCATGCTACTGTTGCTGCTGCTGGAAGTGGTTGTTTTCATGCTGTTATATTAATAGATTGATAATAATTAAAGTGGACATGTGTGAAAATCTGCAGCTCCTTGGTGTTTGCAGTATTAGCATTTTGTGTGTGTTGCGGCGTCACCGCCGTTGTGTGTTTTTCTCGATATGTGATGTGTTTAAATCTTTATTCCTGAATATGTATGTGTTGGTTTGCTCTCGGAGCCCTGCCATAACTCCACATCCAGAGGAGGAACTCGTATAAACAGCGTGAGCAGATACTTTACCGACCATTATTTGTTGCGGGAACGTGGATGTGCATCAGAGCGCGCGCGCGTGCGCGTGCGTGCGTGCGTGTGTGTGTGTGCGCGCGTCCTAACGCACGCTCAGCGCTCGAGCACTTTCACGTCCGGTGGCGTTTACATGAAAGAGGAAATCACTGCCGGCTTCAAGACATGACGACTGCACCCTGAGCCGCCAAGAAAATTAAATGAGTCAGGATGTAAAAATATATTCATTATTTGATTTCCATCTCCTGACACCGGCCACTGAATCCCACACTGTAACCGGCTCAGCATAAGAGCCCCTGGCGCATGTGCACAATAAAACTGGCGTATCATTTGAATGCAGATGTTACTGGCAGAAGCTGAATATAATGTCAGCCAGAATTGAGGCTCTTGTTTATTTTTATTTTTTTTATTTTCTAATAAGTATTATGGCAACATAATAAGCCGTGTTTACTGACTGGAACGCCAGTGGAGTGTGAATGTGCTTTTCTAGTGGGTCAGTGGTAATGTATCTGCGTATAAATGTTTATTTATATGGACATGTGCACAGTTTGCTCCTGTGTGTCTGTGCATGGTTTTATTGTTTACCCGAGGGCAGAGTTAGCCACATGGATCCACAGCCTAAATCGCTGAGGCCAGCAGTATTGGGTGCTCATATCGACTGTATGAGTGATGGTCAGATCCACCTGTTGAATGGATGGCTGCTTTGACTAATGACTGCGTGGATTTTTTTATTTTCTTAACTCCGATTTCGTCAGGATGATTGGCGCAAATTAAAAGATATGGAGACGGAGAGGGAGACGAGCGGAGACGAAAAATGGGTAATTATCTAAAAAAGATCCACAAATCCTCGGTGGGTATATTTCAAGTGCGCAGCAAATAGTTGGGTTGATGTTTTTAGTGTAACAAAAGTGAAAATCCCCCTCTCGGTCCCCATACCCAGCCCCGTATCCCTGTTCCAATCTCTCCAACATCTAGTCAGACGTTCGTCACTCACAAGGCGCTACAGATACGACCAATCAAAGCACATTTGAAGGCGCCTGTTTTGTCCATCACGAGCAAAGTCAGGAAGGTTTTCTCTTCCACTGTCGTTTCCTTGGATCCAGCTCCTTCAACAAAAAACAAAGAAAACAATACGGAGTCAAGAGAGTAGGATGTTTTACTGTAGTTGGTTTTGTCAGCAGACAGATGCTGCAGGAGAAAATATCTAATTAATCTACTCAGTTGAAAAAGAACCGTCTGAAGGGACTGGGTGAAAAGCATGTGTGACTTAATTGTGATGGAGGATTGGCTTGGATCAAGGTTTGGGAGGCCCATGCAAGGGAATTGAAAAAGAATGAGCTCAAGAGTGATTATATCATTTTCAGAGTTGATGTTTTTGTTAATGTTCCATTTTAGCACTGTAAGCACTTGGGAAACTACCCAAGAGAGCGCATAAGCCGTACTGTTGAGTGCCAAGATGGAAATTATATTTACAGTATCATTTCCCTGAATGCTGAACTAAATAATACATTTCAAATGAATGAATGATAATAAAATGTTTTTTTTTTTTTTTTTAAATCCAGTGGTCCTCTGATGCACATTTTAGTTAACCACGCAAATCTGTCTTTAGGCCAATTTCAAGTATCAAGTAACTAATTTATGAAGTGGCTTTTTTTTTTTTTGTTTTCTACTAAATTCAAGAAGTCATTCTACAGTCTGCCCTGAATTTAACCTCACTTTAACCCACCCTCCATGCTCCTCAGTACAGTTGTGCTGTCTACGATTTAACTTTTACATTGGCATGGTAAAAATAAATAATTAAAACAAGCATGTGCTCTATATGTTAAATTGGATTGTTTTAGAAGAAACCACACACAAACTCCAGTAGAGTCCCCATATTTTTAGAATTGCAGTTGCCTAATGCAATGGATTTTTAACTGTATTTATCTTGGCTTCTCCAGCGTGTTAGTCATCTTTCTTGTCGTGACGGGTGATTTACAGTTTACATGAAGTCAGACATGACGGGAGGCAGCGGGACTCTCCCCGTTTTCAGCCGTCTTCTGGCCACAGCTGCTCTTGTGTTATGAGTCGCTCTCCACCAGGATTTGTTTCTCAAACAATTCCTTCAACTCTTTCTCTGCCGGTGGCGACCTTTTATTTTTTTTTCATCTTTTGTTTATTTTCTCTCAATCTGTTTTTTCTCAATATCACTCACTGGGTTTATCTTTTCTACCGGGCCCCAACATGATGATTTCGCTTAAGGTGTGTCTGTTAGTCACTCCACTACCTTAAGGGGAAGGACGGATAGAATTTCCAAAAGTATACACCATTTACATATTATACTGTACAAGTGCTCAGTCAAAAGTGAAGCCCCCAAGGTCTGACAAAAGCTAATTCATTGAAAACTGATGCATTTGTTTGTGATATGCTGCAGTGAAGCAATTACTTGGCAGCACAGATATTCCTCAGGATAGTATAGAAAGGCTTTCCACGTATTTAATTGCTGCTGTGCGGCACATTTGGTATCTGTCACATAATGCCACATGATGCCACAATTCGTACATTTTTGCATTCCTTCCCACTGTTTCCTATTGCCTCTAAACTATACTGTAAAACAGGGAAGGCGCTTATACAGTACATGATCAAACACACCCACTGGTGGTTTTGTTCATTCCAGCATAATTTATACCATGGGGATTTGTGTAGCCAACGCTCTTTATTCTACATTTCATGCTGCTCAACCACTGAAACATCGGTGCTGAAATCATAACGTGACATGCAACATCTTCACGCATCCAACAGTTATTTAGTAGAAGACGTAGGTGTCAAAATGGTAAACCAGAGGTACTGTAGGGTGCCTGGAGCATCCAAAAAAAAGGGCCTTGTTAAAATGTAAATATGTCCCCGAACAATTCAGAATAGGCCTCAGAAAAAGAAAACCATATGGTGAAGAAGTTGCTGCTGTCAAGGATTTCACACAGCAGTCCCAGTCAGTAGTGATACATTATGTCAGGCTCTTGTCCTAAGGACTGTACTGCGTTTGCAGTGCTGTGGCAGCTTCCTGTCACATGCCATCAGATACATCAGGGTCTGGGTGAACGTCCACTTTGTCCTCACAGTGAAACCAGCAGGTGTTCTCCATCCCTGTGAGTCAGCAAGTCTTTCAGCTCTGCAGCAGAAGATTGCCCACAATCCTGTTTTTTATGTTGTTGTTTTGTTATTCTCTTCCACACAGGATAAATCCGTTGTGGTTAGGGAGCTGCTTTTGTTCCATTGTAAACGGCAAAGGTGCAGGACTAAAAGTAATGTGTTACCAAAATGGATCCCATGTTGTGTGTGTGTGGGCATGTTTTAACAATCTTGTGGAGACATAACTGAGTTTCACAGTCACATTGCCTTCATTATGGGGAGAAAATGCACGTGCCTATAATGTATATCATTACATTTTAGGGTGAAGACATGGTTTAAGCTTATGGTGAGTGTCAGTATATGTTAGGGATTATGGTTGATTATGGTATAAATACACAGTATACGTATATATACATATACATATACATGTTTGTGTTTTTGTGATCCTTACAGGGACATGGAAGTGTGACATCAATGACACTTACACACACAAAAAAAAAAAAAAAACAGGTGATGTAAAGAGGAAAAAAGCAACAATTATCTCTACATATTTCTGCAGTACTAGCTGGATAAAATCACAAATAATGAGAGCACAGATAACAGCTTGAAGAGAGAAATAGCAGCAGTTATCTTGAAGCGTTACTTACAAACACTTTCTTTGAATGCACCGAACATTAGAAATAATCACTGAAAGTGCCGCAGTGTTGCAAGGGTCCTTCTGCGAGCCTCATCTCACCTTCTCCAGAGGGGTTGATCCATCCCACCTCTCCACCATGGGGAACTGAATGAAGCAGAAGTGCTCAAAAAGGGCCCTTATTAAAACACTCCAGCACTCATTTCCTCCTCTCATGGCCTCCTGCCTGCGGCCATAACACCAGCGACTGCAAGCTGCCTCTTCTGACCTGCACAGGTGCTCCAGTCATACTCTCTTGCCAAAAAAGAATTTGCTAATTTTGACTCCAGGCTCTTGCTTTGAGTTTTACGATGTGGAATTAAAAGACTGAGGGAGGGAAATAAAGTCTTGGATTCTAATTAAGGGAGTTTTGCGCGTCCCAGGGAGAGATGATTATAGAGAATAAAAGCTTTTAACAAGCATGGCATAAGGTAATCCATTGCCATCACCCACCACATCCCCCATCTAGAAGACAATACAGGCAGTAAATGATGCCCCGGGCATGTCAGATTGATTAGCTGGAATTCAGTAACAGCACAATCAAATTGAGAGCCAGGACTATCGGGGCCACCACACTTAATCTAATAGACAAATAATAAACTTGGAATAATGGTGTTTGTGTGTGTGTGTGATTCTACTGTCAATCCAGGTTCTCTCTCCGTCCCTTTGCAATATATTAGAGTGTGTATTGCTTTTACGACTTTAAAATGTGACTTTTCTGTCACCTTTAATTCTGTTAGCAGTTGGATGTTTTGTTTCGTAGCTCGAAAATTTAAATATCCAGTCCACATCAGTGAACTCACTTTTTGTCTTCTTTTTTTTTGCAACAATTAACGAAAGGACAAATTGCTAACTTTCAAACATAAATATGTGGTCTAAAAAAACAGGCTAATAAACAATTCTATAATACCCCTTCCATTTCCATGCTAAAAGTATCCTAATTACACTTTTTGTCCTTCGTTTTCTGAGATGTCAGCACAGTTAAGAGGGTTTGCAATTGGTTAAAGGCACAAGTTCCTCAAAGTTTCCCAAAGCTGACATCGTTTGAAATGACCTGATCTTGGTCCGAAAAATATCCCTTTAATTTTATTTGATGAATTCTGTTTTGACACTTTAAAAATAAAAAACTTGCAAATGATGGTAACGTTAAGATTCAACAACCCAGCTCTGTAAAACAGTGAGAAGTGAGAAGTCACCTTCACGTCAATATCAGCATGCTGTGATGATATTATAAATTGCTATCCGGTTGGTTGTCCACATCTCAATATATGCAGCAATAAAATCTGCCAATGAACTCTTGTCTTCCGTAAATCGTTTCTGCAAATCACAATTTACATATTGAAATGGGAGATAATGTGGATTGGGCCCAGTCTGGAAAATGAGTCATGCAGCTGAGTTGCATCAACAAATATCTGTGATGCAATTGTTTCATTAAACCTTTATTTAACAAGGCAAAAGTATCACTGTGATTAAAGCTACTCTTTAATAGGGGCCTTGCTAAGAGGCCTGCATAAAAAACAGTATTACAGCCATAAAGACAACATAAACGGGGCAATAATACAGTCACACTGAGTATGAAAGAGCATAAAGATTATTTTGTGAGAACATATATAAAAGTTATAGGTTTCTCAAATGTGCATTAAAATACATTAGGGACAACAACAAAAAAAACAGTGCACTAAATTGCTGATTTCCAGTTACAGTTGACTTGAGCAACCATTGCACACGGCTGATTTAACCCTCACCAGCATGTTTGACCATTTAGTTCATTCTCACTGTGGGCTTCCGTGCTACCAGCAGGTACGTGGATTATTGTGCAAACCACGGGACAAGGTTATGAATCATCCATTACAGCACATTAAATGGTTATATAATGCTATTAAAGGCGTGTAGGATTTTATTAAACGCAGTGTTGTCAAACAGAGTGGGATTATGACGTGGGTGACGCCACGCTCTGTTAGCCACTTTGAGCTGCTTTCAGTCAGTATATTCCTTCGGTGCTTGCTGCTTGTGAATGAGACTGACAGTATTCATGCTCAGGCTGGATCCCAGATGATGTGGTTTGCCGTTCACGAAGTGCAACGTGTGTATATGTCTAAAGAACTAACAAAATGTGAGTGCAGGATCAAAAACATATCCTGCATAATCTGTCGCCCGCATCCAAACCCTCTTAGAGTGTTGTGAATGCATATATGTGGAGATTTTTTTAAATGGAGAGACAATTAGCCACAATATCCGTGATCACTTTGTTATTAGACTACGAACTTCAATACCGACATGTGAGGTTCCCATCCCAGTTTCTTAACCATGAAGCCAATCTTTCCCTTATCTCAATTTGCTACTTGCCTAAAGTTAACAATAATTCAGACCATAGACATAGAAAAGGAGTAGAATGGACGTTCCCAATCAAATCAATGTAGCAGGATGGTCCGAGTGGCGGCCATTTGTTTGTGTACCGTTGCCATTGAGACCGTTTGAGGGCTAGCTTCCCTATAAACCAAACCGACTTTGAAAATGAGCCGGACAGCAGGCTGGTGGCCACCTGAGACCGTGCGTAGTCGCCATAAAAACTATCGCCATTTTCTTTTGTACAGATGAGCACAAGAAACAGTTCAATGTTCATTCTACTCCTGTTCTATTCTTGTGGTTCAACCATAAGGGACGCCATCTCAGAAGCTTTGTCTTTTGAACACAACCGATTTCACTGTTTTGGTGCCAAGCGCTGTTGGAATAAGATTTTTAATTGGGATTCCCACTGCTGCTGATGATGTGCACACACAGATACACAAATTTGACGCCGTTAGGAACAGCAGAGTCACACCTTTGATGCCTATAATCCTCTGGAAGAGCATGTGAGACTTGCAGCCATACGGCAGAGGCACTGTAGATAATAGCATAAGAGGGCTCACTTCATAAAAAGAAAAGGGATTCACCGGGCAGAATTGTAATACAGAGGATCCATCAGGTCCCGGCATCGCTGTGTTCGAGTGGTTTTCTTCATTCAAAAACTCTGCGTTCTGTAAAAGAAGAAAGGATGAGAGCATCAATGATGAGAGCGGCGCTCTGTTTCGGCGGATGCTGGAAAACAAACTTGTTAGGAGTCGCGCGGCTTCTGACTTTCATTTGTCCTCCGGATAGAGCTGATTCGCAAATTCATCTATCGGCGGTTCATGGCTGATGCATGAGGCTGTAGCTGTGTGTGTGTTTCTGTGCTTCATCAAAGTGGATGGCCGGACCTGCTTGGTTGTTTGTTACATCTACGCAGAATACTAACTGTATAATATGACAAAGAAAAAGACAGGAGAAAGCATACAAATGTAAAGCATAAAACATATTCAGTTATGAAAAACAGCTCTTATGAGGACAAATGCTTCATAAAAGACATCAATTTCTCCACAGAAAATTGTTGCATTTCAGACGCAGCACATGTGCTAAGTGTGTAAGTCCAATATTCTCTCTTTTTTTTCTTGAATTGTGTGAACTACATGTGTTGAAGGAAAATATTTTATGTTTATGCTTAATAAATGTCTCACGCTTAGGATAACTATGAAGCCGCATTAACACATACATTAGGTTTATTAAGAGCACGATATTCATAGTTTTATGTATCTGTTAATCACTGACATAGTATTATAAGTTTCATACATGAACCAGATCTGTAAGCGACCCACATAGAGAACAGTGTTTAATTAGTCTGAGGAGATAAGCTGAGTAGGGGAGGGCACAGTTGAGACACAGGGAACTGCGTGTAAGAGAAGCCTGCAAACGGCTCTCTGATATAAGGCTCAGCAGTAGATAAAGTCACGTTGGCCTTGCACATTCTGGCGTGGGCCGGTAGAGATGGCGCCTTGGCCCCCAGCTGGTGGTTAAGCAATTCAGACCCAAAGGGCTAGGAAAGGACTAGATATAATGACTAGTAGCGGTTGAAGGTTATGACGAGGGAAAATAAACACGAGGCAGACAGTGAAATAATCAGTTTCGGTATTGAGATGGCATCAACTGGTTAAAATGTCGTGCGTGAGACATTAGGTCACCTAATACGAGGTCAAAATGGCCGCAGGGGGCGGGGTTAAGGGGTTTATTTGTAATCTGTGCATTGCAAATAAATCTACGTAAATTGAACTTTGATCCAATCTCTCTGGTATTCTGTGGGTGGTCAATTACTGAGGTCCCGTAAGTGAGTTCCTGTCAGTCAGATAGGAAATAGTTGTAAAGTTTATACAGAATTAGGTTTTAAGGAAGTTAGCCTTCAACGAGCAGAATACGCAATAAACGGAAGAAATCCAGCCACAACACATGACAACTGTGAGGCCTGTCTCCATGGTGATTTAGTCGTGCACTGAAAGCAAGGGCACTTAAACTTAAACTTGTAAGGGTCCGTCCGACATGTCGAGAGTAATAAGAAGCTAAATAAATGAATGTCGTGAGTGGAGGCCATGAAGTATAAATACAAAATGTGTGTGTGTGTGTGTGTGTGTGTGTGTGTGTGTGTGTGTGTGTGTGTGTGTGTGTTAGTGATATTTACACAAACATTCCTCCTACGAACCAAAAACGCAATTTCTTTTCATTTCCAGAAAATTCATGGTTTAATTTAATAGTTTGAAATAATTCTACTTCACTTCAATTTTCTTTTTTTATTATAGAGACCAAGCCTTTTAGGGACCAATAATAGACAAATAGATAAGGATTTTTTGCACAGTGAGAAGTCAAGCTGTGACAAAGATATAAAAGATATCCCGATACATAAAAATAGCAAACAGATGCAAAAATTGTCGTATCAGGACACCAAGATGTTCTTTTTACACAATTTAAATGCACATGCCCCATCCTGGCCTGGCTCCTCTGCATTTGTTTCAGTCATTTAAATAGGTCTGGTGTTGCGCTCATTGACGTTGTTTCCCTCGTTTGAAAAAAAAGCCCTAGCCAATCAGAGCTTTGTAGGCGAGCTTAAAATGGGGTCATCATCTTCCTGCATCAGTGCCAGAGTGGAAAAGAAAAATGACCATAAAAAGTGAGAGATGAGATTAGCTGTACAGGTATTAATCACGCAAAGATAACAACTCTTAAATCAACATAATCTCATGATTGACTTTTGTATGGACTTTTTGCAGCTCTCTCTCTCTCTCTCTCTCTAACTCCACAGGCTGATGGAACCTTTCCTCCCCCAATTATGTTGTCACATATCAGAGAAGATAGTCCTCCCTTATCCGGCTTCCACTTTTCCACATCTATCACTCTCTCTTTACTTTTTTCTCTCTCTCTCTCTCTCTCTCTCTCTCTCTCTCTCTCTCTCCCTCTCCCTCCTTAGGCTGACCACCATATTTCCTCCTCTTGCTCTCCGGCCAACAGTCCATTGGATTTCTCTTCATCTCCCTTTCCTGTCTCTCTGTCTTCCTGTCCACATTACTGGCTGATACTTAAAAAAAAAAAAAAAAAAACCTGAATGTGTTAAACCATCTGCAGCACATTTTAAGTAACAAAATGCCTCGAGACACACACAAGTCCCGCCCTCATCGGCTTCATTTAGTCATGTTCTCAACCCGATGAGCTGTCTGCCTTCAAAAAAAGCGTGTCGCCTGCAGCTGTGGTAACCGGCATCAGTGAAGCCTCGACAGGAACTGAAGACGCAGGCAGCCTGCAAAAAAACACCAAAGCTGACGTTCAACGCTGTGCGAGTATGTCTTATCTGCCGCACGCATAGCTCATCTTGCATCTGTTTCAGGAATTTTTATTTTTTTTTGGCAGGATTTTGATGTCTCTCACATCCAAATTGGTTTTTCACACCGAAATGGCAAAGACATAAGTGAACAGGTTTGGAGCCTTCTAGGTGTCAAAAGAAAAATTGTCTGTGAACCTCCCGTTAAGTTCAGTCTCCGTTTGCATTTCACATTGTGTGGAATATGTGTTAAGACCTTGTGAGGCTGTGGTGAGCCTGGATCCGTTGGTGACAAGTTGACAAAGCAGTAAAACAGTCCTTAATGGCCTTACATTTTCCTGTCAAATACTGTAACCTCCTCCAACTCTGTCCAATTCTCTCTGTCTTCACACACTGTGTTCTTCTTTGTGTCGGCTGCTAAACCTCCCTTGCCCCCCTGGATGAAGTCTAAACGCACTGTGCAAAGTTCATGGTATTTCCTGACTTAGGCTGTGTACCATTACAACACTTCTTATTCCTACTTTAGTTGACTTTGAATCCCTCAAAGGCAAAATGTCCTCCATTAAAGCCTTTAACAGTACGAGAGTCATTTAGTGAGCTTCCTGTCCCTCGTGGGAGGCTTTGATCTATGCCATGACTTGATCTCTGTGTGTGTGTGGTGTGTGTGTGGGGGGGGGGTGTATGTCTGCAGATTTTAGGATGCAGCTACCTACCACTTTAATGTGTGTTTACACACGCCTTACAGAGCTGACATGACCTTCAGAAAACTATTCATCCGTTTGTAAGAAGCAGCCTGGATTGTGTTTGACTGAGCTCACTGACACCTGAAACCGACTGGCAAAGGTGGTGAGGCTGTCATGTATTCTCTTCACTCCACTCCGCTCCTCTTCAAGCCTCCCCTCTCGACAATGTTAACAGCGCGTCTGTGGCAGCAGAATGCCACCGCCTCTGGTCTCCTACATGGAGGTCTGATGTGCTACATATACGCCTGCGTATAACAAAATTTCACAAAAAAAATCAAGTTTTACAGAGAGCTAGCACTCTAGGTATCCCAAATTAGATAAATGAGACAGCTTTTTAAACAAGGACGGTTCATCACATCATCTATTTCACTACATTACAAAGAGCCAATAAAAACACAAGAGAAGTATGTTCAGGTGACTTGATATCTGATTATCTGATTACTTTGGTGCGCAGCATGGGGGGTGTGGGGAGCCACCTAAACACCCACTCCCGTCTCGATTGGTTGGAATGCGCCAAAGACAGACGTTTGGTTCGGCGCTGTGCTGGCAAAGTTTGGACGAATAAACTCACTGAGCTCCACGACAGCTAAGAGTAAAACGGTTTCGCTCTGTGGCCGCGTGCTGTGTTACGGACCGATTTGTTAACCGTTAAGATGAGCGACGGTTCTGTGAGACCACGACATTATGAAGAGAGTGACGATCACAAAACGGTTCTCCTGTGACCAGTGAGTGTTTTCTTCTTGACCGTTGTTGACCTTTTGGTCGGTTCGTGAGGCTTGAGACGGTCATGTTTCAGGTATAGTTTAATTGTCAGTGGCGCTAATCCATTGACATGAGATGGTTGCACTGTGAAAGTGGTGGTTAAGAACGTAGAATTGATGATAGTATTAAACACTGTGATCCCAAAGTATGGTTTTGTGTTCTTTAACGCATTTGAAATTGCCTAGTGTGGCTTCTGACGGACCATCTGACAACTAGTAGTAGTAACAGTGATGCAGAAATCCTGGTTTGATCAATTGGACCTCAGAAAAAAAAGAACAAAAACACCAGAACCTCATTTTATGGCAGTAGAAGGCTCATTATAGTACTTTTCATAATTTATGAAGTTATCATATTTAGTCATTTGTTTTCCAGACACAATGTTTAGCACCTTCTAATACTAACATCTCCCACACATCATTTTTGGTTAGAGGTTGCAAAAAATAGCAGGCTGAAAACTGCAAAACTAAAAATGATGAAGCTAATCGTTACATAATGAGCAGTTTAATTTACGGATATGTGTTTTGTTTCTGTTCATGTTTGATTTATTTGTGCATAGTGCCTTTTGTTGCGGTCGTTGGTTTGAATTGTTAAAACTCTTAGTGGGGTATATGAATGCGTAATATCCTCCACACTATGAACATATGCCATCACCACGGGCAATTCAAGAGCACGCGTGTGTGCTTTGCTTTAATGTGGAGCAGGTCAGGACTGAACAACAGAATAATACATTTTCAGCAAGAAGCTTCCGCTGGATAAATTAATGACTAAGCAGTGCAGGACAGGCTGTTACATCCGACTTAACCATGAACTAAAAAGACAGAGCATATAGGAAGTAATATGTGAATAAAATATCTGTATCAGTGCAGACAAGACTGGACTAAGAATGTATGATAATGGAAGCAATGTAAATAAATTACTCCATTCCTATTTGTCAGTGGCCACAGGCCTCCCATTGAGGACAGAAACCATTACAATGACTGATATGAACCAAAGCTGCACGCTCATCGCACCCTACTGCATGCTGGGAGCCAAGCAGGCGAGACGGCGGGTAAAACCCAGGCCGGGGGACCTCCCGGGGAAAACAAATTATCACTGATGGGGGGGAAAAAGCTGAGAGTTTCCACCTCTCCCCAGACCACATTTTTACGATCACATTATATCATTTCCACTGTGGGTTACAGCCATGATGGAGAAGAAGCTTCTTTTTTTTTCTTTTCTCTGCAGATTTAGTGGTCGGGACGGTGAGGAGATGTATATTCACTTTATGGTCATTAGCCAGCGAGAAAAGTGCACCTTCGCTGCTGGTGCTTTGGCACCTTTCCCAATTGTTTTGAAAAAGATTGCATGGCCCTCGTGGTATCATTTGGAACTCTATAAATGCTCTAGCGCTATTAGCTTAGCCTCTATGGAGACGTATGAGCTTTAGTGATTAAACAACACATCATATCAATATTAATAATCACTGCACAGCTGCAGTCTGAACTGTCTGTGTTTATATTCAGTCAGGGCCATAAGTATTTTGACTGTGACACAATTTTTCTAATTTTGCCTATTTACGCAACTGCAATGGATTGTAAATAAAGCAGTCAATATGTGGTTGAAGTGTAGACTTTCAGCTTTATTTCAATAGATATAACATCAATATGGCATTAACTGTTTAGTAATTACAGCCATTTTTACACAGTCGCCCACATTTTCAGAGGTTCAGAAGTAATTGGACAAACTAACATACTGTTGAATATAATGATCATTTTTAATACTTGGAGGAATATCCTTTGCAGTCAATGATTGCCTGAAGTCTTACAGCCATAGTCATCACCAAATGCTGAGTTTCCTCCCTTGAGATGCTTTGCCAGGCCTTTACTGCAGCCTCCTTCAGTTGTTTGTGGGTCTTTCTGCCTTCAGTTTAATCTTAAGTAAATGAAAAGCATGCTCACTCAGGTTGAGATCAGGTGACTGACCTGGCCATTGAAGAATATTCCATTTCTTTGCCTTGAGAAGCTCTTGGGCTGTTTTCACAGTATGTTTTGGGTCATTATCCATCTGTACTGAGAAGCTCCATCCAATCAGTTTTTCAGCATTTATCTGAGCAGAGAGTATAGCCCTAAACACCTCAAAACTCATCCTGCTACTTCTATCAGCTCTGACATCCTCGATGAACACCAGTAACCCAGTTCCATTGGCAGCCATACAAGCCCATGCCATAGCACTGCCTCAACCATGTGAACCAGATGATGTGGTTTGCTTCGGATCAGGAGCCGTTCATTTCCTTCTCTATACTTTTCTCTTCCCATCATTCTGGTACAAGTTAATTTTGGTTTAATCTTCCAAAGAACCTTCATCTAAAACTGATCAGGCTTATACAGATGTTTTCTGGCAAAGTCTAATCTGGCCTTCCTGTTCTTAAGCGTTACCAGTGGTTTGCACCTTGTTCCAAACCTTCTGTATTCAGATTCATGAAGGCATCTCTTGATTGTAGACATTGACAATGGCACGCTTACCTCCTCCAGAGTATTCTTGACCTCAGTATTCATGTTATGAAGGGGTTTTTCTTCACCAAGTAAAGAATTCTGCTCCATCTACTATACATGTCTTCCGTGGTCTTCTGGGCTTTTTGGTGTTGGTGAGCTTGCCACTACATTCCTTATTTTTAGGAATGTACCAAACTGTTGATTTGGTCAATCCTAATGTTCCTGCTATCTGCCTGATAGGTTTGTGAGGTTTGTGTAGTTTGTCAGCCTTTTAATGGCCTCCTTCACTTGCATTGACACTTGACACTTTGGTCCTCATGCTGAGAGTTCCCTAGACCAGCTACCAAATGCAAATTTAACATTTTGAATCATCTCCAGACCTTTTTATCTGCTTATTTTGTCATGAAATAACGAGGAAACAGGCCACACCTGGCCATCAAATCATTTGTAAGACAATTGTTCAATTACTTTTGAGCCTCTGAAAATGTGGGAGACTCTGTAAAAATGTTTGTAGTTCCTAAACGGTTAATGTGATAGTTTTTTTATATCTGAAAGTCTATACTTCAACCACATATTGACTGTGTCATTTCAAATCCGTGTATGGTCGGAAAATAAGAAAAATTGTGTCACAGTCCAAATACTTATGGCATTGCCTGTAGCAGTGCAAATAATTCACTATGTATGACTGCAATATTTTCATATATCGTAGCATTTGAAGTTAGATTCTCTATTTTATTCATTTTATTTTACTTTTTAGTTTAGTGATTTAGTTTTGTTTTTAAATTTGCAAACATTTTAAAGTTATGTGTAATTTTTAAAAAATTTTTCAAATAGTTGATAAAAAAAATATTATTTTAAAGAATTACAACTTTTAGCCAACGCATAATGATTTGTGCTTGTTGTTGTTTCTTTGTTGTTGTTGTTGTTGTTGTTGCAAAAGATGGCTCCAGCTTAATTACTGTGTTCAGTTCACCAGGGCATTGTTCCCCTGCACAATGCTGAGGAATGGCAGATGGCTGGACTTGAGATATGTGAATACACACACACGCACACTTCAAGTGCATCCCATTCTCATCCACACAGAGCTATGTACATACACTCTCACACACATGCACACACATTTACACACACACACACACACACACACACACACAGTACAGATGCTACAACCTGTAATGAGAAGCCAGTCGTCCTTTTGACTCCGTCAGACTCACCTTTTATAGCCTTGCGAGCTATGCGCCTCTTTGTCTGAGAGACACACGGAGAGAAAAGAGCAGTCAGGCAACTAAGGGTTGAGTTATGTGACACATAAGGAAGGATCAGGGAAATGATAAATGAGGAAGAAAGGTAAGGAAAGGAGGGGGAAAAAAGGAACAGAATCACCTTGTGAAACATTTCACTGTCAAAAGTTGCTCCGATTTATCAACCCAGTTTTCTGTCTGCCTCTCTCTTCATAATTGGAAGGTAGCGTCTGTGTGCACGGAGCCACCGGGAGACAGAAAACATATTTTGGCAGGACTTGACAGGTTAGACAATGGTAGAAAAAAAAAAAGAACAAATGCTGTCAGGAGATAACAGCTAGAGGACGAAAGGAGGGCTGCAGTGCGTACGTGTGTGCGTGTGCATGCGTGTGCTACCCTGTGTTCATGGGTAAATGCATGCACCTTTTTGCATGAACATGCACACTCGTGTGGGACCTCGTGCCGTGTATGTGTGTCCTTCCGTGCACCTTCTATGTAGCGTCCTGGCAGCAGTGAGACCAACAGACTGTCTGTTCTAAAAGGTCACAGTTTAATTATCCGCCGTAACTTGCACACTGCTGTCCCCTCAGATCACGATGCGCTAAGCACGTGCCCACTTTTAAAAGAACAAGTGCCTGCAAAAAAAGAGCAATTCTCAGGTGCTCCGTGACATTCAGTACTGTAGTGGTAATCTCAATGTTATAGGTGTACGGGTTTGCAGTGTTGGCGCAAAGGTTAGAGAAGCTTGTGGCAGTAAGGTCCCGTTCTATCCCTGGAATCAGCAGGATACATTTCCTCCAGTGTGATGCCCTTGAGCAAGGCTTGTGTCAACTTTAGATAACTTAAGTTTACTTAAAAGTTCAAGTTAGAGATGCACCGATTGCCATTTTGTTGGCTGATTCCCATTTTTTTTTTCTCATTCAGATTTATTACAATAATTAAGAGCAAGGCTCCAGACTAACTTCTTCCGGAAAAAAGCTTCTACCATCCCGAAGTCTGTGTAAATTGTCAAATTCTAAATGTTATCTTTTTTACTTTGTTATTGTCGTCTTAACTCGTTATTTGCATAGAAACACATCAATCAAATGATATAGGAAACACATGATTTTATTTTTATTAAAATACTTGCTTTCATTAAAAAGTTATTTGCGGCATAAGTAGTTTTAATCACGTTTTTAAAAGCTGCTTAGAGCCAGTGTTAGGAAGATAAATAGGTCATAACTTCCTCTCTAATATCACATCTTAACTGTATTCATATAAGCTTTTTTACCCAAAATTTGACACATTGACATTTGAACACATTCTGACAACGTTGCTGTCGGCACACGAGCCTGTCACTGCGATTACTCTTAGCAGCATGCAATGGGAATGAATACAATACGAGTGTCCTATTAAGTTAAGTCGTACTAAATTTTTCCGATGTTGTCCACGACTTTTTTTGCACTTGCAGTTGTGACAAATTGCAACCTTCATGTCCTTTTCTTCTTCTGCAACCGGCAATAAAAAATAATACGGAAATACGAGACTGCGCGGCCGCCCAACGTTCGCGTGCGATCGCTGAAAACTGGCCGGATTCGATTGGCAGCAGATCGATCGGCGCTCTCAATTAGTACCACGTAAAGTGAAATGACTGAAAGGTGCAGACGCACATGTAAGGATGGGCTTCATTTCATGAGTTAGCATTTGATCAGTGCTGAGCTTTAGCAATTGTTTTGAAAAATAAAATATATAGATTCATGGATCATGAAAACACTATATTAGTTTCAGCCATAGTTAGACAGATAGATAGATAGAAAGAGACAAGTTATAACTTGTCATTAGCATTGAATGGTAAGCAAGATTGTCCACAAAGAGTGCGGTTGACTCAGTATTACTGACATTATTTGACATTGAATTTGGCTCTGGCTTGTTCAGCTCCAACATGGACCCACAGTAGAAACCAGAGGATATTTTATTCATTTTGTCTGAAATAACCCAACCCGACATGAACCACATCCTGCTGTTGGGGGGTCTTCACCTACGATAGGCTGGAACAGGCTGTCTTTGCTCCCTAATAACGCAACCCTCCAGCTATCTGCATTAATCTTCAGCTCCCCCGCTGGCTCCCTTCGCCGAGTCCGAGTGTCCGGCCTCGAGAACACTCCGGGAGGTCATCATTTCGGCGTTCATGTGGACCCGGATAAAATGAGAATTACGACCTTGTTTAATGGTGTCGTTTAGAATCATGCTGAGGCCTGAGATAGCCCAGTGCCTCCCGTCCACTCTGTGTTCTCATGGTTTTTCTCTGGCCGTCAGTGAGATGATTATGATGACGCATGCAGTCAACTGCTGGAGGGCCGTAGGTGCTTTTTTTTTAATTTTATTTCATTGGAATTTTGCCTCTTTTTAGATAGCAGAATATGACATAAAATAAAGGAACAATAGGAAGAGGTCATCCTGGCGTGACCGGGTATGTGGAAACATTACGGCCATATGTGATTGTTTTGACTGGCTTTATGGAGCTGGCTTTGCACTGTGGCATTGTCACGTTGACAAAGTGAACTGCTACCGCAAAGTTGGTAGCACACTGTCTGCCGAAGATATCGTTGTACCCTGAAGCATTAAGATTTCCCTTCATTCAAATTAAGGAGCCAAGCGCAAACCGTGAAAACCAGGCCCAGAACCAAAGTACACAAACGTATGTCCACGTGCATCGTGTATAGGCCTATATCTACTCTGCATCATGTTTTATTAACTCGTTAAATAAACTTGGTTAAACGGACCTTAATGTCAAATTTATGAAATTGCATTGCTTGTATTTTAATATTTACTCGTGAGTCAAACCGTAGAGGGGAAATCCATCTCGAAATTATGTAGTTTATTAAATGATTTGTTTATTTACCCATTTCTGTAAAGGTGCACGCTGTGACCAATTTGTTTTTTCTGATGAGCAGCAGCGTATTCGGCCATCCTCTCCACTTAACCCACATCTGCTGGCATCATTAACATGACCTCGTACTTCTCAATTCAGCTCAGCACTCCATCCCTGATTAAAAAAATAAAGAAAACACAGTTTGATTTATACACTGCCACCAGCCCTGAGCAATCGTCCACCCCGGTGCCGGCCATCAAGGGCATCTCTGATCTGACTATAAATAATCAATTATTTCGGCTAATGACCCCACAGGATCCCCTTAATACGAGGTGGAGCTTCCACTTGGCAGGGAACGCACCGCCCCCGCAGAGTCAACAAGCATTCCGACATTAGCGGCCGCTGACACATCCTCCCAGGCTCCCTGATGGACTGAAGGACCAGCTCTCCTCTGCTGTGACAGAAAACACTCTGTCTAAATACCCAGCTGTCTTGTCAGCCCGTCTGTCTTCCCAAACGGCCAATCTGCAGAGTTTTCATATCAAAGGTGTTGTGCTTAATTAGACGGTGGCAGGGAAGATTATGAGACCGATGCTGATGCACCACGGGTCAGGAGATGATTGTCAAACTGTCATGTAGTAAGAACATGATCAGCATGACAGCCTGCTGGGTCTGTCTGGAATGCTACTTCTTAATTGTTGTTTCTACCCTGATTTTCAGTGGAAAAAAAGTTGGAAATTAAATTAATGAGCAATAAAACACACTGAAGCACTGGGGCACTATGTGAAGGATGGAATCATCAATTGTCATCAAATGTAGAATAACATGGATTTGGCTAAAATGTGGATGGATGTGTTTGGGGATTATTCATCCAATAATGTGTCATTCAATTTGGAATATTTTCTAATGGAATCGTTGAAAGTTAATTCATCCATTGACAGTGAACTTTTTGACCGTTGTGAGTACACCATGCTGGTACTCTTGCACTGCATTTCACCATACTTGTCAGTGAGCAAGTAAGTAAAACAAAAGAAGTGAACGCACCATACTCAGCAGAGTATGTGTGTTGATTCCTGCTTGTAGTTAAATTGGCGGTAAGGTTGACTCGAGCCGAATCCAGCTCTCGTTACACCATCCATGCTGTGGAAACCATTATAATACAGGTAATGAATGAGAAATGTGTTAGTTGTCAGTGGACAAAGCATCAGAAGAAGAACAAGAGGAAGATCCAGTTGGATCAAAATGTTATTGAGTTTTTTAATGAATGTTGCAATGAAGTTTCTCCTGCTCACAGGTCAGAGGTTAAATCTCAGCTACAAAGCAGTCAGACCCCTGAGCAAAAATGCTACTTTCATGCTGATTCAGGAGACTGAACTGTGGGTTATAATTCCAAACAGGTTTATTTCTTGGTCTTGACTTTTAGCGAACACAATAGTCCTCTGCATTTAAAAGGACCACTGACGGCCTCAGTGCCATTTCAAGTCTGGCAAACTGAACTGCTGCACACGTTAGTATTTCTGGATGTACTAATTATGTTGGATTTGTCTTTGTAAATCGTCAGTTTGGCCTGCTGGGAGATGAAACGAGCAACAAAAACATGGTTTAGCCGCCGTCTGGGGTGGCTGTGTGATTTTGTGTTTGTGTATTTCATCATTGGTCCTGGAAAAAAAAATAATTTATTATAATAATACAGTACCCCAGTAGGGAAAATAATCTTAGATGCAACACAGCAAAGCATAGCTGTGCCCAGCTCACTCTCCAAGTAGCACGGGAGGGTTGTTTTCCAATAGCTTTATTTTGCTCTCACCCGCTGGGAATGATAAATATGCTTGTTTTACAAAATCATATAGACTAGTTTGAATACATAATAATGTGCTGCGCTCTGGAGTTCAAGTTCTGCTTTTGTTAGTGTGGTAGAGGTTGGATTGTAGATACGTTTTAGAAGAAAACAAGAACAAAATACATATAATTAAGCCTAAACACAACTGGATTTGATACAAAAAAGCATTATAATTTATAATATTATAATCTATAAAAAAAAATGTAAAGGAGAATCACAATGAAAACAAATAACGCACCAGAGTGATTTGGTTGGATTTATGCCTTCACAACTTTCACAATACTGCTTAAAACTAAAATATGAATCAGCTTTGCAATTATCTGCCTCTCTGGAAGAAGCGTGGCATCAATTTTATATAGGAATGTCACACAAGCATGTATCTTAATTAGTTTTTTCAATGTAAGTCGTGAAGTAATAACAATTCCAAGCTGCATGTTTGCAGTGCCAGTGCTAACATCACTCGTGTCTGCCTTCTGTCGCTCATGGTAACAATTTGATTTGAGCTTGAACAACACCATAAAGCTTTTCCCTTTCTTTGTTTTTTTTTGTTGTCGTTTTCTCGTCGGAGAAAAGAAACATAAATCATAAAAATGACATGCATCCTCGCAGCAGCGTACCGTCTCTATCAGAAGACCTGTCATGTCCTCTGGCTGACATGGAATTCACACGGGGGTGGACATGTTCGTCTAGTTTGAATGCAGAAGGGGAAACAATGCCAGACAGCTTTCTTTTTCCTCTCCTGTTTTGCCCTCCATCTATTTTCCCACACCCGCCTGCTAAAGTCCTCCGCATCGCTGATGAACTGTATCCTCCGAGTGAACCCGGCTCGGCCGCAGTTTAATATGTGCTGAAGTGCCATTAAAATAAGCATTTGTCTTAAGCAGGTAAAATGCCACCTCTGCTGCCGTCATGCTTGACCTCTTCCTCCACTCTCGTGTCAGGAGACTTGGCGGTTCGGCTTCCTCCCGCTGACTCGCTGCGTGCAGATGTGGGCTGATTTGCAGACACGTCTTCCAACAAAATTAGTCATATGAGCGTCCGGTAAACACATCGGCTTGACATCAACTTGAATTAAGAGCTGCGGCTGCTGGATGAATCATTCATGAGCGAGAAATTGTTGCAGGCATTTTACAATTGCCGATGTGAGCATGTAAAGGGTTATTTTAATATATTCAGTCAGACAGAAACAGAGAATGGGCTGTTGTTTTAAAAAAACAAAAAAAAGAAATGTTAATTTTGATGACTTTTGTTTGGTTGAATTAAGGGAAAGAAATCGAGAACAGGGATAAAAATTTGGTTTTAGTAAATTTGATTACTGTAAGTGCCCTTGTTATAAAAATTGTTTAATATGTTCATACAAGAAAGACCGCATAAGTCGGTCTTAAGTCGCCGGTCCTAAGGAAGGAAAAGGTAAAAGGCACTAATTGGTTTGAGTAAAAACAAGATGGAAGGTAAATACAGTAATTGGATAAAAGGCTTTCGAAATGGTTTATATGAGGTTGCAGTTTTGCCATAGTTTCTTTAGCAGCTGCTTTTTTATTCATGACTCTACATTCTTTCAAAGAAGGAGTCAACGTTAATGACCTCCAACTTTACAAACTGAAATTAGTAACATTTAGTGATTTTAGAAAATACCTTTGAAGAGTTTTTAATGGTTTAATTGAATCTGAATGAGATTAAGTCCAGCCCTGCTCTGTATCTGTACGTGTAACTACCAATCCTGTAGATTACGATCGCTTCTTTTAAAATGTGAACAAACCAAGTTCATTCAAATATCCGATAAATATTGCATTGAACAGGTGCAAAGTAATTACATTCAGCCCTCAACATAATGCACATTGAAATCTTTTGCTGCCACTCTTGTTCCTTTTAATCCGTACATCCCGTTTTTCTTCTGTCTCGGCTACAAAAGACGTGACACTCTGGGTTTACAACCCCTACATAACAAAGTCCATTTAAGTCCGGCAATGACACAAAACAGACGGGTCTTGCAGACAGACGGGCTGATAGGATGACCCAGGGCTGGTCATCAGCACACAGTGCCACTGTTGTCGCCATAGCAATGAAAGCTCCCTGTATATCAAGTAACAAGACAGTCGCAAGGAAATGGGAAGGATGACAGAGGAGGTGGAGGTTAGAGTAACAGAGGGAAGAGCTGGTATTTGCCTGGATGTGTGTTGTTCTGTCTTGAAGTGTGCCTTCCTACATTCATTGGCATTAAGATTAAAATAATTGAGGAAGAGGGGATAATTTGAAATCTATTGTACTATTGTGTTTACCGTTATGACCATATGTCCAGCAATATCGTCTTAAAAAAGTCAAATATATCCATCACCATTATCACTAGCCTAAGCAGTTGCTACTGTAGTTGTTGCATGTCTACATTGACATCGGTTGTTTTAGCTAATCTAGCCAAAGTCCCACATTTATTTCAGTTAAACAAAGTTCTACTTTGCGTATGAACTCTGGACGTTTTGTAAAAAAATGGAGGGCTACTAAAAGTGTGTCAGCAACAGTTTGAATCCACTTTTAAAAGTGTGTACATTGGGGGAAGTGGGGGGGGGGCAACATGAACACACTCCATGTCCTCATTCCATTTTACCATATGGATCTACACCCAGACCCCAAAATTTATAATCAAGTCTTTTTGTACCCTGGTTGTTCAGCCATTACGGTCTAGCGTTTGGACCTCCAACAGATGTGTGACAACACTATACAGCTTCTGAGTGGGACAGCTGGCTGCTCAGTGTATTCTAGTGCTTTGATGGATTGACTGGTTGACAAGAGCTGCAAGAACATATGTAGTCACTCCGCAATGATGTAGCTTTTGGTACATCTATACCTTGCGCTGCCACAACTAGTAATTAAGGTCCCTGCAGGACAGATGAATGGCAAATTAACTTCCAGGCACCAAGTACCAGCTCCGGTGCTTCAGTTTTTCAGCGGCGTCGCAACGTGACCTGGAAGAATTACCGGCGACCCCTCAGGAGCTCCGTCTCTCCGTCTCAGAGTGCTAGACGCCTCTCCGCTGCAAAAGCAGTGAGAGGCGTCAGATTCGGCGTCCATTGCAGCCTCTGCCACCTGTCCCACTCTGTCAGTGTCAGAGCACATTTCATGAGTGGGCCAAAAGCCATCGGCTAGATATAGCCACTGGCTCACAGAAGGGTCCCTTCATGGGTCATTACTTACCAGAATAGCGGGCTGTTTACGAAGCCATTACTGCAAGCGCTCAGGGTTTTGTGTGGTTTTTGGGGGTCTGTTTCATACCAGTGGCTGAGTGTTGGGTGTATCTAATTATATGTTATCATCAGGAGTCATGTAAGAGCAGAATGTCAAGTTGGATGGGGGGAGGGCATACTTGGCGGGGAGTCCAGGGCTTCCTGTCTGACCCACCATCATTGAGACCTTTTTTTTAAATGTCCTTCATTCACAACAGAGTTGCAGCTGAGGTCATAGAACAATGCAAAGCCCAAAAAAAACATCTATTTTCAAATTAGAATAAAATACAACTATATACATTTCTGCTACAGTTACATAAAAAAGAAGGCACATGAATAACATAATTTGTCGGTAAAACAAAAGGGCATTTTGACAGAATTTGGAAATATCAAAAGTACTCATGGCTTAGTTTTAACTGATTACGAGACAAAAAGTTTGCGAACAACTGGTCCAGAACACAATGACCTGCAACACTTTGGACCTTATGCAAGAACATTTTTTATTCCAATCGGAACTTTTTTTTGTACAGTGGGCTCGTAAATGTGTTCCTGAAGATTTTAAATGACCATAATTAATGCCACAATAATACCATCAGGCTGCGCGTCAGGCACAATATATACTACATTGAAGTCCTATCTGAGATCCATAAAGGAAAGTCTATAATATATAACGACGTCAGCAGTGGAAATAAGGGAACCTGCTGAAGCCAAGGAATAGGGAAATAATGAGTGCTGTTAGCGCTGTGTCACTGAAATAAAGAAGAATGGCTCCATGTGAAAAAACGTCTCACCACAACAAGTTGTTCTCGGTGAAGTTCTTCCAAATCACAAGTACAAACCATTAAAGAATGAATCTGTTTGAGTGGTTCTTGAAAACATGTGTATTGTCACGGTTGATAATAGGATTGAAAACCTCTGACTGACAACATACATTCACTTCATTTGTACAATCACATTTCTTTTCAGAACATACACCAGAGTTGATGTAAAGAAATCTAAAAAGCATCTCGAATTGATTACCTTTTGAGCAGAAACCCATTCATGTGGCTGATCAAGACTGTATCTCAGCATCAAAAGCAATCCTCCTTGTCCTAGCATCTGTTCAGTAACTTTAAATACTGGCCCCTTTAGACAGGGTCACTCCAACATCCCTCATCTCCCTCTGAATGAAGACATTCATCTTTTCGCTAATGCATCAATAAAAGTGCTCGTATAATTGGACACTCCAGTAAATTTTGATTGAAGACCTCCAACACTAGAGCACCTGATGGCCGTCTGAAAGGAAAGCCCTATGTCATAAACTCGTTATACAACCCTCGGGATGAAATATGAAGCACCTTCCATTATCCTTGCTTATTTCTGTCCCCAAACTGAGAGGCAGTGTGTAAAATAATAAGTTCTAAAAAGTAAGATAAAGGCTGGGGTTCAGTAATTTATCTAAAATGCTAATATTTTCTCTGGGCAAAAAAATGAAAAAAAATGGCAGAATAATTTAATACAGTTCAACTCTATTACATCCTGGTCCAATGATAAGGCAGAGTTATCTGCTGGTGCTGGCCTTTTGAATGCTAAGTAGTGTAATTTTTTTGGTAGAGTGAATTATCTTAGGCTTTTCCATTCAAAGCACTGCATAAACACAGAGGTGATAAGGGCCTTTTGGACTATTGTCACTTTAAATTCCAGTTTTTAACAAGCTCTAATCTTCTTTAATCGAGCAAAAAAGTTTTCGTAATTGAAATGTGGGAAGTTTAGAAATATCAAAAAATATGCAATATGGGTAGTAATATGGGTTTTATTTATTATTAATATTATTTCTTTCATTATTATTTACGACATATATTTCTCAAACAATAATTCAACTGTGCTTAATTGAAGCTGCACTTACATTAGAGTACATTTATTCAATACAAAGTATTATATTTCTGCATGTGCTTTGATGTATTACAGAAAGTGTGTTAATGCTGTAACTGCTTGAAGTGTAATGTGGGATCCTCTTTCTTAAAGGCACTTCTATCTTGATCTTGTACCCCTATCAAGACTTAAAAAACAGAAGTAATTTCTTAGTGACCTGCAGAAATTTATTTCATTTTTTTCGGACCACTGCAGGCAGTAGAAATCCATCACTGGCTGGTATCCAGAATTCACATTACCCCAACTTCTCAAACAGTGGGACGATTGCAAATGTTAGTAGTCTGTCTGAACGGTTGCTGACAGGAGCTGATATCTTCTTTTTTTTTTAGCAAAGCATGAGACAGACCGACTGAATGACTGACATCCGGAGGCTCGCGTCGAACAAAGCAAAATACTTTCATTACAACTCATGAAAAAAAGAGCAAAAGTGCAGCTATAGATTAAAGGGTTCAGTCTGTGTTTTACACTTTTAAACAGAGATGCCATACCAGTATGAATTGATTGAAGGCAATCTTATGCTATTAACCATCCTCCCTAAAACACATTTTCCCCTTCACAGATTCTCCCTTGTTCATGTTCTTTGTCGGTTATTTAATGTCAGCAAAGAGTGAAAGCCTCTTTCTCATTAGAAACCTGCCTTTTGAATTAGTCACTTTCCTGAGTTCTCTCGGAAATTACCAGCGCTGACATTTCTATACAGGCGATCAGTCTTTGTTGGCACTGTTTAATCTTGCCTTTTCCCTCGGTGCATCTGTGCTCTTCAATCATTATAAAGTGAGAGGGAGAAACCTGACAAAAAAAAGTTCAATTCAGGATAGATGGGGCGTCGTTTCTTTGTTATTGTTGTTTGCCACTCGCTGCTTTCGCTTGTTCTACTGTCCCTTTCATCACATCATCGTGACTGTCGGTGTACATTGTCTTCCTCCTGAGCAGGAGCCTCGGAACTGTCTTTGAATGGAACAAGGAACATTGTTGTTGTCTGTGAAAAGCAAGGGATTGACACACAACACAGATTGTGGGGTGAGTTTATTATTCAAATGCAGCTAGTTGCACAGGAAACTTTAAAACCAATCATTAATTCCGAACAAAACAAGCTACTTTAAAAAATATATATTTTCAAATGGGTATAACTGCACACCGGAAGGAAAAAAACAATCTAGGCAGAGTATTTAAAGCGTAACTTCACCCTCAGGTTTTAGTCTAAGTCCAACCCACCGCATCATTTTGAGAAATGTCAAGAAACTGCTGAGGGACTACTCCACTGGGCAGTAGAGAGAACAACTCAAATTCAGCGAGCGCAAACCCCGAGCGCTGCTGCTGTGACCAGTGTAAAGTTAGCATGAAAACATGGTGGAATTAGCAAGCTGACATTAGATTGTTAACTAGCCAGCCGCTAAATTTATCTTATTCACCAGTGTTTGTAATGTGCTGATAGCTTAATTTCCAGTATGCAGAACAGGCTTGTGCTGTGATGGTAACGCTACACAGTGGTTACTGAAAAAGTAAAAACCATAGACGCTATGGGGAGAAGCGAGGAGTAGGGTCTGATTTAGTTGGCAACCTTATCTCAGAATTTGATTTGCAAGATTAGGGCTGAAATAATATAGTAGGTGGGGTTTTGTGCCATTTTCAACCATGAAATTAAGGTTTTTATTAATTTGGTAAGAAATGGCAATATTAACAGCAGCATTGATTCGTTTCATTTAAGTACAGTCATATAAAGTGTGTAGTTACTCTTTAGAGAAAAGCTCCAAATATGCTGAATCCTACATTTCCCATATTGCACCCAGTGGTATCTTTTTATTTTACTGCATTCATTTAATGTTGGGGGAATGGAAGGAATGGTAAAACATCAAGTTATGAGGTGACTTTGGAGACTTGCATTACCATGCATTACTCCATTAAACTGTAATTATTATAATGGCCTTGGAGCCAAACTTGTTTGGTTTAAAAGTGAGACCATGTAGTTCTTTTTTACTTGGATAAATCAACTGAATCAGAGTAAATATTAGATATTATTTAGAACAAGGGTCAAGAACCTTAAGCACATGGTTAAGCAATGGTACACTGGTAACAAATGTGCCTGAGAGCATGCCAAATTATCTCTTTCGCAGCAATTTGCCTGTAATTTGTGGTGGTTTGATAAAAAAATGTCCCCGCCCACATTCCTCGAAGACGCATCCTACTCTGCCTCTGATTGGCTAGTGGTGTAAGATTGGTGGTAGAGTTGATTATTTTAACTCAGATCTGGATGTTTTCAGAAGGATGGCAGACTTATTGTACAGTGCTTTAATATATAACCACAATCTCTTGATTATGGTAAAAACATGAATTATAATGTTGCTATGCACATTGCTTATATGGATGGAATATAAATCTTAATGTAGTGTGTAAAATTGGTGGAATGACCCTTAAACAACGACAAGCTAAAATGAATAGGAAAAAAAGGCAGGCAGGCCGGCTCATAGTTGGTTTTAAGTAGCCTCCGGGACTCTTCAGTTACTACTAATGTCAGGGAAATTAAAACACCTCTGACATTTCGTAATTTAAAATGTAAATGCCATCACACTTGAATGAATACCCAAACGAGATCAGGACCTTATTTGCGATGCTTAAAATTTCAATCTAAATGCTCCCTTCAAGAGCCTGTTTTGTTTCCTTTCGCCTCGGGCTGGAGTGAGAAGCGGTTGGTAAAGGGGAGAGGGACATTTCACTAACAGTCAGAGTTGCTGTGGAAGGGGAGACATGGCTGCTGAAAACCTAATCTTGCAAGAAAATTAGCATCTCCTCTTAAAACGTAAATTCAAGCCAATAAACACAGACACGATGTACACGATTAGCCCAGTTTAAGATGCCGTTTTGTAGATAAGACAGTATTATTCCCCGATGAGCTGATAGCGCCGCTCGCACATAACTTGGGAGAGAGAACCAGCTCCCAATGCTGTAACAGAAAAGGCTCACATTTTCACCGTTGCTGCACTGTTGCTCGACTCCCAGGAGCTGATCAAATCTTTTTGTGCTCTTTCAATTGCTGGAAGGCACTGAGGCAATGAACCGGCAACTGGTGGTTTGAAAGGCTTGAGTTTTGTGTAACAATATATCTGCCGAGGTCTATTTTGCAGCATTTTGAGAAGTAATAGGTTTCAGTGGCTGCTGTTGCTGTGCTAATGGAGGGCACATAACGTGCAGGAGAGACTCTGAGGGGTTTTCACTGATCTCCACAGCTCTGGGTTGCAGACATTCAAAAGCAATTCACAATTTACATTCTAGATGTCCATCACCTGTCTGTCTCACATAAAAGGTACTCCAAAATCCAAGTCAGCTCTCACAAATGAGTCAGTTTGCGACTCCCCTTTTTTACCATGAATATAGCAATTTAAACTTTACACATGTTCTTCTCCTACAAAATATATCTATACTCCAAATTTGTTTAGCCATTTATGCTATCAAAGAATTGTTACCCATGACCCATTTTTTTGTCCTTTTTTAAGGAGATCTTTGGGGGGAGATCAAAAGTAGGTGCCACATCGAAGAGTTGTATGTCATCTGAAAGCTGGGAACCTGAAGATGAATTGTGTCAAGTTCCCGTCTTTTCTGGAAACTGCTCAGAAACCCCCTTATTCCCAAGCCATACATAATTTGAATGTTCAAGGTGTCTGGTTTGTAGCATATTTATACAGCAAACGCCAAAATCTAGCCTCCTTCCTGACAAGCTACATGGTAGCATGACATGGCTGGTACCCTAGTTTCATATGATACCAGTACCTTCACTTCAGCTCTAAAACCCGCTACAGCTTGACCAACCCGCTACAGCCTCTGAAAGGCCATAGGGTTGGTCGAGGATGCCGGCTTCCACGAGGAGGGGAAGAGATTAAAGGTCAGCATTCAGAAACTGAAAGACTTGCAACTAACTTATGATTTTCATACAAAGACTTTCGACTTGACTTGGAGTAACCCCCATAAAACAAGAAAAAGTGACAGCCAAACAAAGTTCTGAGTTGAAACAAAATAAAAGGTACTCTTAACCGAACAATGACCCACTGAATCTGTTTGTTTTTGATGAGACTGTCAGCGGTCTATGCTGTCTAATGTCTTACAGTCACTTCAGTGAGGGTCTGCTGTACTTCTCACCGTATGTTCTGCGGCATTACAACAGTGTTTCTCAACCTCGATGCACCCAGAATAATGAGGTTGGCGTTCGTGACCTCCCAGCTCTTGGCTTGAACAACTATTAACTAGTCGTGGTCCGATGTGCTCCTGGTTCTGTGGATTTTTTATGTGTTCCGGGACTTTTTCTCTCCCCCTGACCAATTGGAATTACCCGTCAGACATTGAGGCAAATTTCACACTAGTACGGGCTAAAATATCCCTGTCTAATATATGTTACCCAACCGTCTGTCGACTGCCTGAAATTGCCCCACCACCCTCCCCCATCTCCTGACCCCAGGTTTAGAATCACTGCATCACAGAAGTTTTCAACTAATTAACCAGAGACTGGCAGTTAACTTTTGATGCCTTCGAAACTTGCATTAAATAGTAAGAGCTCTAGTAAAACTGGCACATACTACCAGCAATGAACAGAAGATGTATGTGTACTGGTTAGAGGATTGTGTCAGAGGTGTACAGCTCAAAGTCCTGTATCAGTTACCTGCTCTAAATTCTGACGCTACAGAACTCTTAGCAGGCGGGAGGGACCCTCTGCACCCACCTCATGTTAAAGTTTCCAAAAGTGCACCTTAGGTTCTAACTCTGGAAGCAAACATATTTACTGCTGAGAGGCTACATAAGCTCATTACATTATTCTTTCATAAAATGCTCTTTTTAACTGTGCAAATTAAAGATAATTCCCCGTGGCACCTGATGACTTAAATGAGCAAAACATTGTTTCTCCTGTGACCTGAACCAAAATCAAGCACTTGCAGTTTCTCTAATTACCAGTTTCCAAAATAAAGTGTTCATACCGCCCATCCTCATTCCCAGGGTGTTAAATACCGACGCTTTGTCCCACCCCTCGGCATCTGATACAGCAAACTAAACACCGTTTAACACCTGTACGAGACACACCGGGCTTTCAGCTAACTACCATTTAAAGCCATCTACGTCATTATTGGAGGCGCAGAGAAAATGCACCAGGAGTGTGATGACGCAGAATACAATTTTAATTTGAATTAATATACACAAATACACAATGAACCACTTATGGATGAGCTCAGTATTTCCTATAAGAATGAAACTCATAATCTATGTGGGCTATAATTCTTGTTTTTTTTTTAGCTTTCTTGATGTTGGTCCGGCTCACGACTGCATGTCGTAGGTGGTTCTCCTTTAATCCTCAGTGTAGGCTTGTATTTTTGGTTTTATCTTTCGGGGAATGCTCTGGCCCCGGTGAGATACGCTTGTAAAAGCTGCAGGTTTTTGTTCTGTTGTCTATTCTGGGGGAACACATTGTGTGAAATAATGCTGTGGGTCACCTCTCAGGAAGTGGGCAGATCAACAAAAAAAAGAAGAAGAAAAACAAGGTTAAGCCTCTGGCTCTGTGGATTCCTCTACCTCTCCCCGTTAGACCCTGGCGTCACTCCTTTTATAATGTGTTTTGTTTTTTTTCCTTTCTTTTTCTTGATTTAAGAATCCAGACATCACACAAACACAAGCACCGACACAGAATCAAGTCAGACCCCATCCCACACCACCACCCTTCTGTTATTTGTAGCTGTTCTGATCCGACTCCTAATATAATGATGCCACAGGATACCCTTTGCCCAGCTGCAGCCAGCAGACAGGCAGGTCATGATGCAGAATTAATGACTCTGTGTTGTGGTGAGCGGTTTCTCCGGGGACGTTTTATTTTCTAACACCGAGAGCTCTGTGCAACAGTGTGGATTCACATCTCCCTGTGGTCATTTGTCTCCAAACCTCAGCTACACTTGAGCTCAGTCACTTTACCCCTCTGGCTTCTTACAGGTTTAGGAATAATAAATCCAAACCTTTTACTGATTACAGTCCTTTCACATTGTAGATTGAATATTAGAATATTTATTTTCCTAAATCGCCTGGGGCAGCAGAGGTTATACCGGTGAATACCTATCCTCGTCCTTGAGTGTTTCCCCTCCTCCACTCTGTTAGGACCAAGCAACTTGAGTCAACAACCTTTCAAAAAATGCAACATTCTGAAAAGTATTTAAACTCCAGGTGTGTTTCACTTTTAGGAAATTGGATCCTTTTGATTTCTGAGACAAACACAGAGACAGTTCCTGAAGATTTGTTTGGTTTAATGTTAATAGAGAAGAAGATTGTGAATCCAACGAACAAACATGAAATTGCTGGTAGAGCATATTTTGCATCATAATGCCCATGCTGCACTGAGTGGTGCGTATGTGATGAACGAAAGTATTTGCAGTGTGGTTTTGAAAGTGTCTGCCAGCATTCGTTCTGGCAGTAGGCGGTTGCTTCGTAACTTCATCTCTTACGTGGCCTAATGTAGTCCACAGATGTTAAGTTATACCCATATTATACCCAAAAGTTGAAGTTGCAGGTAGCGTTCCGCTTTACTCTATGTGCGCTGCTGATGAAGGAAGTAAAAAGATACATTCCGCGGGACATCTGCTCCGTCAACGGTCCGCATCCGTTACGTCTTCAGTGTAGCCCGGCTATTAGCTTCTGTATTGTGACAAAGTTCTAAGTGAAATGGAATAAACTGAATTCTACTCTTGGATATTTGTCCTCCACCCACACCTCCCTTTACCTGCTTTGTTAGATCTGTAGGTGGAAGATTAGAAAGTAATGACTATGTTAGACCTCAACCACACTCACTGTTTTTGCGAAATGACATCCAAACACACACCTCTAAAGTATAACACCATCCACAAGCTACTACAACCCACCCACAAACACATTTAAATGCAGTTTAATGTGAAGGGATCCCCGAATGCAGGATGAGTCATCACAGATATACAAGAAATTCACAGTTATAGAAAAGACAATATGCACTTAAAGTGTTTGACATTAATTTATTTAGAATACCAGGTTATTACATCCACCAAGCTAAACATGAACCAGTCTAAAATGGTCGCTCTGCAATGAATCCTACCTTCATGCTTTTAACACAGAAAGATGATGTTAAACACAAATAAAAATAGATTGAACATATATAAAAAATTAAAAACTCATGCAATAATTCTCAGATTGATTCAATTGGTTTAAGAATCCCTGATCTATAATCAACAGTTAGTTTTCCATGATGAATTATTTACCAAACATGTTTAATGTTGCTGTTATCTCATAATTTCCATATATTAAATTAATAGTAAATGAATCATCATTATCATTGGCACTGATTAATATTCAAAAGAATCAAATCTCCGGGCATACACAATGACCGGGTTGACTTGGCTCAAATCACATTAACTAAGTGGGAAAGCTTTGATTATGAAGCCATACAATTACATTTTTAATGAATTAAATGGAATTATTTTTGCTTGACATGGATTTCTGAACAACTGGTCTATTCTTAGCACACATGTGAACCCGCCCGATGGATAATGGCCTCATAAAATAAATATGGAAATGTAAAGCAGCAAAAGTCCACCTTTTTGTGAAATGCAGCTTCAACTTGAAAATGATCTGCATCTTTATTTGCAAAACAATGATTGGCCCTCCCAGCATACATGTGCATCAGTGAACAAATATCGACGAGTGACCGTCCTGTTCAGTGATCATGCCTTGACCCTGACTGGGGCTACGCTAACAGTTGTATACATCTGAGCAGTTCTCCCCACTGATATCCACTGATCAATGCGAGCGTTACATGGGCTGAGGCGTCCTGTGCTCGTTTCATGCTCAGCTTTGCAATTGATGCTCACAGTCGTGACACCGACCCTCCGTCTGCCTGAGCAGCTGCAGGCCTTATAGATTCATCTCGCTTCAGAGAGGAAGGTTTTGAATAAGCTGTGTTTTTTTTACTGTATTTTTTGGGTTTTGTTTTGAAGTTGTGGCATAGGGTCTTTGTGAGGGAAAAAAAAAAAAACTCATCCTCCTTTCATCCTACAGCTTTCCTCACTTTTGGCATGTTGTGGACTTTTCTTAATTTTTTTTTTTTAGCTATTTTGTAGACTTTCTAAAATTCTGAGAAATACAAAACAGTTACCAAGAGGAAAAAAAGAAGAAAACTACTGTTTAAAAAAAACATTATTTTAGTCCATCAATTGGACTAAAAAAGTCCAATTGATGGATAGATATCATGGTATTTTTGGTTGAAATTGTTTGATACCACCTTACGTAAGCACACTTCATATTTTCTTTTACAAGACAAAATGAAGGCATTGTTAAATATGTGCACACTACAACCGGGGAGGTGATCTAAAAGGGTTAAACAAAGCAGTTTTTGATTTCATCTCGACTTCAAAGGATTGCCACTTTAAACGACACACAAATTAAATGAGTACGTGAAGTTCTTGGCATTCAAATCATCTATGATTTATAACGCAACATAATGTGAAGAAAGTAATTTTTTTTCAGGAGATATTTGATACCAAAGTCCAATAACTGTCCAGTTCTCAATCATGTTTCTTCTTCAAAAGAACACTTTTTGTATTAGACAGCCTTTATGTTCTTATTTATTAAATTATTGGTGCAATAGATAGTCTTGAAGATTTGAGCGATTGTTGTTTTGTACTTTGAGCGAGGCAGAGAGCTTAATGCTCCTCCGTGTTATTCATTGTTCCAATCCCTTTGTTGCAGACACAAATGGTTGTTAAAGTGCAGAGAAAATGCTGGCTCATAATCAGCTGACCCTTTAGCGAGACACAGATCGATATTTGCAGGATCCGGAGTTGTGTTTGCTGTCAGTGTTTGTGTTTTTGTGTTGTTCACATTGACCAGGGGATTAGAAGGTGGTTGGGAATGGCGGAGTTGTGCCATCATCTCGTATTTGTGCAATCTTTACGTGAATGATGACAAATGGTGCATTGCATTCACACTGCGGCTTAGAGTGGAAATTACCTTTCCCCATTACCTGATGCAGATTTGGTTGTTTTCAAAGCAGGGTTACAGTACAAGAATTTACAGAAAGTATCATGTCATTTATAAATATTTCAAACTTTCTTGCTTTCAGATAGGGCTGCATTCCACAAAAGGTAAGATGCAAGATCCAGAAAATGCATTTTGCATTTTCCACACAAAAAGCGAGATCTGAAGTTGGATGGGAGCTCATGAGTTGGCAAAAAAAGCATCAGCAAAGAGCGTTTATCATGATTCACTCATTTGAACAGACCCCTTGAGTCAAAGCCCAAGACTCTGCAGCAAACTATCAATGTTAGTTGGACCAAATCCCATTTTAAAACCCATCTGTTATGATAAATCTGTAGTCCAGCTGCTTATGTGTCTTTTATTTTTTATGGTTCAGACAGCACCTTGGCCTTTAAATCTGATTTATAAAATAATTCCACTTAACTTGGAAATTATAGCTCAAGAGAGATTGCCCTCACCAGAGAAACAGCGGTCGGCATTTGTCATGCGCTCACGCACTTAAAACAACCTACGTTTAGCCCCTCCTGGCACCATGCAGTGACTATCGGCGGTAATAAATCGAACCCAATCTTATAGTTTGTCTTCTGTTTCAGTTGCTGCCTCCTATTGTCGTTACAGTGACTTTAAACATTTTTGATTGTTGGCTATCATTGTGTGCTAGCATGGAAGTCTTTCTTTTTGATATCCGTTTCTGTATTGGTCCAGGAACAATTCTGCCTCGCAGCGCAACCGTAATCCTAGTCTTCTTATTTACCAAGGTATTCAGCATGTGCGCTATTCTGACTGCCAAGATAAGAAAATCATTGTGATGGAAATTATATATGGAGAGTATATTTCTCCTTGTAGGTTTAAAAAATCTTCTGTCCCCAGATTAAGCAGCAAAAGAAGTGGGATTTTTATGTTGTGTGTCGCATTCAAAAAACATCTTCGAGTGTAGCTCACGGTGGATGGGTTTGCAATTGTGTTGCCATTTCTTGTACTAAAAGTCTACTTTTCTTTCTTTTTTAACTATTTCATACCACAATAACAATAACCAAGTACTTTATGTGACCTAAATTTTGACTTAAACCGTGCTTTACCTGAACGAGTTGGCCTCCTGTTTTTTAAGATACTGGGTCTAAGAATGAGGGTTATTTTCTTGAGCTTAACACATTCCAAAAACGCTTGCCGTCATTCAGACTTTGCAGGTTGTTTTACTTTTTGTTGGTAGCACTCAATAATTCACCTACGTATGCTCTTTCGTGGCCTGTAGGCATGAAGTTGATACATTGCGACTTCTCTTGAATTCTTGTTACATCATTAAGTTTAGTGCTTATGCTGACTGACATACATACAGCTGATGCTGTCTGACTATTTTCGGGGGATTTTGTAGGTGCAGAGGTTGGGGCGGAATGAAGAAGAAAAAGATGACTTCATGTGGTTGGAGTTTCATCACCCCGTCTTAAAAGTTAGAGAAAACTGCACATTCGTCATGGCTGTCAGATATGCAAGTACTAAGCACAGTTATTTGTTCTTCTTTTTACCTTATGTTAGGTTTCTATTCTAGTTTTCTTTTCCTCCGTAGCCAAGCATTTCTCTTCCGTTCTGCAAATAGGCATAATGAATAATTTAATTCCCGTAGGTCTGTACCACGGTGAGAACCATATATTTAGTATCTGATGGATATTAATGTTAATAGTGCTAAGCGTATTTGAATCCAATACCGTTGGTGACAATGCAATCTCCCTGGAATTTATTGCACACACATGCACCACACAAATATGTGCTGTTGTTTTTTCTGCCTGAAATCAGCAGCATGCTCATTCAGTAATCTTCAGCATATTGGTTTTTGACAAATGGCTCACTCGGAGTCAAAAGAGGAATGGAAAGCATTCGTAAACAGCCAGTAGCATTCTTCATCATTTATTACGAAGACATTAATCTTCATCTATGTTGGCAGAGACATTCTAATTGTTATGTGGTCCTCATGAAGTTGTTTAAATCATAACATCACAGCTATGAATCTGAATGATGTCGGACTCTTGTTGATGGCTAATCGTAGCATATGGTCAGCTAACGCTCTAATCTTCTGGTAACCACGTCAAGTTGGTAATGTTCAGTTGGTTTTTGACGTTCGAGAGCTACTGATGTAACTCTCCCATCGTCTTGACAATATTACCTGTAATAAATTCTTTGAAATATTTTTTTTACACAGCGGGCTGAATTGCTTCATCAGTTAATTTATAATGAAAGACTGTAATGCAAAACATTACACGCACATCTTCATCAGAGTCAGTGATATGTTAGTGGGCAATTTAAATGGAAATTCTTCTTAAATAGCTTTTTTTTTGTTGAAAGGTGAAGGAGCCTGTTTGATTGTAGGGTATACTGAAGGAATGCTTGGTATTTATGATTGTTTTGGTTAATATAACTATCTTGCCTATAAATGCAGGTTTAAGGTCACTATATAGTATATAGAATTTCAAAGTTGCAGTTTGGTGGACCTCTGATGGGGAACCCACCCATTCTGTAATTTCTTGTTTGTAAAAATGGGGATTTAATGTATATTAACTGGAAACACTGTATACTATAAAGGTTATAGTCTATTGCACAGTTTAGAAAATGATTATGTATTATGGAATTGGAACACAGTCTTAGTGTATTGTTCATTGAGTAGACACAGCCCACTACTTGCACTCAGACGATGCTATAATCAGCATTGTGGTAACATCTAAACAAATAAAACTAGTCATACATAATTCAACATCAATATCTGTGCCAATAATTTACAAAAATATCCTCCATAACTACTGTCAACAGTTAAAGAAGGTAAAATGAACAAAGTGTCGTGGAAAGTTAAACATGACTGATCTGTTTTCCTTCTGTGAAACAGTGTGTAAACAGAAAAAAAGGTTAGTATATTTAGTACTTTTTATCTACAACATTCATCTTTTGTACAAGTTTTTGGATCAATCTGCAGCTTTCCTTTTTGTTACCACAGTATCTAACTGAAGTTTTTTTTTCTGATTGTAAGAGACTTAGTTTCAAACTTTTCAGCCTCATGGACAACGACCGCCATTCCAAGGTCTCAGGAATGTGTCAAACACATTTAGATTTAAACATTCCTTCATGCTGTCTTGACTGTAGCTGATACTCATAGCTCAACAAACAGACACTGCATTTGAGCTTCAGCA
This sequence comes from Ophiodon elongatus, assembly GCA_016806645.1. Lineage (NCBI taxonomy): Eukaryota > Metazoa > Chordata > Actinopteri > Perciformes > Hexagrammidae > Ophiodon > Ophiodon elongatus. The sequence continues at coordinate 2,240,365 of JACSYO010000527.1, forward strand.
TGTCCAGTCTTCCAACACAGGCCGTCCTTATTACCGCATTGCTGCGAGGCAAAGAATGTTCTGGCATCCAGTTGCTTTTGCGTCACAATATGCTGATTTCATGCCGAGTAATTTTGCAGACATCCACAGAGATCGTGTCACTTTCTGGTCGGGAATGAAAATGGAAGCGAGAGAGGCTTCGCCTTGGTGACACGTTGTGAGGGGGCTTTTATATGCTTTATCACAATGGGTTCACATTGAAAGTAGATTATTGCACCTGGCTTTTTGTAATGGCGTGCTGTCCTGCAGGACGACCGGTACACTGGAAGCATACAAGACCAGCAGCTAAGACCCTGTTGGGACCCTGACAAATCCACAGGCTTACACTGCTGCCTTTTGAAGGGATAGAAATCACGACATCATTGCTGGGAGGAGGTTAGGCAGCGGGAGCCATTGTACAGGTCCTTGCTAATGCATTCATTTCAGCTTTCTCTCGTGGATTACCGCTGCACACTGTTCTGTCTGAAAGTTGCACAGCAGTTTTCATACTGCGAAACGTAACCCCCGTATCCACCACGAGTTCAAAGGAGTCTGGAGAAATTCAAGCATAACATTTGGAATGAAAAGGGCAGAGACATGGTGAGGTTTTCTCCCACTTCGGACCAATTAGGTTACACAATGGAGAGCTTGCTCGTGTCCATACAAAACCCAATCAGTGGTTAGGTCAGGGCAATATGGAGAACATCACATATCACAATATTTTTGACAAAATACCTCAATCAATATTGCGAAGATATTGTTGGGTTGACTATTGGTTCTTTTTATAAAATATTTACAAAACAGTATTTTCTTTATAAATAATGTGTGAAGTGCATAAAGGCAAATAGTAGAACAACTAGAATAGTCTGGTAAGTTCGGAAAATCACATAACTTTACTTTAATGCAGCTTTTAAAACAAGAAAAAGACAATACAAATACCATATTAATATATTAAGACAAAAATCTAAGATGGTATGTAGTCTCATATCACAATATCAATATAATATTGATAGGCTAGCCCTGATGATGGTATTCCTGGACTTGAGTATTTCTCAAACCCACATGGACTTAAATGACTGTCTGAGGACTTGCAGATGTTTCCAAATTTTCTCCAAATCTGCTTGAACTTGACAACTCTTGAATTTCTCTCGGTAAACACTTAGTTTCTTAGCCAAGCCAAAACGGTATAACCAACTGGATGTTTGTGGCCAGATATGTAGTTGAATGATGCACCATAAACATTAACTTTGCATAACATTCTTTATTTGGTCACTTCATGCACACACATTCATAGAAAGAGATTTTTGTGTACTACTCGGGTTTAGAAGTCCTCCACTTGCTTTAATTTTGAAACACTTAAAAGAAAAAAGAGACACCCCTTCTTCAAAGATTAATGGCATCTCTGAGTCACTGGCATAATTTTTGACATAACTTGAGATGGAGAACAAAGAGTCAATTCTTTGAAACATAAAAAAAAGAATGTGGTGGCTCAGTTTCCTTTTACAGAGCTGAAGTTTTTAGTATTACCCGTAATGGCTGATGAGGAAATCCCAAACCACCAGGAGCAGTGCTGGGTTGTGAGGCAGATTTAACGTAGTGAAAACACAAACGTTTTATGTTGTGAGATATATATACTGGAAATGACAACCAATATAGCCACAAGCAAGTAGGAAATGTTCAGCTCCCTTTCTCCCTCCAGCTAGCTGCCACCTTATTTAGGGTTTGTAGTGACCTGAGGAGGTATAGATAACCCCTCATTTCATCTTAAACAATCAGCCGTTCCTCGTACCATTGCTGCTCTTTCAAAGCGAGCGAAAGGAATAAAAAGAAACTGGGCATCTGATAAAAGTTCAGCTCAAAACGGTGGGCTCCACAGTGCTGCGTCGCTCCCGAACAGTTAGGACAGGGTGTCATGGACATGATGAGCACAATTAAATATTTGAATAATTCAAACCTCTGTGTGTTCTTTTAGAACGAATATCCGTACGTCAGTTTTGGCCAATTTTAACAGACCTTGGCCGGCTCAACCAGAAAAAAGACTTGAGAATTAATATGATAATGCATTTAAGTTTAAGCAGGTAGTAATACTTGTATCTGCTCCATTTAGTGCAGGCAGAAATAATAATCTTCTACTTTGGGTATTTGCTGTGTAAAGGAAAAAAAATTGCAGACAGCTCATTTTCTGCATGGTGCGCCTCACTTAAGGGAAACATATTATCTGTTACATCCTTTTTTTCTACTCATCTGTGACCTTTCATTTTCCTCCAGTTCTCCTCTATTCTCCCTTCACTCCTCACTCTCTAAGAATGTTCTCTATCTCATCACGTTTTATTCACCACCTTTTTCCCTTCTCACTTACTGTCTTCTCATGCATCCACTCAATCATTTTTTCCCTTCTACACCATCTTTGGTTTCTCTACTACCTCTGTACACCTTTGCTTTTTTTTTTTTCGTTCAGCATTTTTCATTCTCCTCCTCCTGCCATTATTTTTCTCATTCTCACTTTTCTTTCACCATCTACCTCCTTCTTTGTCCATCTTACTTCCTTTTCCACTTGCTCCACCTCTCGTCTTCTCTTCCTGCTCTCTCCTCCCCTTCTGTCACTGCTGGCGTCTCCCTCTCTGCTCGGCCGTGTCACTTCAGTATGCGTGAACAGACTCTTGGAAGGTGGCGCCTGACGGAGGTAACTTCGCAGGCGAGCCGGACCACTGTGTTCGTTTATTAGAAACTTTCAAAGAGTTTCAATTTCCCCGAGCAGACTGCCGTATGAATTATTCCCTTGCCATATTCAGCATGCTGGTGCTCCACTGCTGGTGTTCAGTTGTATTTTGAGTTTTGATTTTACACTTCTAACAGCTCCATTTTTGGATTTGGAGTAATTTGGAGCGTGGAACTTTCATTGCAATTGGCAAGAAAATTAATACGGATGTCTTTTTTTGCTTTGCAGTGTATCCACTCATTTGGTAGCACACTGGCTCCTCTTTTTTCTTCACTTGTTCTCTCTCCCAATTGCCCAGTCTCCCCCCCCTCCCTCCCCCTCACTCCCACCCCACAACCACTTAATCTACTTCTCTCTCCATCAGCAGAGCCCCATGTCCTCTTTCCGTCTAATTTCTATCAGGGATTCCATTCAGAGCTGCTTATCAATTCAGCGCCTGCCCCTCCCCCCCCCCATCACCCTCCTCCTCCCACACTCGTACTCGTACCTCTGTACAAATGAACAAGTGAGCCGGCAAACAAACAGACAAATAAATAAAAGAGAAATTATTTCACAAGATGTAATTCATCAAAACACAATCAAGAGCGTGGGGGAAAAGCAAGCAAAGTCAAACACAAAGTCAATCTGCGAAAAAACTACAAGACAGCAAAAGCCGGAGCGAATGGAAAGAATTTCGACAAAGGGACGTTCCCCCGGCACATTTGCATGAATTATGGGTCTAAAATTGAGCAAGCAACGATTGTTAGTCTCTATTAGATGGTCTGTCTCTTTCTCTCATCAGTGAGGAACGACACGCTGAATAATCATCCGTTTCAAGGACAACAGAGCGTCTTTAGCGAGCTCGCAGCAGTCCTGGCAACGCTGTGAGAGCATCACCCACTATGGGCTCGCTCACCCGTGGGTGCTGGCATTAATCTCGGTCACTTCTCACAGCACACAGACCTTCTCGGCGCACTCTGAGCCCTCTGGCTTACTGCTCGTACCAGGAACCCCTGCCAGTCTGTCCTCCCGGGGGCTCCGTGCCCTTCCTCCCCAGCCAGGGGTCTCTGTATCGGGCTGCAGAGGGCTGTGCACGCCTGGGCGGGTGAGGCCGGTCGGTGGTGATGGTGGTGAGGCGTTTAATGCTGTTATCACGGCCTTTTAACTTCCTACTCCCCAAACTCTCTCCCTCTCTCTCCCTCTCAACCTCTCTCTCTCTCTCTATGAGCGTGACTTTCAGACAACTTTGAACCACTGTGCGGGGACGGATGTCCTTGATGACAGTGGTGGGGATGCAGAATGGATGCTTACAGAGGCGTTGGCGTTGGCGACCGTTGCCTTGTGTTTTATTAGGCGGCGGTCAAACAAGGCCTGCGGTCAGACGGGGCGTGAGGACAGACAGGTGGTGATATTATACTAGAGCTCCAGGAGACTGTTATTGTGCAACGTCCTCTTGCGTTTTTAGGACCGTCTGTCCGTCTGCTGTCCTTCAGGGCGCTTGCAGCTTATCTTCTGTCTGGACATTTTAGCGTGTCTGTATGTTTTAGATTGTGCCTTATTCCAAAATATCTGCCCGCCTTATTATTATCATGTCCTATTTACAGATTTACAGATCCTAAAATGAGCTAAATACACAAGGAGATGAGTCAACTTTATTGATTAACACAGCGTAAACTGGACGCCAATTCATATTGACAAATAATAGAGACAATAGTGAGACAGGTTGCAGGAGACTACATTTGAGAAAACCTCCAGCCACTGCAATAGTAACACTAATACAAACTACAACATAATCCAAGAAGACATTATTTTAGACCATTAGCCTTACATTCCACAAAATGGAAAAGAAAATGGAAATACAATGGCTAAAGGCCAATCATAAGTGAAGCACTTGAAACAAAACTAAAGCAATAAAATAGCCATAACAGTGGAACCTTCTAAAGTGATTGTGCAAACACAAAAAACGAAGCTTTAAAATTGTGTAAAAAAAGAAAAAAGCAACCAATATTTCAGAAAACAAGCAAAATTGTCGATCATAAATTTGGTTCTAATTTGACAAATAATCAAAACTTGAAAACTGGCGTTTTGTCGTGGCCTCGTGGATTTAATATTAAAATTAAAGTAAATTTGACCCTTCAGGCTGAAACATTCGTTAAAGTTATCTGTTTTATTGTAATCAATGTAGGTAACAGTTGATCCAGGAAGTATATCTCCTCAAAATAATTTTTGCCAATTGCAGCAGTCAGTTTGGGTAATTAATTAATGGTTGGCCTTTGTTTTTTCAATCCCAAATATTGTAATCTGCGTGTCATGTCATCTTACATCTCAGGTTGGAGGTTGGTGAGTTGGTTGATATGATCAAGATACATCATAAGTGATGGTCACATTGACAAAAATAATAATAATCCATTTTTCTTTTAAGTAGTACTTTTCTTTTGAAATTCCTGGTTTACTGATGCTCCCTGGCAGCTGTGTTGGAACCCCGCAGCTTTATAAGAGTACAGTGGATTGAAACTACAAAGGTTGACACAGATGCATCTCATTCATTTGGATTAGATAATAAGATCATGTTAGCTTGTTAATTATTGTTATTTATTGTGTTTACTTTTATTTTGTAAACAGATCTGATTGGCTCATAAGCTATGACATTTCAGAAAGGCCTCTTGTCACATTTAGCAATTAACAAACAATGCATAAACATTATACTATCATCAATTAGGTGGCCATGAATCTTATAGGTATATTTCAGAAATGAGTTCAAAAGCAGACGTCCATACACATGATGTGCATCAACAATAAATGCTCGAGTGGATTCAAGTGGAGGGAATATGAAAGACGATCAGTTCACATGTAATATGATCTATTCACATGTATTGCAGATATGCAGGCTACCTTCAGTTTGAATGATGGCACTTAGACCAAAAAATACAGAGTATATCAAAGGAAAAGAATAGGGAAGAGTTACACAACAAGACAGGAAAGATCAGACAAAAAGAGTCCCGTCACCACCGGCAACAATAGCCCCAGCATCATCCCGGTCACCTCCTGTGTCTGTAATTATTAAAACATAGCCAGACGGCTCTCATTTCTCAATGTGAAGCCTCTGTTAAATGAGCAAACGAGGGGGGGCGGGGGTATGTAGCTGATTCAGGTGTGGTAGCCTGGGACCACTTGGGTAATAAATGGGCATGATGTCCGCTCAGAAGTCAAAGGATACAGGTCATAAGAATGTGTGTCTCTGTATTAAATAAATAAATATATGGCCAAGAGGGTGTCATCTTAATTTTTGCAAGAATATTTTGGTATAATTTCAGATATGGTGCAATGACCAGCATAGCCATAATGAATGCTATATGAATACATTTAGAATTATATTCAGAGTCAAACAGGATAATTTCAACAGACTTTTGAAATGTAATTTATATAGGGTTTTTCAAACTAAAAAATTCTTCAAAGCAATGAAATATAGAAGTCATTGGTGAACAACTTAGGTAACAGCAGACTAATTGCATGTGAGTCCTACAACAGCTATGGACCACTTGTAAATTTTGAATGCTGCAAGTTCTCCTAAATCACTCTTTTGGTACACGTGGTTCTTGCATGAGCCCCAATGTTCATTGAGCATAAAAACACATCATTTGTGAAAACGAGAAACAGGCAGCAGCATCGAACACAAATACCTTGAGGAAATATACTCTATTTTCACAAGTAACATTGTTTTACTGAACATGAGGCAATGCAGCTCAAGGGCTCCTCTTAACAATACCCTTGTGAAGATTCAAATGTTTCATTATGTTGTGAGTGAGAGTTGATTCATTTTTTTCATTGATTTTCGAGGCTACAATCGCTTAATATTTTGTTAAATTGCACGATATTGCAAGTTGTTCCTGCTATTAGGCTACACAACGCGCTGTACTATTTGAACTGACAGAATAACAGGAACACCTTGGACCTAGTATGAAAGTTGATAGCAGTCACTCTGTTAACGTCACTCAATAACAGGAGATAGCCTGCTGCGTTGATAGCTTTGAAATAACTAAATAAATTCCTTTTACAGCTGAAACAGCCCTGCGAGTGCAATAGTGGAAAGTACTTTTAAGATATTCCAGCTGATCCAGCTACTTTTCTCTACATCAAGAGAGTCCTCAGTTTCCTTAAGAGCCTATTCAATCATGAACATTTCATCTTAAGAATGGTTTAATTGTCTAAGTTTGAGAACAGCTATGGTCCAAATAGACATCCGTCTTACAGCAGACATTTTGAATGCAATTTGAAAGGAATAACCAGGGAAACGATTAGAATTTAAAAGCGTCCATTCTCTGGCCTTTGCATGATATTGAAGCAATACAGTTACTGTTTGCTGTTCTGATGAATGAGGGGGAAGATGAGGCAGGAAGATAAAGAGAGCTAAGCAGGGAAACATGTCAGATGGAATGTTATTGACTATGTTGGAACAATTATGGAGCCACGGCCAACATCATTATCGTACAAATATGTGCATCCATCAAGCCTGAGCTTTGCCTAATCACGTTAATAGACCTCTCTAACAGCAGACTTTTTGACTGTAACTAATGACATTAATGATGGCTGCATTCAACGGTGTTGTTCCAGCTCATATGCCATTTTCACAGCAGCCATTTTTAGTGTAAACGCAGGTATAACATTAACAGTCCTGGTCCATTTCGGTGGGCCAGGGCTCTGCTGTCCTGCATGCTGGATGACTAGATGGCTGGCAGTGACGCACTAAATAAAACGGAACCATGATTCATCTTAGCAATTGCAGCTGTATTTGTCTTGCTATGATGTGTCAAAATGGCTGTGGTGAAAAAGAGCAGGCGTGATTCCAAAACCCTTTAAAGCCTCAAGTAAAAACATAGAAATCATGTGCCTGTAAATTCTGACTTTTTTCTGACTTGTTCTTGAACAGCCTCAGGGTTGCTGTTCACAACAATCAGGAGAGGTTAAGTGTCCAAACAAACTAGTTTGTAAAAATGTGTCGTCCAACATTGTCTTAAGCCTGCTGCAACCACCGGTTCTGAAAAATGAAGACAACACGGGAGTGTCTTAAAATTGCATTCTCTCTACTGGCCAACAGGAGGCGGCTCCCCCGGTTACAAAAATAAGTGTGATAGTATGGAAGTCTATGAGAAAGTGACCCTACTTCTCACTTGAATTATTACCTCAGTAAACATTGCGAACATCAGTTTGTGGTCCCTCAATCACTAGTTTCAAGTCTTCTTCAACACAGCATGATGTTCATTTAGTAAATGATGGTCCCATTTAGTGTGGAATAGACCATGGAGCAGGGTATGCTTCGGGGCGGGGCTACCTTGTGTATACGCCGTCTCTAAGTCACTCGCCCGCAGTCCTAATATGGTCACTTCCGCTCACTGGTTGCAAAAAAGCCAAGATGCCAATGTCAGCCATCCGAAATGGCCTTCCACACACTAATGGGTGTGTGGAAGGCAATTTTGAGGGAAGGGTCCACCTCTTAAATACAGTCTATGGAAAAGAGCCTATTATGTGTGCTGGTCTACTGGTGCAGCTTACTGGGACACTGAAATGGAATTGTACCATCATTAACGTTTTTAGTTGCACCAGTATTCCCATTATTTCTATATATTAATACACCTATTATTGCGTTACAAAATGCACAACAGACTGGTGGTAAGCTTTGGATTACCAGAGTTTAATGCATTCTGTGACACAGGTTAACTGTCACAATATTGCAACCTTAATGGAAACGAGCGCAACTGAAGCTGTGGAGCTCCTTTCATCTCCTTATTTGTATCCTCAACATGTACATTTTGTGTGTTTCCTTTCAAGGAGAGTGCTCTAAAAACATGATTTTCTTCCTCAGAGATCGCTGGCATATCATGGGAAAAGCTCTTTTCGACGGTAACATGCTCGGATGTGATGGGAGAGTCATGTTGGCCGTGAGCGCTTAGAGTCAGCGGGGAGACAGAGGCTCCAGTGTAACGAGAGAGAGGCCTTTCTGTGCTGTGACTCAGATGAACACAGCAGTTGTTGGGGAAAAGGTCAGTGGATTTTGTTGGTATTCCGCAGCTGTGTGCTTTTTGGCAGGACACTTGACGGCGCAGCGGGCACTCGAGCTTGAAATGATGTTGCTTCCTCCGGCCAGGAGGCGATGGCTCCCATGCCACACAGCATACGCAGGGCGCTATAAATCCTACAGTGTAAATAAAGACCCGCCTCGCTCCACCACGTCTCACTCCTTCTGTGTCCTTATTTTTTTTTTGGGTTAACGCTGGCCTGTCTCTTTCCATTTTGACTCTCCTTTCCTCTCATTTTTCTTTCTTGTTTTTACTCCTCGCTATCTCTTTATGGTCTTCCTTTTTCTCCAGTGATGGGGTGGTAAATGAAAAAGGCGGCTGGTCACTGACTTTCATTGTTTGATCTTTTTAAAGCTGCACAACCACCAGCGTCAATTCTGATAGACTTTCTGCCTATTAGATAATCTTTTATTTCTTTTTGTCCGTCTCATTTAAGCTCTTCCGCTTGTCTGTGAAGTCTTTTTCTCTCTCAGCTATTATGTAAAACATTATCTTCATTTCCGTCTGACTATGTCGCACAACAATGCAGTTTGAAGCAGGCTGTTATGGAAAAGAAAGGGGAGGTAAATCTCATTTAGTCACAGTTTGACTTTATTAACTGCACAGCAGGCGGGGACAGAGGTTTATCCTCTGACAGATGTTTTGAATGCTGCTTTTGGTGTTGGACTGCCCTTTCTGTTTTTCTTTTTCACGTTTCCTTTTTTGTTTTCTGCACCGAAACCAGGATTTTTAAACTTTGAAAATGGTTACTTATTATTATTTTTATGTTTTTTTTTTTTTTTTGTTCGTCTCTTTTCAAACCAGAGACTCGCCGTTAGTGGAAAGACTAACAAAGGCAGTTATGATGAGTTCAATTTTGTTTCTGTCGTGTTTGAATGAAGTGTATTTAGTGACACACAGCTTAGGTTAAATCACTGTTGTCTGACTGGAGTATGATGGCTTTGAGGATATTAGCATATTCATTGTATGTAATCAAATTATAAAAAAATTTCAAATCCATGATGATCTTATTTAGCATATATTCACTTCAACGCACGTCACATAGCATCTTTCCAGCAAAGGGATAAAAATAAGTGTGTCCAATAAAATTTCATGTTTCTATTCCAGGAAGGAATGCCGCTTGTAATGTTCCCCACTTAAGACAAAAGCCAGATGTTAGTGGGTGTAAGTGATGTTTTTTATCGCCCCGTGGGAAAGGGGCTTAATTTATGGCTGGTGGCAACAATTAGTGTCAATGGAGGAAGCAGCATAACATTATTTATTGAAGTGCAAAGTTAAAGGTGTATTTTCCCTCGACACACGCTAAAATATGCCATCTCATCAGTGAAGCCCAGAATACATATTTATTTAAAAAAAGAAAAAAAGTGAAATATCATCCGCATGTAGAAATTCAAACTGGCACATTTGCTGTCGGACTAAATTCTCTGTCCCTTCGTCATGAGAGCTCACCACCTTTGTGACTGAAAATGTCAACAGAAAAGACACAATTTTGTTCCAGAAAACCTCGTTCAAAAATCTAATTGAGATTTGTTATAATGCAGCTGATTATAAATCCAGCCCTACAGCATACCTTTGTTGTGGGTATCACTCCTTTTTTTGCAGACAGGGATGACCTTTTTCTGAAATTAACAAATTTTGTTGTTTATTTAATAATTCTCTTTAAAAAAAAAATACATTTCCCACAAGCCCAAGACTTTCTATTAGAGATGGGAATGGAGGGATTATCAGAAAACTCAAGATTAATGAATGACAAAGGATTTTGTTTGTGTAATGGTTAAAAATAAACTGAACTGACAATATAATATATCTCTATTTATTATATGAGGGATTCAATCACTTGAATGACAAACACTGGCTGACATGAAGCAGCCGTTTTGGTTTGTTTTTCAAGCACTTCCATTTTACAAAGCCTTTCAGACTGATAGCCGATGGAGTTTGAGATTACATGGAATCAGTCACAACAATGTTATAAAGCCATAGTCTGTGGCTACATCAATGTCGTGACTTCACTAAACTGCAGCCAACGAGCCAACAAAAATGATAGTGTAAATCCCCAATATGGTTACACTGCTCAATTCCAGGGTTAAGCATGCAATCGATTTTTCTGAAATATGTTGTGTTCTGAAAGTAACCTCACCCAGCTCAGACCATATGTTTGAGGATGAGTTCTGCAGATTCCTGAGACTCTGCCCTTGGCCCGTTTGCAGTGGCCGAGGCAGAGTAGTTGGTCTTCTTCCAGAGGGGAGGAATTAGCATTTTCGGCAAAGATTATTAATCGAGGTTTTTGTTCCAAGTTCCTGTCTCTTAATATCATTTCCATATCTTAACATTTAGGTAACCTTGAGGATGGCTTTGACAGCAAAGTGGAGCCTTTTGTTGTTTCAGATCATTGAGAATGCTCATTACCTGAAGTTAACCTTTAAACCGCTTTTGAAAAGAACATCATTCAGCATTTTTGTTTTATTATTATTCTTTCAACTACGAAGAACAGTTAATAACTATGTTTTAAAAAAGAGGTGTTTTCATTTTGTGGTGTCAAGTACTGTTGTCAGAGAAGCTGTCGTTTTTTTTTCAAACGGTAGATATCTACTTTTAGAATCAACTGTGAATGTCATTCAGGAGTTTGTTCACTGTTGAAATGCTGGATCCTCTTTGGAATGACATGTTAAGGAAATATAAAGCCAGAATATTTCACGGGGGGAATGCTTTTCTTCAAAACACCCCACACATTTCAGTATATATGGCTGTTTGTGGCCAGATGAACCCTTTCGACCTGAAGCAGACATCCTCCACCTTTTTGAAAAGAAAAAAAATCCTAACTTGTTCAATGTGCACTGAAGGTGAAGCTCATTCATAATGATATCCAGAAGGGAAGCTGGCATGCACAGACTCATATTTCTTGCTCAAGCTTTGCAGTTAAGCCTGATTTATTGTTGAAAAATGCAGAAAAGCACCAACAAGAACGGTGATGAATTACAACAAAATTGATTCGATTAAACAGACAAGGAAGGAGCAACAGTTTAATAGAATCACTCCCCTATTATAATCTGTGCACATTTTGAAAACGTCCATTGTGAAATCATCTTCTCCACCAATTTAATAATGCTGGTAAGTAATAATATACGGGAGGGATGGACCAGTATCGGCTATTAGTTCGATCCAGTGCGCATTTGCTCGTACTCGCAGTTGTAAAACTACTCCAATACACCTGATACCACTGCGGGAATTGTCGTGGACACAGTGTTCTCAACCGCATCAATTGGTTTAGCTGTGAGGTCTATCTTGCATACTCTGTCTGGGTTTTTAGAAACATTTTTATAGATAATAATATTTTTGTGTTATGAGGGCGGCAGAAGATTATATGTATTATACAACAGGACTGCAGTCAAAGTGTGATTTTAGTCATCAGTGAGTCGCAACCTTAATAGCCGACCTTCCATTATGTGGATAACATTCGTCCATTAACTCTACTTGTGAAAGCGCCATTAATGCCAACCTGAAATCAGACCTAAAGTCTTTGGACCAGTCGTGATTGTTTCTCACTCCTGCAGCCATGTTGCCAGGTTACCTTTGTTGTTTAACGTGCAGGGACATATATGAGGCGTGCTCATAACTGAACGGAGCTTAAAGGTTCAGTTTAGAACAAAAAGATGGTAATAAATAAATTAAGTTCTTTCGAACTCATGCATTTTGAATTCAGGTTAGTGAAGTATGTTTTTTTTTTTACATCTCAGCTCCTTCATCAGACAAAGAAAACATGAATAAATAACTTTCAAGCTTACTTTTTTTTCCCTCATAAGCAAACGGTTGCCATTTGTCTTGTGCGTTTGTCTTCCATCTTGCGGCACCTTGACGCTTCAATTTAATCCTGGCACTGAGCGTGTCAGACGTCCTTCAAAGTCAACCTGTAACTTCCATTTGTCTCGTGTTCTGAGACGGCTCTTTTTCTTTGAGCGCTTCCGACAATTATTTCGTCAGCAAAGGTGGAGGATGATGAGCTGAATATTTGCTGTCAAGGGAGAGTCGAATTCCCTTCGGACGAAACAAACGTTTAACTTTCAAAAGCTGGATGAACAATGATTGAGATCTAATATTCATTTGAAAGATTCCTCTTTGAGAGTGCAGGTGTCTCTCGCGTCTTTAACTTACAAATTTGCACTCTCATTATAGAGGAATTACCAACACTAAGAGAATGAATAGAACAGCAAAATGTGAAAAGTGGTGAATTGAATGTGACAAGACTGAATAAATTGCACCACTTAGCAGCCATTTTAACTTCCTGATGTACGCAAGTTACTGACGATTAGATTGCTCTGCAATACATTACGGCAGCCGAGCTATTATGTTCACGTTTGACAATCCCATTTGGCATTACCATCTTCCATTCCAGCAACTTTATACACCCATTCGGACAGAGAGGTGGAGAGGTTTCTGCAGCAGTGGCTGGTTGGATGAAAGTGTGTGTTCATTTTTGTTATTTACAAGGCGGGGAGGGAGGTGTTTGTTTTCTAATTAAAGAGTGAGTGAGCTTATAGGTTACGTTCCAAGGTGAAGTTCTGCTGGCTGATTAATCATTTCAGTACCAGCTCTGATCTCTTTGCTCTCAAGCTGAAGTCACATGGCTTCACACCTGTGCTCCACCGTCAGTGGCATTATCCTGGTACTATTCTGGTGTTTTTTACCCATAATTATTCAAGTCGCACAGTCCCGTTTGAAACCCCAACATGGTGACGTAACCACCACAATTTTCAAAAGCAGGTCAAATTATGGGTAAAGGAGAACTTGGACTTGCAAGCTTTATCATACACAGTGTAGACCTACAAAAGTAATGCACTGTAATTTGTATTTGTCCCATGAAATCAATTTAATTGCATTCCATGTACTCGTGAACCATGAAGTAACATTGATTTATTTGGCACTTAACTTCCCAACTTAAGTAGCGCCACCTCCGTAGTTATTTTCACGCTAAACCTGACCAAGCAGTTTATTTAGTTTTGATTAATTTTGACTGTATGCATGAACAATACGTATTTGTGTAAGGTCTCACATGAACGATTGTAGGAGGATAAGTCGACCATCCTAGCTCAAATGTGTATGTTGTTTTGTTTATAATGACTTGGGGTGATTTAATTGATTGTAGTGATTAATCAATTGATTCATTGGTTGTTGTGATGGTTCACCTGGATCACCTGGACCATCTTTGCTATCTTCAAAATAGGCACAACAATGAAAATAAGTCTTTTAATAAAACTAATTCTAATTTTTTGTGTTAGCTTTTGTTGTGTTCGTGTGTGATTTAATTGTGATGAGGGTGAACTGATTAGATTTTGTTGGTCAGAAGTGAAGGCCTTGAGTGTATTTCTTCAAATTTGTCACAAACGTCCACTTGCACTCAAGGTTGAACATATTATAATCCGGTGGTCAAAGGTCAATGTGACCTCACAAAACACATTTTAGGCCATAACCCGAGAATTAATTTGCTTATTATGACAATTTCCCACAAAGGTCTAATATGATTAAATGATGAAGTGGTGACATTTTGCACAGACATGGATGTAAACAGCAACATGACATTTTGGCGGAGGCACACAACCACGAGGCAATCGTTTTAGTTTCCCTCTGGTCTTGTCTCATGTAAATGGACAATTTCGAAAATGATTGTTATGATTAAAAGCTTTTTCCTTGTCTTCAGCAGTGAAACACAGTCAGTTGGTTTGAGTTCATGTGACTGACTTTACTAGTCAAGAACACAGTCAAAGAAAGGTTCCTCGCTGGCTGAGCAATATAAAATAATTGTCTGATTTTTACTAAAGCCTCAGTTAGAGGAAGGGATAGTTTTGAGCTATGTGAAGGTCGAACAACTTAATACAGCTTCATTATGGTTAATTTGATGATGTAATTGATGTGCTTTGTCTAAAGCTCAAAGGAAATTCCAAATCCAAAAGGGCACTTGGAGCTTAAACTCATGTTAAAACACACAACTTGAAGGAGAAAGTGCCACCTTTGAAGCAAAGCTCCTCTCACAAGCCTCCATTGATTTCCACACTAGACTAGAATAACGTTTTTGGTCTTTTGTCTCTTCAAATACCCTCCGCTTTACTCGCCTCCCTAACGTACAGTAAATCACAATACTGTTGCCTCCACAAAACGTGACAAGGTTGAGGTGGCGAGAGATGGCTGGTTAGTGAGCTGTAGAAATCTTGTTACTGCACATATTTTTATTTTTTTTGCTGTACGTGCGAAGAGGATGAGAATGTCCCTTTAATAAAAGTCGGTTCTGGCCGCTAACGGGATTAGAGCTGAGGAATGAGCATGCAGCATTTTCCTACGAGGCATCTAGAGTTCCGTTTTAACAGTCTCATAATTCTTTGTCTCATCACTTTTTCACGCATTGTCTTTCTGTTTTACTTTTGCTTTTAGTTGGAGGCATTCCAGAGAACCTCTTTCATGCATTAACAGTCATCTGTCTTACCTAAGTGCAGCTATAGCCACAGTACAACATCTCTTTTCATTTAATTCTCCGGTCTCAATGGTTGCTTGGAAAAACCAAATGAGTACCTTATAACACTAGTTTCGGATTTTTACATTGTTTTATCCAAATAAATCCTCTTGAAGACAAAATAAAGACTTTTTCTCTGAGCAATTATTAATTTGTCTGTACAAATTACGTCAAAGTTACAATTTTGTATTTCAATATTTCACATTTTGTAAGAACACACTCATTATAAGAAGCAACTTTATCCTAATTTTTAGGGATGCACAATCCAACTTTTTCTTTTCTGTTGCAGATTCTGAAACCTCCGATCAGAGTGTCTGTTAATTTAAAGAACTGTACCGTTCTGATGCCATTGTTCTCTTTTTCACAAATGTAAGATCTGTGTAACTTGTTGGAATCCTTTTGGTGTTAGGTAACATGTGACACGATGAACTGTCCAAATACTAAATGATTGGAACTACCTAAAAACTAAGCTAATAGTCTCCTAGCCCAAACTTAATCCTGCTTTTGGCAAGAAACCAAGGAAGCGTGTTTCCCAAAATGTCCATAGAAAATTCATTTAACCACAGAAGTTGCAGTCCATAACTAAGTGATATGAATGATTATTGTAGCGGCCAGTTGTTGTAGCATGTCTTGTTTGCACCGACAAACAAGACATATTTTTGTTTACTTTGGAAGACTTGTTGTGACATAAATATTACATCACTATGTTTGTTGAGATGAAAAGCCTTGACTTTATCCATCAGAGTGAGCAAATGTTGCTTGAGGCAAAAAGTCTATTACATTGAGGCGGCATCTTTTCAGTGAGTGTTTATGTTTTTTGACACTTCGCTGAAAATTGCAGAATAAGATAAAGTAGAAATCACTGAAAATGTCCTGTGTTAGGTCATTGCCTCGGCAGACATATGTATGCCTCAACACTTCCTGTTTGACTGTCTTCTCTAAAAGTATTTGAACATGAAACTGATAATTTTATCGAAGCTTTAAATGGGCATTCCAGCAATTTTGCATGTGAAGTTCAGTTAAATTGTCATGAGGAGTATTACTGAGACTGTGATCGTAGTTGCAATATAACATATTTTGCTATGGAGCAGCTTTCCTTGTTTAAGAAGTAAAAAAATAAAATAATCCTGATGATATCACTGTGCTCCAGATTGGATTTGTAACCTTACATATTTTTCAGAAAGTCTGTGGTACAAACTAGAGGTTTTAAAGAAATGTAGGTTTCAGGAAGCTTGGAGTGTTTAATGAAATTCGCCATTGCATTGCATTATGGGAAATGTAGGATCCAGTGTATTTTGGAGCTTGACCCACACAAGAGATTAAAAGAATATCTCGACCTCTGCTACTTTGATTTGGTCTCTGTAATCTGCCTCCTATGAGTCTCTTATGTTTGCATTACTGTGCATTACTAGATCACTGAAGTGCCCCTTTTAAATGACAGCGCACATCAGTGACGCTTGTGGTTGGAAAGTTATAATCTGTTTTACACTGATGGAGAAAGTATTTATGGGAATGTGTTGAGTGTTTTTTAAACGCATGTTAGAGGCAAATAACTTGATAATGTGAGATGGAAGGAGGTCGCCTCTACGCAGTGAGTCAACTAATCTGTTGACATCCCTCAACATGGGATGTACAGTATAATGTGGTCACCAATTAAAAGCCCCCATGGAGCATTTATTTAATATTAATGAAGAGTTTGGTGAAGGAAAAAGGTAATGGAGCAAAAAGTAGCTGTTCATTAGTTCACTTGGCTTGTTACTGCTTCAGTGAGTTTCCATGGTTACACAAATCGGTTAGGATATTTGCAGGCAGCTTATAAATTCATAGCAGCGATTTAGAGCTGAGGTACGGGTGCATTATTGTAAGGCAGAGATAATCCTCTTCAGTTTGGACTAGATTACCCTGTTCATCCATCAGACACTTAACATTGATCACAATATAAGTATTGTTTATTTAGAATTTTAGACAGTTTGCAAACTTTTTGTCGGCGCTTTGTGCTCGTCAAACTTGGAATAAATAACTTTACAACTCTTAACAAGTACAAGCCGCACGTGTGTCCACTGATGCTGACAGTATTCTTTTGTAATCTGAAATGAGGACACTAATTAAGAGCAGTGCAGTTATCAGAAAGTAGTGCACACCATGTAGCCAATTAGAGATGAGTAAATCCAAATGCTCATCCGCCCACGGATGAGTTTAATTCAATATAGACTGAAAAAACTAATTTGGACTAGAGTCAGATCACCAGCTTTTTGCTAATTTGGGTCAACAACAACAAATGCTTTGCACTTGCAGTGCTTGGGTGAAATAAGGTCACAACTCCTCTCTGTGTCGGTCTGTTTGTTTCTTTCTCCCACATAGCCTCCCTTTTTCTTTCCCTCCGATTCACTAATTACCTCTGGTTTTTAAGTAGCTTCATTAATTCTGTAGTAACGATGCTGCTTTGACCACAGCACCTGACAGTAATTCATAATTAACACATAACACCACCACAGCAACAGGCAACTGCCTCCAAATTAATTATGCAGGATCGTGGAAGTGAATATGAGCTCACAGTGACATTGTTTGAATAAAATGCTCCTCTTTGTTTTTCGGAACAATCTTCTGTAAGCAAACCCATTTTTTCTGCCAAAGTAGTGACATCGGCAGATATGAAGTGACTCAGTGGGGACACTTTAGGACGTTTTCTTCTGCCACGATCAGTTTAAGAAGCTTCATTCATTTTGTGGTGCACAAAAATTAAACAAAATGTATTTTCTCTTTGCAAACCACATGGAGGGAGCGAGTCATTTGAATAAAATACACAATTGCCCTTGGGCTGTAATCTCTAAACCTGCCAACAATTCAACCTTGGCAAATATTTGCAGATTAGTATGTTTTTTTTATAAATCCATGCTTTTGCAAACAAGAGGAAGATGGTCAGCAAACATATCGCATTAGGTTTTGTAGAACACAATAGTCTTGTTTCTGTCAAGAAACTCATGACATGACCCAAAGACAACAGTAACATAATAAAGCAGATCATTCAAAATGTCAGATTACTGTTTAATCCCACTCACGAATCAAGCTAAATAGAGTAGGTAGCCAAAAGATATCCTGAAAAAATTGTAAAACATGCAGAGATGCAAACTATTGTGGAGTTGGCAGCAATATATGTTATTACATAGACTTTCTAAACAAGCTAATTAAAGTTATAATTAAAGTAATTTATTATGTGAATCTAAAGCTATTCTCAGAATGTGTGATCATGTCTTCATTAAGAAACTGTTGTTGGATCTGCTCCATTCTGTCAGTGTTATCATCTTACCTCACATCACTGCAAACGTCCCAAGATGGCCTGAAACTCTCAGTTGTCTATCCAAACTCACATCTTGGTCCAACTGTATAACTCTACAGGAAGCCAAATTCCCTTCGCCAGTCAGCTGTGGTGGACATTTGGATGGGCAGACTTAGTGGCCAATCTTGTGTGACAAAGTTTTGCTAAACTTATGTCACCAGAGTTCTGGAGTAGCTGTTTCTTCCCCCTTCTCCCCCCTGCATGTTTATTCATGGGCTCCGAACTTCTCAACTCTCTAAACTAAATATTCCTTTTTTTCCGATGTAGTTGGATGCACCCAAAAAATGGAAATGCACACGCACACTGGTGTTATTCAAATGATCACTGGTTTGAGTTATGGGCCCTTTTCTGTCTGAACATTGAACTCTTTGAACAGAGTCCTGACAGAGATGGAGTGCAGGAGTAATTGTTTCATTGCTCCGTTTCAAGCAGGCCCATCCATCAGGCTGTCGCGTGTCCTACAGTGAATGTGTACAACGTGTGGGTTGAGGACGGGATTTGGAGATGATGGGGATTGTGGACTGCTCAGAGCTCTACATTGAGTCACATGAAGTGTTTCTGCCGTTGAGAGACGACGAAGCAAAACATAAAAGTTGCTTTATTTTCTGACTGCGAGAGTCTGATCTTCACCTTTTAGGGAGGCTGGATTACACAACCCTGACATTGTCAATTAATTATTGAGGCACGCTTCACACTGCATGGGTTATACTTGTATAAGCTGTGTGCTTGCAAATAATAAATATTTGATCTAAAAACTGAATTAATGAAAAGGTGGGTACATCTGATTTAAGTGTCTGTGATAGGGCTGCAGCGATATATTATAATAATCGAGTCTTCTACCGATTCTTTATTCCATTATATTTGTGCTTATCTGCAGTCGGTTAATCAATTTATGGAATACAAAATACTTTTGCATTATTATGGAGCAAGAATAAATATAAAAAGGTAAATTAAAATACATTAACTAATTGGTAAATTGCATGAAATTATATTATCCATTAAAACTAAACATATTTAGTGCATTGAAGTGCTTTTTTACATTTGGGGTTTTAAGGATGCAGTACCACAAGTCAGTGATAACTTTAAGCCATTTGTAATATTATCATTTCAGCTTTTTATAGTCATAGTGGTTATTTGCATGAAAAACATAATTCAAATTATTAGTTAATAAATTATTGTATTTTAAGTTAAATATTTGCTTTGACAAAAGATTTCTGTCCATTAACTGTACATTATAAGCTTTATAAAGCAAGTCATAATTCAAGATCTCATAATTGCTTTATAATGCTGTGAGAACTTATCTTCTAAACAACTGTATTTATTCAAATTTCCCGCCAAAAGATATATTTTACAAGATTACATTTAAACACATCACAATAACATTATAATTTAACCTCGCCCAATAATACATTTTCATTGAACAGAGCTTAACATTAGCCGTTAGCTCCATGCAGGACTGGGCTGCCTACTGGCTGCTAACAGCTGACGTTAACTATGGCTGTCCTCCTACCGATTAAAACATTATAACATATTTGTTTCACTTCAGTCCACTCACATTTGAGTAGCAACACCGCAAACCTGTGCCCTGGAGTTGATGTGGGCTGGAGGGTTAAATTACGTTTTTTTATTTTTTTTATTGATTTATTCGCGGTTCTCTAGGAATTATTTACGACCTATTCTGTGATGAGGAACCCAAACCTTTTTTTAATAGAGAGGCTAAGCGCATTCTTGAGACCTTAAGTATTATGAATTGGTAAAGTGGCCCTGCCTCAGATACATTATACTAGACACAGAACAATGATCTCAAAATAATCTTCTAGACTAAGAACAGAAGCGGTGACATCATGGCCCCATTGGGCTTTTGCTCAGTCAGGCCTAGATTTAAACTGACACCCAGCACTGAAAGTATTCACCAGTTAACATGCCCAAAGACGCAGACCTCGTCAGATTGTAGGCTGACCCACTTCTCACTAAATATATCAAACATACGGCCCTCAACAGAGACGAAGAGAGCGTCCCGACTCCACTAATTAAGAGGCCTTAGATTCCCCCTGTTTACCGAAATGAAGTGTGTGTCAAATGTTAATGTTATGAACACAACAAAAGTGAAAGAGCTAGCCACACCAACTTCAGATATTTTTCCTCTCTTGTGTCTTTATTGAAAGCATCACAGACAGGTTTGCTTTTATGAATGTGATTTGTGCTACTGACTGAATTTTTGTTTCATAAAGTTAGTACAATTTGAGGTTTTGAACTTCTAAATGTCAGAGTTCAAGTTCTGCGCAACAGGAATTGAAACGGACACTGAGGCCCACCTGGTAAGGTGAATGACAGTTTCGGAGGTCAAAGAAACAGGCACAGTTGGCAGTGTTCAGGCAGTCAGAACAAGCGAACAAACCCAAAAGTATCAGACAGGTCATTGGAAACCGGTGAGCAGAATGGGTACCGGGAATTGGCAGAGATATGTAGAACAGTTCAGAACGGCTCAGACAGAGAGAGAGTTGTGTTCAGACTCATGCCGGGGCTTAAGCCTTGGTTATTCTCCAAAACGGATGCATACACAGACAACTACGGAAATCACAGACACGTAGAAGTTCTCTTTGTACAGGACGCATTCCACACATGGACAGTAGGTCGCTACGCTACCACTTAGTGGCTGCACGGAAAAGGCTACGCGGTCACAACAAATGCAGACGTCTGCGCGGGGCATACTGGTACACCCTCAGCTGAGAACAGCTTGTGTGCAGCCAAGATGGATGAAACCCCCACTCCATAATATATTTTTTGCACGTGCGGGAAGTAGACATTATTATACTTTTTTGACAGTTTAGGTCACAGGGCATACTGAACAGAAGACGCACACCGAACCAGACATCCTCTACCAAACGGTTCGGGACTAACACATGTACCGTTCCACCCCTATGGCCAGAAGATAGAAAGATTTAGTGATCCCTTGACCCCTCTGTATTGTATGCATTTCTTATCTTATTTATATTGTCATCATGCCGTTATTTCTTGATCATTTCTTGTCAACAGTCCACCCTTCAATCACTGCCACTTTACGCAGGGATTGACCAGGACTACGAAGGTCACAAAGTAGGCGTCTCTTAACTGAATGCAACGCCACAGAGCCTCAGAGGAAAGTTTGGCCTTTAATTTAGTGCCACGATGGAAGCCTTTTCTCCTAACTTTGAGTGTGGCCGTCTGGAAGAGCTAACACTTTCCCCTTCAGACGAGGATGTACCACACAACATACTAACTAGTTTGTTTCTAGCAAGTATTCAGACCTTTACCACAACTACTTTAGCGCCACCCAGAAGCAAAAGTGTCAGATTTGCACATTAAAATGTCATAACGGCAGATTGCCACGAAATTTTGATTCCTAAATAGATTAACCATTATGGCAACAACAGGATAATTTGTGTCATTCTTTGTAGAAAGAATCCCCTACCACCATCATCATTCTTACCAGGTAGTGAATTAAATGGGTCCACATTTTGTTATTCACCTGCTCGGTTCATTCTAATTCAGTCTTGTCCTCTTTCTGGTAGTGCTGAGAGTTTGTTGACAAGCCAAGCAGGACACGAAAGGTCAGCGCTGGTCTTTCTGCCTCTTAGTATGAGAAGCTCTCCCTCTCTGAACTAGATTACACCATAAATCAGGGGCTTGCATTATAAACCAGCCAGTAATCCAGCCAGGAGGGAGGCTGCTGTGTTTGTGTGGTGGCTGTGACTGAGCGTTTACTGTATTTCTGGTTCCATAATGGTGATTGCATGCTCGTACTTCCTTCATCAGCATACAGTCGATGCCCGGGTGTTCGGCTATGGGTAAATGTTTCTGTTTGTGACCACTGACTTGTGGTGTTTTGCCATGAATTCAACTCACACCCCCTCAGTTCTCAGACTTTTATAGTATCACATTTTCCCTTTAATGTTGTTCTCCTGCACTTGAGCCTGCAACGAATAATTCTTTTTAATTGAAATGTATATTAAATATTAGGGAAATTATTTAAGTGGAAGGGATTCAAAATGAATCATTTAAACCAAACAGCCGCAGCAAGGGCAACATACTTTGTATTCATTACATTGAAACACAGACCAGAACCCACAGCAATTGACTTAAAATGTATTTCTCTTGATACCCTCTTTGCACTGCACCAGTATTACCAGTGGGACCTCATGTGATTTAGAAATTACCCCCCCCAAACACACATCTGTGTTTTCACAGGATAATTCTACTCTTATTTAATGACATAATCCCACTAGGTATGATGTCAACGCTCTGCGCAAAATCTGCTGGTATTAAAATGTTTGCCTAAATTATATTTACATTTAACAAAAATATATTATGATATAGCACTATTTATGTTCCTATAATACTCATAGAGATTTCTTGCTCTGGTGCAAATAGCTGTCCATGCTGTGTAGCAGGATGAGTGTCCTGAATTGCACCCAAAATGCTGTCAAAACCTTTATATTTGCCAACGCAGCTTCTATAATTCTCGGACCAGGAAAGAGGCAAATAAAGGTGCGCAGAAGATAAAAAACAATACACCCGCAAATCATGAGATGCCAATTCACACAGAACCGATATTACGACATGACATCTGTTTGGCGAAAAAATGGTAAGTCATTTTAACTTGACAAACTAGTTTTCTACATTTGTAGTTAATTAAAAGAAAAGGAGAAGAACAAGGGAGGGTGGATGGGAAACTGCCCATTTCCGAATTCATGATTTAATTTCATTAACATATTTCTCTGTTACTGCTGCCAGACAACCAAGCGAGTATGGAATTTGATAGCGGCTCATGAATACAGTGTTGACCAGCGGTTGTTTCCAAGAAGCTGATCTGCGGGTAAAGTCTGTCCACGTCTCTACGTACGTCTCTAAACGAAGTGCAAAACACGCTGTGAGCGTGTCAGCATATGGTGCTTGTTATACATCACTGAGCCTTACATCACTGTTGTAAACACATTCATCAGTGGCGTCTTGATGGATGTCAACACTCCAAATAAGCAGCAGTTTTATTTAATTCACTCAAGGGACCAGTGCACCAGGCAACAGTACTTTGATTACATGTTCTTTGCATGAGGGATGTGTGTTGCGAAGTAGTCCACTGAGCTTGTCAGCCATTCCCTCCCATCATGCCATCGTACAGGGTGTTTCCAGAAGCCCAGTATTATTTAGAATTTTCACAAATCTATCACAGTCCCGATTAATGGTCAAATGTGACTTCATTTATGAGCTTCCTGAGCTCAATATTACCACCAGAGAAAATAAATGTCAAGCGCCGTTAGTGAAGAAAAACTTTTCTTTCACATTGCACCACATGTTCATGTTTCTATGAAGGAACCGTGACTACTGTTAAAAAATGTACCTGTCAGTCCGTGAGATTTCACGTTTGCAACACTAGGTTTGTGTTTGACAAGTCAGTTTGAACCACGAACAGAATGTAAGTGTTTGGTACTGAGGTGGCCAAACAACAGGTGTGGTCACAATGTTAGATTATCATAAATACGTTAGAACTTTGAAAATATACGGAAGATAAATGGAAAAAAAAAAGAATCATGAGGAAGAACCTTTACTCCTTAATGGACTAAACAGTGTGGGAAAGAGAAGAACAAAGCAAATAGTCAAAACGACATGTTTAAAGCAGTGAATGGCATCCATTATTCATCTCATAAAAGTATTCAGTAGTTCAGTCATAAAAGTAATACCTTTGATCCAGTCACATTACACTTTGGAATGATGACTGCCTCTGTCTACAGTCAGACTGTCACTCTTAATTGTGCAACCTGGGGAAAGACATCGCTGTAAATTAAAAATCTGCTGTGCCACACATTTTTAGTGGTTATAATGCAATTACGATAAAATACTGCTTGATGTATTCCGACGACAGAATTTTAATAGAGCAATTACCATTCGATTTCTGCAGATGAAATGGCCACGGTCCCTTACAAGTTAGATTAATAACTGTCTTACTTATTAACTGTCTCATTGCATAGATTTAACAGTGCTCAAGAACAAAAACAAATGGTTCTCAATCACTATGATACACCAAAAGAAATTTGACAGTCGAAAAAAATAATAATAAAGGCCTATGATTAATTAATGAAACAAAAGAGGTAATACTTTAGAGTCAAGGGAAACCGATACCACTGTATCTTAATGAGAAGATGAAAGCGGGAAGCCAGTATCGCTTCGTTCTGCTCGCGTCCTCTTAGGAAATGAATATTCATGAGGATATAATCATAGAATAGGACGAGATGGAATGGACTCTCGTTAAACTCATTATATCGCTGTGGTCATTTCGGTGGAACAAAGAAGCTGCTGTGCCATGTGACGTTCATCAAAAGCAGCAGCACCGGTGAGCAGCTTCAGGATGCTGTCAGAGTCTGGACGCAGTGTGTTGGAGACACATTAGAACATGCAGTGTCCTTACGTTTTGCGATGTCAAGTGTTGTCAGAAGTCTGACCGATTCGACAATCACCGAGCGTGGCTCTGATCCTAATCCGTTTAGAAATCAAGCTCCATCACACACGGAGGCAACGGTCCCACACGTACATGCATCTGTACAACCCACCAAAAGAAATGCTCCACGTCACATCTCTGAATCTCGAGAAGTCCTTTTAAACTGTCCACAATGGTTACAGACATCGCAATGGAAAAGGATTGCACTGCAGCCTGTTTTGGGGCTTATTTTTAAAAAAGATAATCAAACCTGCTTTAATTGAAATCTCTTCATGAAGCTCTCATTATGGCACCAGCACTTCAGAGAGACTCGGTACAACTTGGCGGCTGTCAGCAGCTGCAGGCTTTTCCCAGTTTGTCCCAGTCCGCCTCAAGGGAATATCGACAACGACTCTGCTTCGTTAGGGGAAGTTGCCGTCGTCATGGCAACAAAAGACATCAACGGGTCCAGTGAACGGCCTCTCGCTTTTTTCTCTCGGAATCCTCTGTCAGTAATGTTCTCCATCTCTGCCATTATTCATGTCATCTCTGTCTTTCCTCCCTCTTTCTCGCCCTCTGACTCTCACAGATTAAAAAAACAAACTCATTGTAGTTCCTTTTTTGTCTCATCATTCCCGCTCATCACAGCAGTGATCAGATCACTAATGTCTAATCATGACCTCGAGATGTTTCATCCCGGTGCCTCTGTAATTGTTTGCATCCACCTGCCAGCGAACAACTTTCTTTGAAAGTTATCAAAGACTTTTGAAGTAATGTAGAGCGGCTCTGAGGAGCAGGGTCTGTCTTTGCCTTGATCGTTTCTTTTTCTTTATTTTTTTTAACATTACTTCAATGACCTTTCTGTTTTATCAGGCAGCTTGCAGGATAAATTGTCAGGAGATACATGGCAGACAGGATGACATTCAACAACAGTCCAGGTGTTGGATTTCCTGTGATCCTGCGACAAAGTCAAAGACAAAGACGCTACATTTGGATCCAAAACACACAATAGGCTCAGAAAACATTACAAACACCTTAGTAGTCTCGCAGTAAATGCCACTTTGTTGAAGCTAGTAATTTTGGGTTTTCATTGAGATTGTCAGAGGCATTGACTCAAATGTCTGATCGTGTTTTGAGGCTGCAGTGTGTTCAGAAAAACAATCATGCATCTTTCAGTCAGTGTTGAAGAGGCTCTGTTTATCTCAAGGATTACCCCCAAACAAGAATTTGGACAATGATGTAATCTACAATCCCCATACTATGGGGGGTTTTGGGAGATGTAAACAGGACGTATAACATTGTCATGGAGCCAGTTCAGCCCTACAACATTTTGCCAAATTGGCACCATTCAAATCATGCAGAATTAGCTATCAAGACAACTATCACTGAATTACTTTTATACTGAACAAAAAGCCTGACCTTACTGTTTGAAAAACTGATATAGACCATAATTTCGAGAGGCTGAGTGTGAGGAACTGCTCACGTCAAACTTTCTATTATTTATTATTTACTATTGCAATTTCCCACAAAAAGAGATTCAGATATGTCAACAAACCTGCGGCAAAAGTGCCACAAAGAGCAGACGCCAGTTGGGAGTCATTAATCGACGGCTAGGTGTCACGGCAGCCAGCAAAATCAACTGCTGCACTCTAAAACTTAAAATAAATGGTATTGTTGAATGTTCTGGCCGTCTTTCAGCGGTTTAAAAACGATGCTTTTCAAATACGATTTCAATGCAAAAACAGATGTTTTCTATACAACTCCAAGTGAATCATCAACTATCCAGTATCTATAGCCACCAATCTGATGTTTAAGTGTAATTATTTGTTTAATAATAAGTTGATGATTTGACATACACTCTCTCTCCTATATGCACCGATATTGGTCTGCTGTGAAAGAGTGACGGTCTTGAGGTTTCTCTTCATTGTAGACATGAGTGCTGTTGTGCCCCATTATAACCATGTTCAAAGTGCCTCAATTCAGGAATACTGCAGTAGCAGGAAGAAAGTAGCGAGGCACATTCGCCGTGGGTGTTATTGAGTTTGATATCAGTGGTACACTAAAAATAGAACCTATCGCGGGTGAAAGATGTGAGTCTGTAAGCACACACGGCGATTCAGTTTGAGGAATCTAGAGTGAGGGAATGAGAGCCATTTTCTGTTCGTCACTGTGAAACTCCAGTCAAGTGTCTTGAACAAGACGCTCCAGTAGCTGCACAAACACAGGTGTGGAGCTGTGCGACTGCGAGGTGCACCAAAGTGCTAAGTCAATACATTAAAAGCGCTAAGAGAGCATTCCCATCACTGGATAAAGGAAGAGAGAGACATGAAAACTGGAGTGTTTTACAGCTGGATAATGCTGTGTTCGTGCTCTGGATTTGCATCGGTGGTTTTCATCTTCATAGGACTCGAGGTGTCTCTCTCCAATGCTTCTGCGCCTCCTTTTTTTGTCCCTCCTCCCCATCTGCTGGAGGGAATTACCTCGTATGAAACAGCTTGAGAGAATGACTGCACCTAGCATGCGAGTTGAAAGTGATTTAATTAATTCTCTAATACTAATGCATTTGGTGTATTCAAGTGAAAGGGATTTAGTAAAAAGACTATGGAAAATATATTTGTATAAACTCTGCATTCTCAAAATAATCCATTGCACATGTGTTGGAACACAATGTTGCAATGTGTTACAATACTCTTGTTTTTTTTCTGATCCCTCTCTTTACCTTGCTTGGTTCTTATATAATAATTTTAGGATTGTTGTTCTTCATCTTGTCCTTTTCTATTTTGATTCGAAAATGCCACTACACGCAGTAAAATGAGAGGGCACTGTCTCAGGACCAAACATTCACACACACACACACACACACACACACACACACACACACACACATACATACTCACACACCCACACAGGCACATAAATCAAGGAGACACAACCTTATGGGAGCGCACATATGCCTTTATACACACACCGATGGCTTTCTTGGAGATTCACTGTGGCTGTAAACTGTTGTTGTAAAAGAGTGGTGGGGGCCACTCGCTTCTCTGTAGGGTTCATTAACTGACACACACACACATGCACACGCACACACACACACACGCAACCAGAGACGCACAAACAGACATAAAGTGACCCCTGCAAAGAATTCATTCATTTTTATGCTCCTCTCACCTCGTGTCTGTTTATTTGTTTTCCGAACCATTAGGTTCGCAGCTTTTTAGGACTCTATCCCTTTTTCTTTTTTTTTTAAGGGTCTCTCTCTCAGCTTTATTCACTGTCGTACTGACAGGGTCCCATGAAGAAAAAGAGATAGGATAGTGAAGCACTGCCTAAAAGACAGTTATCACTTTCTGAATGTGGCCAGAAGTAATGTAACACTAGTGTCAACAGTTTTACTCTTTAACCTCTCCCGTTCCAACTTAAGAAGTCCTGTAGCTCCAAAAACATCGTATTATGATCCCACAGATTGTGACAATGTTCAAAAACTGTGTCGTGGTGTCTCTGATTAAAAATAAATTTGTCCTTCCCAATTTCATGCTAAATATTTGAGAAAGTTGACAAAAGCAAAAGCTGAAGTGTCTTGATTCATACTAATAAAGTGTGGCGAAAACTTGATCCTTAGTGGGATAAACCTTTCTGGAGCAGCCCCGGCACTGATGTCATGAACTGTTGCCAAACAAACGTAAGACTTGAGTCTCCAAATTTAAGAGATCAAAATATTAAAACCAATTCACTTATAATTAGCATGCTGGACTTTGAAGTACATTCTTCATGGTGCCATGCCATTGCTCTGACGGCCCTTATTCCAAAATCCCAATAGTCCACAAATTGTCCCATGGGACCAAATCTCATTATTAGTCTGCAGCCCATTTAGAACATACAAACTCTTAACATAAGCACATGGCAAATTATCATGCTAAATGGTGTCATTGGACCTTGTGGATTTGTTTTTTACGATTGGCGTTTTGGGGGAAAAAGGTAGTCCACTTCTTCATCTTGTCACTTTTTGGGTTTATAATTATTCAACCACATGTACAGTATGTTCAGCACTTTTTACATTCGGTGAACAATATTGTGCAGTATTAGCACAGAAGCTAAGAAGTATAATAGCAGGCCAGGCTTTCTGTTACCTTTGTGTCATTTCCTGTATTTAAGTGTTTTGATTGCATAGCGATGTCATTTCTCTTTGCACCGTCTCTAATTGAAGCTCATCTGTAGCTCAACTCTACAATTCCCATAACACCGATGTGATTAGTTGTGTCAACATATATTGGTGTTTTCTTTGTTAATGTTGATGCTCAAACAAGGTCCCTTCCTGACAGCTTGACTCAATGAATCAATATTGCACAGTTTTTAGAGTATTTAGGTTTTAAAGACTTTGTGGAGAGGAAGATGTGTGCTGGACACTATTGCGAAAAATAGGAGGTTCATGAGTTCAGCTGCATAACATGTGATTGGATTTGTTGTCGTGAGCGGCAGCTCATACTGTGAGCAGAGCGTGTTCAGCACCATCAAAGTACTCAAGTTTAAAGACTCTATTTCATGTGTTCACCCTTTGCCTCAGTGCTCTTGTTCAGCCACATGTACAACAACCACCAAACAATATAATTACTCTAACCATTACTCTATACCTCCTTCGCTTCTATTTCTATCTCCTACACCCCACCAGTCTGTGCTCCCACGTCCATCTTTTTCTCTCTCTCATTCTTCCCTTTCATTTAGTAACATCAAAGAGGGTGACATGCAAAACAGTGATTTGTATCATTTTAATATGCTTTATTGCACTCTGCTGTGCATTAAGAGCCAGAAGAAAGAGAATAACAGAGGATTACAAAGGGATAGAGGAAATTATCTTTTAAAGCTCCTATGCGTATAATGTTTATGGGATCATAGCATCTTTTTTAAATGATCCTGATAGCAGAGAGACTTGAAAAGACTCAGAAGAGATGTAGAGACTAACAGAGTACAAGGGCGGCTAATGTTGGATTCATAATGACTTTATTTTTTCAGAAAAAAGCATTAGTGAAAGGGCACCAGATGACAAAGTCAACATAACGTGATGATTTGCAAAAATAACAGTATAAATGTACCTTATTCAATTATATAGGATAGTACACATAAATTACATAATTATTACACTAATGTTCCACAAATTTTTAATTTAATGTTCCACATACAGCCGACTAATTATCATCATCAGAGCCTGGGCAGGTGAATAACACAAGAAAATATAAGAATACAATATTATTTTTAAAAAGTACATGGGGCAAAATAAAGCATAAACTAGAAAAGTGCACTCAGTAGAGTACAGATCTCCCCCAAGTTTGAATGAATACCACACACAAGCCATACAATATCCGCTCTTAGCACATGAATCATGACCTTTTTTATGGTTATTTTTAGTCACTCCCAAAAAGTCCAAACTGACTGGACTCAAGAGTAACAAAGTGTTTTCTTTATTGATATTTAACCAAAACCACATGTTTTGGCTAGCCTTACCAAAACTGCTTTTGTTGCATTAACTTAACCCAAAGCTGTTTCAGGTTGTGAATATTGGCCTCTGCCTGCAGTCTTGCACATCCTACCCCCACCATTTACCTCAATCGCCTCCCTGCGGCTTAAAAATAACACATTCTCCTCAAAACATGTTTGGCAGAGCAAATTAGGAGTATATAAATGTATTTTCTAGAAGACAGGGTTGGGCTATGGGTTAAGACAGTCACTGAGTTTGAGTAGATTCTAGTAGTTTCTTCATGCTCCAGTGCTGCTGCCCAGATGGTAACAGCGTGAATAAGTGATACGTGGGTTGGGTACCTGATTTTATACCCCGTGCCCTCCTGCAGTGTCTCCAAGTGTCCTCCAGGTCCTCTGACCCGCTTCCAAACCAGCTTTTTGAGTTACGTTACAAAAACGTGTCACTGTGCTACTGTAGCCTTGGCCAAGCTTCGATATGGATGTAGTTTTCAGACCAGCTGAAACCATGTTGTTTTCTTACTATCACCACTCTAAACATATATTTGTATGTCATTGTTATAATTTTCTGGTGGTCTGAGCAGGTGTGGTATGCTCTGTCGACCTTGTTCCTCTGGGTTTACAGTCTCCTCCTGTATATTCATGTCAGCATATTCATGGCTCGCAGTGAACCATCTGTGAACTCGGCTTGTGCCAGGACTACTTTCTGCACCAGTGATACGAGCCAAGCTTGACCCACACTGCGTCATTCTGCAAATATATATATGCATCTACAGAGGGCGGAAATTGTGTGTGACAAGGTTACAGAAAAAATGGAAAGATTCCGAGTTTTTAAAAACAGATATTTTTTCTCTTTTATTTCCCTCTACATTTCAACTGAAGAAAGAAAATCTCATATAAAGTAAAAAAAAAGTATATATTATGAGTCATCCATGACTGGGTGAATAATGGTTAAAATAAAACTCTCTGTAGAGACGATCTAGCCACGGCCAGTGGACAATGCAGGGATTCAATAAATCAGCAATGTGTTCCCAGCACCGAATAATGAAAGCAAAGCAGAACTGACAGTCAAGCTGTGACAGCTTTGTGGAAATATGATGGAGAGAGCGATGACTCATGGGTGCAGTGGTAGTTAAACCCACTTACACTCAATTTAACCAGAATTTCCAGCTGACCTTAATCATTCAAATGTATGAAAGCACTCGTCTTCTTCATCAGAGCAATTTTAAGGTAAATATTTTTATGGTGGAGCTCCATGGTTCTGGCTGAATGAGCACGAGGCTGATCGGTGACAGAATCATTTTGAAGCATCTTGTTTTCATACAACATTGTGTGATGGCAGCAAAAATTGCTGTGCCGCTACCTTGAGGGTAAAGCAAGGGGATGGATTTATTATGAATTTAGCTATTCTGTAACTGCTTTTAATAAGGGTTCCAAAACCAAAACAAATGGAGAGTCATCCCAAGTGATTTGGGTTTACAAGTTTTCTTAGAATTTATCTTTAATCCTTTGAACCTCAAAACCAAATATTTTTTAAACAGTTGCCAAAGCTACACCATTTATTGTAGCCAGAAACTGTAAAAACTGTCGAAACTAAGCTTAAAGTTTTTATATTTCATCAAAAACATGTTTCATTGAAGATTTTTGCCATGAAATAAGCAGATACTGTAAAAGCATTCAATCCTGCACTCGTCAGCGCAACTGGGAAGCCATGATTGATTTGGCTGAGACCAACAGTCACGTGACAAAAAAATTGTAAAACTCTGACTAAACTGCAGGCTGCTGAATACAGTAAATTGAGGAGAGGACAGGAGAGGCTGTAAGTAAAGGTTGTAAAAATGTATATAGCTCAATGTATGTGCATGTAGAGCACATCGATTTTTCTAACGTTGGTAACACTTGTGGGCACTTAGATTCCATTGTTTGCCAATTCTTGTAAAATACATTATCAAAGAATTTCAACTTTCAAGAAACGTCCTGAAAAATGTTGACTATGAATGATATATTAACAAACCCCTCATTTGAAACCTTCAGAATACAGATAAGAAATAACTGGAAATTGTGGTGTATGTTAGTGTTACTGAATTCAAGATTTCTGGTTCACAGAATGAGAAAGAAAATGTTTTTATTGTAATTTTACTGTAAAATCCCCTCAACTT
Source organism: Ophiodon elongatus (assembly GCA_016806645.1). Taxonomy (NCBI): domain Eukaryota; kingdom Metazoa; phylum Chordata; class Actinopteri; order Perciformes; family Hexagrammidae; genus Ophiodon; species Ophiodon elongatus. The sequence continues at coordinate 2,273,070 of JACSYO010000527.1, forward strand.
TGCAAGACACTACAGGTGAATAGGGTAAACAATTGAACCAATCGATTTGACCATGAAACTTATCCAGTTGATTACTTACAATATGATAGTATTTTTTTTGTATCGCAAGAATCTACGAGACAGCTAAAGTGTAGTAAAAAATGCAATGTTTTCTTTCCACTAGTCTGAAAGACCAGATGCTATGGAAGCAAAATAGCCCAGAGTCTCATAAAACATTGTTTTTGCCTGGTGTGTCTCCCCTTAATCATTGATGAAGGAAGTTGGACAGGGATGTGGAGGTTGGTTTGGTGGTGGTCTTGTCAAGACCCTCAGCCATCATCACATCAGGGACTTAAAATACTCTGTTACAGCAGAGTCAGTAGCTGAGACAAACTGTAAAATCCTTGGTTTTGACTGGATTAATGTAAAAACATATTTGTTCGAAAGTAAATCATTATTTCAACCAGAGCCCTGAGTGTTCATATTTCAGATTATTAATAATGCATTTGTTGTAGTGTTATATTTGAAGAATCCAGAAGCTTCAAAATTCTTTTCATTTAAGTGAATGAAATCGAGCCGAATGACGGGCTGACTATGAGATTTGATGAGGCATTTCAGAAAGAAAATCTAACTGAATTATTGTTGAATTTCTCTCTCTCACACAGTTAGAAGATGGGTGTGGGTGGGGGAGGGGAGAGGGGGTGGGGGGGAGGGGGGGGACAAGTGCTTGGTTTGTGATCTACAGTGTTCAGGGCAGAGAGGAAAATCCAGGCTTCTTTTCAGTGTCCACTTCAGTGCTTGGAGGCAAGGAGAGGTTAACAGGCCTTATTGCCTTCTGCCCATTCCAAGGCAGGGAGGCAAGAGAAGAGGTGAGGAGAGAGGTGATGAGACTAGGAGTCCAAATGCTGTTGTGTTGGATTCTTTTCAGGATGTGGAGACTGGGGGAGGAGGGGCAAGGTGAGAAGGCAGAGTTTCTTTTTTGCGGATAAAAAGTAAGAGGACGAAGCTAGGGTGAAGGGAAGAGTGAGGGTGAGCGAAACGACGACATGTAAGGGGGGGGGAGTGCAGATTTGAGAGCGGGGGAGGGGTGGATAACCAGACCACCAGGGTGGCCTCTTGTTCCACAATCCATCAGGTTGTCCGAGGCTGCATGGCCGCACGCCGCGATGACAAATCTGCCCGGCATGACAACTTGGCATCACGAAAAAGACGTGAAATCCACAGCTGCGTACGGACTCATATAGGCAGGAGGAACGGACGCTTCACTCAACAACGAGAAAAACATTGTGAGACAGAAAAGTACTCGTCGTGGGAAATGAACATTTTAGAAAGAGTAATGACTGTGTTGATTCAGTAATGCCGATGTGATTCTCTGTATTCATGTTGTGGTCGGGTGAGGAAAGCCTCAGGTGAATTATTGAATGAATTGACCTTGCCAAGAGGTCAGCGACTGTTGTTCTTTTGTTTAGTCTCCCTGTTGTTGATACCGTGTATGAGCCGAGGCACTCTGACGGTCCGTTTGGGTCTCCTCACCACGGTGCATGAAGTAAAGAGATTTGATCCGTCACATTGAGGTCGTTAGGTACGTGTCTTCTTGTGATCATTTTTGAGCGGACCGTGTGTAAAACGGTGTGATGAACGCAAAATTGAGAGCAAATCTATTGCCCTCTTGCAGCTAACGTGCTAACAACGGCGACAGTCATCCAAAACGCGGTAACGTTTTGTGATTATTATGGTTATTGAAAGAGAGATCATTCAAGCTGGATGTAACAAACCAAAACCAGCAAAAATAAATCATCTGACGTCGTTGGCCATTTGCAGCCAATCGTGCATTAAGGGGGGTTAGAACCGGCTGACCAGCTTGTGCACACTGTGGTGATCAAACCAAATGCTCCATTAGATTTGCATGGATACACAAAGGTTAAAATATTGTCTTGCCACGCAGCATGTAGTCATAAATAGTTGCTTTACTGAAAGGAGGAGCAGCATATGGAACCGTTACACTCACATGGAACCCACTGAGGGCCAAGTCTTTTATTAATGTGCTGAGATAACATGAAAATAGATGTCAAAAAAACGAGTAAAAATCAAAGAAAAACATGGACGGATCAAGACAATGGGCCTCCAGAGACACAAACGTGTATTGTTGAGACAGACGCTTTGAGCTGATGTGTGGGACTTTTAGTGACGTCAGATATGAGAGTAGAGATGTACCCCCCACCCCCCCCCCCCCCCCCCCCCCCCCGTCACACACACACACACACGCACCCTCTCTCTGCTCTATCTACATCACAATATACAAAGTGAGTCATTTTGTTGCTTGGTGACAAATTGCATTAGTATGCCTTAAAGGTAGAGTGTGCTCTAAAGGTTGTTAAGTAATTACTGAGATTCTGATCAAAACCCACTTGAAATGTTTTGACATTTGCATCTCGGTGCGAGTGATAAAACGGAGAATCAGTTAAGAACATGAGGGAGAAAGACTCCATTTCCTTGTGACTTGCGGAGTGAAACAGCATTTCATTGTATTTTCAAAGGAATGTAATTCTACTCCTTTGATTCTTATTTCAGTGTAATGATGCTGTGTGGAGAACAAAGCCCGTCTCTATAATTTCTTTTTTTGTCACCGTTTTTGTCTCATTTCTCCGTTCCTTTGTCTATTGTTCTAGTTTCTCTGCATCACTCCAGTTTCTTTCTCCTCCTTGTCTCTCTCACTCCCCCCCACACTCTTTCTGCTTCTTCCCTACTTTGACATTATATTAGCTGACACAGTGTATAAAGATGCGGACTCAATCCGGATAGATGATTTCCATTCTAATCAATGACGATTGGACGTTTCTGACAACGTTTCTGACAACAAAGATGGCAGTACAGAACTCTCCTCTTAGATCATTTGATCATAAGCTCACACGTGTTTGAATTAAATTGGATTTCAAATTGGAAGCAAACCTTTCTTCCTGCAAATGATTCACTGTTGTGACATTTTGATGTTTCCTCCTCATTGTTTTCACATTCATTGAATTCATAATGGAAGTACCAAAGATGAAGCAGACAAAAAAAAAACTATTACTTAGTTATCATTACAGGCACATAAGTACTTGTTTCAATGACACCGATAATTGGGCAAATTAACGTCTTCTACCCCGCAGAGCCATTAGTGAATCCACCGTTGTAAACGCAAGCTGAGAGCATTTTAAACCCACACAACTTTGAATTAGTCAAGATCTCAAACACATGTGTCGTCTGAATTGAAAGTGATTACATATAAAATGATGCACACACACTTCTAATATGTGGCAAATGTAATAAACTCATTATTTTACCAGGATGTAGAGTGCATCTCTCCACTCTGTCCCTACATCTCAATTTTGATATTCCTTCTTCGAATAATAGGTGTTGATTAAATTCATCAAACTGACACTGAAGGATATGCTGTCCTTATCTTTATTTGTAGTTTGATCAGGTTTCTTATAACAGAGCTAAATTAATTTGTCATATGAGAGGTATCACTACTCTCGAGCATTCCATTTGTAATATATACGGTTTGCTCACTACTTAACCTTGAGTGCCTCTGATCTACTCTTCTGGTTTTTCTTGTTTCTCTGTCATCATTAGGAATTTTCAGTTTTTGGCAGTGTGTCCCATTGGTCACACTGTAGGAAAACAGTATTAAATAGTTTGTATTGAATTAAGTAAGACATTAAAGACTGAAATGGGCATTGCCAATATTTATTGAACCATATATGATTTTAATATTGTGTTGGACCTCTACTCTTGGTTAAACAGGGACTTTTTTTGCCATCAAGACATTAACATCTCTCCTCTCTTTTTCTTCAGACGAGCGAGCAGCTCATTGTACACTGCCAGCTTTAGGCTGCATGTCTTCATTTTCGTCAGGCCAAATGTCTGAAAACATTCTGACATGCAGTTGCACTTTGGACATTTTAAAGGAAACCTATGCTGACTTTCCAAAAAAAGGCAATTAAAGCAATTTTCTATCAGGGAGCCTTCGGCGTCCTTTTATTTCTCAGATTTGGAACCTGCATGAGATACATAATCCGACTTAGTCACCAGCATGTCATTGAGATGGGAATCCGCATTGCATTCAGGTGCAAAGGCATTCATTTGTTTAAAAATGTACTGGTGCGAATAGCAGTCGTCAAACTTGCTGTGAGCAAACTGCAATCATTGGAAGATTCAGTCAGGGATAGGACCAGTCATTCACCGCTGCAAACACGGCAGAGAATCCATCAATGTCAGCAGCCCAAAGGGAGAGATTTAACTCAGAAACTCGATAGATGACATGGAACTTGTATCCCACCTGAAAATCAATTTGAAGTTTTAATTAAAAACAAAAACAATAATTTGTCTGTGACGCAGTGGGCCTTTTTCATTTCCCAGTTTGTACATCCTCGATACCTTTCCTAGCTTCCTCTCCTCTTGCCTTAGTCCCGCCCACAAGAGATGCAAAGTGGAGGAGACGAAGATGAGACGGGGAAGGGAGGAGGAGGAGGAGAGAGAGAGAGAGAGAGATATAAGTCGAGGCTAAAAGCATTGAACAATTGAGACATCTTTGCCTCTGAACCGTCATTTTAAAGCCATGTCAATTAAAGATGACGAGTGTCTCAGCTGCATCAGCGGTCCATTGGCTTTTTATGGCCACTGTATTTTATGATCTCTGTCAAATTAGCATAACGGTGTTCATGACAACATATTTTTTACTTTTAATTCATAATGTGGCGAGAATGTAAGGTTGTTATTCATATATATATATATATATATATATATATATATATATATATATATATTATAGCCTTCATATGGTTTATTGTATGAAGCACTACAAATGTTTGTATGACAAGTACCAATCAAATTAAGAGTGACATATGATTGAGTGATCTGTAATATGCACACATAAACACACTCCAGTCTGAGCAAATTAGTGCAAAATGCAAGAGAATGTTTTCATGGATATAATAATTTGATGACAGCAGCAGTTTGCACTCTGTAAACATCATGTCATGATTAATGCAGTGGAATTGGGTGTACACATTCTACATTCAATATAAAAACATAAACAATATCAAGCATTCTATATCATTAATCATGGTTAGAACAGAGCCTTACAAGGCGATACACAATCAGTGAAGGGCAGTGAAAGTATATTTGTCGAGTCTGGCTATGGTTTTGAGATCATCCCAGCTGTGTGTCACGACTTTTTTTTATATGTCACGGCTGCCACGAAGACTTCCGCAAAGGATACACCGATGTATTCTCGCTTACACCTCCTCTGGCAAGCCTCCTTGCTCCTCAAGACGCATTTGAAGGAATTGTGGCTTCTTTTAAGATGGAGCGCTGATATCTATTTCCGAGTCACAAGCCTGTCGAGCGCAAAGAGAGGAGATGAGGAGCCACGAAATAGCGAAACAAGAAAGGCCCTGCGTGTTGCACATGTTGTACCGGTGAACCTCCAACACCAGCCCCACGCCGCTAACAGTCTCCCAACAGACGCCTGTTGAGTGCCCAGCAGCCTGGCTGGCTGTTCCTGTTTTTCATTAGTCATGCAGGTTGTGGTGCGAAGCAGGGCGGTTCAGGTCATGTTGGCCCCAGGAGGTCCATCATGTTCCCGTGACCTCACGCACCACATTAGCATCGTGATGACGAAGCCGCTGCATCTGTTGCAGCCTGTTTAACTCCCTGCTCTGGTATCATCCTCATTACAGTGTACTCTAGAAAATGCAGAAATGTGCAGTGAGTCTGTGTGTTCTGAGAACAAGAGAGCAAAGAGAGCGTATTTAAATTGGTGTTAGTTTACATGTCTGTAGATTTCTTTCAGAGTTTGTGCAAGACAGACAAAAGCTGTGATCACTTAAATCGAGTTTCTTGCAGCAGTGTCTCTTCTGATGATTGCAATGATCTTGGGCATTTTTATACACTGCATTTGAGCTCCAGGCGTTTTGCACTCAGGTATCCAGTGCTATTTGGAGAATTCCAGAAACAAACTGTATTATATGTTTTTACTTGGTACTCATACTAATCCAGCAATCCCAGAAAAATGCAAAAATATATTAATTCACATTAAATGTAAATCAATAATAGCTTGTAGTCGTGACATTAGTCATTACACAACCAATCACATCCACACACATCAGCCAATGACAACCTGCAAAGGTTGGTTGGGTGTGTGGTCATGTGGATTCAGGCCAATCGTTGTCCCACAATGGCAGAGAGGCATTTACCCAACCCACCTTTGCAGCTGGGCCATTGACTGATAGATGTATATATTTGGTTATCTTACATTTTTTATTTTGCTTTCATACCAAGCTGTTGTCATACATTGATCCAACGCCTTGTAATTCGTATACAACCCACAATATCAATTCATATGTAATCCATGGATTAAGGAAGCACGAAGAATAAAGGCTGCAAAAATCCCGAGGTGAATTGGGCAAACATTGATTAATTTGTCACGTCAGTAACCCACTTCCGTAGTTATTATAACCCAAACGACAATCTTTTCCCAAACTTAACTAAGTATTTATGTGCTCACAACTAACTACGTTGTTTTCTGTGAGGACAGAAGTTTATTTTGAAAAGACAGTATGCATGTGACAAGCCCAAATTGATACATGTCACTAGACTCATAGGAAAATGCAAGAATTCGTTGTTCATACCTACCTTTTTTAAATGTTGTTTGTAATGTGTTTGATGATGACTCTGAAGGCCACAAGCCGAAAACCTGTTTTTCAATGGACGACAATTTTGCTGGAATTTTGACTTCTTCAGACTTTTTCCTTCTCCATGCACCTTGGACGTTGGTGAAGTTGTGCCAGAAAACCCCAAACGTATTTCTACATCTATGATTTGTTGGCCATTTAAGGACAACTCCCTGGTGTAAAGTGTGAATGGGTCTGAACGCAGCACAGGTTTAGGGGTGAGGCACTATGAAGAATCCACCTTCATGGGTCGTGTCCTTTGTCGGATCCAGTCCTTGAACTTAGACACAGCTAGATTAACACATCTCACGGTTGACAAAAAATGTCGCGGTTCTTATTTTTAATTCAAGATGACAAACTGGCTGTTCTCCCAAAAGCCTCATTAAACTCCACTGCTTTCCTGACTGTTCTCCACATTCCATCTGATCACCCAGCTGCTACATGTTGAAGTCCATTTACTTCTTAACTTTTCCTCTGAACACACTTATTGCTTTCTGTCTCCTTCCACTGGCTTATTTTCTGCCGTAAGAAAAGAATAATGAGGGAAGGAAATTTACCAGCTTTCACTGATCTATGTGTGAAAGTCAAATAGTGTCGGTCAGAGCTGGATAATAACAGATGAAGAAGAAAATGGAGCTTAAGTGATTGCTGCTCCTACAATGTGTGTTTGTGTGTCTGTGAGACGTGCATGATTGTGTGTGTGTGTGTGTGTGTGGTGTGTGTGTGATTCATACATTTGTTGGCAGGTATGAATGACTGAGTGGGCATCTGTCTGTTTGAATCCATGTTGTTTATGTGAATAATTGTAGCTGCATCGCCCATGTGTCTCTGAGGGATAAACGGAGTTTTGACGTTTGCTCTTGAAATATTTAGTAAGTTACGATCTCAACAGTCACATAATTTCCCCTATCATGAGGCATAACAAGTTTGTGAGGTCCCTAGAGAGGTATATAAGTATCTTTCAACTAGATTGTAATATCAGACTGTATATTATTATATTCTCTTATATATGCAGTACCAGTCAAAAGTTTGGACACACCTTCTCATTCAATGTCGAATAATAAGTTTGCCTTGAAATGCCCATACATGCGCACATCCAAAGCTATTTAAATATATACCAAATATATACTGAGATTTTGGTCTGTCAGACACAGCTGTTGGTATTTTGGCTGGAACTTTCTGAGGAAAGGTTGTCCAAGGCAGTCCGACTTGTTGCTCAGCTGCAATGGCAGTGTTGAAGTGTTGAATGGGGCTCGGCATTGATCATATCTAGCCAACAAATCAAAACAATGTACCTTTTGAGAAAGAAATCACCTGAAATACATGGTTTGCCTGGAGTTGCGGACCAATTTATAGAACAGATCAACCTTTCTATTAACGATCTATAACTTTCTTTCTATAACTGCTCATGATGGGAATGCATCGATGGCGATTGTTAGTTCTTTACTCTCCATGTTGAGCTTCTTTTAATGTACAAGTATGTGTGTGTGTGTGTGTATGTGTGTGTGTGTGTGTGTGTGTGTGTTTGCTGTGTGGTTCGGCGTGTTCCTTGTCAGGAGGGGAGAGTGTTTAACAAATGACTGCCAGCTCGGGGACACAGGGGCCAGGGACCTCTGCTAGGGAGTCGGCCAACAATAAATCTCAAAAATCAATATGACAGGGCCCGGGGTAATCAGTATCAATGATTTTAAACTGGAATAAGTCCCTCGGGGAGAAGAATGATAAAATCCTCTGAGCTCAGAGTCTGAAAAACATCCCCAGGATGAAGGATGGAGACGAGGAAGAAAAAGAGATGGAGGGAAAAAAAGAGAGGGATTATTGATGCTTTTTTTACCCAGAAGCCCCTACAGCAGGGTTACGATCTCTGTTGTGCTTTCTTTGTCACTTGTGCTCTTTCCCTCTTTCTTCCTCTTACCTTCCATCGCTCATTCTCCTGCTGTCTCGTCGTGTCTGGTCTAGTTCTAGCCACTCTCACCTATGTTTTCTAGTTTCAAAGTTTTCTAGTTTCAGTCATAACAGATACCCTGACACTTGGACTATTTTTATTCTGTTTTGTACCACCTTACCACTCAGTATTTATTTTTGATATAAGCCTCTCCTTCCTCTTCTACACATTATTCTTTTTCACTTTTGTATCGCTCCCGTCAAACAATTCAGAATATGCAGATTACATTTTTCTAAAACTTCTCACTCTCAAACCCATTAATCCATACAAAAGAGAGCTGCATATTTTGGACTGGTGAAGACGTCAAGCGTGGGTGAGATGCAACCGTAGAGGTTGCTCTCAATCGACTTGAATAACCAAATAACAACTCATAAATGGCATTCGGTAGCTGTGACGCCAGCCTTTGGTTGGTCCACTTCTGGAAATGTTTACTGCTGATTTGGGTTTCATGTGCAGTACCGGCAGGTCCCTGGAACAGCGGTCTGTGCCCTTTGCTGAAGACAGTATTTAATCACGTTCCCCCCGTTCCTTGGCACTAGTCAGAAATATGGAATGCTACCCCGTCATGCTTGAAACATCTGGTGCTCTCTGTGGGTAAATGTCAACAAATAATATTCTGTCAGCGTTTTAAACATTTATCTGCCCCGGAGTTTCTCTTTGCACCTCCCCCCTCCTCAGCTGCCCTGGGTTCCCCCCTGGATGTATTTTAAACCTAGATAAAACCCTAATACCCTTATACACTTGCTGCAGCCAGAGCTCCACAGGCATTCCTTTCAAATATATTTTGCCTCTTTTTCTTTTTTTTTTTCTCCAGCAGATAAATGTTGGCATCCGTAATAACTCGCATTCAAAGGAAAGCAAACCTCTGAACGCAGAGCAGGCCGATACCTCATTTTGGCTTCAGTGATACTAAAAGGAGAACGAGCCTGGCAAAGCCGAGAATACCAGCTGCACAGTGCATTTCACCATCCTTGAATATACTTGGTTGGTAATACATTCAAACTGGTTTTCGGTTTCAAGGCTTATACTGCTTCTTTAGTGTGCTTTATGTCTCTCCATAGACCTATTTTCCCCTCAGCATTAGATGATTTACTCAGAAATGCTCATCTGGTCAACCGATTCAGGAATAGAAATTCTCATTTTTCTTTCCAAAAGACAAAAACAAATTTAACCTTGCACCTTTACGTGAAAATATAGAAAGCTTTCTTTTCCTTGATGATTCAAATCCAGCTCACGATCTTCACTGAATTGTATCTCTTACCTGACATTGTTTGGTATTATTGAATGTTAAATCTGCTAAATTTGTGTGTGAATTTGTCAGAATGACTCAGATAAGCTCAGATAAGGTCGGTCATTACAAAAGACACACTTAAGGGTGTATGGAAATGGGAAGAAGGATCTAAAAGGCGAGACCCTGGAGTTTTGTGAGTCATGCATGACTTTGATGGTATAATAATAAACAACCTCTGAAATAAATGATTATACAAAATACTTTATAGGACCCAACATTTACTATCATCAGTTGCCACCATATTTACTCTACACAATTTTTGCTCAAAATTTGGTTCTTCTCACCTGTAGATAACCAGCACTTTGCATGACTACTTGTGGACCTCATATCTACCGCCCGCGTTGAACCGCCAAGCTTCAGAATAGTCCTGCTCTAGTATAGTAAACAGAAGCTGTCTAATATGAATAGGTTGTAGGAGATCAGAAGAGAACACCAGTACATCTTAAAGGTCACCGGGGGAAGAATAGGGTTGTTTCATCCACCTTTACACTGCACAGTGTAACTTTCCCACAATGCTATGCAAGGATTGGGACATAGTTGGGACTGTCGAATAGTGTGAGAGACGAGACGGAGGAGAGCTGCCACTTTTCTTTTCTTCTGGTAATCTCATCAGCGAGAGAAACGGAGAAAGCTTCTTCATTTCTTTTTTTCCTTTTTTTCCCTTTCTTCTCACTCCTCTCATGTCTCTTTCTAGCCTCAGCTCCTCTGCTCATCATTTCATTCCCCAGCCTCCACTCATTATCTTTCCAGGCCTCAACTCATCATTTCGTCATGTCCCCCGTCATATCTCAGTTTCTACATTCCTTCCCTTCTCTCGCTCTGCCTGTCTCTGTCTGTCACTGTCTATTCAGAGCAGATTAGCAGCCATCAAACTGCCAGCCGCCGCTGACTCGTGGGCCCGCGAGTCTGTGTTTGTGTGTGAGAAGCTTGAACGGCATCAAGGTTAATCTTTTGTCAAATCTTTGTGTTTAACCTTTGCCGTTCGCGCTCATGATTCACTTTTTTTTGCCCTTCTTGTCTCGGTGCTCTCACTGATAGCGCACACACACTCGCTTTACATGTGCACACATGACCAAGCACACGTACACAGAGGATCAATGCCAACGCTGATAGGGGTTAAACTGACAAGCAAGAATGATGAATTACCCACCTCTCTGCTAAATTTAACCTCCCCGACTTTAGCAGCAAGACGACACACTGTAACATACTGTGTGTTTTCTGCTTCAACAACTTATACTGCGAGTCTTGATACAATCAGGGCTCCACAGTGAAGGTTGCCAGGTTACCAGGTCACCATTGCAAATTAGTTTGAGAAATTGGCAACCAATTATTGGCCTTTGATTGCCATCAGTGGCAACCATATATATAAAACATATGAACATATAAAAAAAAAAATAGGGACATCAAACAGTAAAATGTGCAACCCGAAATAAATTCTTTATTTCCTTTTATGCATTAGTTATGATTAAATCTTGATTTTACAGTCAGAACCGGAGAACTCTGCACAACGCTACATGTGCGTTCGTGTGTTTACTCGCGCACGCACAGGCATCTGTTTTAGAGACAGTTTTAACAAATCAAATTACGTTGTGTGGGGTGAGAAGTTTGACTAACTCATTAGCATCACACACAAATATGTAAATTGAACTGACAAAGAAGCAGATGAATACAAAACAATGAGGGAAAGGAAATTATACTGCAAAGCATGAATAACATGACATTTTCATTCGAAAGCTTGCGTACAACTGCATAGGATCTTAATTACACAGAACATAAGGTGACTAAAAATGGAAACCATGTTTTCAGTTTCGGTAACCAAGAGCTGATATCTGGTTGTCAGCCTCAAAAACACTGTTGAAAGTTAGTGTTGTGCACTGACAATACTTTTCCAGTCTATTTCATACAGCATATCCACATTTTAGAAATCTCACGTACCTGAAGTTGTAACTGTTATCATCACTGCTTGTCTGCCGAAAAGCTGGGTTTGTGCTCCATTTCCAAGGACAGGTTAGTATGTTTGATTTAGAAAGTGACAGATTTAAGATTTGCTCGAGTGTGCCCAAATTTCTTTTTTCATGTAATTGTGCAGTGCAGTGTCTAAAGTGTTTGTGGAAGTAGTACAAGTGGAAGCGACTCATAGCCCAAGAGAGCATTTTGAGCAGACTTCTTGATGGCTAGGTCAAAACTGGGCTGAATTTGGTTGAAATGTGAAAGTCTAATTGTCTAGCTTCCATACTTTCAACAGCATTTCAATGACTACATTTTCATTATGTAGTTAATGCCTGCTTTACATTGATTGATTTTCACTTTTTTACCCAACTTTAGCCCAGATTTTATTTTTATTTTTACCTTCAAATCACCAAATCAGTGTATACTTGGTGAATAAGAGGAATATTCTGCAGAAATTGAAATGAATTTTCAATGCAGTAACAACTTGGCTTGAGCTAAAATGGAGCTCAGCTGATGGTTGTTTGTAGAAAGCTGGGGAGAGGAATATGCTCCATTTGGATGGCACAGTGCTCTCTCCGTTTTAAATATGTTGTTGTTACCTTTGAGAAGAGCCTCTCCTAGTAGTGGCCATACACCACCATCAGAAGTCAAACTGAGACGATCTACAGCATGTTAATTTGTAGTTAGAGGATGCTCCACGGTTGCAGCCTGACCTTTTGATCTGTGATGTTAAGTTTATGTCTGAGGAGGGGAACGCAATGTTGGTTGGTCCGAAAAATCCAGAAAAATGTATATTGACTGAGATTGCCATAAAATTTGAAATTGGGTGAAATTATTGGGCTTCACTTAATTGCGCCATTTCCCCCAGTTGTGCCCTTTCTGTCCGTTGTAAATTAATCTCTTGATATTCTAAACTTTACTCGATCATCACCATCAGGCCAAAGATTCACACATGCAATATTGGAATCTATCAGGCAGATTTCCATGACATTTGCTGAGCACGTTCATTCTGCCCAGATTACTTTCTTCCACCCTCAGGACAATATGTCAACTTTGAACTCAATTTGTTTTCATATTCGAATGACAGATTACCAGAACATTGTTAATTCGTTCCAGGACTGTGTAATGAATGAATATCGGAGCCTCAAAAGAGTTTTAGTTTTCTTTACAAAAAAGTCAGATACACCCTAGATCCCCCACCCATGCATACAAACGCACACATACAAATAGACAAGCACACAATTTAGATATATATCTTTTGGCTATTTCCATTACAAGCTAAAGGTCAGGGGAGAACTGATTTCTCTCGCATGTCCAAAACACAGCATGGTCACTGTCCATGATCTGTATGTGTGTGTGTGTGTGTGTGTGTGTGTGTGTGTGTGTGTGTGTGTTTGTGTGTGCGCGTTTATGTGAGCGAGGAATCAGAATGATAAGATGGAGTGCGACCAGGTGAAGTAAAGTATGGCAAGAGATGGATAAAAGTATTATGTGAATTCTATATTTTCATAGGCAAGGCACCTTTATTTATAGAGCACATGTCATTTCAGTGAAACTCAATGTGCTTTACATTTAAACAAAAAGTAAAAAAAAGAAAGGAGAATATAAAATAAATTAACATCAAGCATATGCAACAGAGTGGCATAACATACATACAAACTTACATAAACATATTCACAGTATACTCGAACACACACTAACACTGATCGTAGGCCCGTGAAAACAGAAAGGTTTTGAGTTCAGCTATAAATGTACATAACATTTTTATATAGACCGTAGCTCATCAGGCAAAACATTCCAGAGGGCCGATCTTATTCGGGGTATAACCAAAAAGCCACTATCTGAAGAGCTGAGAAGTCTGATGGGAGTATAGTCAGTGAGTAGATCAGGAATATGCTAGGTAGCTGAACCATAGAGTGCCTTGAAAAACAATACGAAGATTTTGAAGTGAATTCCCTGAATCGGATGCCAATAAAGTAAATTAAGTAATGTTATTATGCTTTCCCGTACAAGTCAAACCTCTGGTGACTGAATTCTCCATGAGTTAAAATCTTCCAATTGAGAGTTTTGATAATACAGTGAAAAAAGCATCGCAGTACTCTAATCTTTTCAAAATGACAGCTTTGACCAGTTTCTCAGAATCGGTTTGTGATATTAGTCTTTTCACTTTACTATTTCTTAGATTGTAGAATTATGATCATGTCATTTTTGCTATCTGATCTTTGAAGTTAATCAGCCTCCTGGATGAGATTGAGATCTCTGACCTGCTCACTTGGTTTTAGGTTTCACGATAAAAGGTATGACATTTTTTCTTGCTGCTTTTATTTGGGACCAACAACAATAATTTCAATGTAATTAGTGTTCATAAGTGTAAGAAGTTGTTTGCCATCCAATATCTATGTTTGTAATGCATTTTATCTGGTTGTCAATTGGGCTTAGGTGATTGGGATGAAGAGAGATACAGAGCGGTGTGTCATCTGCGTATGAATGATAGGATACAGTGTTATGATTCTTTATGATATTACTTAATGTGATCATGTATAGATTAAAAAGTAGTGGGCCACGGGTTGACCCCTGTGGGACTCCAGAGAGAATTTGTAACTCTTGTGATTTAAATTGGGAATGGACACTAAGGAACTTTTGTAGTTGAGGTAGGAAGATATTTTGATGGTGTCATGGAGTCTGCAAATTGAAATATCATGGTCTTTGGTGTGAGGTCCAGTAATAAAATAACCGAGAGTTTCTTAGCATCTGTCTTTAATTTAATAGGCACGTGCAGAGGAAGGCTCATCAGCACACTCACTCTAAGAACTCTTACACAAAAACACACACACAGTGTGGTCATAAACCCAGCCGAGCCTCCTCTCTGCGGAGCTGTAGCGCAGTGTTCAGCTTTGATACAGCTGGTAATAAGTCATCAGAGCTGTGAGAGCTGAAGGACCCAGGAAGGTTTATTATTCCTGCCTTCACACACAGGAGCCTCACTGGCGGATTTACAAGATCACCCACATGTACTGTGTGTCCCTGTGGTGACTGTCCAGAAGATGTTAGGGTGTAAGAATCAGTTATGTTCAAGACTTTAGTGTCCCACTGGGGAGATTTTATCTGCAGACATAATTTCACATAATGCGGTCATTAAAAAGGACAATAAAGAAAATAAAGTAAGATTCAATGGTGTATCATACAGACAATACCATTCCTTTAAGTCCAAGTGAAACAAAAGTTAGGCCGTCTTTAGCTTCTATACTGTGAGTATTCCCCAGTGAAACGGAATATTTGAGCGGTGTTCAGATGCAAGAGTAATTTAAATCAAATTCTTTGTATTTGATAGGACTGCTAAAACGGGTAGCCAGACGGGTTTACAATTTAGCGCAATACGAAGCTACAGAGGACGTATGGCTCCACACTCACCTCTCGTCGCTAAAGATTCAGATTTATTGATGGATGGATGTCATGATATTTTGGCTTGCTGATATAAGCACATGTCAAATTATGTTTTACGGGATGAAAAGATGATTGGATTTTGATATAGCGTAACATAATAAGAAATTATTTTTTTTGTAATTTATTTTGAATAAATTGTGAAATTGGTGCACATTATGACCAGAAAAAAACTCTTTTAGATCACATCCCCTTTCATTTAGACTTTAAGGTTCCACATGTCCAGGTATTCAGAAGAAGTACAACACCGTATGTGCAAAATTAGCATCCAAAAAGCTAAAACTGTGATAGGTCACAACAGCAAGTGTTGGCATCAACAGCAGGGACCTTCTAGTACACCCAAACCGCTGAAAACTTCAAAGTCCAGTGATTTATCGTTGCACTCCTGCAAAGACTCATTAACTGTTAAAAAAACAACAACACAAAAAGTATCAAAATCGATGAAGTTGATGTATCGATGTCTTTTTTTTCCATTCCATTCTTCTTGCTCGTCAACAGATTATGGTTTGTCATGTCAGTTGCAAAGAATGTAGCCTCCAGCTGCTAGCCTGCAGCAGAGATGATGAGCGGAATACAAAGATCTGGTGAATTCACTACTTTCTAGCCCCACACAACCTGAATTATTTTTTTCATGTTTTAATTTGTAGTCTTCAGACCCAACCAAGGGACATCACTGGAGGACATTTATCAGATTTTGCACAACTCCTTCTGGAACCACAAAATACTTTATTCAACATTTGTCACTTATGCAATATTACTTCCTAACACCTGCAAAGTTAACTTTAATGTGCAAAATCTGTGAAGTCTCCCTTTGATCATATTTTGTGAAGTAGAAGAGATGTAACACAATGTAGCAACCAAAAAAAAACATTTTCTTGGTCCGAAATGCCAAATGTACATTTAATCCAACTAACAAAAATCTGAACCTTGCTATTCAGTCTGTTGGCAAGATGAATTGTCTACCTGATTTGCTCAGGTTTGAGTATAACTCAGTTTCAAAAGACACATTTTAATCTTTATAGCTTTTTATGAATGATTTTCATGACACAATAACTACAGAGTTGCAAAATAAACCAAAAGCTTAATTTAAGTTAAACTATTATATAACGCATGATAAACAAAATGCTGGCATATCGACTAATTAATGGGCTAAAAGTCTGGTAAGGATCCGGCTATTAATAACTCACCCACTGTTCCCTACAAGCTCTGTGGACTAATTAGAAAATACTGATGGGTGTCTGCTGGATGTGAAGGCGTGAAGCTGTGTGTGTGTGTGTGTGTGTGTTCCTGTATTACTATTTTGGTGAGGACCTGGGCTTTAGACCATCAGAGTGAGGACATTTGTTTTCAAAGTGAGGACATTTTCACTTATCCTTACTTTAAGGGTAAATTACTGTCTTTTCTTCTGGTAAAAATGATGCGTGGACAGTATTGTCTGGAATATCCCATAGGCATGGTGGTATACACACATACAGACCAATTGGACAGGGGCCAACAAGGCTGAAGTTACACAAAAATATTAAAGCCACAACAAAATATGACACAATATGACAAAATCTGATTATATTGTGAGTCATGCTTACTACCGTGTTCTTCTGTTAATGAAGAGCATTAGATGCATCATTTCATGTGCAATGGCAATGTCTCTCTCGGGTTATCAATGTCGGCATGACGCTTGGCCAAGCCAGTGCTTTGATCCAGATTGTAATTTCTTCGACTATTTGATGGATTTTCATAAAATTAAGTTGGGGTTTCATGATCCGCAGAGGACGCCCCTCCCTTACAAATGACTTTGGTATTCCCCTGGCATATTTAGTTCTACCAACAGATCAGCTGGGAGATTTATTTTTCTTTATCACTTAGTAGTTCAGCCCGTTTGGTTTCATGCGCCACTTTTATAGAAATGAAATAAAGGAACCTCCAACGCTGTATCCATTACTCTTCATACTTCATTTTGATTTATGGAACAACTTGACCTCTCCTCAAAACATGGTTTACATTGTTTGCCTTTCTCGTGGTAGTGGTGGCTCAAATTTCATCCATTCAGGGACTGATTCAACAGATCAGTTGTCTAGTGTGCAATGAAAAATGTGCAGCTTCCTGATGCTGTGAGTGAGGTTACAAATGTTAAGTGATGTTCCTAGGTAATACAGTAATAACGGTGTGTTTAACAGAAGATGTAAAAGCTGCAGAATCAAAGGTTTATTTTCATGTACAATTACATACATCTGAAATTGTAAAATATTTCAGGGTATAGGATTACAAAATTAATATAGTCAATACAAGGTCCTCATAAGGACATAGTGTATGTACAAGTATGTGTGTGTGGGGGGGGGATGGGGGAGGGGAGTGAGAGAGAGAGTGTGTGAGAGAGTGCAGTTAGTGCCAGGTTCATTGCTAGTGATTCGCCTCTCGACTAATTAAGCAGGTAGGCGGTGCAGACAGGGAACTGCCTGCACAGGATGAGCTGATGGCCATTAACGTGACTTCTGCCTCCACTTTAATCTTTCTTAGCTGGAGAGAGATGGATGACAAGAGAGCTAGATGGAGAGAGAGGAAGAGAGAGAGAGAGAGAGAGAGAGAGAGTGATCCAGAAAATGAGATACTGGAAAGAGTGAAATAAAGCAGGAACAATGCTGTTCGGAAACCTGAAAGAGAGGAAATAAGAGCAGACATGAAAACGTGTCAGTGAGTATGATACGACCTGAGACCATGTGTTTTAATTTTCCTTACCATTCCTCCATATCTTTCGCTTCTTCCCTTTCCTTATCCGTTTTTTTTTCATTGCCTCTCATGACTTTCTATACTGTACCTTCCGTCCCTTCTCTTCCTTTTAAAAGAAACTCCTTCCTTCCTATTTGAGGTACATCTTTTGGCTGCCTAAAAATATTTGGAACAATATGGAGTGTAACCAAGCATATCTTATTCCACCCAGTATTCATTAGTTTAATGCACCCTTTATGCCTCTGTTAGTAATTACTAAATTCAGTCAACATGAAAATGAAAAATAAATATATTTTGGTGCTGAGGGCGAGGCTTATGAACCGTGCCACAGTATCAATCCGTCTGTGAGTGTTGTGATCCTCACTTTTTCGGGTTTGGATTCTTCTCTGCCAGAGAGAAAAGAAGTCTAAATGTATAAAGACAAACATGACGACCAGGTCTTTCGTCATTGCCTTTACCCATCTCTGATATCAGGTGTCCTTTCATGTGTGTGCCGTAGACATGATATCCTCCCCTCTCCTCTTGGAAAGCTCAGAGTGTGTTGGTTCAGTGCAGCTTGATTGCTTTGCAGTAGCTCATTTCTCAGCCGCGCTCGCAGGATGTTTGCAGTGTTCAGATTTTCTGAGTCCTTTTGAGCCCTGTGAGCCGTCAGTCGCTGCTTCTGCTGGCTGCCTGGGAAATTGAAGCCTTCATTATCCCCAAAGAGTTAGGTTTCTGCTTTTCTTTTTTGTTTGGTTAAACAGTCATGTCTTAGTTAAAATCCCATCCTTCCCTGCAGATGCAGACTCTCCCGCTGGATACATTTTCTCTTTTAACTCGTTGGGTTTGCAGGTTTGTTTCTGTTATGCAACTGTTTGTCTGTCAAGCGAGTCTGAGGATTTGTGGATGTTTTTTTTCTGTTATCTGTTCGGGTTTTCCTGAATCATATTTGACATCTAGCTAACAGCACATTCTTGCCAATAACTACAAACATGCAGACACACCACCGTTTCTATTCCAAGGACTACTTTGATCACTGGAAATTACAATGAGAGAATGTCTTCATTAAAATAACGAAAAGATGAAAAGACAAACTTATTTTCAGACTCAATCAGGTATTCTATGTTATCAAACCCTTTCGGATAAACCCTGAACTTCTAGCAGAACACAGGATCAAATATAATTTTAGCTCACTATTTTAATATACAAATACACAGAAATGTGTGAGGAGGAGAGTGGGTGTTTTAAAAGAACAGGTACAGCAAGTCACTGAGGTTAGAAAGTAGGCGTCTTTTATCGCTAATATCTAGTTGAATTTAGTCGATTTTATTTGGGCAAAAGAAATGGCAGGTTCAGGACTACTTTTGAGGCTGAAAAGGTCTTCACAAGACACACAAGCCTGTCCAGTAAGCACAGCTTTGCTAATATGCAGGTAAAAAGACATATTTCAGGCCAAGCATTAGAAACCCCCTTTAGACACATAGACACCATAATGCTTACGTGGGTACAATTGTCTAAGTCATCTACACTTATCCTGCTTGTGGATGTTCCATGATCATAGTAATAAATAAATATACTTTTGTCTTCAGCAATTAGATATCTTTCTGTCCTTTCTTGTTTGTCTTGTGGTTAAAACTGTATTCATGTATTTATTTTCAAATCAATCAACAAATCAACTTACACACATAGCAGATACAAAGCAGCATTAACCATTGAAGCCTGTTTCTGGCCAATTGAAATTTACCGTTCACTCTCCTTTCAGCTCTGTTTTGGTCTCCAACAGTTGCTCACTGTATCGGTGTATGTTGAGGTAAAATGGGTCAAAACATGACATGAAATGTTTAACTTGTGTGTACTGGTAGCTCACAGTCAGTGTGGTTGATCTCATTGAAGACTCTAATTAATATTACTAATGAAGGGGCTAAAGTATTGTCCGATACACTGATAAAGTCACTCGAAGTTAATATTCATACCAAACTCAACCTTTGAATCAATTTGACATAATTTCAAAAAATTTAGGAGATTTATTCATTTCATAAATGAACGATAGCCAAAGACATATCTTTTAAATCAGACGTTCACAGAGAGGAACATATTAATGTGTGTTGTGATCCCTGTCCCTGAAAATGTCCTGGAAAAGTCTTGAAATATGATGTGTAGACAAGAGCAGGAACCCTGCCAATGCTTTTGTGGTTGAAGTGTGCGTTTGAGACTACATTAGTAGCACGCTGACAGCCACATTACGGGCTAAATGTTGTGAATTGGCCACGGATAAAGATACGCACACTGAACAGGTCAAATATTCAGCAGTAAGAATTTCTGAAAAAAAGGTTCACTCTTAATGTTCAATACCTAATTTTCTTTTTTGCGACTGGGAAATTCCATTGGCAGTTTATTTCCCCCATTTTACATTCTGTGTTGAAAACGGAATCAAAAGCACTCGTAAAGATGGAGTTTTGTTTGGCTGTGTATTTTCAGGGTATTAAATCATCTCAAGGGGTTGATAGTGTCCTGCCTAAACTGATATACAAGTATTAGATTACTCGTAAATCCAATAAAAATCTCCAAGAAACACAATCATAAATTCCTTCTCAACATCACTTGCTCATTTATATCTCTTCTCCTCCTGCTCTCGCTGGTTTAATTAATTTACTTTCCATGAAACAATTAAAATAAGGTCAGGAGGCGATGGCCCCGCAGGCTGTCAGAGGCCTATAAAATATGGCACGTCAGCGGTCGCCCGCACAGCAGCCGCTCAGTGTCGCACGATAGTTTAAAGGGTGATAGCGCAAACAGGAAACAACACCCACATGATAATAGCGAGTCAGAGGGAGCGGCTGTCTCGGTGAAACTTTATTTGGACAGAGGATACAGTTTTTAATTTCAGCCCTCAGCAGATCAGCGCCACCCTTCATTAACCTACCTTGACCTGCTCATTAATTCACATTCCCGCTCTAATTGGGCGGCGGTGTGTGTAATGGGGGCTGTATTCGTGTGATCCACATGTAGAATAGAAAAGAAAGGACCAACAAAAGTGATGTCGGCGAGAGCGCCATGCATCCACAGCTCAGTGTCTGACGGCCACGAGGACATGTAATGAAATTAGGGAGAAGGGGCTCAGTTCACTCCCTTCATCATAAAAGTGTCTCGAGCCCTTTTGCCAAATGTGTCCAATGTTGTCGTTTTGAGCAGCTGCTGCAGTCGTTCTTATAATTATGAAAAAGTTCCAGTTTTAAACCCATGGTGTCATCGTCATTAGCGTCTGCATTTATTAAGTGAGTGAGTGAAGAAAGTTGTTTTTTTTTCCCCTTACGCCATCTGTCTCTCTTTGTGAGTGAACGTACACGATGTAAGTGTTGTTTTTTTTTGTCGGTGACTCACTTTGAGGTTTTTGCCTGTCACCGAGGTTGAATTAACATTATTTATCCTAATTGGTTCTCATTTTAAATTAATCATGTGACGAGCACCCACAAAAAGGGCTATTTGTGTTTGCTTTGCATTGGCAGCATCATCTGGTAGGCTTGAACAGCTACAAATTACATATTGAGTCTTCAAACCAATAACGTAGGAACCGTCGGTTTTTAGATGGTGGGTGCCTGACACAACTGCCTGAGTTGTGAGTGAGAACGTGTTTGCTTCTGTGTGTCAAGAGTCTGCGAGTCTTTATCGAGCCAGATGAACGAAGTAGTTCATGATGAAAGATGCCATATGTTCACAAAAGTTAAATCACATTTATTTTCAGTCCGCTATAGGCTATTGTAGCCCACATTCCAGCTTTTATATACCATAAAAAAAGTACATAAATTTAGATATAAATGGAACATGTGGTCAGGTTGCGTATATGTGTATATGTGGTGATACATGTGAGAGCTGGTGGGGGTGTGGGTGGTGGGATGGGATACAAATTGAGCTGCTCGTATGCTTCAAGACACCCGGTGACTTACATATACATCACGTATGCAAATACGCACCGACTGCTGCAAACCTTCGCAGCTTTTCACACTCGATAAGAGGCAAAGCGTTTTCGCGAGTCGCCTTTAAGTAAAAGCTGCTGATTCCTCCACATTTTTTTTAAAGCTCCATATGCTGCGTGGCTCCGCTCCACCGAGCCTCTAATTCCTCTAACAGTTTTTTCTTATTCCCCAACCTAAAAGGGAATCATTAAAGACTCCGTCCAGGTGTGTCACCGGTGTCAATAACAGCCGTGAACACTGACACTGGATATGCTGATTGGAAAAATATTTTTGCGGCTCTCAGCCTCACTGCTCCTTCATCGTACTTAAGTGTCACCAAAGTGCCGCTGTTGATACTCAAACGCACAACTTGTCCCTCACCTGCTGCCGACCGCACTTTGTGCTGCATTTTTTTAACAATGTTGGGTAGAATTTATGGCTAAATGTAAACAACAACATAAACATTTGCCTGAAGACAAAAACAAAATTAGGATGATACACATTTCATGTATTTCTACGCTGCATTGACAGTCTAGTGATCATTTTCGTAGTTTTCTTCCCTCTGCTGTTGTTTTGCTCTAAATGCGTCACTGCATCGTTTCTTCAAGTTTGTTCTGTGCTTATGAATCACTGGTAACATAATAAACCTGCGTCATTCTCAAGATATCGATTTTTGGCTCTAAGCATCATCTACCAACTCTCACTTTTCTCTTATTACATACATGATATGACAGTAGTATTATTTCTGAACAGGGGAAATCAGTTTAATTTGGACAGTTCCTTGTGAAGTTTCCGAAGTTCCTAAAATGTTGACCTAAGCATTCAGTGATTTATTATTATTGTGGCTCATTCAATGTCTCATTCATGAGACATTACACTATTTTTAGACCTTCGTTGTAACAATGTCCAAGTTTTTTGGTTTGAGCATTTTTTTTTTTATTGTTATATGATGTAAATGTTTGATTAAAGGCACAATATCGAATGTCAGAATGACTCCCGACGCAGAGATCCGTCATGAACTACGAAACCTGGGAAAATCAGCCAAAAATCAGACTTTTTTATTTACTCGTTTACAGATGACTAGTGCTGGGCTCGTTCAGGGCGTGGCCGCTTCAGAACGGGCCGATTGCTTGGCCACAAGAAGTGCTGCTTACAGCGTTGTTGAGCCACTAATCCGTCGTTGACTCTAGGGAAGTTCGCTTGCATCATATCCAGCGACTAAAGTGAGCTGCAGTCATTTAGCCTCGACCTGTAAAGGCCCGCTGCTGACGACTACTCGACACACACACACACACACACACACACACACACACACACACACACACACACACTTAGAGATTCCTTTCTTTATAGTGAAATCGATGCAAACATGTCACACCATATTAACAGGCAGTTATATTGTAATTTACAGGGCATTACTTTAGCCCCCCCACTTGTTTTGTTATCAGTCAAACTTCCTGACAACAAAACATCTTGACTCTTGGAACCAATAAGGCAACTTGCCAGCTAAAGCTTTAAATGCAACAGTGACGGCAGTAAAGTAAATACTGTACAGCAGCATCGACACAACGGTTAAGGCACTTCAGGCGATGAATTGTTTTTTTTTCTCAATTTTTTTAATATGCACACGCCGGCTGCAACGTTGCGGAGCGATTAAACAACATTGATTTAGCACAAAAACACAGCAAAAGTCCACACAGCACAACTTAACCTTAAACGAGGGCTCAGAGAGTTGAAACGACCTCAACGCGTGCCGCGAAGTTTCTTTCGAGAAGGATTTTTTGAGGAATTCTGCTGATCCGGTCCCTCGGTTCTTCCCGGTTTCCGCCTTCCCTTTCTATAATGAAAGCGATGACTGTGGGAGATCTGTGCACTGATCCCACATCAGCACTCCCTAATTGGAGAGACTTGGGAAATAATAATATGGGCCTTGGCGAGGGATGATCAGCTTAGAGGCGGCCCATCCTTCACATGCTGCTGACCATATCTTTCTACCTCCTCATCTCAGGTGATTAGAGAAATCCCCCGGACCCTGTCAGAACCTCCGAATCAGCACACTCATACACTGAGGTGAGTGTGTGTTTCAGTCTGTAATCTGTGCATGCATGGGGGTTGACGTGTGTGTTTGTTCATATCCTGCATGTGTGCTCGAGTCTGTAACGGCGCAATGCTCACTAAACTTGAAGGACACAATTAATATGTTTCAACCTAGGTGTTTCGACATAGTCTATTGATCTTGATAACATTTTAATCAGAAACAATGTTGATGGAGATCGCAGCTGGGCGTTGTAGTTTTTGGAGGAAATAGTGCGTTACACTATTATAGAGACTATTTTCAGCAAAGGATTAACACATCTTTGATGCACTAGTGAGTATTTCTAGTAGCAGAACTGTGTATGTGGGATTGAGTGAAAATAATCCACAGTGTGTGTGATTATGGGAATGAAGGACCATGCCACCAAGTGCAACAGTGTGAGTCACGTGTGTGTTTTTAATTGTTTTTGGACAACAACATAGCTCTATGGCACAGTGGAATAATATGTATCAGACTTTAGACACAGACACAATACTTGTTAGTATGGGATTTGTTGGCAATAAAATGTACAGTATATCTCCAGGAGTAAAAAAACAGAAATAATATCAAACACTTTGGGCTTGGTTGCTCAAACAAGGATTCAAACCTGATTACATCATGGTTCAACTTCAAATCGTGTTGAAGCAAACTTTAAAACTAGCTTAAAGTGAAGAAAGATTACATTTAAAAGTGTCTTTAAACATCAATCCAGTATTAACCTTTAATTTACACTTGAGGAGGTTTAACCTTTAAAATGGCTCTTTGTTTTTTAGATGGATTGAGCAACATAATCAATATTCTGGAAGAAGTAAAGGTACAGACTGCTACAACTGATTTTCACTGAAGAAACAGGTTCAGGAGGGAAGCTACGGCTCTGACCAGGGCGATTGGACCCTTTTTTTCTTACTATGGATAACGTTTTTTGTCTGTGGTTTTTTAAATCTTCTATTATTTGGCCGTTTTGCTCCATTAACTTGGTCAATAAGTTTTTCTCAAAGGAGGAGAAATTTGAGCTACCGACCAAGCACCCAGATTTATTCATTTATTTATTTATTCTAACTTGGGAAAAAAAAAGCATCTCCATATTGATTAAACTCAATTTATTTCTGGTTTGAACTTGGATTTTCCATGAATTTCAAAAGTTAGTTTTTAATTTGGTAACAGATCTGCCTCATTTAAAATCTGGATTTACTCGTGTCAAACCCAGTTTTGCTAAACTCTGAATAAAACTAATCTTAGAATAAATTATTGGTGCTCCTTTATTGTGCAACCCAGTCCAAATAAAAAAAAAATGAAAGTTGTCCCCGGAAAATCCCCATAGCTCTTGTTATCGACTGCAACTTCTTTTGATCCAATGTGGTGGAGCTTTATATTTGCTACCAACAGGATAGTGTGCATGCCTTGATACTCTTATTAGTAAAACAAAAAAGCCACAGCTGGAGTCTTTGTCATTGCAATTGATGAAAAGTGCTCAGTTTATATTTCATACCTCCTAATTTTGTCACAAACTTTCAGACCGGAACCATCTTCTCACATTTGCATGCTGTCCCTACTTTATATAACTGCCGTGAATACCCAGACTGACGAATACCAGAATCTCTCTTGAAGTACAGAAGAAGTGACATAAAGTAAATGGAGCTGTGAGAGAAATATAGAGGTGGGAAATTACAACCTCTGAACCGTAGTGAAATAGAACTATAGTGTAACAATCAAAATACATCTAAATTGTACTAGAGTACAGTACTTAAGCAAATGTGTTCCTGAGTCCACGACTGGCGATGCAGTGTTTTAACTAAGTGGCTGAATTCAGGCCCTAAACAGCATCTGCTTCAGGGCTGTGATGGGAGCCGGCCACCTCTCCCTGCTGGCTCTGTTTTACTGGTGCGTATGAATACAAAAGGCACGGAGAGCATTCAGCTACATTCTACCACATATTGTACTGATGCCAGAAGAGCTGTTACACTGATTTCACATGTGTTTCCAAAGGAAAGAAAAACAGAAAATTGCCTCATAAAATCAATTAAAAGCACAGAGAGAAGCTGCGCCAAAAACAACATCAAATGCTGTCATGGAACTGGACTTGATGGCTCATACATTTTTTTTTTTTTTTGCTTCCTTTGCCGTCAATGGACTGTAAGATAAAAAATAATGACTTTAACCGAAAAGATGTTGGTTAGCATGCATGTCAGCTGCAGTGTGAATGTACTCAGCATTTAGCAGCATCTCAGTGTGTTGTGGCTAATTGGTTTGGTTGCTTATCTCCACTCCTGCTGTAAGAACTGAGAGGCTCGTTGGATTATTTTCAGTCCGAGGACAAAAGACACGGGTCAGGATCGGGTCAGCTGAGCCCCCATTTCCTCCTAGGATTAGAATCTGTTCTAAAGAGACTGTGAATGTAGAGTGCAGAGGTCACTTCTGTGTTCCAACATCATTCTTGGCAACAGAGGCTGATAAAGATCCCAGGAGCTCACCGCATCATACATCAGATGGTACCTTGGCCATTAACCGCGAAGCTGAGATTTCTCACTTGAATGCTAAATCGCATCCACACGATACTCAATCGTGGAGGGGAAAATATGGCACCTTTTTATGTGGTTTTCCAATCAGTGCCGATGGTAAGAAGAAATGAATTGGAGGCATTTGGTTCTCCTGCTCGCGGAGCAGTGCCGGCCGTGCCTACGTATATTTACCAGGATGCATTGCACACGAGCGGTGAGGTCGCTGCGTCTGATGAATACACGTAATAAACTCCTAAAATGTCAATGAAGGAAATACTGCTACACCTAAAAAGAAAAAAAGAAAACCGTACGTTTCTCTTTTACTCCGCTTAGACTTAAGGGTTTTACTCTCTCCACCAAATTCCTCTGCGCTCAGATTTTGGGATGCCATTTCAGCTGTTGTAAACACAACACAAGCAAAGAGAAGAATGATGTGTTTGAGCTGCATTGCTCTCTGTAGTTCCTCCTTACAACCAAGTATGTCACTGACATTTCACTGGTGGCAAGAAAAACAACAGATTCTTCACACTATAAAGGCAAAGTTTTTACCCAGATTTTCAAACATTCAAAAGCAGCAGATTTTACGATGGTGACCATACTTTAGAGTCAACAAGGTGTATATATATATATATATATATATATATATATATATATATATACACATACACATATACATATATATATATATATATATATATATATATATATATATATATATATATTAGTGGTGCATCTTTATCATATCAGAGGGATCTGGGTCTCATGACTCACGGTCTATTTATTTTTTGTTATTTATGGTTTGGGTGAATGTTTTAGCTTTGTGCATTTGAGATGAGCTGCAGCTATTGTTTTGTCACAACAATTCACATTCACATTTCATTTAGTTTAGTTTCCCTAAAAACTTGGAAACATGATTCTCCCCAGGGCCTGACATATTTACTTAGTCACTTAGATTTATATTCACCTTGCATGTCTGTGTTTAGAGGTTTGTGCATGAATGTGTACATGCACTGGAGCATGATTCTCTCTTTTTCTCTGAGCTTTATTCTTCCAGGAAGTTGGCTGAGCACACTTTGGGTTTTTCAAGAACCTGCTTCATATTTCATCATGTTTCCAAACTTTCTGAAAGCGTTCTGACGTTTTTTCTTTTTTTAAAACACTTTGGGATGGGATCAATTTTAGATCTCTCTGAGCAAAGCACTCAGAGAGATCGAAAAATTATTTGTAGAAGGATAGATAACGTTGGTGTTAGCATGCTAATGATTCTGAAGAAAGGTACAGTAAATAGTGATGGGAGAATGGGTTGGAGAAAGAGAAATACACTAAATAAGTAGTAGGATATGTGGGAAGGGGAAAGAGGAAAGGAATATTTGAGAAGGAAACTGGCAAAAAAAAAAAGAGATGCAGTAAAGAAAAAACAGACCTTTAAAGGGAATACACTGACTGACAGAACGGGTGTCTTCCTGAGGTCACTGATTACCACATTGCATCACACATTTAGGCACCAATGTCAAAAATCACATCAAACAATCTTTTAACTCTTTTTGAACATATCAGAAACTGTTAAATTCTCATTAACACAAAATACAGGTAGCACTTTGATTTTGATCCACACAGTGTTTCGTAACAATAACAGAAACATTCATTTTTAAAGTTTCAGTGTATTGTATTGAGCAGTGTGCACAGCAGGTTGCATGTTCAACTTAAGAAACATTGAAAGAAACACTTCCCAAGAAACAATACATGTTTTTTTTAAAGTCCATGCCCTTCTTTAAATATGTAGACTTTTAGCTAAAATGTATTATAGCACTACAGTACTATAGTGTAATTTTATAAAAAAAATATGAATCATATTTGACATCTATAATCAAACAGATGTGCATGATGATGTTCAAACTTATTTTCTAATTTATTTATAAAAAAAATAAAAAATAAGGAACTTGAACATAGACCTGATTCAAAAAATGTTGTTGACCCAAATAGACCTGCTTTTGTGGATAATGTTCTGCTGTAAACAATACAAAGTCCCACTTCTCTACTGCTGGAC
Source organism: Ophiodon elongatus (assembly GCA_016806645.1). Taxonomy (NCBI): domain Eukaryota; kingdom Metazoa; phylum Chordata; class Actinopteri; order Perciformes; family Hexagrammidae; genus Ophiodon; species Ophiodon elongatus. The sequence goes on from JACSYO010000527.1 coordinate 2,301,667, forward strand.
AAGTGTGGCATTTGGTTGCCCTCCCCTGGGAGTTATATTCAGAAAAAAAAACCTGGTTGTCAAAAGTTATAAGTAATAGTTTGGAGAGCAGCTAGCGCGGGGCTATTATAGTTTGGCTTCATGAAATCCCAATTTTGTTTTTGACAGTATAATGTTCAAGAGAGATTGAACAGTGATTTTACCGCGCGATAGATTCTGGAGGAAAAGAGCAACGTTATGAAAAGAAGTGAGTCGGAGGGGAGATGCTGACAGGCGAAGAGATGCAGAAGAGTGAGGAGGGGAGGTACGTACAGAATTAGACTGGATGAGGAAGAGGGGGAGGATGTATGAATGGTGGCGGAGAAAGAAAAATAAATTAAAATGAGTAGAGGAGGAGAGGCAGAAGTGGGCAGGCGTGGGAGGATAAAGTGGAGAGGGGCATATGACGTTCTGGCACGTCTCCAAAGGCTCCCTGCTGTGAAGGCCACTTTGAAAAAGCCCGTTAGCAGTGCCAACAATACAGGGAGGAGAGCAGAGAGCCAAAGAGAGAGAACAGGTGGGGGGTGAAAAATGGAAAAGAAAAAGAAAATATGGAAAGAGAGAGAGAGAGAGAGAGCAGTGCAAAAAGAGATGCTCAGCCGGGACACAGGGGGATGCAGGGGAAAAGGCAACAAAGGGAAACAAAAACATGAACTCCAAATTCTCACTGCTGCCACTCATGTGACAAACAGAAAATACTAAATCATTTAAATCAAGCAACAAAAGGGTTTATTTTGGTGGTTCAGCTGGGAAAAGCTCAATTTGAAGGAATGAACATTTTTCCCCGTAGACCTCATCAAATTGAAAGCACCCCTGATGCCTTGTGTTTCATGTGAAACATTCAGACGTAATGATACAATTGTGTAAAAGTTGCCTGAATCCCCAGTGTTTGGATACAGTTGTATAAAGCGAAGATTTGGAAGTTTATAGGCACGTATTGATTCAGACGTGAACTTTGAATGGAAAATCTGTACATTGAAAAGAACTGTAGCCTGTGGAGGAAAATTGGGCCCAAAAGAAACTGATTAATCAGACAGCTGTTTTCTAAACTAAAATATGGCAACACATCTGTTTTGGAATTTTTACTTCACATCTGGCATATTCTCAGGGGACTGCACTCAACAAGTATCTCCCCAGGTAATACAATAAGTATTCGTGTGGGACTTAAGGCATAAGTTAGGAACGTTACAATCCGGGCCTTCATTGTTGATAAAGATTTAGGACGTTTTCTTTCTTCGGGTTCTAAGAACGTTTTTTTAGATCTCTCAAAACAGGCAAGACCAAGAGCTCGAACACACGTATGTTGTGTCCGTGTTGCTGTCATTGGTGCAAAAAGGGTTGATGAATTGATTTTGAAGTATCTTGGCAAATTAATCTTTTTGCAAGCATTTTGCACATCTAAAATACATCACATACCTCATACTAAATGTATAATCTGAAATACAGTCAACAATTAGAGCTTGCAGCTTGCTCTGTTTTAAATGACATGACATGTATAAGTTCACCTTGTGTACAAATAGGTGAACCTGCAGCTAAATTAGGAATCTGAATCTATTTGAGCACTGATAGTTTTGATATCTGCCTCCTAAATAGAAGCAGCATGAACAAGTGTGATATCAAATTGCAAAGGCCTGATGTCAAATGAAATGAGGACCTGTGTAAAAGAAGTAAACAGAGAATATAGCCCCCTAAAGAGGTCAAACTGGTCAAAGAGGGATCTTTAACACTACTCTTTTAAGATTTTACTCATGTTGCATCAAACATTAGAGGTAATTTAGAGGTGACACCCAGAGCAGCGACATTCTGACATTCTCTGAACGGACGACTCCGTTGAGTGAACGCCAGTGTCGCTGTCCATGGTGCTGAAAAGGATCTGGGACATTTGAAGTGCTTTCAGATCACATCCCAGGTCATATTGTGCAATGTTTTAATAATATATGAAACAAAACACAAAAAAAGTGTTTATATTTTTTTATATCAAAACCCAATCATCTTTTCTTCCTGTAGGCAAAATGTGTGTGCTTACGTAAGCATAGTGTAGGAAATGTTTGTGGAGCCACAGTCCTCTGAAGCTTTGTACCACTTTTAACTTAACACAAGTATTCTGTTTCATTGGAGACGTTTGAGACCCTCTAACTACCGTTTCCCTGGGACTTTGAATGTCTCTATGCTTTTTGCCCATCGAAAATGCATCCATAATGAATAAGAAGCTCTCATATCTGTGTCCTGATTTGAAGCGGCATCAACACATTATGTAAGTGTCATCATCTAAAGACCACCCCTGTATCAGACCTTCAAAAAAGAAAGCAGACCCACCATGAGTTACTGTTTCTGAAGAGAGTGACTAGCGTATCTCTGCACAGCTGCACAAACCATGTATTCGAGTTTTGATCAAAAATGACAATCGACAACGTCGTCAGACACAAACATAGTGAACCATTCAGTGTTGTCTTCCATAGTATGTCCTGTACATGCACGGTTTGTTTCTGTAAATCTCGAATCCAAAGTAAAACAGGTTTTAACCCGTTTTCATAGGAAGTAAACACTTAACTATAACTGAATTGTGATTGCTTAAAAATATGCTCCCCACAGATGCTATTAAAAAATGGGTTTATTATAATGAAAATCTCAAGGATTATAACGTGAAACTGATTTATTTATCCGTTATCTAGCCTTGCAGGTGACGCAGGTGAACACAAAAAGCGTGTTAATCTGTGACCTTTTTGAAGGTGACTTTGTTTACCAGGCTTTTCAAAATCACGCTGTAAAATGAAAAAACAAGACGGCTTCAAGTTCATCGAGATTCAAAATGCTAATGAGAAAACATCCTTTATTTCCAGTCTCTACTGAATTCGTAAAGCAGAGATGTTGTTAAAAATACCCAAACAAACCCTATGTGCTTGTCTCTGTTCCGACTACATGAGCAACAAAAAGAGTGAAAGAAAAGCCTGTTGGCATTTAAAATGTTCCCTGTCACTTCCCACAGAATAATGGTTGCAGGAAATATCCTCCCATGAGGCCTTATGATAATAGGCCCATATGTGCCAGCAATGGTGACGGTAATTAATTGCTACAGAAAACTTGTGAGGTCGCTCTGCGGCGTACAGTGACCTCCAGACATGAGTGCAATGACACGGCAGGCTTTTTACGGAGCGGAGAGCGGCGTCGGGGGACGGCTGAGAGAAAGGGGGGCCAGATTAGTTAACGATTTGACCTTTCCCATAAGGCACCATTCCATCGCTTCGTTCCTTTTGTCACGAGATTAGAGAATATAAATGCAGTGGGAGGTCAGCGGGGAATTTACGGCACAGCACTGTTAGCCGGGCTCTGTCACCATCTCTAACTCTTCTCTGCGGTCATGTTGCCATCAGGAAGCGGCCCGGCGGAAGCGGAAGGTATGAGAAAGTCAAGGAGATGAGTGAGGAGTCCAAGTCATGGGGAGGGCAGGGAGGCAAAAGATGGGAGACAAGGACAGATAGAGGCAGGCAAGGAGATGAGGTGTGAGGGGGTGAAGGACAAAGAGAGAAAGCACATCAGGGACCGATCGGGAGTGACGACAAGAGCAGAGAGAGAGAGAGAGAGAGAGAGAGAGAGAGAGAGAGAGAGAGAGAGAGAGAGAAGATAAGTTGTCTGATGCAAAGGGAGTGTGAAAGAGTTGAAAGGGAAGGATTGATGTCGGATAGGTGAAAAAGAAGCAGAAAGGTAGGGAAAAGAAGCAACTGTGAGGGAGAGCACAGTGAGAGAGCAGGACGGGCCGAAGAGAGCACAAACATAAGCCGGTGGGGTCGCATTGAGTCGACAAAGAAGAAAATGATGAACCGGCTTGAATCCCAAAAAGATAAATGGAGAAATAATTGATCACGTTTGCAGGAGGGCTTTTGGAGTCCAGTTCCAGAGCCCTTGATGATCCTCAAGCATCATCAAGTGTTCCGCTCAATAACCAGAAACTGCATCTGCATCATTACTTCAATTCTCATGGAAAGTTTTGAAATGAAAGTCTGAGTTAGAAACAAACCAACCCAAGGCAACTGACTCAGACTAGAATGAATTGTCCAACTTGGGCCGAAAATAGTTGATTTTTTTTTACTGAGTCCGAAGCCCCCAAGGAAGAAAGACACTTTGGGGTATGTGAAGAAATTGGGACTAAAAAGACTTTTGCCCATAGACTTACATTGTGAAAGTAAATCAGCAGATAATTCAATTACACTTTCCAGGCTAAACACTTATTATAGCCCTCATTTAAACTATTCAATCCTAAAAGTTATAAAATGACCCAATAACCGAAGCCAGACTTAGTTCCCTTGCTCCTTTCATGTGAAGGAGCCAGTGAACGCTTCTGGGCCGAGGGCTGGGAGGCGGGGTTAAAGGGAAATGCCAGTGCGCTTGGTCTACGGCCCGATGGATGCGCAAGATCGCCGGAAGATTCGAGTAATTTTCTCATCGCAAGTCCAACTTTTTTCGCTTCATGAGCCATCGAGCAACTTTCATAGGAATGAACCGAGTCCCGCCTCCAATGTTGTATCCAGTCGTCTTTATACATCCATCAAGTCTGCCCCTTACACTACTGAGTTGTTCAATAGTTTAATTCTGGGAAATATGCTTATTTGCATTCATGATGAGATCAATGGCTGTTGATACTGAAGTCTGGAAAAAATAAAAAAAGAGACACAGCAGTCAACTATGACAATTAAACCCAAGATAGCATAGTGATCTCACAAACAACTATTTAAAATACATGTAATTGTGGATACATGTAATTACAATTTACCCGGAACACCGGCAGGTTGAACTAGGAGGCTCGGATGTGCTAAAGTTGGAATTTCGAAGTGTGAGTGTGAACTGCCATGCGCTCAGTCAGGAAAGACCGGGCTGTGGTGGTGCTGTTGGGTGCGAAACTGTTGACATGGCAACCCGATTGCTTTCGAACGTGTCTTGATCTCTTGAGACTGAAGAAAGAGTGGAGATCTCAAAGGATTTTTGATCCAGAGTGAGTCAGGAGTTGCCCAAAAAGGTTTGAATAAGCTTGTCCCCTGGTACTGCTGGATTGCTTTAAACAACAACAACACAAATAATGTGAGGTCTGAAGGGGTGTGACTAAAAATAGTAGATTTTCTGTGCTCAATTTGCCAAAACAATAATCAGGTGATTAAAGGGGCATGGAAGGTGTATATATACAGATGCTATTGAGTTGCATAATGGGAAGTGTAGTATTCAGTATTTACAGGGCTTGACTCATACAATAGACTAAAAGTCATATATCATCCTCTGCTGCAGAGATTTTGACCATTCTTGCTTTTAAATAGTCTATTAAGTTGTTTAATGTTGCTGCAATAACTCTGTGAGAACATATTTTGTATTATCATTCATGATACATACTGAAAAGTATAGCAGAATAAAATGTGAACATAGAAAGGAAATATAAACTGTTCCAGTGCTCCAAAAATCTGTATTTCTGTATAAAAGCATCAAGCATTATCACACTAACTCTTGACCATGAAAATAACAAGTCGTTATGAATGGGTGCCAGGGGAGTTCAGATCTTTCAACTTCAGCTTAGAATGGTTTTGTTTAAGTTGATTGGAAGACCAGTGCAAGATCATACTTGTTTTGAAATGAATGATACAGTGAATACATGTAGATAGAAACTCTGAACCGCTTTTCGATAAATGCTTTGAGGATTCATGCACATTATGTTGTTTATATCTTTTTAAAGTCTGAAACTCAACACGTCAGGAGGGTTTAATCGGAGCAGGCTTTGTCACATCCCAGGAAAACAAGACGGATGCCACATGGCAGGTCACGTATTCTGTATTGCTAAAAAAGAAGAAGAAAAAAAAAGATTTAAGATGATCACACAGAAAACCTGCAACCGACAACAAAACTGTGCAGTGCGGGAGGGAGCTGTGTGTCTGTGCAGCTGTTAAACTCAGACGGCCTCAGTACCTATCCTGCTGCTGATGAGAGGAGGCCTCCTTCACATGAGCTGATACGCTCGGGCTCTACGAGAGGAGAAACGGGGAAATCTCCTCCCTGAGTGGTTTTCTTTGTCCCTCTATTTCTGTTACGTTGAATCGACAAGAAGCTGCTGCTCTGGGGGCAATCACGTGCCCCGGAGTCTGTCAAGAAGACGTTAGTGGTTAATTATCAGGATGATGGATGACTCTTGCATGGTCAACCTGTTTACTGCGCGTTCTTGTGTTTTGTCAACGTGACAGTTTGCCAGACGGGTGTCTTTGCTTGCAGATGAGATGAAACACCACGCACAGTGGACGTCAGCCAAACGCAATAGACTCTCACGCTGCGCTGCAACGAAACGAGTGTGCACAAATTAAGTAAACAACATAATTAAACAGTGCAACACTGCGTTTTGCTTTCATTTGTGTTTTTACATGACACACCACACACGCACACGCACATGCAGGTGTAAAGCAAGGATCGGATCAGGCTCTGGCTCAACAGCTCCATAAATCCAATAGCGATCTTAAAGATTGGATTGGGACATCCATAACTTTCTTTCATATTGCCAAATATCCAGGTAATTAGAGTAAAAAAAACCTGTAAGCATAGCAATTTCACCCCGGGAATGGGTTTATTTCTCTGGCGATTACTGATGTGTTCATCCAATGGCCCAACGCTATTACTCACTCACTCACACACACACACACACACAGGAGTTATGTTCCCCGCTCAGCATTAACAACATCCTCCAGACTCGCCTTCGGCAGCTGCCGTCCGAGAGAGGAGGGAGTCTGCGGTTGAATTATTGAACAAATCAAGGTCCTTGGCTATGTATTTATGTGATTGGTAATGAGGCCGCTGGAGATCGGGCCTTACGTTGCAGAGAGAAATAAGATCTTCATCAGCTCTCCAGTGTGTCCGCTGAAATTGTGTACAGACGATGACTTTACTAACCACGCTATGCTGCTTCCCCCTGGACCTGCTACATGATCACTACATTTACTGCCTGTTACATCGCCTGGATGCTCAAGTGGAGTACCTCCTAAAAGCTTATCCAACTGTGTGTTGTTTTTTTGTAATGCATGCACAGTAGTCAATATTGGTTTAGGGAGTTCCACAGCCACAGGAGATTCACTGTGTGTTTGTACCAGTTCAATCCACGTAGTAGGATGTATAAGTTGACATGTTTATCAAACATGTATCGTACGCTCAGTAGCTGCTCTCGTGCTTTTCACCATATCACAAAGGCCCTATCAGCATATTGAGTTTCCTCAATTGTCAACAAACTCTAGATGTTAAACTTGTCCATGAATCTCAAGATTAATTCAGTGGTCAGAATAGCTGTGGTATAAAATAACTGATTTTAAAAAAGGTTATTTTAATCATTCTAAAAATATGAAAAGAACAAAAAAACAAATTTTCGGACAGGTAAGAGATACATAATTATGTTTGGATCATTGTCCTGCACCTTCAGTCCCAATGCGTCTGTGCAAACGCTTCCAATAAAATAAACAGTTAAAAAGAAGACAGTGCATTCAATAATATATAAAACAACCCCCAATCAATAAGGTGAGGGTTCAGTTTGCTACATGATAACGTAATCATAATGTGTCTTCGGGAACAATTTGCCGCATCGGACAGGTACTCTGTACATTATACATAAAAGACAAAGACCTCTGAAGAGATTAAAACCTCCAAGTGAAAGAAGAAAAGAAAAACAAGGATCCTTGGTACATGCAGGCAGCCAGCAATTGATTCAACAGTGACAGTGAAGAAAACCTGTAAAATCAATGTTTAGTTTCAGTGCAGCCTATAAATGTGCTTGTTTCTGTGTGTCACTTAAGTTGTTAGAAGCATTTCCTCCTGCTTCAGCATCCAGGCATTTGATTAATTAATAATTTCCACAGTACATCTCAAATTACTTTGTTTATGTGTCCAATCCCATTTAATATCATATTAGAACTATTGAATTTACTTTTTTTTTACTGTTTATTTGATCAGGTAGTCTAAAGATTAAGGGCTTTTTGCAATCACCGGTTGAAAAGAATACAACATATAATTGCTGGCAGTGGAAAATTAACCTGGTACTGTTTGAGGGTCTGGAGACCTACAATTCAAAAGGTTATTACCTGTCTTGTCCATCTCCAAAGCTCATGTTTCTGTCTTTCGCTACTCTCTATGTGATCTAGCACTTCCTCACATCACAAGCTCGAATACAGTTGCAGAGTGAAATAAGCCACTGCAGTCCTTCAAATTCGTCCTTTACCTCACTCTCCTCTGCAGGAAACAATCACCAAGTTAGAGAGAAAATGCGTGATTATACGCGCACACACACAGTCTATCTCTGACACACACACTCCTCTCGCTACAGTTGAGTGGTTGGACGTGACATGACTTCCCTCCGCGCTCCATCGTCTCGCCTGGTTGTCCATAAAAGACCCGTTTCATTTTCGCTGAGAGTTTCATCCCTGATCATTTTCTGCTGACAGGCAGCAGCTCACTTATCAGATCCCACCTCTCCCTAACCCCGGCCCTCATCTATCAATCCCTGTTACATTATTTAAACTGCGGTTTAAATGTTAAATAATAGCCAGTGTCTTGGCTCTGCTGAGGGAAAAGTGCAGAGTGTAATCTCTGTCGAGTATTTAAGGAAATGTCCGAGCAAAGCTCTAGCTGAGGAAGGCTATCATAGTGATAACATGCAGCATTAGTCATTCCATGGCGGAGCGGAGAGGCTCGGTGATGAGCTGTAGCTTTGGAGGTGGAGTTTTATATGATCATAAGGCCTGTGGAGTGGTTTCTTTTTTTCCAGAAACAAGGATGCTTTAATTGCAACCACCAGATGCATGTTTATGTATCCACCCCTTCATCCATCCCTTATCGTTTGCACTTATCCAGAGCTGGGTTGCTGGAGCAGCAGGGTATTTCTAGACGACCTTCTCTCCAGTAACATTTTCTCGATCTACCCTGTGGCATCTTGCCAGTTGGACTTGCCCAGAAAACCTTTAATGGGAGGTGTCCAGGAGGCATCTTGATCAGATGCCCAAACAAGCTCAGCTGGCCCCATTCGACATGAAGGAGCATATCTCTACTCTGAGCTCCCTCGTGATGTGTCAGCTCCTCACCCTATATCTCTAAGACTGAACCCAACCTCCCTTCGAAGGAAGCTCATTTTAGCCACATGTACCAGAGATCTTATTCTTTCTGTCACTACCCAAAGCTCATGACCAAAGATGAGGGTCTGAATGTGGCAAATTGAGAGCTTTGCTTTCTGGCTCAGCTTTTTCTTCACCACAACAGTCCAGTTAAAAGTCTACCAGTTCATCTTCTGCTCCATTTTACCCTGACTTGTGAACAAGACCCTGAGCTACTTGAACTCCCTTGCTTGGGGCAGTGACTCACTCCCAACTTGGAGGGCGCATCGACCATTTTCTGGCCGAGAACCATGGCCTAAGACTTGGAGGTACTGACTCTTAATCCACTGCTTTACACTTAGCTGCAAACTGTCCTAGTGTTTGATGAAGGTCACGGTCTGATGGAGCCAAAATAACCACATCATCTGCAAAGAGCAGTAGTTCTTGCACCATGAGATCCTGTCTGTGAAAATCACAAACATAATCAGTGACTAGGAACAACCCTGGCGAAGGCCAACACCCACTGGAAACATGTTTGACTGTGTGCCGAGTATAGGGACACAGCTCACACATTGGTCATACAAGGCCCTAATGGCTCTTAGCAACGACCCAGGTATGCCATATTCCCGCAGTATCCCCTACAGAAGTCCCTTGGTGGATGTGGTAGTAAGTCTTCGCCAAGTCCACAAAACGCAGGTAGACTGGATGAGCAAACTCCCATGACCCCTTCAACAGCCCTTGCTCCTCCTTGATTCATTAACCACCCTCTCAAATAATGAGCCATAATACGAGCATAGAATTCATTGTCATTGCACACAGTACAACAAAACTAAGGAGCAGTCCTGACAGTGGGAGGGCAGGGTGAGATGATGGATTAAGATAGGGACAGTTTGATGATTTCTGGGAAGGCCTTGTGTAGCTGGCCTTCACATTCCTTCAGTACCCTTTCCAAAATATCATCAGGGCCTGCAGCTTTTCTTTGATTCACTGCTCTGAGCACACACCTCACATCATGTTCCTGCACAGCGAGGATGTGAATACATAAGGCTGGGGAGGGTGGTGTGTCGTTCTCTACTGCTTTCACCTCAAATTGAGCAAAGAAACAATTAAGTTCCCCTGGCAGTGAGTGAGACTTTGAAGTGTCAATATTAATTTTATCTTATTCATGATTGTGTCTTTTATTCTTTGGAGAGGGACATCAGAAGTGTGACATCCTCTTAATCAAACTGCCAATTTCTTTTCTTTTTTTTCTGATGTAGATTACCATCTCATTGACATTTATATATTTATTCCATGGATATAAGATAATGAAACTGATAGCTTTGTTGTTTACTGGCACGGTGACAATGTGTCTGCCTTTCCCTTCCCTAAGGGCTCACTTAGGATGAGGCTTTATCGTTTTTTTTGCTGGCTCTGTTTCACTTCAGGGAGGTGGGCGATGCTCCTCTCTGTTGCCCACTCTGCGGTGGCGCAGAACTGGTTGAGGATCGGCAGAGATTCACTTTGGGAACCTTACATGACCAGGCATTATCAATCCACTTGGCAAGAGCGTCTTAAACCACATGTGCATGCAGCACCATCCTCAGGAAGTCAAAGTAGTTAGGGCAAACATGACTTGTTTTTTGCCTGATGGCCATATATTCAGAACAGTAGTGGTAGAGACTGTACCAGTTGTACAACAGCAGTCATTTTGCAAAACAAAACAACAACCTGCTCTCCGCTAGTCTTAGCAAGTTCATATCTATTTCCCACCTGTTATTTCTGAGCAGAAGTCGGAAAACGAGTCTGCATACAACTGATAAAAAGAGCTAACTAAAATAATATCTGACTGGATTTATTGCTTTCAAGTCTCAAAGGAAATTAATCTATTGCAGCTCATACAGATCACTGTGCAGTTTGAACTGGGAAAAAAAATAGAATAAAAGGACTCACACCTGTTCTACAGTCCTTGTTCTGACTTTCAGTCAGTCAGAATATATTTCACGATCCCACTTCTTGTTCATAAATATTTTCATGGAACTGACTTGTTGATATACTGTATATATATTTGTCACCGGTAGATTCAGGTCCATGCACTTTTATGCTTAGTTTAGCGACAACTCAAGACCAATGGTGAACTGCCTTCTGCAATAATGGAACCGCATTTTGGAATATTGTTCCAATATTGTTGTTGAACATCACTGGAGGCTTTTGTGCACCATTTGTTGTTTCAGCGCCAATGAATTTTAAGTAAAAAAATATTGATCCTGTCTCTATTTTGAATTTTATAGGTAGATATAAAAATATGTTATTAAATACTAAGCTACTTTAGCTAAATGCTTTTTCTTTTAAATTTTTTCATTTTTGTTTTATCATAATTTTGAGCGCTTAATGCAAAATTTCTTGCTAAATAGGTTCGATATAAAATGTGTTTTTATCCACGATATATATACATTTTAGCAATTTTAGCCTTTCCAGCTCCTCTCTACCACCTGCAAGTGAAATGGTCATGTGTTTGTTTCGCATCAGCAGCTTCATTTCTAATGAGATGCTTCTCTGACTGGCATAGTGTGGAGTCTGGTTATCATAGTGTGCATTTCTTAATTAGTGCAAACTTTTAGCTGATGGTTCCAGGCAGGGTTGCTAGGAGATTTGTGACACGACTCTCAAGCTTTTATTCACATGAAAGGAAGGCGTTTATGTATGTCATAAACACAACACACACAATCTCTCCTCTTCACTCTCTCTGACATGATAATAATAATAGTACATGGAGGAGGAATAATCCAACTCAAGCTCACAAGCAAGTGATAATTAGCCACTATATGGCCAAAAGTACAAAGACAGCCCTGTTCATATACATTTGTGTTCATTTGGTCTTAGTTCCAGTGAAGAGAAATCTTAATGCTACACCCCACAATATGTTTGATAATGATAAAGTAATAATGTATCAAGTGTCAGAATGGGAGGATTTGCTGACTTACTCGGTTGTACATCAATTAAAAAGAAAAACTTTGGGTTTTGAAATGTTGGATGGACCAAACAAGCAAATGTGACATATGGCTTTGTTTTTGTTTTTTTACATAATAATAATTTGTTTACCGTTTTAGAAAACAGTTTTAGTTTGGTTGTATATTTATTGTAAGTCTTTTTAATCTGAACAAGCATAGCTTCCACAGCAGTACATTGCTAAGCTTCCGTACCGGTACTGCTTACTGATTCTTCAAACTGGGAGCGTGTCAATGGCCATCTAAGTTACTCTATGTAATACACTCTGACTATGGGTAAGAATATGCAGGAACTGGAAAAATGATTTTAGAAGACCTTTTGAAAATGGCATTTGTACACTAAAACATATGTACTTAGACCAAAATTTGGATGTTTGAAATTTAATTCATTAGGAATATCACTGGGAAGCTACAGAATTATATGAAAAAAAAGATAATAAAGAATGGACTTAGTAGTTTGATGCAGTCTCCACATTTTCTGTAGTTTACTGTGCGCTAAAAACATATACAGTACTATGCCGTTTCATAACATCTACATTGCACATTGAGTATGAAAGCATTGTATTCTCACTCACCCTACTCATTTCTCCATTTCTGTGTTGGATGCCCTCTCACAAACAAATACAACTCACCGCCAGCGCTGACACGTTGATCAGTCTGCATCTGCAGAACGATGCGTTGCATGGAAGTGTTTGACATCCAGTAGCAACAATCCCAACAACACTAATCAAACAGCAGATACAAGGCTTACACATACACACACACTACAGCGGTTCGCTTATCAGCAGCCAGCAGCACAGCTCTATACTCTCTCCATGTTAAGTTCATTTCAATAGATGATAAATTCAGTGGCACTTCAGCTCACTCCAGTCCAAGTAAGTTCAGCTTGATTTCTTTCGACCTAGTTCACTCCAGCTCAATGCAATTCAACGCATTCAATGCAATTCTCAGCTTGTAAGCAATGAGTCGCAAAATGTGGTTTTGTGATTGTGGCCAACACAGCAGTCTGTGTTTGATAAAAATAATCTGATCTTGGATGTCTTCTCAGAGACAAGGTGTTTAATCTACTCTGTAGTAACTTTAAATCATAGCTGGACATAAATCTGATGTGAAATGCGTGTTTATAATGTATAAGAGGGGTCTGAAATGTAAAGGCGGTAATCCTCGAAGAAATTTCTACATTTGCATATAAATGAATGTCAATTTGTCACATCGTACAGGTAAAAGAAAAAAGTGATTTGGCCAAGTAGCACTTAGTAAGCGCTTTAAATCTTTAATGTTCAATTTGCCTTTTGTCACTGGTGCTAGACAGGAGAAACCTGAGATCAAATTACTAGTACATCCACAACGATCGTTCTTCCAGCCCAGTATCCTTAGGAATTGCGCCGTAATTGGATGATTCCGCGCCTCGCGATTTGCATCCAATGCCAACATTCGGTACTAATGCAGGAGGCTGTGAGCTCTTAGTGTTGCGAGGCGGAAAGTGGGCAGTGGATGGGCGTGTGGCACATCTGACTTTCATGCAGGAGACTGGGTATTGCATCACATCACAAACCTGCACTTAAAAATATTGATTGATCCCCTGCAGGGGAATCTGAACATTTACTTTTTTATCAACCAATTTCAACTGCCTATATCTAACCATTGCCTCGACCACTCAGCTATCAAGATGCAACCAGTTCAGATTTTGTTAAAAGTAATCACATTGGACCAAACCTTGAACTGACTGTCACTTTTAGTCTCAGGATAGGATGCTCATATCTGTTTTGTCTACATGGAAGATGAGATCTGGTGTCGCTTTAAACTCCTCTTGATGATTCCTCTCAGTGCATCAGAATCACTTTCCCGTAAGGTGAGAAATCCGAGCGTCGCAGGATTGTCTGGGGCTTCAGCAAAACATGAACTTCTCGTGAAGCCTTCTTTCTGCAGGAAACCGATGAGAACCGACGGCCTCCTCTGAGAGCCGTTCTATAAGCCGTTTGTAGAACAAGGATTTCCATTTGCATTTGGAAGCAAAAAAAAGAGAAGATCCTAAAATTGTGGATTACTCCCCTGACTTTGCTTTGGAAAGGAAGAATTAAGAGGACAACTTTTGGGAGCTTTAAGGGGCAAATGGGATTCAAAGTAAAGTGTGTGTGTGTGTGTGTGGGGGGGGGGTGTTTTTGTTGGATCAGGCTTGTAGGCATTGTATTTCTCCGTCTATTCATACCACACTCTGTTAATAAGCCTTGTGGTTGTGTGTGTCTACAGGTGGGAACTTTATGCAGTGCCTTAAATTGAATGAAAATTCTCAAAGAAATAGTAAATAAAAGTTTAGATACTTTGATTTGTTGTTCATATCTTTTTTTTTTATTCTGCAGAGAAGCTGTATGTTAAGTTTGAGGGCCGCTGAGAGTTCTGTCGCTGTACAGGTTAATTTACCTTCTCTGACTCGGTCACCATTTGTGTCTTCCTTTCACATCCATTTTTCTGTACCGAAACATGTCCTTCATGTTTTTATACTTGAAGTACAGTATTTTAGTGAACCTCTTATACAGAGGAAATGCAGTAGGCGTGGGGTAATTTCGATTCAAAAGTTCAGCGAACACTGTGCAGTTTAGAATGTAATGAATATGTGATTTTTATTTATTTCCTATAGAGCTGAGAGGAAAAATTATAATTTGGGCTTGTTATGAATCATCAGTTGTCTATAGCCAACTCTACATGATTGAAGGTCGTCACACAGCCAACTGGGATGGCACAGTGTTGCACTGGTTAGCATTGTCGCCTCACAACTTGAGGGTAGGCAGTGCGCTCTATAGTGAGGACAAAGCCCAGTAAATATAATCAAATGGCTATTATGGCTTCATAATACAGGAGACAAAACCCAAGGCTTAGAAATCAGAGATGCCGGCCTACTCCAAATTTCTAGATTATTTCCCTGTCGCTTATGCCCCTTCAAAACTATTTGCCAGATCTGACTGCTTACCTTTTCCCGACCATTGGCCGCCTGATCTGCCCAGTGAACCTTTGTGTCTGTGAGTCTTTACACTCTTGTCCAACAGGAGTAAGGTGACGTTTTTCCGGAGTCATAAAACGTCTTGAGTCTTGTTAACAACATTGGGTTTCTTTCAGCCATGACACTAGTATTTCCCGAACTCTAACCAGTAGTTTAGTGTAAAAACCCGAACCATGCTGGTGTCAGATTAGGATACACCCCTTTGGAAGAGACCGAACAAACAATTCAGTACTGCCAGAAGGGTTATCAGATCTACAAACACTCCTTAGAATACAACGAAAACCAGCGATATTGTAGTTTAGAAAACAGCACTTAAGGCAATGTTGGTGCCGTTTTCAGACCGGGGACAAAATAGGTCCGGTTTAGGAATTCTTTTATACAACTTTTTGAGTTCCGTTATCGTTAGTGATTTCTGGACGTTTTAAATTCAGCAACCAATTAGTCAAAACTTAAAATGGAATTCAAATTAGAGTGTATGAATTTGATAGTATGTAAATGGTGAGTTGAATTGAATAGATCGGCCCCTTTGTCACCAATACCTGATCCAGCTATTTGAGTCAGCATCGGTCCGATATCCACTATCAGCATCTCTAGTCTGGTTTATATATCAACATCCATGTATGCATTATGCATTTAGATGGTCTCAACGACGGCTGATATTTAGAACATTGACAACACTGGTATTTAAATCTAATCCAAAGATGTGTTTTTCTGCAATGCTTTCATAGAGACTCTTGAATCTATAGATGTCTGTGTTCACCTGGCAGCAAAGGTTTATATTTACATCCTTAATTTCCCTTTAAAAAACCACGTCGTTGACCTTCTCTTTGCAAGGATTGATAGACAACTTCCCAGCTCTGCTTTGAACACCTCATTGTGTAACTGTAACACCTCAGGTCCGAGCCCAGCTTGTTAAACACATGTCAGTCCTCATTTCCCCCTGAACCTTCCTATTAACCCCACCTGCACTGTGTGGTGTAGCAAAGAATAAGTGTAGCTCAGAGAAATCGGAACAATAAACGTCCCCTATGCTGTTTAACAAGCGTTTACTGCTAGCACTATTCTGGCCCTGTGGGGCTGTGTTGTGGAACAGTGTGTTTTCTAATGAGGAAAGAGGTGGAAAATCTAGCTGAGGGCAAAATGCTCAGAAAGAGAGCCGACACATTCAAGGAAGCTAACAGCAGATTATTCATGCCACTGTTTGTATGTCCTTGTCCTCGTCCTTGTCCTCGCAGCATTCAATGTCTAATTTGGTGTCTCGCTCCATTTGCGCCACAAAAACACTGAAACGTTACTTCCAATGCTTTTTTTTCTGCCACGCTTTTTTTTTCAGCTACGAATTAAAGGGGAGTTCATAAGAAAGGAAAAAAGTTTGCTCTAATTAAATGCTTTTTCTTCCTTTTCCTCCCTCATGCCGTGTCCTTCGCACCTTTTCAATGACTTACACGAACTGTGACGATTGTCTTCGTCACTTTGCTTCAACTGAAGGTTCTTCGGAGTCACTGTAACATGCAAAGCGAGTCCTTGTGATGTTGTGGTTGATGCAGACGTGATGTTTGTTTAGTCTGACAGGAGTTTTTAGATTGAGAAGTTCATCCATTCTCTCTGTAAGTGCTCTCATTCTTGGTTGCCCTTGGCGGAACGCACTTGATATGCGATGCGCTACAGATACATAAAAGCTACCTCTCCTGCTTTTGCTCCTAAGATACGCTTTGCTCAAGGATTGCAACCCTTATTTACCCAGTTAAGTTGAATATGAAAATACCCTGAGGGGTATATCATACACACATTTAGATCTTACAGCTGACGTGAATATACATTTATACGGTAAGCATGTGAATGCACTAATTTACCTTATACATGACATTGCCAAGAGTAGCCACAATCTCTAGATTTTAAACAAATTATATTAAGCAGCGATTGGCTTATGAGCTGGTGGCAGTTTTCCTGTGATCCTAAAATGATCATGAGAGCTGGGAGTAAAATAACTGGAGGGAATATGTGATAGTGAGGAGATTAATCACTTCACCAGCTTGTCTCACTGCAGGGCAAACTCAACATGCTTTACTGTACAAATACATCCAGCTTCAATTCATACTGCTTAATTACTTTGCCTTTAGCATGAATATTTTTTTTTAAAAGAATTTCATTAGCTTTTCAAAGATCAATTAATTTATTTTGTTTATATTAACAATGGGTCGAATGACTACATGTAATGTGAAAGTGGTTCCTCACATTGACAAAGAAGTATCACTAACCACACAGCGCCTCATCCAACTGGAGCTTTTGGTTATCTTATAATTACTTACTGTATGGCATTTATTTAAGGAAATCAGTGCACAACTACTGCAGAACAGACTGAGGTAAATATTTTTGAGCTCTTGTACAATAGCTGGCTCTGTGACTCACAAGATTGAATTGCGTTGATTTGAAAGCCCCGTTCGGCTCAACTGACAAATCCCCTCTGAAGACCAGACAATGAGATGAGGGAATTAACAGCAATCACATAATGTCCCAATCTGAGGGAGTGAGCGCTGTTTGGCCTCTCGTGGAAACCAGTCCATTGACTTCTTAAGGCCAGGTTGTCAGCTTGTTCCCTGAAGTGACAAGCAGCGACGTTGCGTGCCAAAAATGCCATTTGCTTACAGATCAATACAGCTTTTCAAACACAATATGTTCAGTGATGTGAGGTTGAAATTTTGTGAATGTACTGCTTAGAGATGACATTTGTTTTTGCCAGCAGTTTTTGTTTTGTGGCTGAATATTTCACCTCAAACTGGCAGTCTGTGTCGCCGTATTTCGTCTCTTTTCACAGTTTGGGAGACTTTTATTTCATAACCATTATCTCATCCTCTTTGCTTCTCTCAGAGGACCCAGAATGCAATCTGTCATCCGGCCGTGACAGTCACACCCCACAAAGACGGCCTCTTCGTTTCTGACTCAATGAACCCACGGCAGCGGTGCCAAGCGACGCTAAACGCTGCACCATTTTTCATGCCTTTTCTCGTCCCATTCTCCTCCAGCAGAGTGTTCGTTTATCAGAGCAGGCCTGTCTGCCGCCTGCCAAGGCCATCATCTACATCACCGCGCTCCAATGGAAACACAATCACTGCTTTCTATGGAAAACCAAATGGCTGGGTATAATGGGAGCAATATGTTTCTCTTCTGTCTCTGTTCAAACAATGTGGGTGGTATAGCCAGAGATGCCTGGTGGGTGAGGGTGAGACAGTTGGCGTATGAAATGGATCAAGATCAAGAATGACGGTGGAAACGACATGGCTGAGAATTCAGCAGCTGCTCCTCCTGAGGAGTTTAAGATTTTCTTTAGAAAATCCCCAAAAAGTGTCAAATCGTTTGAATTTTCAGCTTTGAATCAAGGTTTTAAATTCAACGATTCCAGGTATATGCCAGGGAAGAAAAGTGTAATAGAATGGGGAATAAACTGGATTATTCCCATTCAAATCAGCGTAGAGGAATGGTCAGCGCGGTGGCCATTTTCTTGTGTACCATTTCCCTTGCCACCGTTTAACTTCCGTATTAACTAACCCCTCTTAAGGCAAGTCGCAGACTCACTCTGGTGAGGTTCTGCAGTAAAGACTAAAACTAGAAGTGGAGCAGTAACGTTCCGAAGCATCAAGAGCCGGAGTAAATGAGTAAAATGTTCCAACTTCAAGCTTCGTCCACACACTCTTGTCTCAGCGTGAGAAACAAGTTTCATCATCTGTCCGTTCTTCATTGTGACAGAAGGATGTAGGAGACAGGAGGAGGTGAACACACAGCATCGCGTAATGTCGAGCTCCATGTACTTACATCAAATGGAGGTCACACATTTGTAAAGGTCATCTTCTTTTGTGACATCCCAAAGGGTGACTTTTGTGTCTCAGACTAGTAACCATAAGGACACCCCATAAAAAACATGCTGCCTGTCATGCCGGCAGGCTCTGCTCACTAAAAGGCAAAGATGCCACCGTCCTTGTTATCGTCACTGTCACCTGTAGCTCGTATCTTAATTATCTGGAAGCAGGCGCCGTACTGTACTTCACTCTTGCATTTAATCAGCATCCTCTTCCAGAATCCTACCACCCTGGCACCAAATTACCTCCATACCTCCTCTGTAGCTTCATTTGTGTTGAGCAGGAACAGCCTCTATTACAAGCTAGCCAGATGGCTGGAGCCTGGCGGTGGCGCAGTGATCATTAACCTGCTGGGCTTGTCTCGATGTGCACCTCGTCTCTTTTAATTTGACTCTCCCCTCTTGACTCCCAAATGTCAAAACTTCCCCAGACTCTCAAACTTTGAGGCCGTGGAGCGCTGAGAGCTGTCTTTACAGGTTTGTCAGGTCATGAGGCTTGTCTGTTCCAACTCCATTCAGTAACGTTCTATATGGATTGTATATTTTTTTAACCTTCACTGAAGGTGACATATATTTGGGCTGAAACCTGACAACACCAGCAAAAGAACTGACTCAATAGCTTCTTTCTCACCGACTTTAGAGCCGAGCAAAAAGAAACAGTCTGACATCTGTTCCAGACAATGAAGCCACATGGACTTCTTCCTCAGTCCAACTTATTAAAAATGGCCGTTTGGACAGTTTTATTTCTTTCTCCATCACAGACTTTTATATATAATCCTTGTACAGCTCTAATTCTGCAGCAGGGAAATGTCTCCGTCGTCATTGTAGCTTTTTCGCTAATCAGAATTTAATGGGAAACAATTCCATATTCAAGTGAAAAGCACATTTGGTGCAGCTGAATGTAACCCAAGCTCTGCTTTAAAATTGGTCCCCATATCACTGTATGTTTACAAATTCCCCAACGGCACATAGGAAAGTCTGCCTTGTATTTTAATGATAGTGTCGACTCCATCCCAGTTTGACCCTTTAAAAGACCTTGTTCACTTCTTGTCAGCGTGGTTTAGTATGGTATGGAACTTATTATGATTACTTACTGAGCATTTCTGCTTAAATTGCACATCCAGCGGAAAGGCAATTGTAACTCATTAAAAATGCATGTGTAGAAACTTTACGGATGCAATCCTGTAAAATGAAACACAGTGGGGCAGTTTGTTGGACACAGCAGCATTTTGCGAGAATGGATAAGACTGGTTTCTGTCGAGCTGTGACACAGCAAAAATCCCCTTTAAGCCATATAAATGACTGCAACTGTAACTTGTATGGAAAGAAATCACAGTGTTGCAGAAAATTGAAGGCGAATCACCAGGTAGGGATACAACTGGAGTATACGTGTTTTGCATCAGATGGTGGTGACTGACAGTTTCATTGATTGTTAGTGATTTCAGATCGCTCTCGGTGAGTTCAGTGAGTTCGCTTCCTCTGATGGAAAAAGACCTGCCTCTGGGCGAAGAGGAAGGCAAGAAAGAAGAGCAAACGGAGAACCAAGCACACCGACAAAAAACGGATAAGGGAAATAAATATATATATTTTGTTAATATCACAGAAACGTAGCAGTATTAATAGATATTAACTATTTAGTCAGATAATACTGTTTCCTTTCCGTGTATCAACAGACACACAAGGGGATCAGTACCACTGTATTAAGAAATTAAACATCTTTGAGATGGCACGTCCGAGCGCTTGGGAGAAAATGAGAGAAGATATATTACGAAAAATAATCTCTTCACTTTTCACTGCTGTCACCTCCAGGTGAGCTGTGGCCACTTGTGACATTTTGCCAATCAGGACTTTGTTTTCCGCTGAGGTGACTTTCAAAATGACCAATTAATGGGGAAATGAACTTGAGGCGCTGAGAGGAAAACGAAATAGCTGAATTGAGCCACTCATTCAAGTGCTAAAGTTTTGTAGAGCTGTGTCAGCAGCACTGAGGAAGTTTGGAAATTAAGGAAGTATTCAGTGAAGGTGCAAACCCCCATTGATACCTTTACTCAGCATCTGTCCTGCATTTGTCAGTTAGACTATCTATTAAATGGCTCATACTGTATTAGGACATGGTAGTGTATGTGAAACAAAAAAAAAACATTTAAAAACAATAAATGGCAGACTGTTGGATGTAACCTCACTTTTGGAAAAGTGTTTGTGTTTGTTCAGTGCAATGCAGATGCTTCAAATGGTCCTTATTTTTATAATAAAAATAGTCCATCAAAGTTGACCATGCTTTATGCTACTTCAGTCCCCACAGAACGATTGTGTCTGTCTTTAGAATATTCTGAATATAGCGTAAACAGATTTATTTAAACATTTTTAGGGGAGCCTTTTAGGTGGCTAAAATAAGTCTCCTGCCCCCGTCCACCGCAGTACTTTGCTTTCATGAAATATATGGCGCAAGGTATATGAGGTAATGATTTTTGTTCCCAAATGGAAATACTTTCGGAATAAACAACCTCTTTGGCATTGTGGTGAAATAAGATTGAACAGTAAAACTAAAGGCCCCACAAGAGACGTTCAGGATGTTTAATCAATTTCCAAATAATATTCACTTCATGTTATGATGATCACCCTTTCCTTGCTTGTTTTTTTTTCTTCTTTTTTTGTTGCTGCGTTTCTCTGTGATCTAGCATCATCTGAGCCTTCTCATATTGTAGTGAGGAGTTGAGGAGAAAAAATCAGGCCATTATGAAAAACCTGAGTTCCCTGTTGTAGCACAACAACGATAGATTTAAAGCAGAACGAGGAATCAGACTTCTACCTGGAGGAGGAGAACAGAAACAGTAAACGAGAAAGTGCCATTTCATTGGAATTGGTAATAAATAGCCTTATTTATTCATGATGACATCTGTGACACAATCCATATTCAACCAGAGTTGCCTTAATTTGGACCGGCCCTAAAGCCCAGTGGCCAGGCCAGTCTTGGCCTGTAATTGGCTGTTTTCATACACACAGACTGAAGCAGGTCGAGAATGATCCAGACCCTTGGGCTGAGGGGGGCCGGGTGGGGATTGTTCTGCCTTAGGTATGATTCACACAAGAACACAATAAAAACAACGGCATTCATTATGTATCACTACGGGAGTGACGCACACAGACACACCTGGAGGGACAGGCAGACAGATAGAAGACTTAGACCTGACAGACAGACAAATGATGGGCAAACAAAACAGAGAGCGGTGAGTAATGACCTCTGTGGGGTCTCTCATCCATACAGACAGACATTAATTGCACTGCATTGTGTAATTGCACTGGAATTATTTATTATTTATAATAATGTGTTATCTTTGACAGCTTAAAGTGTAAACAAGACCGCAAGCGTCTACAGTCACACTAGCGGCTCGGTGGGTGTTTTGAGTATTGGACGCATTTAAATGTGTGGCCCTAAGAAAAAGTCAGGCGATCATAAAATATCTCAAATACCATTAATTTATCCACCAAATGTAATCCATCCAAACAGTTGTCGAGACATTTTACTTTGATCCACAAACGTCAACCTGCTAGAAGAAAACTTAAGGGGATCATCAGCATCATTGAGGTTTATCCTCTGGGGGACCATGAACGTTTGCGTAGTGGCAATCCATCCAGTAGTTGTTGAGATACATTGTAAAGGAGCCACGATGCAAAGTGATTTAATCATTTACCATTGGTTTGACATGACAGTCTTCTTCAGGGTGTAGCATATAGTGGCGATACCCTGAAGAAGACTGTCATGTCAAATCATTTGTGAATTATTAAATCAGTTTTTGCATCCTGGCTACGAGTGTGCGACTATTTTCAGATGATCAGCACCTCTCCTACGCTGGTGTGCGTTCCTCACCCTGAGATACATACATGACAATATCATGTCAAAGTACAGGTTCATGTCCCGTGCGAAACCAAGTCAATGTTGACATATTTGACCTTACTTTTGTTATGTAACTTGCATACTTATCTTAGGTACCTAACTTGCATATAAAGCATACTCATGTTACGTTACAAACGTTCTTGTTTTAACACAAAACCACAATGTTTTTTCTTAACCTAACCAAGCAGTTGTCTTGCTTTAAAGGTTTCCCGCACTGCAGGAGTCTGTGCAAGCACACTGACTGATCGTGTGGCTGGACATTTGTGGAACAAACGGAAAATGAAAAAATAAATGTATACAGTCTACTTCAAAGGTAGTCAAAAATTGTGTATGTATTTGTGAAAGTGAAGTGAATTTTGTTTTTTAAGTCTACCTGAAAACTGGCTGTTTGGTAGTAGTTTTCAGACTTTTGTGGACTAAGTGCAACACTCAGTGAGTCTTTTTAGTGAGTAAATAGCGGCAGAGTGTCTTTTTCTCTGCATCCACATCAGCTCTGCTCAGCTGCCGTGTGCTCCGACTACATGTCGTCGCTATCTCCATCTTCTTTAAACTCCTGTTTAAAAATCTGCCCGTGTATGAGATCTTCTTCTGCCACCCCCCGACATATTTGCGTACACTACATCTTCATTATGAAACTGAGCCTCTCTGTGCTCCTCCTCTCTATACCACAGGCCTATTAGGGATTTCCCCTTTTATTTATTGATTAATACATCATCAAGTCGAGCTCTAGCCACAGCCTAGGGAACAACAGAGAGTTTCCCCTGATGTCTGCAGCCTTTGTCCCGGCTGCCCACTTAAGATTCAGGACTCGCCTCGCTTGTTAGACAATGATTGCTATTATTCTTTTTCTTTTTTTTTTTTTGTTCTAGCCACCGCTGCTAGTGAGAGAGTGGCAGCAATCTCACCATGACTTGTGTTTGAGTTAAATGGGGTAAAAAAACTTACCAGGATCCAAAAACGTCGGTGAGTTTGGGGCGCGGACATATCGGCAGCTTAACCCGTTTTATGGTCACATAAACGGGTTTTTAACCTCTTTTAGTAATAAAGTACCTCGCTTTTTCCTATCAAAGGCGCAGCGCTGTGAAAACCGCTGGATGTAACATCAAAGCGTGAAGTATTCCCCGAACCTACAAAAATCAGTCTCACCACAAACAAGCAGGCAGGGAGAATGGGATCAGTGTGGCCGTGCAAGAGAGAGAGAGAGAGAGAGAGAGGGAGGAAGAGAGGAGGCAAGAGGGGAAAGAAGAGGAGAGAAAAGAAAGTGGAGCTTTGTAGGAGAAGCTTTGTGAGGCTTTTTTTTCCTCCCTCGCTGTCAGGCCACAGAACGTTAGTGGAGGTGGAGGAGAGGAATTTGCATTCTCTAAAACGCTTCTCTCTCTCTCTCTCTCTCTCTCTCTCTCTCTCTCTCCTCTGAGCTCACATGCTGACGGTCATGCACGTGCACTCGCACAGCAGAATCAGAACTCATTGCCAAGTATGTTACGCATGCAAGGAATTTGGCTCGGTGATTGGTGCATCACGATAAATACACAGTGCAATAGTATGAGACATAATTTAAACATAGAAAATATGTAAATGTATGGTAAAATATGGCAAACAAACAAATAACAGTATGTTAAAACAAGTAGAGAAAGAAAAGGTCTGCAAGGGTATGAAACTGTAAGAAATTGAGGGGGTACCGGGCTTTATTGATGCATGCTCGCTCTTACCTAGTTCAGTTCACTTAAGCTAACTTAACATGTGCACGCATTAATAGATATTCAACTAAATATGAGAACGGCAGCACAAACTTCAGCTCATGAAGTTGAGTGAAGATCTCTTTATCTACACTATAAAACACAGTGGAGACATGCTTATATATATATAACAATGGGCTTTTGTACGACATTGGTTGTACCTAATAAACTTGCAACCGAGTCTATTTTGGAAGGATACCTCCTTCCACACTACACCAGTACAACTCTCAGCCTTGTGGCCTTAACGGTGCACAAGGCCAAAAAGTGTTGAAAGTTCAACACAACATATTATAGAGGTATGGGGGTATTGATATATATATATATATATATATATATATATATATATATATATATATATATATATATATTACTTGTGAAAACATCAATAAATATTGTAATCATTAAGGTTTGTCTTTACTTTGAAATTCCCATGGCACGATGATGTCACCATTGTTTTTTTTAAATCAGAGCACACCTCCTTCTGAAACATTCATAAACATTGACCGTGAGAAATGTGGCACTTTAAAGTCAACAACAAGTGGTCTATTGTTATTCTTTTAATTAAAATGAACAGATTGATTCTCATGTAAATGTCTGGCTGTGAGAGCCCGGTAATAATATTTTTAAATCGGAGAAATCCAGATTTAAGACTTGAGTCACTTGAGAGTTAAAGGTTGGTCTTGACTTTGAATTTGAAAGCAAGCAAGGGAGGGAGGGATACACTGTTTATACTGATTACATGTAGGCTACCAGGAGGAGTGTAACTGTTTTAATTATCCAGGAAGGTCCATGTTTTCTGCTGATTGGACAGGTCTGATTAGCTGAAAGCAGCCGAGACAACGCGTTGTCATACTTAAGCAACGAAACACAGCAGCTGGTGAGAGAGCGCCTTCCTAAATGATTCATATGTGACCAAGAATGAAATATAAAAGCATTTTCTCATCCGCCACCTCTATCTAAGTCACACGAACGTAGATAGCTTCTTGCAGCATAATGGCTTTCGATAAGTGGAAGTGTATTCACGACCATGAAGACACGCACACACATTGACGCACACGTCCGATATAAACGGGGCTTCTCAAAAGTTGAACTCGCCACGAAGTTGTCCATATTTATAAATTAAACATTTCTTAAAAACATGATCATAATGAATGACGATAATAATTAATTTAAAAAAAAAGTATATTTAGTTATAATAAATCCAAAAAGTTACAAATGTTCAACAACTTCACAAACGACACACATGGGGAAAAGCATCCGAACACAACCCAAATACTTGGGGCTCATAAAACAGGGGAGGGGCAAGGATCAGACTGCTGGAGAAGGAGGGGTCGTCATGACAACACAACACTCGCACGCAAGTCCCGCCTCTTTAAACTTCAAACCACATGTCTCTCTGGTTCTAAATATGGCAGGAAGGCAGGGCTGAAACTCGGTGAGACAGAGGGCTGGAGCAACAAGACTGCTCACAGCAGAGCCTTAAAAAGAAAAAAAAGAAAAAAGAGGGATACAGCCAGGTCACAGGAGTCCACCACGCGTCCAGGAAACAGCTCACAGCTCAGGGACTTGGCCAAAGGAGGCGGGGAGCAGTTTGTTATTGGAAAAGCTGACAAGAGAGCAAGGCAGCGGGGAGGGGAGGGGAAGAAAGAAAGAAAGAGGTGGCTGCCTGACTTTGACTTTGGTCAGTGAAGGCCTCATGCAGCTTTTTAGTAGCAACTCAATCCCATTTCTATCTGCCTGACACACCTCGACTCTGAGCAGAGATCACCGGGGAGGGGAGGGCTCAGAACTGAGAGAAAGAGAAGAAGTGAAGAGAGGAATACAGAGGAAACAGGGAGGAAAAGAGAGAAAGAAACATGGTAAGTTTGGTTTCACTGCCTTGTTTTGGAGTGCTCATTGAGTGCGGCTGTTGTGGGCGGGGAGGGAGGTGGGCCGAGCTTTGAGTGCTCCTACATTATTCCTTTAAAAAGAAATGGATAAAATTAAAGCTGGAGTTCCTTATTTTTAGTTTGCAGTTTACTTCTTTCTCTTGGCAGAAGGTTTTTCTTTTTATTTATTTATTTTTTCTTTCCATTTTGTGCTCACCGGCCCGAGGAAAAAAAATAACATTATAACCACTTCACAAATCCAGAGCCCCCGAGACTGAAGCAGTTAAATTAATTTATTTGTCGTGAACCGAGAAGTTGGGAAGAAATGGAGCTCGGGAACTTTCTTTTCTTTTTTCTTTCAGAAACGAAATTGCAAGAAAAAGTGATTTCCAAGGCTGCTTGCTCTAAACCTTCCCCCTTTTCTACAATCTTTGTGTATAGAGAGAGAGAGAGTGAGAGAGGTGGGGGGTAGGAGAGGGGTTGGTGGGCCGACCGACCGCCCAACTTCCCCCCATATCAGTCCCGGCAACACATTTGGTTTCAATTACTTTGTTCCTCTGGGGAACAAGCTGCTATAAATAAGTAACAAGAAGCTGAGTGTGGACAGACTGCAGCCTACTGTCAGGGTTCCACTGTAGAGGAGGAGGAGGAGGAGGAGGAGGAGGAGGAGGCGGAGGAGGAGGAGGAGGAGGAGGCGCATGCCTCAACACTGACTCTGGGTCTGCTCTGGGTGGGAGGGCTGAGTGGCTGGCTCAGTTGCGGCAAAGGGGGGCGTGTGTGTTGGTCTTTTTTTAGCCCCGGTCTCTGTGGAGCTCAATGAGTAAAATGATTATATTTGTTTTTATCTATTGGGGAAAATTGAAGTAATGTGTCAGGTTAGTCGGAGCCTGGATTTTAGCAGAATACCAAACAAAACTTTTTTTTTTCAATACTTTAATCTTAAATTCATCCACAGAGCACTTTTTTTTTTTTTTTAATTTAACATAAGAAGCCAGATTTCGCAAATGTTAAATCTTGTCTTGACACAAGCGATCACACATCAGGTCATCCGATGAGGTACTATCTGATAAAAAAATGATTGAACATCATTACAGATTTTACTAGATGTTAGATAGTGAGTTGCAAACATATTTTAATATGTATCAACAAAAAGGTTTGCGGTTTTTACACCCAGCCTTATAGTCTCAAGAAAAGTCTCACGTCCTTGATCGCAAGTCACAATCTGTGTTGTCAAAGTCTTTGAGGTCTGACTGATGATGAAAGTAATATGCGCTTTTCTTTCAAAGCTGCTGATAATGTTTGTAGTTTTCGGCATGCAGAGACCATATCATTCATCTCAAGTGCAGATTTTGGTGATTTATGTCAGAGTCTAAGTCTCAAGTGTGGAGCTCTGGTTAAATATTTGATTTGAACCGTGGCTGTGGTCAGCTTGGATTCACAGACTCATCCACTGTCCATCCATTTGAGCAGTGTGATCCAAACATGTCTGTCTTTGCCTGAATATAGCTTTAACGCACTGCTTCTGTGTCTGATTCCACAATGCAAAACCTGCCGAGGTCAGCACGCTTTGTTTTCGTGCACTTCCAAGCACCCACCTTTGCTCTAATAGCTTAAACAAGTGCGATCTAGAGTTCAATTACTTTTTTTTTTAATAATTGCACTACTGAGAACGTGTTTATATCCAGACAGAAAGCCAATGAGTGGCGTTTTTTTGTTTTTGAAAAAGGCTTTTCCAACTAAAAATTGCTGCCTCAGGTCCTGCAAAGGTCTTATTATTTCAATTTTCTCCAGACCTCCATGAGTGTGACGAGACAGAAGTTGCCTACGCTTGATGACGCTTGTTGAGATGGAACAGGCTTTTGCATCTCAAGCTCAGTAAACAGTCCTTCTTGCTGAGAGTTACAAATCACAATTTCCTACTGAGTCAATTTCTGGTCTCTTTTGGGTGAAGCACAGAACTCCCAACAAACGGCGATCTTTTCACCGAGGAGGCCGCTTGTCGTTCCCCACGTGAAACGAGAAGTCAACGTGGATTTATTTGTCATGTAACTTGCGTACTTCGTAACGGCCCCTCCGTAGTTATTTTAACCCAAGCAAACATATTTTCCTGAACCTAACTAAGTTGTTTGGTTTCCTAAGCATCTGTGAAGATGGAAGTTTATTTTGAAAAGGCCGTGCACGTAACAAGCGGAAATTGACACGCGTTGCTGGCTTTCATAGGAAAAAAGCATGAAAAATGAGGAGTAAGTTTGATTTAGAAAAACAAAAGTGAGTTACTCCATTTGGATCTCACATAACAAGCAAAGCAATGCACTGTTCCATCACGGCGTCACCTTTCCCTGCGACTTGAAGTTGGTGTGTTTTCCCAGTTTTGTGGGAAATTGGTACGACCAGATGCTTCTCTTCCAAACAAAGATGGGCAGGAAGTGAGGGAGGAAATTAGCAGCAACTGCTGCGTCCTACTGACAACCAGCAGCCGTTTTGGAGTCTCCGTATTTGTATTCTACATTGATTTCATTTGTCTGAAGAAGCCTCTGCCACCAGTAAACTCCTGAGCCCATTGCCTCCCACTGTGACTCAGGCATGTAACACAGCCCACCTGCTTCAGGACACACAGCAGCTGTCACGCCACACACAGTTATATCGGGAACGGAGTCAGAGCTCCGAATATCCCCTGACCTCCCAGCCCCGGCTCTCTGTCTCTGTCTCTGTCTCTTTATGGGCTTTCAAGTGTCTGTCTGCCTGTAGCTTCCAACTGTCTACTGTTACCTCTCACCAGAGTCAAGACGACACTCACTCAGACAGAATCAACATATGAACAAGCAGTGGTGTTTGGCCGACCGTTGAAATACCCAGAGGAGTGAGACTTCAAACATGTTTACTGGCTGGGTGACTGACAAAGATTGTAGTCAAGGCTCATCGTTCCAATTTTGATCAAGCAAAACTTTTTTTTTTTAAAGGAGATTGGTGAAAAATTATTTTCACCTGGATTTTATTTTTCAAACATTACAGTGAACAAGAATAAGAAAATGCTTTCACAAATAGAAAGTAAAGAGTAAAATGGGAAGAAGCCTCAGATGAGTTGCCAAAAAACACAAAATAATTACACTGCAGTGT
The DNA here is from genome assembly GCA_016806645.1 of Ophiodon elongatus. Lineage (NCBI taxonomy): Eukaryota > Metazoa > Chordata > Actinopteri > Perciformes > Hexagrammidae > Ophiodon > Ophiodon elongatus. Next base: position 2,331,231 of record JACSYO010000527.1, read on the forward strand.
GTCCGTACCATAGTTTGTGTTGTTTTAAAATCAATTTCTGCCTGGATGCTATAGCACTTTTGGCATTTTCAACCTTCAGTTTGGCTTCGGATGGTATGAGAAGCTTCTCTTTCAGTTCATTAAATTGCTCGAGATCTGAAGGCAGCAAGACAAATATGTTGATATGTCTGCAGCCTCTGATTTGAGAAGGGCCAGTTGAGAATGACGCAGTGTCATTACACACAGCCGTCCAGTGTACTTTTTTAAATCAATGCTACAAAAAATATACCCTGTACACACATCAGACGTTATAACTCGATAGCCTGTTGTTCGTGAGGGAGACAAAGGATAACCGTACTCAAAGCAAATTTTTCTTCCCAATTTAACTAGATAATAATAATCCCAGGCTCATGTTTTGTTTTGAACTACGTCCTGCAAGCGCTGCTTAGCAATGTAGCCATTTAGCATGAGAAATACTGTTTAAGTATGACTGAAGTAGCGTTGTTTTGATGACACCATCAACTTCACATCATTTTTTGTATTTATTTCTAGCGCAGGTATCAGCTGTGATGACTGCATGCATACATTTAAACTTCTAATGTGTGGCTCCTTCCGTGAAGTTTTCAACACTGTCTGTGACTCGCTGTGTTTCCATCCGCCGAGCTACAAAGGAGACCATTCCAGTACAACAAAGGACACTGAGCGCTGTCAGCTGTTCGCCGAGTCTCTGCAGGACTTATACTGTACTTTCCAACAAATCTTTGTGGCAGCAGTTTGGCACGTTAGAGCCTCACTTCAAAAGAGTCTTCCTTTTTTTGTTTTCTTCTCTTCTGATCAACATTTAGCATTTAACCAGCAGCTCTGCAATCAGTTTTTCACTGCTCCACTGAAAAGGACGGAGACAGAGACCAGTCAGGCTGTGATTATTAGCGTTCCTTCATTTTTTTTTCCTATTCATTATCGTTACTATGAAATTGCTTGCTTTTCAAATTTGTATGTGCCATGAAAAAAACATGGTACTTTTAGAGTGTGAGAAATTACCAATAATGAGAGAAAAGAAAGTTAAAGGAATCATACTGTGTGTTTTTACGCTTTCACAACACAACCAAAGCAACATATTGCTTCAAATCAGAATTAGGTCTTTTATTAAGGAAGCTTTAGCTAGCTTCATTAATCGTGTACAACACACCAGCTGTGGTGCGTAGTGTGGATGCACCACAGAGACAGAAGGCACAGTGGAAGCATGAATATGCCGATCCTTGGAGCAAATGTTATACCGTCTATCTAAGAGATAATACAGTGGTTTATCTTCGAACACACAGCTTGCATGTGCTCACACAGACATTGTTGTGCGACACAAGTGTTTCGCCGCTGGTTTTTCACCCCAGAATAGGTCACATACAGCTGCCGGTAACCCATCATTTACTTTAAACTCCTTTTTTTTTGGTATGGTAAGTGCACACGTGAATACATTCTTTGCAACAAGTTGTGCTGAAAGGGTTAAGTTGCAATGAAACAACAACGCAGAAGCTCCTGAGTCCGTAACCGACATGACAAACTGTATTAGTCATTTCAACCTTGACAAACCACACCATATCCGCGCTTTTTGCTCTTACCTTTCACAATAAAAGCCAGAGACATATAATATTTGCAGGCCAGTATTTAGCATTTTTGTGTGGTTTATTCATCACCCCCCCCCCCGATATGTAGAGGTATGTACTTATGACTCAGTATTGTCATTTTATAATGGATGTAGGAACGCATGATGCAGTTGTTGTGTCGGGCCAAAAAGGCTCAAACAGCTTCCGTTTTTCAATTGCTCAGACTTTGAGTATTGCAGGCACAAGATGTTGGAGTGGAATAGAAATCACAGCGTTTGCAGTTTGTTTCTACAAACATTGAGCCAAACCATACGATGGCTGTCTGCAGAGTTCGATACAGTAGCTCAGGCTATGAAAGAAACCCCATGGGACTCTGATCAAGGTCACCGTTTATCTTCAGAACAGCTTTTTAGCAGTATGGCCGCCCATAGACGGCACTAAATTTAACAGCTGGCAACTTGCCTTGAGGACTCATACTTGAGTTTTCAGAAACCATAAAACCTGAAAAATTGTGAAGAGTGACTCATCAGACCTTTTCATTTCGGGACTACTGAGAATTGCAGGACACCTTTGCTTGTTGACGAGGGACAAACACAGGGTCTGAATGGCAGTGTTGCCACAGAGACTGGCCTTGTCAAACTCTCCTGAGGTGTTGATTCAACTTACTTCCGATTGCCAGTAATTGGCTAGAAAAGAAACAGCTAAATCAGCTTTAAAAGGTAAGGTTGTGACATGTTTAGAACTAACCCTATTTGTTCCGTTAGTGACATGAGAACAGTGATACTACCTGTGTCTTTATGGTGAATATAAAGCTACCATGCGTATTGGACTATTTATCGTCCGTACAGACAGAAGTCTGGTATCAATCTTCTCATCTAACTCAAAAAAAGAGCTCGTTGTTGCCTTTTTACAAACTGTTGTTTTCATCAAGAATACTTTCACACAAACGTGAATATTACGAGGTGAGGAAACTATTTATTCGTGCGAGCTTTCGCACCACGGATAAAGACATCACCCAATCGTAATCTGTGAATCGGATTTAGTTGTGTTTTGGTTATAAAACAACACCACGGAGGCTCCGTTGTCCGAACCAAGATGGCAAATCTTTATTACTCCTTTCAGTCTTGACAAACGCAGCTAAGACCAGATCCACCCCTTCTGTTTTTACCTTTCACAAATAAAAATGTAGCATTTTCGTATTGTTTATTTGTTACACCCCCGGTGTGTAAAGACTTTCCCATACATGATAAATGCATTTCTCACCTCAAAAAACATTGGCAGAGCCTTTGTGTGTTAAAACTTGACATATTTATATCTCTGTGCAATCTCCTACCACATTATACCAAATTACGGTCTATTCTGACAGCTCACGTTACCCCCTGCACTGGTGACATGTGAGGCAAGCAACACTGAAGTCTGTTCACCCCTATAGCAATTTGACCTTTTTTTCTTGTGCGTCATTATCCAGACTCTTTCTTTCACGCCATTAGATAAGTTGCCATTTTTTTGTTTATCTTTAAAACTTGCATATTCATCAACAAGGGGAGAACGGTTTAAATTTGAGCCATAATGGCATCCGATGAAGCATCTGTGGGGATTTATTTTACAGATAAAGTCTACTCCCATGCAGTGTTTCTGTTATTTTCTCCACCTCCTGCAGATAGATGGATGGATAGAGCTGCGGGGGGAAGGGAGGAGGGGGGCTAAAACGAAAATTGCGAGGCAGATGAGTGAGATGAGGAGGTGAAAAGAGGAGGGAAAGTGAGACAGGAGAGGAGGGATTTGCTGAGTGAGTGATAATTCGAGGATTAGACTTTAAAGCAGGAATCGAGTTGCGCCGAGCCAACCTCTTTCCACATTCGCTTGGCTGCAGAGTCATTTCCATGGAAATTATGACCCCCATCACCGCTGTTTGTGTTTTTTTTTCACTGCGGGGTAAATAACGCCTAAACCCCTCGAAAGCAGAGCGATTTGAAAAGAACAACATGGCGCAGAGATGCCACAATTACATCTGTGATATATTTGATTCCCTTTCTGTGTTTTTACTGGCCGTTTAATGAGCGCCGTCTGTAAAACCCACTGGACACCTGGGGGTCCATCCGTTACTGTCTTCTTAGTATTTATTTTCTTTTAAAGTGTGATCCAGCCATCAGGCAGGTCAATTAAGAGGGAACGTTCTTACCGTGGCGGACAGGCAGAGCCTGCTGTCTTTTCAAATCATTACAGCCACCTCAGACCCATGGACCGGCTGAGAGACAAATATAATTAGATTCCGCTTGTCAATCAGTGTTTCTAGTTTTAAACGTACAGCAAGCGAAAAGGTCACTTTTTCTCATTTCTGTTGGAAATCTAACAATCATTCAGTGTGTTTCAAGGGGCTTCATCTGCTTCATTGTTAGATAAATAAAGCAGGAGGCGGCAGTAGCACAGTCCTCAGGGAACCGAAGGGCCGCCAGTTCAAGTCCCCGTTGCGCTGTGTAAATATGTCACAATAAAAGTTGATTTACATTTACAAAACACCTATTTTATTCCCTTGCTGATTGTGCACAGTGTGAGTTCTGTGATTGGAACCACAAATGTGAAACACTGAAATCATGTATTAAACAAAACAAAATCTCTCTAAAAGGCCCCCCAGCAGCATGTTAAGGCTTCCATGTTAAACTTGGAAGTTTAATGTTTGCAGACAACTACTCAAATTCTTTTTTTTCACTCAAATAAGAAGAACTGAAAAGGTCTGATTGGTTGTTGACACAATGATGGAAATGGGCCTGTGGTGAAGGTTTCAATCTGCTAATGGTGTTGCTCACAGTGTGAACATGAAGTCAGGGGTTTGGGTAAAAAGTTTGAGCTGCAGGCCCAACAAAAATAAATCATCTACGCTTTATGCAACCAAACTATTGTGAGTGAAAGATTTCCTCGCAATACATAAACTCTGATCAGTAGCATGTGTTATTACTAATACACAGTAAGCACTGATTTGGTGATATGCAAGTTAGAACTCCTCTTGCCATCTGAAAGGTCCCACTGTAAATAGTTTATTTCCGATTGTGTTGTATGAGATCGACATCAGATAGCAGGAAGTAAACATGGACCAAACAGAGCGCTTCAGACAGAGGGCGAATACAGGTTTATTCAGACAGACGGTATGAGGAAAATAAAGAGTTTTTGAACATTAAAGCAGTTATATAAGTATGCTGCTCCCTGTTACAGTTGGACATGTTTGAGCCAGTTGGCTTCCACTTTCTGTGCCGTCTCCTCTTCTCGTCTTGCTTCCTGATTACAAACAAAATAGGCGCTCTTCTTTTCTCTCTCCATCAAGAGGGAAAATGTCTGCCTTAAGCATTTTAAAGACAGCTAAAGCTTAACTTAAGTGGCTCGGGTTTCTCGGCTCATTTCGTTGTCTGTTGGTGCACCTCTTTATTTCTGTGGAGAAGTAGGCTGCCGCAGATAAAATTATGTCAAGTTGAGGTACAATATCATGCACACTGACGACAAAGTCTGACGGAGAACTCTTTTGAAAAGTAAACGTTTCAGGTATTTTGACTTGAATTTGTTGTTTACAAGACTTTGAGGCTGATTGCAGCAACAGTTCAGTTTGTCTTGTTTTAGTGTTGTGTTAAGTGGCAACGTGGTTGTCATATTTTAGTACCAATTAGGAGCAAAGAACAGTTGTTTGGGGGGGTAGCTTGTCCTCTCAGACAGGTGATGTTTGTCATGATTTTTTTTCTCTGTATTTCTATTGATTTTTAAAAAGAAATGTCAGTGCTCATGAATCTCTGATCCATGAATCGTGCATATTTTAGAAAGATAGCCATGGCTGGAGGCATTATGTTTTCGGGTTGTCTGTCTCAGGAAAGCCTTGAGGGAATTTCTTCAAATTTGGCACAAACGTCCACTTGGGCTCATGGGTGAACTGCTAACATTTTTGGAGATCAAAGGTCATAGTCACTGTGACATCCCGTGCGTTCCTATCTTATTGTCGCGATATCTCAGAAACGCCTTCCTCCTGTTCTTGGTGGCCATGAGGCCACATCCCCTCCATTTCGTAAATGAATGGGTGACAAAGTCCTTGTTTTCTCCAAAACTGCTTGTCTCGATATTGCTAGGTGATGATGTTGAGAAAGTTAGGCGTGCAGACTGCAGACCGGGGTCACGTCCTTCATGTGGTTAAGCTTGGGCAACAACATTACTTCGGTTTCGGTAAAGATGCTGTTTTTTGTTGAATAGACCCTTTCCGTGTTGTCATTGGCGCCGTTTCCAGCATTTAATCCAGACGAAGTTGTTTCAGCTTCAAGGTCATGGTCTCTTTGTTTCTCCACTTTTCTCCAGAACACACGGATATCTATTTCTCTCCTCTATTTTTATCTTTATATCTCCCTCTTTGTCTCTTTCATTTTGTCTCATGGTTTCTCCTCTAAAGTGCACTCGCTCTCCCCTCTTCCCCTCCATCCCTTTCTTGTTTTTTCTATCTGCAAGTTCTTTCTCTCTCTCTCAGTGCATCTTCCTCTGTTTCTTCCACTTTTGTCTCTCATTTCTCTGATTTTCTCATTCTGTATACTTATCTGTCCTTTTCTCTCTTTCTAACATCCCTAATAGAGAATAGCATGACCGATTGGCACTTACCATAAAAATTGTTGTTCTAAATAGTCCTAGACTTCCTAACAACACACGGACGTGCATACTAATAAATGTTCATGCATCAGGGAAGATGGACAACTGCAGCCGAGGAACCTATAATGATGATGCTTGCGGTAAATGTTTATCGGAAACCATGTTTGAAGTGCAGAGAAGTCAAAATTGTCATCAGTCACCTCGTGAATTGTAGGCCGAGGTAATTTCATGCTCAGAGGTTTTGAACAAATTAAACTAAATGTTACATGAAGAATTATGATACGCAGACGAGGAGCATTAGACATCATGGACGTTGACCTAGTTCGAGCTCCAGGTGCACATGTTGTACCATGAGTTCAATCTCATCACCAGTCCCTGGAGTAGGAACCATCTGTCAGCATAACCAGGTCTCACTCTGAACTTGTCAAATACCGCCACATCCATGTCTGCCTTTAGCCCCTTCTCTTCCTTCAGCGCTCTCCAACGAGGAAAAACTACACCAATGGGGATACGTGTTTGTCCTCGCCATTGATCGCTTCCTTTTTTGGACTAAAACCCTTCCTCTAATGCAGGGGTCATTCATAGGCGGACTCCGGAGTCCGGATCCAGACGCTGTTGTCTCTGACCCTGGACCTCTAACTGATTTGAGAATCATTACATTTTTACGGTGCGCTTCTATTTTAACCAAGGAAGCACGGCAACCAATTGCATGCGTTGTAAACCCTCTCACGTGATGCTGCTCAGCCAATCGCATATGTGTGTACTGAAAAGCGTCACCCTTGACTCGAGTGCAATATTAGGCTCGTTCGAGATGAACTGCGCTGTCGCCCGGAAAAGTGGACAAGAACAGGCAGTAGCAGCTAGGGGCTGCGGTCAAGTCGTAAAGTTTTCAGCCGCCTTCAAAGAATACACAGGAAGTCAAAGAAATAGTTACATCCTGTTTGGCTCTAAAAACTGCGGTTGCCTTGATTTTGTTAGGCTATTGTTGAACATGTGCATGACATCAGAGCAAGTTGGGATCAAGTTGGACCCAAATCTTACTGGCAATCGACGGTGATCGATTCTGCGCAGGACTGTCTCATCTCGAACGAGCCTGATCACACACACAGGAGGGTCGGGGAGAGAGACCCAACAGTTGGAGAAGTACAGTATTTGAATCAGAGAAGTTATTTCATATGACATGCTCGAAAAAGAGAAACGTGGACAGCGAGACCAGAACAGGAATGGACAGACTCTTATATGTTCATTCATTCCAATGGACAGTACAAAACCAGTATGTCTGATATGTTCAGAGACCGTATAAATTATTAAAAGTGGCAATGTAAAGCGCCACTACGAGGCAAAGGCACACATCTTAAAACGTAACGTACCCACTCACATTTTAAATGAAGGCACAGAAAAATAAACAATCTAACAATCGAGCCCAATGTGATCGGCATCGTAACACATTATTTCACTACCCAACAATGATGGTGACAGAGAGGAGAATAGAGCTGAAACAAGTGGTTTCCATAACCACAGATGAAGTCCAAACGCACAATTTTCTCTTTTTAGAAGATGAGAATAATATGAATATCTTGGCTTTTTTTGGTTGACATCACTTCACACGTGAATTAAACACATATAAAGCTGCATGGACAATATAGTTACATTATTTTTAAGTCATGTTTTTCAAAAGCTTTCTGTTATGCATTTTATTTTTTAAATCCAGCCCTTATTTGACTTGAAATGAGAGAACAACATGTATTTAGTATTAAAGTATATATTATTTATAATTCATGCAGTTCAATTTGAAATTTGACAATAAATATTGTTTAGATATTATTTACTTGAACTTTCCTTATTTGATTTGACAGTCAGTTGTTGCCTACATACAGACGTTAATACAACTGTTGGCTACTTCAATATATATGGGACCTTTGCATGAGGAAAATCTCTCTAACTGGACTTCGCTGAATTTAATTATACCCCTGCTCTAACGTAATACTTGTCACTTTAGGTGCGCCAGCGCTGGGATATCACCACAAACTCCAGACACCATACTGAGAAATACAGAGTTTTCCCTGGCAACAATAGGCTTAATAAGCATGATGTGATCTTGTTTGGCAAGGGCTTGAACATAACAGACATCCATGTATATGTTAAAGCCCCGCACTCGAGCTTTCAGAAAGCTTCCTCCTGTTAAATGCCAATGCCAGCGGTACAAATGGTGTACACACGGGAGGATGAAACACCTTCTATTCCTGTGTGTGAGTTAACAAGATAGGAAGTAGAACAGGTAACACATTTCCAGTCTCTGGGCGTTGAGATTGACTAAATCCTCTCCCACTCAACTTTTTCAAAGCACATTTCCACTCCACAGCTTCAAAGTAAGCAGACAAATCCTCACACTACCAATCCCATGTCAAAGTGTCATAATCTTCAACCTGGTTTCAGCTAACAGTTAAAACTAAACTGAAACTTCAAACAATGGTCACCCAGGGAGGTGAAATCTCCAGACAACTCCAGTATCTCACCATTGTCTTAAGATATCCTGAGATCCCGGTGGACCTTTTTTACGCCTCCACTGTTTTTTTTCAGGCCCTTAAAGCCAAAGACTCACACTGTGCTCCTCCTCTTTTATTCTCGGGTTATAAAACGTATGCATCTATTTCCTGGATAGTTATTTAACTTGCCCGAACCTAAATTAAATTATTTCCTTCATTGTGCTTCAATTTATGTTTCATACTTAATGATGATTTGGATTGTAATACTAATGATGAGATAATAATGTAGAGTGGAACATGATGCTGTGATATTTTTTTGCACTAACACATATTTTTAAAAGAGAGCCTTTGTTTGAGTACAGGAAACACTGCTATTAAATATAATTATTCAAGTATAGATATTTGGAATAAAATGTTCACTCTTAACTGCATTACTTGCAGAAAGCTGTCGATAATTGCCGTAAGACGAAATCTAACTACTAAATTTCACTGGCGTGCTGCTGACGTGCATTGTCCTTCCAACACCTGCCAACCCCCTAGCGATCATATCGCTTTGTGCCAAGGTCAAGGAACCATGATTTGACCATGATTGCCCAACCCTATTGCCAACCACCTTATTCCCTTTGTCATGTAAAGAATTCCTCCTCCTCGGTGTCTGTGAAGCACTGCAGGGTCACGGAGTTCTTTATTTGTGCCCACTTGTGCTGAAAACCAAAGGACTCGTTTCACTCTGAGGCACTTTGGATAAAAGTGCTCTTTAAAAAGAGCACCCTTGAACAATAAATGGAATGTGCTTTCATGCAGCAGTCACAGGGAAAGTATCGACCAATATCAATTGGTCGATACTTTGAAGTGTCACTTCAGACACTTTCTTCAGTTTATGAATTGAGCGTCCGCTTCTAACTATACAAGTCTTACTTTGCTGCGTAGGAAAACAAACAGCTCAAGATTATATCGGGGTTGTGCAATGCTACATAGTCCAATGGTGTCCTGTGGCTTTTCCTCTGTCTTCTCAGCTGAACATAAAGTTCTCCTGCTTTTGAATTCATTGGATTAAGTATTGTTTACTATTTTAATTTACAGAATATTCTATGTAGAGGATACTATAGTGTGTCAAACAGTTAGATCATAAAACAATTCCGGACACTTCTCAGGTCTGTTATTTCATCTGAGAATAAGCTATCTCTTTTTCGCTTGAGGATGATAGTCGGCTCTTAGTTGGAGACACTCAATTGGCCAATGGGGAGCGCTTACCGAAGGCAGCAGAGGGCTATTTGCCGCCTCAGTTGACAGTGGTTGGCTCTTCACCCGCAGTGAACATTCGTATCAATTTAAAAAACGATCTTGGAGAAACATCAGCTCGTAAATTGGATTATCCAGTCCGGGCCAACAATGTGCTTATGATCTTTGTTATCTTAACTAGCTGTTTAACTGTGTCATATTGCAAACCCTTTCCTTTTTTGGGCGATGATATTAGAGCAGGTGCAGCAGCCTGCAGTGTTCGCCACAGGATTGGCCGGTAGACGCGGCTTGCACAGTTGCATCCTGCAAGCACCAACCAATTCAAAAGTTAGAAATCCAGCATCCTTGTGCAGTAAATGCATTGGTAGCAGCTTGTTATCTGAAAGTTCTCTCAGGCTGGATTTATTGTTCTGCAAAGTTACAAAGAAATGGGTGTTATACAGATTATTTGGTTAAAGTTCTAGTTGAAAGATGGGTCAGAAAGAAAAAAAATATGCTTATGCACAACCTGGAGAAGCAAGCACAGTGTCAAGCAAGATGACGGCCATATTAAACCAACCTACATAGCTTCCAGAACGCTGGAATGAAATTACCTTGCCTCAGTTGTTTTTTCTCTGTCAATTAGTTTGTGATTGTTTTATTAAACACAACGTTAATTAGGAAATGCAGTCATATAATAATTAGAGATTTAAATTCCCCAACAAACTTGGAATTTATCAAGTAACTAAACCAACTGACAAAGCATAAACCTGGGACTTCTTGGTCCCCTGGGGATCTGGACCTAGGGGCAGTCATAGAGACAGCAGTTCAGTCAACACTGGACAGACAGCTGAAAGGTGAGTTGATCATCTATTTCATGGGTGTGGCCTGAATGCGTTTGTATATTGATTACTGGAATTGTCCAAGAAAAAAAGTTCAAACAATAAATTATTTTGCAAATATGTTCTCCACTAAGGGATTATTGGTATACAGATAGACAGATTTAAAGCCTGAGAGAGTGTTTTGGTTGGTAGACAACCCCGCTGAGCTCAAAAGAAAACACCACAGACGTGTTTCCAAGGATCTGTTTCCAGGAAGCTGCTTTTGGCTGTGGGATTAATATTTATTTACTGTGGTTTTGGAAAACAAAGTTGCATGCCATCTGGTTGTACCACAGAAAATCCACAAGCTTCCTCTGAAAAATCCCCCACAGACTCGTCCAATAGGCAGAGAGATCCTGCAAACGGAAAGGCAACTCAGCCAGTAGAAGGTGTCTGATATGTTCTGGATCACCATCAATTCCTTTGTAATACAAAGGGAACACTGAGAAAGTACTGTGGCCGAGGCACTGAACCAACTACTTCTCAACTGGAAAGGATTTAATTTTTTTGTGCCAACAGTACTTTAATCTAACAGCACCGAGCAGAACTTCCCCTCGTCCTGCAACTGCATCTGAATGTAGTTTTAGTTATGATACAGTGGCATCCTGGAGCTTTTACATGTCTGAACCACTTACATGATGGTTAAAAATAGCTTTAAAACACCAGCTGACTTACTGGAATAGTCTGCTCTTTACTCAACAAACAAATTTCAGCACATGACCTACATCAGAGTGGTAAAAAAAGAGCTTGTACATACAATGCATAGTGTATGAATCTATATCAAGGGTCTAAGTAGAATTAGACACAAATATAGCTTGATCTTAAAAATACATGTACAAGCAGGTGAGCAAATATTTCCTACCTCTCAGTAAGCCATTCATTTAATTGTATTCCAGTGTGACATGGAAATAGCCTTCCTGAGGCCTAAAACTATGACATACTATGGAATCCATCGTACTCTTTTTACTTTCAATCCAAACATTTTCGCATTTACAATAATATTTACCTAGTGTGCTGCAGGGATCACATCTTTCATAGTTGGCATCACGCCGGTTCCCTCAACAAAAAGCCAATGGGATTGTTAAATTGTTTTAACTTCAGACAACTTAGGTCTTGGCAACAAAACTACTTGGATAGGTTTAGGATAAGATTGTGAAATACTTATTTAGATTTAGGCAACAGAACTTCTTAGTAAGGATTAGAAAAACATATACTACAGAAGTGCTGTTAAGTACAGAAGTTACGAGACAAATAAATCAATGTTGACTTCTCGTTTCACAAGAGCAACGTCTTTTTTTTCCTTTATTTGAATTAACGATGTCAGGATTAGAGGTTGTCAATCTTCACAGATTGTGAAGCGCTCTGAGACTTATTTCATTTTGGTCTGTATAAATAAAATTGACTAGACTTGACATTATCATTGCACTGCAGAGGTAGCTGCTGCACAGCAACCTTTAAATGCAAGAACAACCTTATATTTTTCTCTTCACCATGTCCATAAATATTGATTGTCCGTAGTCTGAATTTATTTTTTCTGCAAGCTATTCGTTCTCAGATGTCAGTGTTGATCAATTCGAAACCAGAAGTGGTAAGGCTGCATAACCAAATTTAGTTGACTAGGATTTAAGAGTAGACAGTAAAACATTAAAGTTGTAGAGAGTAACTCTGTTTTGGTATAGCATTTTTTGAAAATAACAGACTATGACAGAATAAGGAATCTTTTGCATTTGGTTGTGGGACTGTTTAATTCTTTATAATTCCACAGGCTGAAGTGAATACAACTACATCATGGCTTTCTTTTACTCAAGAGTTTCTCATGGGGTTGGATTAGAAGTGCAGCATTAGTTCAGCAGGCACGTATTGGACTTCATCTGTCCACTGTCTCACTCTGACTCACTCTCCGTCTCTCCTGAGATCTGCTGGAGAAACTGCAATGAGCTACATCACCTTTTTTATTTTTCTAGTCTCAAACAAATGGAAAGTTCTCGACTGAATTATTCCTGACTTTCAGTAACAACATCTAAGTTCCCATCAAGAGCAGCGCCCATGAATTTCTCTTACAATATTCAAGAGTCTCAGCGTGTGATGTTCTCGAAAGTGACATTCAAGACTGTGATAGTAAATCACCATTAAAACCAGTCCTCATGTTATGTGAGACAAAAGCTGAAATAGTCCACGCTCGTTTATTAGTTTCATCACTTGTGGTTCCAAGAATTTTGAAAAATCTGTTGAAAAATCTGTACAAAATTCTATAATCACTCAAAATGCTCTTTTTAAAATGGGATCGTTATTGTACTTGAAGTTCCGCCTCATCGTTCTTTATTGCATATAAACACAAATAAGCTGTGAAAAGTTCTCGCAGAAGTGCTCTTCAAATAAAGTTATTGTTATTATTCAGCACCATTACTTCCACCAAGGCTGCTTCCACAGCCAAGCGTATGAGTGTTTATGGTTCGTGACACAATTATGATTAAGATGTTAGCCTCTCTCTCTCTCTCTCTCTCTCTCTCTCTCTCTCTCGCATCACTGTCTCTCTCCCGGGATAAAGGCGAGCGGCTCACTGCTGCCCTGTCACTGTGCTGGGTCTGATTCAAGAGAACTCTTTACATCTCTTTCCAACACAAACCCAGTCATTGTTTTGATTTGTTTTACTTATTTTAAAGTCCCCGTGCTTTTTCTTACAAGGTATAGCTCCCTTAATCTGTAAAGTAGACTCATTATTTCATATTTATTGTTAGTGTAATTGTGTCTTTTCTAATTTCTTGAATCATACAATTTTCTTGTATAATTGAACAACACAAAGCAGCTGCTCGTAGCTGTGGCACAAACACTATAGATTGATTGATAGATTGATTTGTGTCCTTATTCACAAGCTGCCAGTTTATGAGGGTGCAAAACACTGAGCAAGAACCAACTATCAGATGATGAGGTACAGTTTCACAAATTCAAAAGATGGAAATCTCCATTTTATTTTTTAAGAAAAAAATGTATTTAACAGAAATGGTAACATTGTGGTCTATCTGAGCCATCATATTTTTTATTTCTTTTTTTTGTGACATAGTTTAAAAGGTTATTTAGAAGAGAGAACAAAGATGAACAGTACAATTCATGGTTACAGACCAGCATTCTGGTTCAAGTATAGTTATTGAGGTCTTGGACACATGATTCAAAGATTTATTCATCACGTATTATCTGTGAAATGGATGAGTTGGCATACTCTAGAGGATGTGCTCAAAGGCTAATGTGAAATAGTAATAAGCAGAGTAAGATTAAGTGCATATTTTTAGTATAGTTCATCTTCCTGATGGTCTGAGGGAAGACACTTTTCATGAGTCTTTCTGTGTTGGACTACAAAGGTGTTTGCTTGAGCGCAGAACCTGGAGTAGTCCAGCAGAAAGTTTTCCTCCACTTCACAGTTCATACTCCATCTACCCCAAGAAACATTTTATTCTTCTGTCATGATCTGAGCTGATAGAGAGTCAGCTTGGCAGACCTTGAACCAGTGGCAATAGGACAAGAACCTTGTGACCTGGGCTGACTCGGCTCCCTGGTCAGTTCTCAATTACAATGAGCCAAGTTGACCTGTGATGACTTGTTGTACAACGTTTCATAACCAATATAAATGAAGACCAAATCTATATATAGAAATAAGACTTAAGTTGTAATAGACCAGAAATGTCCTTTAAGTAAAAAAATACATACAGTATATTTTAGATATTTAAAGAAATTATTATTCACCCCCCACACACTTTCCCACCTTGATAAATTTGGTATTCAAAGTGGCAAGGTTGCTACTTTAACCCCCAGGCTCTTTCCACCGCTGACATGAAAAAAAGTGCTTTAAAACATGAATTTAACAGCACAAGATGTGATTCCTCTGTCCTCATCTACAGTTCAGTATCATATCTGAGCACAGGCTTTGCCAAATCATCCTAATCATGGCCTCAACAATGCTGTTGACAAGAATGCTAAAGCCACTTACAAAACAGAGAGGAGGAGAAAAAAAAAGCTTTTCTGCGTACGATTAAAAAGAAAACCAAATAGCCCAAAGTTACTCAGCTGTCTAAGTGTTCATTATGCCGTCCAGTCAGGCTTGGCCCCGGGCCTGCATGGCCTCACGTCCGTACTGCAGAATTTACCAGTGAAATTGGATGTTTTCTTATTCTTTTGTCATTTCTTTGCAACGAAAATGAGCTTTGTCAAATCCTGAACAGGTTGGAGCTCTCATTAAATTGTTTACTGTTATTCTCTGACCTTTTTTAGTATCTGAACGTATTAGCCACCCTTGTCTCATCTGTAATGGCCCAGTAAGCAGCTGCAGCACACGACAATGTAGGGCTGCGCTGAGAATGTGGTCTCGGTGTTAATAAGGGGCAACAAAGTGGGACAAAAGGCAAAGCTGCTTGTGCTCTCAGAATAAGGGTAAAAAAAAGCCTTTATTTACTGAGTGCGATAAATTCCCAAGCATTTATCTCAGTGACTCTGGTGAACAAACATTAACAGGATAAGTCTGGTTATTTCAACGTCTTACTTTTGTAGTTTTGGCCAATATCGCTACTAGAATTTAGTTGCTAATATCCGGGGGCAAGACAACATCGCTATCAGTAGTAGTTGTAGTAGTAGTAGTAGTACAATAGCGGTATACGTAGTGTGGTGGTCATTTCCATTGAAAAAAGTACAAAGTCAACTTTTTCTTTCTGTAAGTTTAATTCAAACGTCTGCAGCAGGCCTCACCGCACAGTTAAATTAATTAGATGCGCAAATGAGTAAAGGACAGAGGAGAACCCAGTGTTTTATACACTGGAGACAACAATGTAATGCAATCTTATCTTGTTCTGTGCTTGGTCATTGTGAAAGGCACTAAAACTTGCTGTTTGGAGAGAAATAAAGTCTAAGAGAAATTATAAGATTCTATAATTTCCATAATAATAACAGAATTTGAATATGCTTTGTAAATACTAACAATATGCCTATTACGTTTAAAAAAATGTGATCCGTTCTCCATCTCCTGAACGGTTTAACATTTGGATAAACAACATGCAGTTGGTTTGGTGGGGAGGCTGTTTTCATAACAGTTTCATCAGATCATTTCTGCTCTTTGCCTCCACTGGCCTGCACTGCTTCAGTGCTACCCTCTGTTGTTGTTGTTGTTGAGCGGTAATAAAAGGGGGAAAAAAGAAAAACATACAATACAATAAAAACCAATTGCTCTAGGGGATCTTTAGACGAAGGAACAAGACAGTTAATGGCAATGGAGGAGTGGTGGGGAGCAATTCAGGACAGTAACTACTGGATCTATCCAGTCCTGGTTAATGGCTGAGGAGAAAACCAACACATCTAAAAACAGCAAACAGAGAAACTTTCCAAAAAACACACTTGGTGAAAAGAGGCAGAGACAGTCGTGTTTAAAGAAGAGAAACATGCGTGTTAGCGCCGTACAACCAAATAAACCCTAAAACCATTAGGAGAAGGGCTAACACGGGTTAGCTCCTCTGTCTTCACCCTCTGTTTTCACCCTAAACCTACAGTCAGTGAAATCTTTAGTAACTTTCCAGTCAGACGATCACATTTCTCCACTAGCCCACACATTGCAACGGCCAATAAACTGCCTCTGGCTGACGGCCATTTTATATCTTCATACATTTGGAGGCTTGTGAGCCCCAGTAATGGCGTATGCATTGGCAACAGCCACCGGGTCCTGGTACTGATCCACATGTTGTCTATAAAAGTCCTAATGCGGGAGCTGCCTGGCTATTTGGCTGCATAATTAACCAATAACATTTTGTAAAACCTAATTTCTCCCTCTAATCAGAGACAGACTTTGTTTTTGGACCATTGGGCTTTCTTCAGGCTTTCTGAATGAGTAGTTGGCTGAACAAGAGGCACCATTGGACAGCAGTAGTGGAGGGGAAACGAGTCAAAAGACCAATGATTTGATTTGCCTCCAATTCCCCACTTATTTTCTTCCTCCCTGGCTTTTCAACTCTGCTTTCTTAACACACACCTCCACTCTTATGAGAGTGGCCATTACTTAGCTTGTAACCAAGCACCATTTTCTTTTCTCAATAAGTTTGTCGCTTAAGAGCTTACTGGAAAGCTATCAGTACTCTTTGTGCATTGCAGGATTGTCTGTAGGACAGAGAGACGAGTTCTATTGCAATACATGTATTTCATGTATGTTACACTTTGTGAGAGAAAGTAGATCCACAGTGTATTACAGCATATGTGTAGAAATAAGAAACCAATCATACCAAGAATACATTTATAAAAATTATCATCGATTTGTTATTGTGTTTGGATTTTTGATTTGTTGGTTAAGCGACTGTAAGCTACATTTATATGATTTAAACCAAATATAAGTTTTTAGATAGATAGTTAGAGGGACCTTTAGACCCACAGTGTTGGGTTCATTTACTGTAGCCCAAGTAGCATGGAAGCATGGTTGAAATAGCAAGGTAGCTAGCTAACCTGCCCACCGCTACATTTTATTTAAATAGCTTAATGCTTCATCCACACACTTTTGTCACAGTAAAGGAACGAACATTGCTATCACCAGACAAGTGATATCTTAGTTTAGATAATTGACTGTTACCAGTGTTGCATAAAAGCATGGCGGAATTAGCAATCTAGCTAAGTGGCCAGCCGTCCACTAGTTGGCTTGCTAATTCCACTATGCTTTTATACTACACTGGTAACACAGGGAAAAAAGGCCAAACAGCCTATTGGCAACATATTTCTAATAATTTAGCCTCCTGTGGTGCAGCAGGCGTGACAAGCTTAGCAGAAGGCTGATCCATTAGCAATATTTTCTCCCCATCTCTGAAATGCTTTGCCAATATTGTAACTCGCTACACCCTCGAATTGGAGTTTATCATCCCTTGTGAATGCAAAATTGATTTTAACACCCAAGAACAGAGCAAGATGTCATTTGGATGTGACATTAGCAAATTATTGTGAGGTAATTCTTGTTTGCCTCAAGTCATTCCTTTGATTGTCCTCCAGCTCACACTCTTGATGTAATCATTGCGTTGGCTATAAAAGGGTCTATGAACATGGCAACACCGCCAGTATAGTTTTTCTTTTTTATACTATCCACCACTGTTGTTATGGTTGTTGAGTGTCTGCTGCTGACCTTACTCCACGGCATTTATCTCTTGTGGATTTTACTGCATCTCGGTGACATATGACATATTGAGGAAGCGTGTGAAACCAACTCTCCGACAGGGTAGCTGCTATACAACTCAAAGCACTGTACTCTGAGCACAAAGGGATGTGTAGAAAAGTACCACTAAATTATTACTAAACTTTATGTGTGTGTGTGTGTGTGTGTGTGTGGGGGGGTGTGGGCGTGTGCGTGTGCGTGTGTGTGTGTGTGTGTGTGTGTGTGTACACATCGTATAAAGACTTACCTGAGAAGTGACACATTTACACATGAGTGCTTGAGCACACACACACTTCCATCTGACTTGTGAGCTGGTGACACTTTTGTTGGTGTCACTGTGAGTGTTGCCTTCCTGCCAAGCTGCTGATGCTGTCGTCTCCACAACACCTGGAGATGTTTGGCAGCTTCTGCAGTATTCAGTTTTTTTTTTTTCCATTTCCTTTCGTCAAGGACATTTTTCAGTTTACTTTATTTAAATTTTTTAAAATAGATTAGTTGAGGGTTTCACATACCACTTTAAATCTATTCCAATACATGTCATTTTTTATTACACTGTAATATATTTTATAAATAAGAACTGTGTTACAATTTGCATTTCATTTGACTGGCATACTGACTCCAAAATGCCAGAAATGTTTTCATAAAATATGCAACAAGAACTGTGAATTTACAGTATTTAAGTTGTGCTAGTAAACAGACAAGCACATCTTGATTATTCAGCTGTTCTGTGCCTTCCCAAGGCTGTGTCAAAAATATATGATTAGAATTACAAAATACTACCCAGTTGAGGTTATATATATATATATTCACATTTCTTTTGAAATTTGGGGATTTATTCAATGCTGTTCTCCAAAACTTAAATTTTGCAAGACTTTTTTATCTTCTCGCTGCTCTATCTGCTTACCAAATTCTACTGACATGATTATGAAGTTTTAGTTCCATATTAGTTTCAGGGTCAGTTATATGAGCTTGTCACGCCAAACCTGAAAAAAAATAAAGAATATCAAAAAACAAATCAGAGAGAGGAAATGGAAAACCTGGCTGTCAGTCTTTGAATCTTGGGTGTGGTTTTTCATTATCAAACTCCTTGCTGTAAACAAATGTCAGAGTAGCCCTGTCAGCTGAACTGGATCCTGTTCAAATGGGTTTTGATAGGACAGCGGTTTGTTCCAGGGTGAACACAGTGTGTCTGCCACGACTTGCGGCCTTATTTGGAAGGCCTGTGCTGTGGCAGGTGCTCGCGGATGGAAAACAAAAGGAAATGCGATGCAGGATCAGCTGCGGTTATTAATCCCCACTCACAGGCGGCGGCTCTTTACGAGGATTTTGCCAAAGAGCTAATCAAACAACCTTGGTTACTTTTGGCTCATACAGCTGTTTGTGTACTATTCATGTTTGTATTTGAAGTCTAAACCAAAACACACAACCTGAAGGATCAGGTACTGCTGTTTAACTGTGAGAGCCGAGAAACTTCTGGGGGATGAATGGTAATGAAACAACGTATAGATCTTAATTCAGAATTAGTTAAATAGGGGACACGCTTTTTTTCTCACTTGGATTCAGTGATTTCAGCAAACCCCCGACTTTTCCTTTAGCACCAGCATCAGGTCCTTCAAAGACAATATATTAGCTTTCCTAAAGCACAACCTTCATGCCAAAATGTCTACTTTGCACGCAAAGTAGTTTTGAAGTTGACTGGCATTGTCAAGACTTTTCTTTGCATATTCTCGCTCTCTCTAACAGGGATGAACTGATCAATTTAGATGATTTGAATGAGCCAATGGCCTCTTCCTCATATCAAAATAGGCATGCTATTGTGCTTTCCAATGGCTGTTTTCCTTCGTTGAAAAAGAAGCTAAGCATATCAGAGCTTTGAAAGGTGAGATTAAGAATTAAAAATTGCCACAAAAAATGTTTTAGGGATAAAACTGATGAGGCTCTCGCAAAGTCACCATTGCCTTGGTCGGACTCTTTCTTGTTGCAGGCCGTAATGAACATTGCAGCTTCTAGCAGACCCTAATTAGCTTCTTTTTTTTTTTTTCCTTTTTTTCTTTTTTTCTTTTTTCCTTTTCGTTGGTTGTACATGCATCCCATTTGTGTGAACACAATATCTCAGTAACGCCTTGGACCCAAGGATGAACTATTTAGAATTTTGCTAGTCAAAGGTTAAGGTCATATTGAGATAAGAAGAACGTTTCTAGGACATAACTCAAGAATGAATATGCTAATTATGGTAATTTCACACAAATGTCTAATGCAATAAAATGATTAAGTGAGGACATTTTGGACAGACCTGGGTGTAAACTGCAACTTGACTGGCTGGCAAAGGCATACAACTATGAGGCGCTAATTCTAGTTTCTTTTTAGGATAAATTCATCCCAGCTTTGTTTACTCTCACAGTACTGATTTCCCTCTTTTCTGTCAGCCTAGACATCACAGAGATATGCTTCATCGCTTTGCATCTCCCGTCAAACAAAAATTAAAATCTAACCATACACAATGAGATTTCCCCGTTTTATTTATTTTTTTGCTGACTGGTGCATTGGAGTCTCCTCTGTAGCTTTCAGCACTTTCTCACCGGGCCCCTGTCTTGTGTCATTTGTTTCAGTTAGCGCGTAATGTGTGCGGTTGTCAAAAACAATTGGCTTTGGTGGTCTGAGGCGCGCACTCCAAAGCATGGTGGACAGTAAATTGTATTTTTCCAGAGAGTTATTAGGCCATTATTATGGCGCTTGAAGTGAACAATGCCTCCTCGACTTCACAGACAGACAATTAGAATCATCATTAATCGGCACTATCAGCACATCAATGGGGCAGAGGGGGTATAATGGAGTTATAGACCACTTATGGGGCAATCAATCAATGCGATGGCTAACTAAACTGTCTTTCATCGTGCCCGAACTGAGTGGCTGGTCAGTATTGGAGTGCAGTATGTGAAGGGAATGTTTACGGCATGTTATTTGTACTAATGTTCAGATGTACCCCATTTCTTATCTTAAGGTCATTTTCGACACAGTCGCCGCAGCAGCATCACAAATCTCCAAGTAATGGGTGGCTCCTCCATGGAGGCCAAATGGTTTTAATAATAGCTGAATACACAACAGCCAGACAGGAGAAAGTACTAGTTAACACAGTGGGATATTTAGCAGCTAAGGAGATGTACATTTCTCTCCGGAGACCAAATAGGAGCTAAAGGAAGTATGCGTATTGGACTTAAATTCACCAGAACTCTAAAAGAATAACATTATTGCTCCGTATCTGCTGAATGTTTAAACATGTTTGCCATAAGCTTTTTAAAATGACATATGTCAATGTTGTGTTTACAGCTTGTTGCCAACAAACAAAAAAATGCAGCTTTAACTTTTCGAAAAATTATCTTCAAGATCTCAAACGAAACAATGACCTGTGTTGATTCCCACACTGCCCAATCGCCAAAAAAAGAGCTGTGTAACTAAATAACACAGGCAGTGCAAACCAGACGGCAACATGTGAGAAAGACACTAATAGAGACTGACTGAGTCTTTGTATCAAGGCGTTTCCTCACCCGTAATCATTTCTTCCATTTTTTCTCTCTGTGTCTCCTCTCAGATGACCCAAGAACAGTGCACTCATAGGAACAATGTCCAGAGTTCAGAGAAACCACAAGTGTACAAAGTGGGAATATATGGCTGGAGGAAACGCTGCCTTTACTTCTTCGTCCTGCTGCTGATGATCCTGATCCTGATCAACCTGGCACTAACTATCTGGATCCTCAAGGTCATGAACTTCACCATAGTAAGTCACCCTTTTATTGATTTTTTTTGTCATGTGTGTGTGTGTGTGTGTGTGTACGTGTCTGCGCTGATGCCAAGAGAATCATGTGATCATGAGTGAGTGAGTGAGGGAGTGAATGTGCATCTCTGTGTCTCTCCGCGGCTAATCTCGCATTCTGCTGCAGCAAACTGCTCATTTTGGGTGGCCAGTTCTGGCTGATTGCTCAAGGACCTCTCGTGGTTGCAGTGAATTACACTTTCTCTAAACACCGTTTCATTGCCTGTTTTATACTTCCGTTGACTGCCTGCTAATCTCCAACTCCCCAACTGCTTATTCTGAGACTTCAAGACGATCGCCCACATACATCGCCGCTTGTTTTTTTAGTTTGAATGAATTGTTTTACAACCCCTTACAGCCCATCGGTGTCTAATGCGGTTGGTAATGTGGTCAATTTCTTGCAGGTTGGTTTCTGTAGTGCTCCAGTGGCCTGGAGAAACACTGCATGTGCCTGACTAAATTCATAGGACGTTTGAGTGATGATGCATTCAGTGTGTCTTGAACGTGTCAGTCGTCGTTATGCAAATCAATAGGTAAAGATTCATTGCAACTGTCCAAAAATCTACAACTGCCAGTTGACTGCAGGTGTTCATGTTAGTAGTTTTTCTTTGTGGACTTTATGCATCTGCAGCTGTGATTGGTCTTCAGTCTAAAATCCCTCCACTGGACTATGAACTATGATATTCAAATTGTGATCATTCAAAAAGTCATGATGCTCAGGATATTTTAAATAAATGTAATTATGTCTGCCAGGCATAAGCCTTTGGGAGATTATGTGTGCGTGTGTGTGCGTGTGTGTGTGTGTGTGTGTATGTGTCAGCCTATTTGTCTAACAACAAAAAAAAACACCATTTGTTCTCCCCATCTGGGGTGCATTTAGTCTAAGTGAACCAAAACGGAAGGATAAAACTTTGACTCTGAAGCTTTCACCCTGCTCCTCTCCACCGAGCTCCACCATGCTACTGCTGCTGTTCAACAAAACAAAACAAAACAAACGGTTGGAGCTGAGCAGCTCACATATGAACCATTTTAACTCTGGACCACAGACTTGATCAGGTGTTTATTTGTATAGTTGTTCTCCCTTATTGATGCTTAGTTATTATAGCTGAGTTGTTTTGACACAACGGTTCCATCAGCAACGTCTTGTTCTCTTTATTCCACGCTGATTACTTTTTAGCGTCTGTTTTTTTTCCTCTGCCGACTACCAACTCTTCCTCATATTGTTATCGCAAAACAAGTCAAATGTAATAAACAACTTCATTTCCTGTTTGACGCTGAAGACATACTGACACCTGGGGCCAGATGCATGAAACGTTGTGCTCAGTAGGTTCAAATCTCCTTTGCATTCACAAAGAAAGAAAATATGCATGGTGACAAATGCCTCGGTATCGGCAAAACATCAAGGACGTAATTCACAGCGTTAATATTACAAATTAACTTTGCAAAGGGGAGAATTAAAAACAACATGAACAGGGAAATAGAATATTGCTTTCAATGTAAAAAAAAAAAAAGTTATTGATTCCAAATTAAGTTAAGAATAGGTGTATGTGCAAACTGCAAATAGTCATACCCAATGACTGACCCAAAAACGCTCCTCTCATTTCTCTCTTTAAAACCACGTGTGCTCTGAGGTATGTGTGCTGTGTGCTCTGCACATTCCCAAAACCTTTGTTCGGGAAACATCACTTTCTGTGTTGGTAATAGCCAAACGTGTCGTTGTTTGTTGATTTCTTCGTACATGTCTTTTATCCGTCTGGCCCCAGATGTTTGTGGTTTTATGAACTGGGGATACAGTCAGTCAATTAATGAGCAATGAAAGAGCAAAATAGGCATTCGCTCCAATAAGACTACAATGGATTATTAGGTCAGGTATGTAAACGATGATAAAGATGGTCCTGATGATTCCATTCTCCATCTACGTCTTCAGTAGTCTTTCCAAAACCCTGTGAGGTGATCTCCGTCTGCCTGCCTCGTTTCAGATTTACTTTCTCTCACTGTCCCTGCCTGTCTTACCCTGTCTGCTGCGCACTCTGTCTGTCTCTCTGCTTCGTAATCCTCTGTGCCCGTGATGAGTCAGATACAGATGCTACAGAGTTCGGCACACACACACACACACACACACACACACACACACAGATTTATAAAGCACATACAAACACACACATATGGCCGCTGCTGTGAATAATGCATGAGGTCTGCTGCACAGTGGGGCTTTAATATGAGATCTACATAAATCAGAGAGCAGTTTCTCAGACGATGAGCCGTATGTTGTGACAGTGCACTCCACTCTGTTAGAATGTTTTTAATGTGTCTGCCTGCAGATTACAGAATCAGAAAAAACATTTTGAAATGAAGTGGATAAGTTTGAAAGGGAAGCTTGTTGCACCGTCCTCTCCCAGGTGACTGTCTTGCCGTGATTGACAGGACACAGGTTTGTTTAGTTTTTTTCTGTCCTCTTTGCATCACATTGGGTTTCCATTCAGTTTCAAATCAGAACCCGGCTGCTGCCGTTTCTCAGTTTCCGACACATTGTCCCGCTTATTGTTGGGCGTTGATTGAAGACTGGCACATTTAAGAAGAGGAAAAATAACAGAATAAACTCAAGCTTGCGGATTTGTTGAAGTGTTTTTTAGCGTCCGTCACTCATCCATGTCATAGAACAAACACTTCCATTTTTATCAGATGTGAAAATCTGTATCAGCTCAGGGTGTCTGGAAAGTATTTTTCTTTCTTTATTTCCCTCTGGGTAGTGAAGCGTAATTTTGTAAACTGGCTGTTCAAATCGCTCACATTCTCTCAGCTTTTCCTCCTGTCTCGTTTAATATCTGGTGTGAATTTGCAGTAAAGGGAATAAATGGAATTCTGCACCGTAAAGTGTGAACACCCTCTCAGAAGTCAAAGTTGTCCAAATAGTTGGTGCAAATAAACAGTTCAACAGAGATGTTTTCTGCTGAATTTATTTTAAGTCTGTGGGACATAAAAGGATGAATCCAGAAACCAGCCCACTGAGACAATATCCTTAATGAGCCGATAGAAATCCATGAATGTCCATGAGATCAGCGGATGCTTGTAGATGTATCCCAGTGTTCAAAGCAACTTAGCTGAAGGAGTTGGAGCGAGTTGGAGGAGGAAAGT
This sequence comes from Ophiodon elongatus, assembly GCA_016806645.1. Taxonomy (NCBI): domain Eukaryota; kingdom Metazoa; phylum Chordata; class Actinopteri; order Perciformes; family Hexagrammidae; genus Ophiodon; species Ophiodon elongatus. The sequence goes on from JACSYO010000527.1 coordinate 2,356,118, forward strand.
TGGAGATGGGGAATGTTAGAAGTACAAGCGACTCAATATTTACTGTACACCAACTGTATTTACAGAGGCGTGTGTGCATAATGAATATGGACAAGCATTAAGCATCAGGGACATTGCGGTGTTGGTGTTTAAGGGACGATGCATGTCGCGCTTGCACGAATTGTGCAATATATATATATACACATATGCACAAATCTGCATGCATGAGTTTTTTTAAATATTAATGCCAATTTCACGATGACAAACACACTGTTTCCCCTGGCATGGAGTTGTAGCAGCGGAGGTGATTCTTTTGCACGCATGCAGCATTTCTTTGTACAATGTTTTTCTTTTTTGTGCGCTCACAAAGCGTGCCCCTGTCAGGAGGTGTCTATGTGTCTGCCAGCACCAAAGGCTCTTGAGGCCTAAGTACATAGCTACAGCCCGTGTGTGTACAGTAATGAGCAGGGGACATGTCGGTCTAGCTTACATACAGTATGATCACATGGTGATTACACCAAGATTTAAGCTGTACACTTTCATTGGATAAGAATACATTAACTTGCAATGCCACTCTGTTGTAGTGTCAAACAGTGTTAGAGATAGAATATGACATACTTTAATCTTTTCTTTTCTTTTTTTTAAAAGATTTTTTTTTTTTTTTATCTCACTTTGTCTGAGCTGCTGAAGCCTTCTGTTTCGGCCGCCATTAACAACTATCAACTACATCTACACGTCCAAATAACCTTGTAGTTTGTAGACTTGGCCCTTTTCACCATAAAACCATACATGTGTGTTTACTGGGTTCTGTCCTTTTATATACACTGCTCGCTTCTTGTGTTCTTGTTTCCTCTGAGTTGGAGTTCAGACCTTATTTTTAGTTGGTCTTTGCTATCCATAAATGGATTTTTGTCTCTCAAAGAGAGACTGGCCCCTGCTCCTCTTGGGGATGCTTCTCCACGATAAACTTTAGCAGCCTGTGGAGCCTCTAGTCGAGCAAAGGGAGCCCAAGTGATTCGGGAATGAACATTGCTGCCACAGTGCAGTGAGTCTGTAAATCAAAATGTTGTTACCCAAAACCAGACCAAAGCATAAAACCATCATTAAGTTTCCCTTTCCCAGACCCACAATGCCCCTAAAAATGTGCCCTGAAACCAGCTTACATTTACCGGTTAGGTTTAGCCCTCGTTGTAGATCCTTCGTAGTTTAAAACAGCAGTGTGTCCTTTTAAAAAAAAAAAGAAAAAAAATAACTTCCTGTGTATTCATCATTAATCAACTGTCCCAAATATCTAGCATATGTACTGCTACAATGGTTGTATAGTAATTGTACTGTATATTAAATAGGCTTCCAACTTTTTTACTTCCTAAATAACCACAAACACAATCCATTTTGCAGGTTGTTAGAACAGAAACAGATGTGTTCACACATCACCGCGTAGCATTTCCTCCACGCGGGGCCGTGCCCTCCACTTGTATTTTGAGCTATTATGAAAATGTGTGTCAAGTCCGACTTGAGAGCTCCCTGCTCTACAAATGGCTCTTTTAGAAACCTGTATTTGCATGGGTCAAACAGCTTATCAGATGATGCAACGTTGAGTACTGTGCAGCACACACAGGAGTACACTAACAAGCACTTCTACACAGATGTGGATATGTCGAGGCATGTGTTTTTGTAAATTCAAACAATTTCTGTGTTCCGATTCTATAGGCACAGACACATACACTGTAAGGAATATACATAATATGTAATATACATATTATGTGCTCATACTGTTCATGCTTGGTATAATATTGGTCCATATTTAACACTGTAAATCATGAGTTTTTTATGTTTAAGTTAATGTGGCTTTGTGCATTAGAGGCTAATGTTCACTGTACATACATGTGTGTGTATTTATTAACATATTTTTTTAAATGACATTTGATTCATGCAAAACTGCTATAGTGATGCAATTTAAAATTTACTTTGCTTGAATGAAACGCCATTTTTTTCTTTGAACGGTTTAATTTATTTCATAGGATAATGTTATTTAACTTCCCTTGAAGCTTTTACCCCTTACATCAACTCCAGCTTAATGCAGACTGTGTACCAGACGGAGTGGAATGCTTAACATTCATATAGTAAATAAAGTGAAGCTCCTTGGGCTGAAGCAATAGCAGTGAGATGGGGAGCCCGCAGTTGGCCTTCATAGTCAGGGTCAGAAACTAAGAGAGCTCAGGGCAGAACAGTCATTAAAAGTTAATAGAATTCCCATAAATTAAAAATGAAGGTTTGAAATGCTCCCAATTGGTCTTAATTAGGAGCAGCCACTCTCATTTCACCCTCCCATATTTTTTATTAAGCTGTCAAACACAGCAGTGTCAATACAGCTGGTGCCCCTTGTGGGCCACTGGTCTTTGATTGACAATTTCCAGGGAGGTTTTAGGACTTTTTCTTTTCTTTTTTTTATGGAATTGAAACCTCCCAGTAAACCAATGCATCAAAAATACAAATACATGAATAATACAATGATAGAGTCTTCCAGCACTGTAATCTTGTGAATAATCTGGATGTTTTCAGTACTAGTGAAAGCAGTGAAGGGCCTGTGGGACATGATGATGCGTTTGTCTGATACGAGATATAGCTTTCTTCATAAAGTCGATCTTCGATCTGTGAATTTGTGACCACTATGTCAGCGTGTTGTTGCAGGTATGTCTATGTGCACATGCAATAAATGTCTGCTGTTTGTCATGGAGGTGTTTATGAGTTTGTTACTCCTCGCCTCTGTCTCCAGAGATCTACAGCTCACACGGCTGCATTTCCAGCTTCCCATCATGTTTATTAGGCTCGTTGCAAGAGCAGAGTCAGCTGGAGGCTCTCACATTGAGACAGATGGAAGTGGCTGCACCTCATGTACATGGCGGTCCAGACTGGGAGGCTGTATGGTAATGATGTAAAAAGAGGGGGGAGGTGATGTATCGACTGCCCTCCCTTCTGGGTCCTTCCACTCCAGTGATCCGGACCTGTTCACCGGTCTGAAAAGTGGCCTGGAGAGAGCAGGGAGCCAATCTAATGGTGAGATAGTGCTGTTAACATTTGAGTGTCAGCTTTCCTGTTGATTGGCTGAACTTATCCGCCCTCTATCAAAAACTGGATTAGAATTTACAAAAGGTTGAGGCTATTGTCCCCCTTGTGATTGCAGGCTATTTTTTGGGGGGGAGATGGAATCGCAATCTGATTTCTTTTAATAACAAAACATGGCGGCTATATCACATCCCAACGTTTTAGTAAAATGCAATTACTGCTGTTAGTGTGACAAATAAGTGATGAACAAATGATGTGCAGAATACAGCCCTTAAGCCAACCAGAGTCTAGATTAAGTTAAATCATATTTAAAGTTGATGTAGGGAGGGGAGAAGTAAAAAATGTTGTATAAGAATCAGATAACAAAAATATCTCTTAATAATCAAGCATTGTGAAGCATTTCTTTCGTGGAATACCGAGCTGTTCTCAAGAAAAAACATTTTTGATGAATGGGAACAGAATTTTGAGTCATCACAACAAAAATATTTGATGACATAAGATGGATGAACAAAGTGTCAAACAATAGATTGATGTCCAACAGATTTAATGTCCCAGGTGGCTTAATGTGGCTTTACCAAAATCCCAAACATTTTTTAAAAGTGACCAAAAGAAAAGTATGGATGTACAATACAAAAAAAACGATTGATTGTCCAAGAGGATCAGAAGAAGCACGTCCTCAGAGATGAAGAGGCAGGGCGGATCTATAATCATCAAACACTGCTGCTGAGCCCATTGGAACTGTTTGCCTGAAGCAATGTCAAATTGAGTTGTTTTCTTACTGCAGCAGCTTTTCTTCTTGTGGAGCATTGTAGTGGTCTCTGGTGGGAGATACAGAGGAAAAGGAAGACTTAGATGATGGACAAGTCATTCAAGGAAACAGGAACACAATTGGTGTGAAAAACAAAATATGGAAATACTTCCAGTCAATAATTAGACAATCAAAAATACACAATTTACCTACAGTAAATGTTTGTTCTTATGGTGACAACAGATGTCATTGAGGTATTTAAGTGCGGACGCAGCGGCCATTAGTAGTAATTACAGCATGGTGGAATTAGCAAGCTAGCTAACTAGCCAGCTATATGATATTAACTAGCTTTAATGCTTTACACTGGTTCTAGGAAATAGTATGAACAAAAGTGCTTGCTTACGCTGTAGCAAGAAACATCTCTGTGATTTGTAAGGTTACTACTCCACTGCTCGTTTTAGTTGTTACATGCAAAATCTCAATTTAGGGAGTCTGCAACTTACCAAAAGTCGGTTCAGTCGATACCGAAATGAGTCCGCTACAGCGGTCGCAATGGCAACGGTACACGACGGTACACATAAAAATGGCCGCCACTCTGACCATCCTGATAAGTTGATTTGAAAGTGAATGTCTGTCCTACTCTTATTCTATTCATCTCTATAGCCAGTGAATACACTGGCCTTTTTAAATTAGAATTAAAAAAGATCACTCATTTCATCACAAAAAGGAAAAAGTAGCAAATGCGGACCTGTCAGAGGGCAGTTGTAACAAAACAATACACAATAATGTGATTTACACCACTTTAGAAACTGATCCAGTTCTTTCAGACATACCGTACACACAACACAGTATGTATTCAAAGCTCTTTATAGCAGTTGGTTGACTTACAAAATCCCATTATACTGGCATATAGAAGTTAACTTTGATACTGCAGAGCACTTTAGCAGGACAAACAACCAGGGATGGTCTGCCTGGTCTCTGCTGCCAGGGAGAGATTAATGAAGGGGAGGGAGGAAAAAAAATTCTCAAAACGCTTTCCATTTTCTGTACCTGGTTCCCCACTGGAGCCTGTATTTAAAGTGAAGTGAGTTGAACTGTTGTGACTGCGTGATACGGCTCACTGCTCCTCAGAGACAGAGTTGAAGCCTGCAGTGGGAGGTTTGCAGCAGCTCCACATTGGGCCATTGAACCAAGAGCCTCTGCCTCCCAAAGTCCCAGAAGAGGCCAAAGGCATGTCCCAACAACTCTGCCACTTCGAGCCCAGCGGGGGAGCTTGACCTTCCCCTACTCATCAAAACCATCAGCACTCACAAACTGCCCCCAAAGCTCACTATCGAACGTTGTTTATTCATGTTTGTTGGTTTACTGAAGTCAGATTTCAGCAGGAAATGTGTTAGGGATCAGAGTAATGTCTGTGAAATTTGTAGTGGGAGCTTCTGTCTTTTTTAGACTCAATCTGGAAAAATCGAATATGTGAGTTTTTTTCTTTTTCAATTTGGTCATTCTGCTTAGCAGTCAAGTGGTTCAAGGGTCGGCTCACCCAAAAACAAATAGTTTAGCTCACTTCTAATGGTATCTAGCCATGCAGATAGTGAGATTTCTGCCTCTGAGATGTTTCTGCCTGCACCCACATCGAGAAAATCGGGAATCATCTATTATGTATCCCATCTGACAAAGTGGACACAGGCAGATGCCACAAACACACTGAACAAGAGGTGAGTCACTGTAGACTGAGATGAGGCCCTGATGAATCCTATAAAATGATATGACTTCAGAATCATAAAAATCAGAAGCAAAATCAGATAATTAAGATATACCCAGATCTAAAATATAAGGGAATCCTCAATCAAAAGAACTCTGAGGTTTAAAGTCATCTGAAGTCATTTTTGGAGATTAGATCATGTGTATTTTTTTAGATATTGACTAAACTTTCAGGATGCTGCATTTTTCCAAAACCTAGTTCTCTGAGTTCTTCAACTTCTTGAGTCCACCCTTTTTTTTCACGGAAAACTATGCAATTATATCTATTTTTGTGTAGGTGGAGAAAAGGACAAGCTACAATATGAGACTATTTTCCCTTTGCTGATAGCAGTTTAGTCATAATGCATTTGAAGACACTCCGTAGATAAACATCCCTGGCTGTGCTATGGATTGTTGGTGATGGTGACAGGAAAAAGAGCAGTAATTTTCCCTCTGATTGCCCGCTTGCTTTCCTCCGAGTAACATTGATAAGCTTTTTCACGGGTCTCACTCATGGAAAAAGGGGGCGAGTGAAGAGAAGTCAAACAAAGAGAAGATGAAGAAGGAGTAGAAGGAGGAGAGGCAGCTGATGATACCTGCTTTTGACTACATCTAAAAGAAAGAACCCCTGTTTAGCATTTCTTACGTGTTGCCGGACTATAATTTTACTCTGATCTTACTGACCTGAGGTATGTACGATACTACTACAGTTCTGACTGTTTTGCAATCCTTAGTCATAGTTTTATTTTTAGAATTAGTGTTTTTTTTAGGCTGTAAGAACTGGAGGTAAAAGAAAAAGACTTTTGATTAACTTCGGGTGTTATTATGTTAATTCTGACCTTCATTTCTGTTTGTTAAGATACACTTTTACGGACTCAAGTCACAAATCTGGTTACATAAGGCTTAACTCTACCGCTTACTCAAGACTTTACCCAGCTTTTGACTTGAACTGACTTAATATCCCAAGCCTAAAGCCTATTAACAATTACGTTATTCAAGAAAAAGTGTGGAGGGAATCAAAACTTCTTTTCTGACAGCAGATATATTTTAAATAAACCTTGACGGCAACCAATCACATTGAGCAAAAATATGGGAACAGTGTTTGGCATTGCAGACTAGCAGACAGCAACTTTGAAGCCCAAAGTTTACGACTCAAGCTTGACGTGAGAGCTTTTGGTCTTGACTTTGGCCTTGACTCTTCATAGCCAAGGCCCGATACTTGCAAGCAATTACTTTTTCCCAGCTATGCCAGTATCTGTGTAGTGAAAACATTACGTTGCATTACAACACAAGTCTACAGTCATGTTTTAAATGACTCACCAGTGAATTCAAAATGTGTGAAGTTATGTATTTCCATTGCAAAAATGCTCAATGAATCATATTTTACCTTTGCAATATTGCACATGCATCTAGTTATTATTCCATATGTGTGTTTTTTTACAACTTTGAACAAAAAGAAATAATCTGCAGCACTTCATCCTCATCTATAGTATCACCCCCTCCAAAAAAGTATTATTCCCAAAAATGTGATTTTTGCTGCTTTTGGCATTTTTTTTATGATTGTAAATTGAATGTCTTCGATTATATATACTGATATACAAAATACAAAATGCAATTAAAATGACTTGGTGACAAAATTATTGTCATACCTCTTGGCAAAGCCAAAACCAAAAAAAACAAGCAACGTACACTTTGGTGTCGAAAGTGGAACTTTCTCTGTGAGAACAAATTTAAGTGAACCAGATAAAAAAAAAAAAAAGATTACCAGCCAAGGTCAAGCCTCCAACAGTTTTTCCTCATTCAAGTCCAGACTCTTCCCCCCGTGAATTAGTCCAAAGCTGCATCCAAACAGCCCATTCTCGCCACTTGCACAGAATGCAGAATTGGCTGCTGGCAACATTAAATCGTATGCTGTTGATGAGATTGGAGTTACCCGCTCTCATTGGGGACAATTACACCTCAGTACCTCCAGCAGCCTTTACTGAAAGGTCAGCAGAGAGAGAGATGGAGGAAAGAGCCATGAGGGAGACAGAGAGAGAAAAGATGTCGACCCCAGACCGTCGGCAGGCTGTTTTCACAGTTCACGTGCTATTCATTCCAGCAAAATGAAAGGAATAATGAGAGCGGGACAATAGGCATGCAGCGCATTTCGGAAGTGTGAAATGGAGTTACAGGCGACGACACTAATTACATTTGAGGCAGAGTCTGTTAACTTCATGAATTCAGCGCACAGGGGATGACTAATAAAGCTCGACTTCAAGATTTTATAGTCCCTATTGGGGAAATTAGCTTGCCCAAGGCATCCACGAAATGTATAATTACAAAACATGAAAAAGAATAAAACACTGAAACATACGGAAGTGAAAAAGAATCTGGCAACTCTCTGGCTGAGAGATGTTTGAATGTTACTGTGAAAATATGTAGTGTTGGTCCTGCTGTTTGATGCCCTGGAATGAACAATCAGGGGATTTTAATAAGACAAAATAGAAAATGAAATAGAGTCATTGATGATTGCTACACTTCCTACTGCTGTGAATCATGGTAATTCAGTTGATAGGTGATTTTATTCTAATTACCAACAAAATGTTTCGGAAAATATTCTGTTGATGATTGTGTTGAAAGTTGGAGTTGCAGTAAGACCTAAATTCCAAATTATAATAACAATAATTAAGTTATAATACAGACTCCCTATGTTACACAAAATTAAAAGGAATCAAGAAGACATATAGAAAGACATTTGAACATAGTAGACACACATTAACAGTAACATTGGCTGTAACAAGGCACTTAATTGCAGCAGCGAACAGGGGATACCTATCCCCAATATATCAAATATGGAAATATATCTTTTTCAATCATTGTTATTGACCAGTCACCCCCTGTATTTGTGAAACCAGCTCCAGACTGCACTGGATGAGTTAAGTGTTTTTTTTCCTGTCGAGGTGCCTCTATGCCATAAGACATTCTGTACTTCCCCCAGTTTGAGTTCTTCAGTGCAGCTCCTCAAGGTGTCTCATTAGGTGAAAATCAATCGGGTCTTTCGTCCTGATGAGATGACTTGTATGGACAACCATGTGGGGTGTAGGACTGAGACTTTGCAGGAGCTCACTCTAACAAATGATTCCATCACTGATTAGCACACCTTCGAGCAGAAAAGTGGGACTCGTCAGTGAAATCACATTTGGATGTGATTGATGATGAGTGAAAGCCCACAGACAGTAAGCCCTCTGGCACATGGCAACTCAAACCTGCCCAAAACAGAGCACATGAAAATTACAAACAACAGGGGAAGGAATCAAGCCGTCTGACACATTGCACATAAATGTGAACTGTCCTGGAGGTGCAATTACCTCGGCCACCATAAAAACCTTGCCGTCAGATAAGACCTGAACCGTTGGGAAGAGAGTCGGGCAGGCTCAAACTATCGTCTAGTCTGTCCAACAACAGAGTGTCATAATCAGTAGATTATGTGCACAAGTTGATTCGAATTCAATGTCCAAACTTGAATTATAAACAAAACCGGCACCTGCAACAATATTGATCCTTCGCTAAGCCCTCCTATGTAACGTAACGTTAAGTTAGATATATCTTCCAACCTCTCTGGGAAACTAGTGTCACCTTTATACATTTAATCATGACGGGCTCGAAATCCACTAAACCAGCCTGAAAATGAAATAAATCTGAAACAATAACACGAGAGTCTATGGAGCAGAGCCATATAGTTGTCAGACCCTGGTCAGAGCTGGTCAATGATTGGCCACTCTGCGTCCGAGTGGCGGTACTTTGGGGTATAAATGATGGAACAAGAACTGTTCATTTAAGGGAGCAAATAAGTATTTTTTAGGAAACAGCAGCACTGAGTGATGAGTAACAATAGCTGGATAGAAATCCAAAATGCCAGTGGCATAGTGATCCAATTCAAGCCCTTGACCGGAAAGTTACCATTTTAATATGTAATATAATGTTCAAAGTAGTAAGTAGCTTTTCTCTTCATTAAATTAGTATAAACGGAATCCCTTTGGGCTATAAACCAGTGATGTATTTCTTTAATTTTTTTTAAAATATATTTTCTCGACTAAGCATTTAGTCCATAATTGAACAATGTATATTCTTTGATGAATGTAACCATTAGTTGCATAAATGATCTAATAATGATTTAGCATCGACATAAGATGTTGTGCTCAAGTCTAGAAGAACTAGACCAGCAAGTGTGCTATATGCAGTTTTGTTTGATCACAGGAGATCCATTCTGATGGTCTTCAGATTTTCGATTCTTTTCCTAAACTTTGTTTGCTTGAATGCCAGCACCTTTCCCCTCTTTGAACTTTCTTGTTCACTAAAAGTGAGAGCCCTATAACTTGTTCTTTCATCGTTAATGCCAGATGAGTCTGCATTACTTGGTTTCAGTTGGAGTCTATCTTGGTGGGTTTGGGCTACCTGACTGCAGACTTGCTTTAAAAAGGATTTATGTGATCTCAGAAGGCATGAAACTGTGTCGAGCATTTCAAACGCAGCTACGGTAATGATCCATCCATCACACTATCTGCTTTGGTCGGAACATTATCGAGTCTGATATTGACAGAGTTGTGATGAAAAAAACAAACTTGTATCATCAATGTGGTAAAAAAAAAAGTAACAAATAAGTTCTGCTTCACAAGTTATTGGGCAAATAAATACTGTCTGTCGATGTTGGTATTCACAAAACACACAAAAAGAAACACAAAGGCTCTGCTAATGAGGCATCAGGTGGCTAATGTTAGAGATGAAATGATTGGGACTCGAAAGTCATTAGTTTGAGTGTGACAGACTGAAACACCAGCACCCCCTTTCCATAATTGCTGCTGCTGACATACCCTAGAGCAAGGTCTTTCACACTCACTCTGACATAATGATGTGTGACCAAATAACCAAGCAGATATGGAGTCACTTCCGGCGCTCTCGGTCAACCTTTCTTCATCAGCCACCAGGCCATGCGATGTTTTGCTTTCTGAATCCTGAATCCTTTCAGTGGACCACTGATCTCCGGAGAGGAATAGACCGAGAGCTGCTTTTGTGTAGACCGAAAATGGCATTGATCAATAAGTCACTTCCTGCCGATCGGTTGAGGCGAAACGATAACATGAACGCTGTAGTGCTCGCGGCTGAAAATGGATGTATAAAGCAATACTTGGGTAAAAAAAATATCCAAACACACAGATACACCAAGTGGGAGAGCATCCATTTTCTGAAATGCATCAAAGTCATCGACCCAAACTCTAGGGACGCGTCTCATCTCCGGCACTCTTTGACTTTGTCTCCTCTCTGTTATTACACTTCAAAGGGTATCTCGGTTTCACAGGGCTACACACTTCCTGTTTGGTGTTATTCTACCCAGGTAATGGTCGGAGTTGCATCAGCCTTCCTTTTTTGAAGGGTGTGTTTCAAGAAATAGGCTTTGCGTGGCACTTTATTTTTTGTTTTGTTGATGAGATAGGGCTCAATAGTGATACTCAGCAGCACTTCTGCAGGATTTGGTGAAAGGTGACACGTTCCTCGAGCCTTCTACTGCATGACAACCTCTCCCACTTCTTGCAACCTGACTGACGGACTCAGGCTCTCATCAACACTTTGTCGCCCCCTGAAGATGAGGGAAGATGAAGTTCAAAAGAAGATGAGGGGAAAATTAGAGAAGGCTGAAAGACAGAAAGGAAAGGACTAAGAGCAAAGGGGGGAGCTTTTAAAAAGTAGAAGACATTATTTAAAGAAAAAGGAATGGGAGTAGGTTACCAAAAGCAAGAGATTAACCAAAATGAGACAGTAAGTGAGCCTAAAGAGACTTAAAGAGGTAGAAAGAACAGCAGAAGTGGAGCAGAGGAGAGGGGAGGTCAGGGTTTCTTTGAAGTGGTGCTGGGCTCCCAGAGGACTACAAAGCTCCACAGTTCTGCTCTTAATGGGGGGTATTGTTCCATTGCTGGGTTTCATTTAGATTTGGTTTTTAGACCCTTTTTAAAGCATCTGAAAAGTGTGCTAACAATTCCGAATTAACAAGGATTAAACAAAACAAAACTGCCCTCTATCCTTAAATAAAAGAGGCAGAGAAAACAGTTATTGACTGAATAACAATGTATTAAATTACTATTCACATCTGAAAAAGTAAAAAAAAACAATCAAGTCCTTTTATATTCAAGCATTGTGTTAGATCAACTGACTTTTGAGTTGCCAGTGTTGCATTAATCATAGTTGCTAAGATTAGCCTAGATCTAAAGTGACGATCCCACCTGGAATTATCACTGATTCTGCAGCGCTAGAGAGCTTTTTTAAAAAATAATAAGATGCATCTTGAGAAAACGTATATTGTTCCTGAAAAAAACACTTTAGTTTGTTTAACAGCTTTAACTTGCGCTTAATTTCTTCTCACATGGGATACTATGAGAATACAAAGTTACCTGCTTTTTAGCCGGTGTTTTAGGGCGGCAGCCATCTTGTGCAACCGGCAGCGTCACACACTTCTCCCACTCGGCTGTGGGCCTCTGTTTGAGATGCTGAGAATTAAATTGATTAAATTGTGCTGCTGCTTTTAGTTGCCACAGACTTTTAGACGCACTTTACAGGAATAGAGTTTTGCTCGAGGTTGCTGAGGTGACAGTGCCGTTTTTGGTAAGTAATCACTTTTATTAGCATGTGCTGCCATGTTGATATTTTTCCTCGAAACACTCTCGGACGCGCTCATTATGAACTACCACGAGAGCTCAGGGGAGCGGTGGCACTTCTGTGCCGTAATTACCCAAGTTAAAGTGAAAATCAATTAAAAATGTTCCTCCAAAACCCTGAATTTGAACTCCTTTTTTTTTTATTGATTCATCGCACAGCTCTAGTGGTCGTAGAAGTAGAATGATCTGGACATTCGATGAGCTGTCCGGTTGTCCAGGTGGCAGTGAGCAACTTTTGTAAGAGTTTATTCTCTCTGCCCGTTTGATGTGCTCCTGTCAGTGTTGTTATCTTGTGTCATGCAGATAAACACTGTCTGTCTTGTGACCCGCTGTGGAGATCGATATCAGCATCGACTCATCTGGCTGCTATTATGTCCAGCCTAGCAGGGAGGACAGCACGGTCTTTGTGCTTCACGCGCTGGGTGTTCCCGTCAGAAAAAACTCAAGTCTCTGAGTCAATGGAAAAAGTGCTTAGGTTGAGGCAGATATATATATATATTTTAGATGAAATCAGTCCCATGTATTTGTGCCCCTGCAGAAGAAAAGAAAAGAGTCCACCATGCTGTGAAATTGTCTGAATCTCTTTAAGCCTCTTTCTTTACTTCTTTGCCGCGTCTTCACTCTGTCCTTTATTTGGAAAAAGGGTTACGAATGAGACCAAATGTTTGAAGTAGAGACATGTAGCTGCTTTCGACGCTGATTCTTTTTCCCCCCTTGATTGATACAAGCTCCCACCAAGACGTTCTTATCGATCCCACCACAGGAACCATACCATCATACTTAACACACCAAACCTTTGCCTTATCTCAGCCATATCTGATCTTAAACTAAAAACAGGGTTGGTTTATTTATTTTCATGTGAATATTCATTCTTAAAGAAAACATATGTGAACTCTGTGATTTACTTGGTCCGATAATATGCATTTTCTGAGCTCCCAATCACAAGATGACCATACTATAAACTAAAATTTTTTTTTTACAACCACGTTTGGACATGGTTACAAAAAATCTGTGTGAAAATCAGTGGAGCTGTTTTCATTGAACATTAAAAACTGTGAGCTTGACCATACCATACCCATTTTAAACTGCATATATACGTTTAACTGGCCCAAAGCTGACAACACAACAACCACTTTTATTTGTATTGTAAAACCCAACCTTTCAATTTGGCCGACCAATTACATCCCTTGCAATCCGACTACAATCCATTATGTCGGCTCTCAAAACTGTTCAGCAACGAGACGCCCAAGTTTAGTCAAAGCGGGATCACTCACAGTCCATATCTGAAATGATATGGACCGTGATCTATTGAGTAAGTTGTTTGACAGAAAAATATATTGATATTCAACTACTCATAGGGGTCATTTATCAAGACAAATGTCAAACATTGTCTGTTCCTTGCATAACAAATATGAGAATTAGCATCTGAATGAGACACACCGTGCTCATCTTACTCCAATCTTAACCCATCCACATCATTATTTAACGTATCCTCATACAATGGTTTGTATGATATCTTACAAAAGAATACACCAACCTTTTCTTGCTTTTCCGCACATGACATGCATACAGTCTTTTCAAATAAAAATTCCGTCTTCACACGAAACAACTTGATTGGGTTCAGGCAACAAAACTACTGAGTTAGGTTTAGAAAAAAATTGTTGTTTAGGTCGGAATAACTACGACGGTACGATTACAAAAGCACGTAAGATATGTGACAAGTAAATCAACGTTGACGTCTTGTTTCACAAAGGGAACGAACAAAGGAGTCCTAGGTGTTGTTTTTACCCAATAAATAACATTAAAAGTGTACTTATTTTAAGCCAAACCCTGAGTTTTTTTCTAACCAAAAAGGTGTACTGCCTGAACCTAACCACTATGTTTCACAACGTTTCCCACGTGCTACAACGTTAACCACCACTATTTCACAATGTAAGCCACTATGCAATGACGCCAGGGTCTTCTGCCCAAGCAGCATAATATGACTGGGATGAGATTGCATAGGTTTTATAGAGAACTGGACATTGAATACCTTTGGTGTTTAAAGTGTTGACAAAACAACGCATCTGAAGGCCTCATCGTGGCCCATCAGGATTTACATTTTATAGCTTGAACAAATCATTGAAAATAATTAAAATAATCATTAGTTGCAGCCACATACCACCCCATTTAGTATTTATGTCAGTTGAATGTTGTTGAACTCATCGGGTCCGGTTAGGTTTCATCATTCTAAATACAAGAACACATTGTCAAACACTTAAAACCTTCAACTTTCATCAGAAACCAGATCAATACGTCCCCTATCTCTTTTCCTCTCTCTGTTCCTCTTTCTTTTCTTTATTTATTTATTAGCAAAGCAATTACAAATGGGAGGATTCAGTGTTTGTGCCGCCATTACATCTTCGGGACTAAACTATTATAGTGATTAAACCATCACAGATCATATATTTCACAGCAAAAGGTTCATATCTTATTTACAGACATCAAGGATATTTTCGAAAAAAATGGATTGGTGGATGGATGGATATGTGCGTGTGTATGTTGCTGAGTATGTGTTTGATCATTGACAGAGAGAGAGAGTGTATCTCTCTGTGTCTGTTGAGCAGCGTTGTGTTTATGCATGACTTCCCTTTATTCAGTAAAGTCCCATAAGGTAGAGATCAAAAGGCAAGGGGGGAGGGGGGGGGGCAGATTAAGCTGACAACTTCCAGTCGTACTCGCCCGACTTTTTCCAGATGGGGGATTGGAGGGAGATAACATTGGGAGAGTGCACATACAATTCATCATAAGTGAAGGGAAAAAAGCTGGCAAGAATATTTTTCATGCATAGCCTACACATTTCAGACGGGAGGAAAAAAATACCTATTATAGAAAACTCAAGAAGAAAGCTAAAAAAAAAAAAAAAAAAGGAGGAAAATGGACTTAACGCCTTGGCACTCCAAAAGCAGAATATAAGAAATATGGTCCATCTGTATGTATTCTATTTTAAAAAATTGTATTACTGCACTGCCACATGGCCTGTGCAATCCATAGGGATGATGGTATAAATATATGAATACCCAAACAGGTGGACAGATTGGATATTTCTATGCTTTCTTTTCTATTGGCTCCCTCAGATGTGAATAGTAGCTGAAGAAAATGACCGTCTCGTTCTCCAATCCCTGCTGGAGGCTGAACAAACACGATGACCATTCTCACTTTATCCTCTCCCAATGCCGATCCTGACGCAGATTTGGCAGAAATCAAGCAGTGACAAGTGCACTTTGTTTTTTAAAATAAAAAAACAGACACCTACTTACAACTCTTGCAGGCTGGGGCCATATAGCTAAAGAGACTCAGAGGAAATAGTAAATCCATCCCTCTACCCAGTTTTTGAAAGGACAGACCTTGATGAGCAATGCATTCACATTCTTCAGTTCGTGTCTCAAAAAAAAAAAAAAAGCTTGCATTTAAAGTTTAGAGAACAAAGTTCAACTTCTTTTTGCAGCAGATAGACATACACATTAATACACTCATGGTTAATTTGTATAATTCTCAGACTTTTCACACTATTCTTGACATCAGAGTTATCCCAGGCTTTTCAAGGTTATTATGGACTTGACAGTAATTGCTGAAAATTTCTCAATGATTCCTTCCAACTATCCATGAAATAATTTCCCAATTGTTTTTTCACCCTACTGGAATACAGACAATCAGTCAATCTACAGTTGTTCAATAGTTAAAAGGATTTTGGACTGTCCAGCTGTGCCTTTCGCAACTCAGATGTTCTACAACCTTTGTGATTATCCTAACATATGTTTTTGCCCCAGTAGCTCTGCAACTTCACCCGATAAAACGTTCTAGTTTCCTCTCTAAACCTTCACACTCACTATACTTCTCATCCTTCTTCCATTAGAGTCCCCTCTTCCAGTCCAGATTCAAATGAGATAAGAGGAAACCGATCAATTAAATATGGTATCAGTTGTAAAGCCGGAGCATGTTAATATGTTAAGCAGAATATATGCGGGTCTTTCGGTCTTTAGTTGTAAAGCATACAACAAATATCACACATCTTAAATATTAATTATTGTAACAAATAGGTTTTTGTGCCTCTTCAATACCAATTTATAATGTTTAATGTACACTTAATCTATACATATTACAGTTTTGGATTTAAACAGACTTTCAGGTCTTACTTTAATTATTGTTAAAATGCTTGAGCCTATATTTGTTACTTCAATATGAATGGTAAGAAATGCTTTGACATATGTATCTGCTCTACAGTATTTCCAAATGATATTCCATGCATTGTGTAGCATCATTTTGATCTAACAAATACAGAATTTAGAGTTTATAAAATAACATAAAGCATGGCATTTGTCATCATTATCAAGATGCCCAGTGTTAAATAAGCTCTAAATTAGTGTGTGTGTGATGATTTAATCAACATGGCCTCACTCCCAACTTGTCAAAAAGTGACACTTAGTCCCTCGGTGCTGACTCCGATGCGCCCTTCAGCATCTGAATGAGATGCAACTAACTCCAATGTAAACCCATCCGCGTAAATATTAGACTGTCAGATCAACTGACGTAAAAAGAGCAAGAAAAGCTGCTTTGGCCGGGTGGAAGCGTCTAACAAACAGAACTTACATATAGGAGGACCCTGTTTGTGTGAATCAGTAAACGCTGACTTATTTTACCTCACTTTTATTACCTAACTTACATATTAAGGTTTAATCAGGATGTGACTTCACCAGAGCCAGCCCCCTTCTAAGCCCATAATAGCTGAACGTTTATAGCTTGAATAATTTATCGATCAATTAAACAACAATGACAATACCCGAAACTGCAAAGCCTGTATTGCATCATCCCTTTTTATTTTGTCTAAATTATAACAGTGTTGTTGTATGTATGGCATTTAAATTATGTGGAACTCATTAGTCTCCCCTGGAGTTTGTATATGCTGTATATAATTAAACAGGGTGCCTGTAAAGTGCACAGATGAGCTGAATCCAAAATGTATATATAGTTTATTAAACTTTAGAAACTAGTTATTTTATTATAAACAAACATTCATAATATATAATTAGTGAAATAATGTAATCTGAATGTAAATATTGTCTCTCGTCAGCTATGATATACAGTATATAACTTATAAACGAATTATTTACTGTTACACAAACTAAGGATAAAATAATATGAAACAGAGCATAAGTAATAATAAGTAAACATGATTAATTATCATTTAATTGTTTGTTAACAGTTAACTTAAGTTTAATTAACTATGATGATTATTATAAAGTGATGATGGTTATTATAAAGTGTTACCTATTAGTCAAATTGTATGTTTATTTGTCGGGAACATTTTGAATTTCTCTGACTTTATGCCTTTTGATAACCAAAAGGACAATGTGGAAGATTTTTTTCTGACCAGTGCAAACTGGGCAGCAGTTTGAATTAGCGAGTGAAACAGTGTTTGACCCCATAGAAAGTAATTATAAATGTGGAAACTCAAATGCCAGTTAGCTGGTCTTGTTTCTGTCTTGGTCCATCTGTCCCCGTCCCATCTGCCTTCCAGGCGCCGACGTCCCTTTGATGGCGCTCATGCCTTGAAGACAAGGCCATTCAATCTGAGCAACCCTGAGATTCAATGGAAGTCTGTGCCTCGTAAATTTCTCCGCGGTGCAGAGGAGGGCAGGGCTCTTATTGGAGACCTCCTCGATGGCGTCTGGAGCTTCGGGCTCAGCACAAAGACCTCATTTAAACTAAGTCTTCCAAAGAAATAAAAGGGAAAAGGAGTTAGGAGGAGACGTAGATTAAAGGGAGAGCTGTGTCCACTCTGTAGTGGCACTTTGTACCGGAGCTGAAGGGACTTCAGGGAGGTGAGAGTGTGTGTTTCTATGATTATATTGACAAATTCATCATTCAAGTCAAACAAGTCTGCTTACACTTTCACACTTTAGTTGCATGCTATGAGGCATGACATTAACTACATTGGACATTGCTTTAAATATATTTTGATAAACTCAAGGTCCAATTACTATCCTTTTGTGGAGCTTTCCACCACATCTCACGGTCTCCGTCAGTGGATAGCCTTTGCTGGATGTAATCTGCTGAGTGTTTGTTTTTACATGATCTGTACTTCCCATCGAACCTAAATTTTTGGTTAAACCTTACAAAGTAACAAATTGAATGCATGCATACAGCTGTTGTAGAACCTCGCCACTACTGCATGAACACATTAAAAAAAAGCACAGTAATGAATTCATGCCTAGCTACAATTACAGAGTTTTACCCTCCCTGCATTAGTGCTTAACGTTTTATGTTAAACAACAGGAGCAAATTAACTCCAATATAATATAGGCATGCAACCCTGGATAAACATCTGGAAAAAAGATTAAAGAAAAAGCTTGAAAGTTCAAAATTGCTGTAAAGCAGCAACGTTTCAAGTCTTTCCTGTTTCTCAAATTTGTACTGTACGGTACTGTACAGTATGACTTTATATGTTTAATTCACTTAATTTTAAGGAAAACATTGTCATGTTTACCTCAATAGATTTATCTGACAGCTGTAGCTATATTTTTGTATTTCATCAGTAACATATGGCACGGTGGTGTAGTTCAGTATAGCTCAACAGTATGAAATAGGCGTCAGAGTATGAACAGAAACATCTAAAAGGGATCAGTCCTCGCCACGAGAAGCTAATGAATTTTTTAAGTGCACTTTCGTGCTAATACGTGTTTTTACCTGAAAAGTACTGAGTGCAATTTCAGTGCAGAATTTAAACTTTCCATAAAGTTTTTCTCCATTGTAGCTTTGCTTTTACTTCCAGACACACTAAACCAACATCAAAGAAAGAGCAGCGATGAAAGCCGACGGTTGCCTGGCCTGTTTCTTGGGCAAAACGTTGCACTTAAACCCATCGCAAAGACTACAGCCAACGGCCAAGTAGTACATATGCTCTGTGCCTGTGTGAAAGAGAAAATAACTCCCCATATCAGCAGGTGGAGGTAGTCTATATGCATCAATAAATAGGTAACTGTAAGTCATCGGGCTACGAATATACAAACCGTTGTTAAGATACATACGTGAAGAAAAAAAGCACCACTCTTGCTCCCCACTTAGCTTCATTCCTGATGGCAATGTTGTTTTGAAGATACTCGTTTATTGGAATGATCAGATGAGATAAAGATGAAAACTGAGAAGCGCCTTCTTTACTGTGTTATCTTGCTTTCCTCGCTTCAGTTTATTTTCTTGTGCACTGATTAAGCTAAAGCTGATGAGCCAATCAGAGGGGTTTCTCTCGCAGACGGGCACCGCTGCCAATTCAACGTGCTCAATCGGCCGAAAAGCCGCCAACTAGTGCCAACGGTGCAGGACACGCTGCAAAAACCTGAGCCATACACACTCACCAGCAGCCCGACATTGGCCGGTGGCCGATCTGTGTATCAGGGCCTTTTAAGCGAAGGATCTGATTACTTTCAACAACTGACCAACGGTTATCTCGTGTAGTCATAGCAGCAGCTTGACAGTGCTGCAGCAGCACATGACCGCGTCCTCACATACATTAAACTCAATGCTCTTGTGGACAGACGTGGCTGTGACAGTGACCGCACCTTGTTTCAGTCTCTGATGAAACTTCATCACAAAGCTGCTCCAAGAACCATAAAAACAATAACCGCTTCCAATTAGCCCACGGTAATTACTTAATAATCAGGAGATAATTGCACCACTTTGACTACTGTCACAATTTATTCATGACAGTGTGTTTGTGTGTGTGTGTGTGTGTGTGTGTGTGTGTGTGTGTGTATTGTCCCGATGGGGACTAAATGTCCCCACAATGTTTGAAGGTGAATAGTGTCCTTGGTTTATTATATTTAGCTCAGACTAAGCTAAGTTGTGAAGTGTTAAAGACACAACATGATTTTCAGAGTGAAATCCAAACATGGTTGATAACAACAGCAGAAATTTGATCTGAAACTGTGTTTATTGTGTCACAAAAGTAACTTCTGTAGTTATTAGTGAGCCTTAACATTCTGGAAACAAGTCAACACATTGGTGCAGATGCTTTCATATAATTCAATGTTTCCAATACAAATCAATCTGTCTCAAGCAATTTTGAGTTAGAATTCTACAGTCTGAATAACAAAGAGAAAAGACATTAAATTCCATAAAATCTTGAAACACTGATTTGGTCCAAATCTAACCCCAACAGCATTATTTGACTCGTCAAAAGAAAATAAGATGGAAGACATTTTAGAACACCAACATTGAAAACACGTAAAACACAACCAATACCATGTGTCTCTGTGTGTGGTTGTGAATACAGTGGTGCTCATGGCATCTTGTGTACAATCCACAGTCCTCGCCGTGTCTCTTATCCAGCGCGCTGAGCCTGCAGGCTTGTGCATTCACACGTCAATCACTGCCGGTGTGAAGACCTTGATGCCACGCTGCCGTCGGCCTCCGAAGGCCACGCCGTCCGTCCCAGATGGAGATGCAGTTAATAGGAAATCTATCGGCCTTTGACACTGACATGTGGCAGCCGCAGGCACAGAGAGCAGAGACGGAGTCTCTGAAAGGACTCGCTGCAAACTGGCTCCTGTTACAGTTGTTAATCATTTAATATGCCACCAAATGAAACGTTTTTGAGCCCTCATTGGCTCTTTATACGTTGGTATGCTTATACATCATTTGTGAGGAGATGATTGCTCGCTGGCCGAAGTGAGGAACAAAGGTCACTTTCACTAAACGCAGACAATGTTAAGTCATGAGAATTAAGTTGCATCTGCTGCCAAGCAACGCTGGGTGACCTTCAGACGGAGTCCCACGTCGTCACGGGAAGTTCACCTTGCAGCGCTCACTGTACGTGGAATCCGAGCACCTTGCAGACCTTTTCATCTCCACATCTGTATGAAAATGTCTCATCTGAAAATTTAACGTGTGCTTTATTTGGAAGGAAGTGAAACGACGCATCTAATTAACAAGGTTTAGAGTCTGCAGCCGCGCTAACGTTGGCGTGCTACCATACTTACACCGCTGTGATGTTAACGTTCATCATGTACACCAGCGTAGCTTAATGTGTTAGCATGCCAACATGTGTTAATAACAGTAATTATATTATATTTAAGAAAGATAATATATCACAGAGTCAGCTGGACAGGACTCACAGTTGGTTTTGTCGAGCAAAAGTACTCTGTCTGCGTCTGTGAATGTTTTATAGACAATCTCACCAAAGTGGGTTTCATAAAGCTCTGTTCTCTCCATTCACGGTGCAATGTGAGGCCAGTCTTTTCAAAATTATACCTTGGAGAGCTTTTTCGAACGGCTTAGGTTTCGAAAGCGGTGGCTTAAAGTGGATGTAATAACCAAACAGAGAGAAAAAGATGGCTTTTAAAATTCATCCACATTAGTGTGGACATGAAATCTCTCTCACGACTTGTCCCCTTTTATTTTTCCTTTTTTTCTTTCTCGGCCTCTAATTCAGTCTCCCACACTTATTTTTCCCCCAGCCCTCTAATGTTTTCATCATTCTCCTTCCTCTCCTCCTCCCCCTCCTCTGCTCCTCCCCCCACCCCTCCCCCTTTCTCTTGACTCCACTTGCAGTCGGCATCTTTCGCCTCATTTACACCCCAACACGTCGTCTGTCTCATTTTCTCTTTACCCTTATCTTGCTCTCTGTGTTTATCTATCTATTTTACCCAGTCTTATCTCTCCCTGACTTTATCAATACCCCCTCCTGCTCTCCTTTCTTTCATCTTTCATTCTCGGGCTCTCCCCTCTTCTCCCCCCATCTGCTTTCCCATCCCATTGATGGATGATGTGGCGCTGCGTCGAGGGCCTCAATCAGAGGAGCGGGGGTTTCGCTGTGGAGAGCAATCTCAAAGCCAATTCCACTGATAGCCATCGCAGGGTGTTGCAACATGACGTCGCAGCTATCACCTGTTGAACGGGCGCGAGAGGGAGCTTCGCTCAGACTGTAGGACAGAGGGGAAAACTTTTTTTTTTCCCCTCTTGTTGTTGTTATCAAGCGGATCAATTGAAAAATGTATTAGTTTGGAGTTCGGCCATGTTGGCGCCTGCGTAACACACGGGGCCAACGGCGGCTGATTGCAAGAGCACTCAGTGTTGCAGGAGCGTGGAGGGGATGGATCGCAAGAGACGCATTGTTCCCGCTCAATGGTGCTTCATTTGCTTCATGTGCTTTTTTTAGGCGGAGGGCTCGCAGGTGGCCAGAGAGCTCTTTCATGTATTCATTTGCATTTGAAAACGCTAACACAGATTCTGCTGGTAAATGAGAGAATAAACAAGTGCGCGGCCTCAGCCTCGGCCGCCGTGTGTTTACCTGTGGCAAACGCGCAGCTCGGTTCCACCTCCGAGCCCATTGTCATTATTTGCCAACATGTGCCGGAGGAGAAGTGTTTAAGCTGCCTGGAGGGTGAGATTTACACAGTCTGTGATTTAAGTCTGGTAATCTGCAATGCTACATTATTCACAATTCCTATTTTATCATCATAATGCTGTCATTGTATCTGACTCCCTGCCATGGAAGTACAAGTGTTAAGCAAATTCATGAAAGCCTTTCTTTTGTCTCTTGCCTGTGTGCCAGTTAAGGGGCCAGGTTGTCTGAAGTTCCATTTTAAAGACATCTTCTTATGCAGCAAAGAAGCACAGCCTGAATTGCCCTGAATCTTTGCTGCCTTCATTGCTTTCTGGGTCAATCAGTTATTTGAAGCCACCATGTGTAGGATTTGATGTGATTATAGCATTGGTTTTTGTTTGATTTTGTTTGTAAAATGAGGAGACAATCCTGGTTTAAAATTGATGCAGTCTCATCACATTGTCTGATGATTCTGCAAATCCCTGGTCTATATTAAATTTCCATTTTAAAAATACTGCGATCTACAATTTTTTTTTCCCCCACACGGTATGGTTAAGGTTAAGGGAAGATTATAGTTATGCCACATGAACTGTGGTTCAGGTTCCGGTTATGGGTGTGAAATTCATCAGTTTTCAATGTTAATCAAGATTTTGGCTTCCAACGATAATCGAAACTAGATAATTGACATAAAATGATCATTGTGTCGCATTCTGTTTTGCGATGATGCTCTGGGTTTGTCGTGTGTTCTGAATGCAAGGTACCCCTTTCCTTTACAGCAGAGTGCTTTAACCACACTTGTCGGGCCTTGCTGGGCGTTTTTTCTTCTGTGGTGGTGCACCGGGTGTAGGTCGGCTTGGAAAGGCCCGGCGTGATGAGGGTGCCGCTTTCCAGCACCCTTTGCCCGGACCTCGAAGTCCCCCTGCACCAGGTGCGACTGTCAACCGGGGCGGATTGTCCTCACTGTGTGGTCCGCAGCGTTATTGGCAACCCACCTGACCTGTCATAAAATATGGACCCCGTCTCAGTAGAACATCTGGCAGGTTCGGTTAGGGACATAAAGGAACTAAACCTTTACCATCTAGTGGGTTTATACATAATATTTATCGTAAAAACATCGTCTGAGAAAAAGCGCCACTGTTACAGATACAGTACATGGAAGACAAATGTGGATATGGATACATAGATATGGATGTTGGATATTTACCATTAACCTGGTACAATGTTGCCCATCATATTTTAAAGTCATAGAATAATCATTGGAATTACTGACTTCACAGTGCCCGTGTCCCAAACCTATGTATGTATGAAAATATGTGGTGTCTCCCAATGTTGTTAACTTGTGATTGCATACAAGAGCCCTCCACAAGCTATAACAGAAAGAGTGGATCAAAATAGAAGATTTAAAGAAAATAAATCCACCCACCTAAACACTGTTGAAAAAGTCTTTGGCAACAGACTTTATGTTGTGGGCCCATCTTGAAGTTTTATGTTGCTTTTCCCGTTATTGCAGGTCATTTTTCAAACACTTGATCCTGTAATGACGTTTACTGTGTGGGAGTATCCACATGTACATCTTGACTTTAGGTAAGCGGCATGCAAAAAGCCTAACTCCCTGTGATATTTTCCCCCTAAAGCCTCAATACGTCTGTATTTGCTTTGGCCTCGGGTGGTGGCTTGATTCTTATCGATGCAGACGCTCAATAATAGGCCGAGAGCTCTTCATTATTGACAGCGGAGACTCCCAGCTCTCTGGAGATGTCGACTTCAGAGGAGGAGATGGAGAGAGACAACAGGCCGAGAGATGGAATAGATAAAGAAACAGGGGCAGACACAGACAGTGGGCAGGTGTGAGCAGAGTGATTCAAACATCCAGTATTACATCAGACCTCATATTTGCGCCCCCCCACTACCCCCTCCCCCCGCCCTTCCCCTTTCTCTGCTTTAACACACACATCCGAGCCAAATAAATCTGGAGAATAACAGAGGGAGCTGAAGGCACGAACGTTATTTACAAGACAGACGTTTTCTCCCGCGCTCACACGGTCGCAGACAGCCAGGTAAACAGAGCAGCTAGTCACACGCACATGTCTGGCATAAAACAGGCACACAACGCACGTACGCACGCAATCAGTCCAAGAAGCACACGTTCAAAAAGGACGCAGAGTACACACTCAAACACAATACATCATCAATAACTATCAAACACAATACATTATCAATAACTATCAGAGTGGTGACAGAGGCAACGCAGTGTAGATCAATTTGGTCCTTGTTGCAGCAAATGCGAGAGAGAGAGAGAGAGAGAGCGAGAGAGAGAGAGAGAGAGCGAGAGAGCGAGAGAGAGAGAGAGAGAGAGAGAGCAACGGAAAAAGGGAGACAACACAGAAGATTTATAGATACATCTATGATTTGTGACCAGTTTGCTTGACAACTTGTGGATTCTTAGCTTTCAGAAAGTTTCCACTTGTTCTGCTAACTAAATTGCAAATGCAACATCAGCCGGTCGTTCAAGTAATTTCTCGCCACGGCTGCTGTGAACATGACGCCATGTGAAAGCACCGACACTGATGAAAGGCGGGATATGATCTATTCAGGCCTTATCCTGCATCCTGCCTTATGTATGCGGTCTGTGTTTCAGAATTGGTAAGAGAATGGGTTGCGAACAGGATATGCAGTTTGATAAATGGATGGATGGACGGCACGCCGAATGAAATTGCTCATAGATCTACTGATTAGATTGTGACATTCATTTAGTTGTCAGTTTATTAGGTACACCTAGCTAAATCCTTTGCATTCACCTCTCTGCATAACACATTTCACAAGCACCACTAACTCCCTCCTCCAAAATGGCCATGCAGTTAAATCCCAAAACTGAACATATCAATGTCCATAGACGTAGGATTTAATTACAGTACTGTCGTATTAGACTGAATAAGGTTTAGCGAGATGGAAAACTGGCAGCAGAGTTCACACCTTGTGTGCAAAGTTAACATTTAACAACAAAGAGTTAACAACAAAGAGGAAAGTATAATATGTATATATATATATATATATATATTTGCTCACGTTCTTTTGACTTCTTCTTAAGTTCTCCTAAATGGTGATATACAACTGGCAAAACTAATGATTGATCAACTGATATTCATGAATATCAACAGCATAATTGTTTGACCTTTCCTACCACCAGCATCAGATTATCTCTCTTCAGCCAGAGTGTCAATTTAAATAATGTAATGGCACTATGCCCAATAGATGTCGTCATGCATCAGCTTTTTTTTGGACCGAAGGACAAATATCAGTTGACCCTGCAGCCCGTCGGACAAAATATGCATGTTTTGTTTTTCTTAGTGACAAGTATGATTGCTGTGTTGTGACAGTGGGAGGCTGCCAATGGAATCATGACATTTTGTCATTTTGCTCTGACAGCATTGGCATTTTTTTGATTTGCAATGGAAACGCCTTCCAGCTGAGATGAATGGGTGGAAAGAGGGATGGGGGTGAAGAAAAAGATTGAAAGCAAAACAGGTGGCAGAGAGAGAGAGGGAGAGAGAGAGAGAGAGAGAGAGAGAGAGAGAGAGAGAGAGAGAGAGAGAGAAAAAAAAAATATTGAGGGAGGGGGAAAAGTGAGAGAAGACAAACGGAGATAGAAGGAAAAGATGAGACGAGAGGAGAGGAATGTAAAACTGACAAACAGGATCATCAGCAAGGGCACCGAACAATAGAGTGGATTATGAGAAGATGAAAGGCAGCGGGCGAGGAAGAGGAAAGGGGGAGAGTAGGAGGGTGGAAGAGAGGTAAGGAGGCACACCTGAGCGTTCAGAGGCCTCTGTCCTGGTAAGAGCGGTCCTGAATTATTCATGGCTGCTCGCCACGCTATGCTGGCGGCAGCGCACTGCTCACTGCAGAGAATAAAAAAGAAAGGGTTCTGACTAGAAAAGAATCTGCAAACAGTGCAGCTGTGTTCAGTGTTTTGAATCAGGTTCTAATTGCAGTTTCTCCGTGAGATGGAGACCACGATTTGACTGACGGATGCCGCCGGAATGGGTGAAACAAAATGAGTGTTATAACTGTCATCTTACATTCTTAGATGAAGTCTCCTGATGTCTTTTGCCGCAGGAGTTCCATTCACCGTCCCAAATCACGAAGACGCGTAACATAAAAAAAACAATAAACGCTACACTTAAAACTACATTACTACACTAAAAGTCTCTTTTATCTCACTCTTCCTGTCATCACTGCAAACAACCTGCTTCTCTCTGCTCCGTCACCGGTGCTCATTCATTCAAACTGAGATGTCGGACACTTACGAATCCCCATTTTGCATCAGAGCTGTAGACTGGTGTGCTCATTCCATCGTGGGACTTTTTGAGGCGATGGCAGCCTCCTTCCCTTAGCATGTGTGTCCGCAGCAGCGAAACGCATGTGTTTCTGTGCTGAAGCCCAGGGATAAAGCTTTGTTTGAAAAAAATCTCTCTCTGTTCAGTTCTCTGTACTTTTTCACAGTTGCAGATATGGACATATTATGCTCCATTTGGTTTGCAGGTCAGCTTTAAATATTGCACGGAAGAATAGTACAATGTATCTCTCTCCATGGTGACGATACAGTCCAACCCAGTCTATCCTTGTGTGGTTCTCTCCATGGTGCTGAAAACAGTCAAACTAAGGCATGTCCAAAATCACTCCCTTTTTCACAGATACCTCACTCTTAGCACTTATTTTGTTCCGTTACAAGGATTTTTGAGGGCAGCATATTGTTCATAAATTTCCCACTTGGAATTTGGAAACCAGTATTGAATGGTGGAGAGAGATGTGCATAATTAAGTAAATAGGGACGAGTAGTTCCCTGTAAAGTACACTGCACAAACATGTGAAGTAAGTAAATAAGTAAGTAAGTAAGTAAGATTCCAAACTGCAGGGAGCAAAAATGATCAGTTCAAGACCTGAACGGCTCTTTATTGCAAATCGACAAGCAATATTACCCATCAGTCATTGTGCCTCCCTGGAGTAGTGCTAGCATCTGCTTACATTACAAAAAACGTTGACGAGACTTGTCTGCGTTAATGTCAGATGCTGTAGTTAGTGGTTTGTACAGCACTCATTATGCATGCGGCAGCCAGCACTGTTTTCTGGAGATATCGCTGTGTCTTCAGTTTTGCAGAGTTTAACGATAATGCTATTGATATCCAATCCAAATATTAATTCAGGGAGGGAGGAAAACACCAAATTTCCAAATTATATTTTATTTCAGTTATTTAAAATGTCTATGGTCGCAGAAACATCCGAGATAGTTAAGTTACCAAGGTAACGCACTGAAGTCATGTCTGCTTTGGTGACGTCGCAGGGTTTTGTAAATGAAGGAATGGAGGGAACTTCCCTTAACCGACATTCCTTGAAGAGGGAGCAGGGTTTATGTACACTGTGGAATGGAACGCAGCTTGTTTCTGTCTTTGTGTCTCTCTCCGTGGTGCTGAAACAGCCAAACCCAGACTCTTTGCTGAGAAAGTTAAACGAGGTATATAGGGGTGGGCATTTACATCATTCCCAGAGTCTCCAATGTAGTGGAGGGTGGTTATACCTTTATATCCTGAATGGCTATAAATTTCCGTTTACGACATTCGTCATTGTAATTTTCTTAGATTTCCTTCTTTTTTCTTATACACTTTTCACACTGATCTGCAGTTCTCCACTGGATAATGGCACCGATTGTGGCTGTTTTGGAGACTTACTTTTACAAGTGAAAAAAACACCAGAATGTCTCCCTGTTAATACTGTATTACTATTTCATTGATTTATTTAAAAAAAAAAAAGGTTCAACTTAGGGCAGTATTTCAAGTTTCCACGACTGGAGTTCCTGAAACTGAGTTCTTTGTAAGAGTGTATTAGGACTTATCTCCACAGAAAAAAGAGGTGCGTGAAATGGAGAGGAAGAGATAGAGACTGAAGCAGAACATTATTTCTCATCTATTATGCCTCCTCAGCGATTATCCAGACTGAGATATGAACTAGCCAGTGGGAGGAATCACTGAGTGTATGCTGTACATTGCAGTAAAGAGGGTCCACATGAATCCTTTTATTCTTCATCTTTTTTTTTTAATAAATCTCTAACAGATATCTATATGTCTGCGAGGACCTGTATCCCAGAATATTCTGTTGAGAACCTCCAAGTAGGGGAAATATATGTCTCCTTTCTTACGGGGGGTTTTCGTCATCAAAGTGTTGGGAAATTGAGTTTAAATAGCATCTTCCGGCCTCCTCTGACAGGCCTGCTCATTTCCACCTGGGTATAATTCAAAATCACAACACGTCCAGGACTCACCCCCCTGTTGCCACACCAGTGCCAGAATTTTAATATGTTTTACACAGTTGGGGGTGGGGGTGGGAGGGGGGTGCTGGGGGGGATTACATGAAGGAGGCTTGAAAACAGTCCTCAGTTACTTTGGGATTTCAAGGGTCTTGATCTCCATTTGCTCATCAGAACCTGAGGGATCAAAAGACGGCGGGGAAACTAAAAAAGTATTTGCGGGAGAAGATCACATGGGCAGATAAGACATTTTTTTTCCCCTCTCTTTCTTACTCTTCTATCACACTGGCATCTCTTATCTTTGAAACAATCCAGGGGGTGATCTCATTTAATATATATAATGACTGGATGAAAAGTGAAGGGTCAGCCTTGCTAGTTGTATTTGAATCAAAGCAGCCCGCGAGCCAATCTCCTCTTATCATTGCTGGATAATATCCGTTGGTCCGTTGCTCTTCTAGTATACAAACTCAGACAGTGGAAGCATCCCTAACACCCTGCACTGCATTATCTAGGATTTTTTTTTTTATTTGTGGGAAAAGAGCAATGAAAAGCAATGTTGATAAAAGATGATGCCTTACCTTGACTGTATTTGGTGAAGTAAGGGGAAGCATGAGTGCTTTACTCTTTGCTGTTGGTTGGAGGATTTCATTCAGGGACCAGCTTTTCAAATGTTTTTTTTCTTGCCTCTGGGTCTAGGTTTATTTACCCCATTTCCTAAAAATAATATGCCTGCTGCCACCTTAAAATACTTGACTTTATTTATCAAATATACAGTATGCATAAGCATGTGGTGTTTCGCTGTGTTTTAATGAGCTTAGCTTCCAGAGAGAGAAACAAAACGTACCCTTTGGGCGCCTGTTTAAGAATGTAAACAAGAACAAAATATGGGTAGTGTTAGTGTTTAAATGAACCATTCAATTTTGACTCAGGCAAGTTACAATTAAGTTGTTTTTATCAAGTGAATGAACTTCTTTATAACTGAATGATATGAAGTTTTCCATATTGAATAATGTTGTACACATTACATTCTTGGAGATCTCCTTAGTAAAACAATGTATCTGTGTTATTTGGTTTCAATTGGTACAATTAAATGTAAAACAAAAATGTTATATTCCACAAAATTCACATAAACCTCTCATATAGAAGTATGGCTCACATGATAAGCATGATCAGATACATTGACATCTATGATACACTGAAAATACAGTGCATTCTTTACATTTTTACATTTTGAACAACACATTCTCTTGTATTTGATATTGAAGTCTAATGAGCCTATGCTCTGTTTTCGTATATGCACTGTGTACGAAACGTTTGCCAATGGATCAGTTTGTAAAGCTAATGCCGAAGTCAAGTATCAACCACTGACTGCACTGAAAAGATTAAAAGAGATTAGGGCGGCTGATCAACTAGGGAGATAGTTTAATGAGTCTAATGCGGTCTGCGTACAGTGTTCGGACGTTGCACCTGATAATCTGTGATTGTGTTGCACCATAACATATTTCCCCTAAACATCAGGCGCGTATGATATTAAGTTACATTTTTCCCCACACAGCAATCTTGCCACATAGATGAATAACAGGTGTTTCTAATCAAAACGCAGGTGTCAGAAAAAAAAATAAAAATGGCAGCTGTTAGACCCAGCCAGCGATTCATGTGCATGGCTCTGCACCATGTTGGCAGGAAATACGTGGAGAGGAAACTGTGAGGAGTCTTGGCTTGCCCACTACTGCTGCACTGACTCATCTTTGATGTTGGTGGCAAAAATAGAACACACATTGAGAAAACATGATTAAAACTTCACATAACTTGCAATCTTTGTCATCTCTCCGTAACCTCAAGACTGCTCGTCCTATACCTTTCTGCGACTGCTTTAACTTCAGGATGGTTCATTGAGTGTGGTTGAACTGAGGATTAAATACGCAGCTTAGCCATCATAGTGTAAAATGCTTCTTTACTTCCGATCGTTATCAGCAGAGATTCAGTGAAGATACGCGATCAGGAGATCGGCATTAATGCTTTTCAGTCGCCGATCCCTGATAATGCTACATTGTGAACAATACATCTGTGTTCACCTTGTCAGGAGGAGAGCTTGTAGCATTGACTGCACTAGAGCTAACAGTTAATGTATGGAGGTTTAATTGAGTTACATTATTACTTTATGAAGTGTTCATGCTTTTCTCAGTAAAAAGTATTATTGGCTGTCAGTAAATTATAACATTGCAGTGATGTGTTCAAATGTAATCTTGTGAAATGTAGTTTTGGCGAGAAACACTCGCTCTAAGCAGCTAACATTATCTCATTAAAACTGCTAATGCCAAGATTGTTTTTATCAATACAACTACCATGTTTTATTATCTTATCCTTTGAATTATATGGTTTTTTTTATGGAAATAACCACTATAGATGACTTAAACAATATTTAGAATTATTGGTGGTTTAGTTTACACTGACTCTGGGGCGTTTGAAAGGTTTTCAAGATAGTAGTGGAAGAAAATAGTCTGTAGCCTTGCAAACAACCTGCTATAACAAAATTAAAAAAAATCCGATCCGTATTAGCTGATATGGCTCATTGATGATTGGTATTGGCAGCAAAAAAACTTGATATCTAAAAGTTAAATTTGCCCTCTTTTGTTTGTTAATCTAATCCGTGACTCAAAATAGCGATACGATCCGAACCGTGAGTTTTATAATCCTTTGCACCGATAGCAGAAGGAAATACAGTACAGCCCATACAACAGATTTGTATTTAACAAAATGTGTTTGGAGATGGATAAGGGTATGTGTGGAATTTATGACCAGCTGATATATACTTGCTCTAAAAGCACGATAAGAGAATATGAACTAACTGTTACTGTGTCTTTGTTCCTCACAGGATGGCATGGGCAACCTGAGAATAACAGAGAAGGGCCTGAAACTGGAAGGGGACTCTGAGTTCCTCCAACCCCTCTATGCCAAAGAAATCCAGTCCAAACCAGTAAGTCACTCACAGAAAGACACCTTTATTTTTTTTATTTTAGACGGACACACATAAGTATTCTGATTTTGTGTTTGGTGCCTGTGCAAAGGCCAAGTTAGCCATGCTTAGCTCGCACCTTTGGGAATAAATAGCATGTCCTATATGTAAGGAAGAGAGACATGAAACCGAGCTCACAGTTTAAACTACATCAGCCAGTCCTGGAATAACTTAAGCAAGCATTCCAGTTGTGGTGTGTTGGTGTCATGCAGCATGTCCCACATGAATGCATAACTGCCTTTGTTACCTCAATGTAAGTAGTAACACTGGGTGAATGACAACACAGCGTTTGAGGATAGAAGTTGCGATGGTGTGAAGAAATGAGTGTCTAATGGCTGTGAGTGTGACAGTGTGAATTTGGCACCCGGAGCCATACTTCAAACACAGTTGAAAAAGCATGCGAGACAATCCTGTTGGGACCGATACTGGAAGCATCAAACTACAAGTGGTCCCACACCGCCTGCATTTACAACTTGTATTGATTTCATTAAGTGTCTAAATGTTCCTCTAACGAAGCTTAAATTACGTTTGCAGAGGCTTTAAAAAAAGAAACTACCACGGAGATTGTGGAAGGACAGACTCTACACTAGATGTTCTCCCAAAGGTAGCTGAAAGCCATCGACCCGTTTTCTGCTACATATTGGAGTCAGGTTACGGTGTCAGCAAACTAAGCTGAGTAGCCCAAATGTACTCTTTCCACTCCTCCTGAAGGATCCTGAAACGCTCTTCAGTCAGATAGGATATGTGGTCTGTCTAGTGTGCTGTTGGTCGGCAACATAGATTGTATATAAGAGGAGGACGTAGTCGCAGTGACATTACCCATTGGTTTGTGGCCTGCGGTTTTTAAGCCTCAAATTTGACATTTTGACTGTCACACAATAGTTTTTCGGCCATTGCTATCTTGTGCATTTGGAACCAGTAGTTACACGAGCAGGTGGAGCTGATTTCAACCGAATGGTGAATAACTGAAAACACGCTGTGAAAATGTTAAGGTTGGAAGATGAAAACATGGACAACTTCCAGACTGGACAATGTCGTGGTAGCAGCCTGTCAATCACAAGGTAGCCCTGCCCAAAAGCATAACCTGCTTTATTGTTTATTTTTCTCTAAATCAATAATCAATAATGACTATACTGATTATAAATACTGAATCATGCTGTATTGAGGTTGACTTGAAACTAGCATTTGAGACCATAAACTAATGAGGTAATAAATCAAGTGAGAAGTAGGGTCATTTTCTCATAGACTTCTATACAATCAGACTTCTCTTTGCAACCAGAGGAGTCGCCCCCTGATGGTCATTAGAAAGAGAGCAAGTATAAGGCACTTCCGCATTGGCTTCACTTTTCAGAACTGGAGGTTGCTGCCTGGTCTACTATTGTGTCAGCAAACCTCCAAAGGGAGGCAGTTATTTCCAGCTGAAGGGACAATAGTAGGGTTGTAGTCCAAAGCGTGTCCCTGATGTCCTTTTTCCCCAAAAGGCCAAGCTGAGATACTCTGCCAAGAAGAGTAATTTTAGCTTTTTGTACCTGTGAACCTGTTCTTAAGTTTGTCATCCAAAGATTGTGACCACAAGGCAGCAATGTTCAGTGACAGTAAATCAGGAGCAAAGGCGGGGTCATTGGAATGAACCCTGGCTTCATGCATGTTAGCTAAAGATGGTTTCAAAAGCAGTTTGTTGCGGAGATCTTAACACGGAATTCTTCTGGTATCAATCATGGTTTTGTGAAGGAGAATATTTTAGCAAGGACTTAAGCCATCCAGTCGCATTTACAAGGCAAAACATGTCGTGCCACGTCACATCACATCAGGTCCGGTCAAGAAACGTCATAATAAGACACGACATGGTGTGCCATATGCATAGCAAGACATGCCATTTAAAGTCAGGCCACGCCATGCCAATAAATGTCATATCATAGCAAAATCCAAACCTTTTGTGGCAAGATGCGCATAGTGTGACCTGCCATGGTTCGGCGGCGTGTGGCGTTAAGCTGTCTCGTGTCAAGAGGAGACAGGAAGGAGGTGATTCGAGACATCATGAGTCCTCTCATGACTTAGCTAGACTATTCATATGGCAATCCCATGCATAATTGATGTTTTGAGTCATTTCACACGATAATAAGAGAAGACTCGTCATGTCGTGTGAACTCATGTCATGTATTGTCAAGACAATAAGACTAAGACACAACATCATGTGAAGCAGCATATGGCTCCATGACTGCACATGTTTCCGACGAGGTGGTCTTTGTGGGGAAAGAATCGCATGCAACAACCCTGGCCTCCGACGTGCAGCACAGAGCCCCAACTTCAGCAACCGTTTTCTTGCAGGAAATCTTTAACATTTAGCTATCCAAATGCAAAGTCTGTCTGAGGTCCCCTGGTATGTTCTGTTTACAAAATTAACATTCTGATGTGCTTCCTGCTGTCCTCATTGCAACTACAAGAGGAGTATCTGGGCCTAGAGATGTCAGAGAAATGGAGCGATAGGCCCCGATAAAGTGATATGCACTCTCTCCCTGTGTCTCTTCTACTTCTGGCAGTAATAACGGCCGCGTGCAGGTCGTGGACGGATGTCTTGATAATGCAAGAGAGCAGCGGGCTTTATCTCCGCTGCCTTGGACCTTTCGCGAGATGAGAGGGAGAATGAGCGATGGAGCACAATGCGGCGAGAAAGCGAGAGAGAGCCGAGTGGAGATGGAGATGAAGATGGGGAATGAGAGGGAAGAAGAAGGGGTAGTAATGGAGACAGAAACCGGGTGACAGATGGACGAGGACTGAATTAGAACGAGAGCTATGGGAAGCCAGCGAGCATATTCTGAAAGGCAGCGACGCGCATGGAGCGGCCAAGTTCAACACTGACTTAAACAAGCACAACATGCTCGCAGTGTGATATCATGGCTCGGTAAAATATTCATATTGAAATGGAGTCCCGACTTCACCAAATGGCACAAGAGGCAGCTATGAATGACTGCAGATTTAAAGTGCATTCATTTCACGCTTTGCTCTTCTTGCCTCAATGAGGAAATACTCTCCAGTTCTGACATAACTGATGCTCCTGCAGCAGCAATGCTAACCTCTTCAGGAGCAGCCATGGTTGTTTAGTCGTCTCAAGCTGACCTAAACCACCTAAACCACGCCTCCTCAAAGGACGCTGATTGGTCCAGTCACTAACTTGCCAGAGACAAACGCGTCACTGGATGCCTGACAAGGCGGATTTCTGCCTGATTTGTGATCCCATAATTCGCTCTCGATCTCTGAAACATTGCTGGAATCCAGTTGCCGTGCACGGTGACCTGCACACAGATGTTATAAATTAGGGTTTTGCTCCAAACACTAAATGATTATCCTATAAGTAGGGATGAGAGAGAAGTTAACAGAGGAGAGGACAGATAAAGGGACGGATGGCTGATACTGTAGCTTAAGCAGAGGAAGTGAGAGGAATAGTAATACCAAGGAGGAGGAGATGGCAAAAAGCAATTGGTGAGTCCGGGAGAAGATAGGAAGAGAGATTTAAAAAAATGAAACCAAGGAAGACCTCTGCTGTGCATTGCAGTTGTTTCTCTGTTAATATGATAGCAGTCTTTTTTTCAATCTCTGCATTGTCTCTTTCCTATTTAGGCCTTTTATTTTTTTAGCCCTCTATCTTTATCTGAACTTTGTTCAGTTCAGAACTTTGGACATTGTTAACTGAATGTGATAGAAAACCTTTTACTTACACGATTCAGAAAGTGACTATGACAATCTGGTATCATAGATTAGTTAACGTAGCACATAATGGTACGGCTCAAACACATAACCTTAAGTTGCTCTTTTCAATATTTCTATACTAACAAAACTAGCTGGTGAACAT
The DNA here is from genome assembly GCA_016806645.1 of Ophiodon elongatus. NCBI lineage: Eukaryota > Metazoa > Chordata > Actinopteri > Perciformes > Hexagrammidae > Ophiodon > Ophiodon elongatus. Next base: position 2,391,867 of record JACSYO010000527.1, read on the forward strand.
TGTGGAACATTTAGCTGCTAAAGAGACAGATAATTTCACTTTAGTTAGTTTTAGTTAAGTTAGTTGAGACCAAAACAGAGCTAAAAAGGATATAAATACTGGATTTATAAATTGCCAGAAACGTGAATCTAAATGAAAGCTTATGATGCACTATACCTGCTGTATGTGTAATTTTTCCCAGTCAACAAGACTCCCATATGGGAATTCAATTTGAAGGAGAGAAATAAGCAAGTTGTCGAGCAACTTTTGCAATTTATTTTGTATGAGCTGAAGAAATTAAATGAAAAGATTGTCTGATGTCGGTCCTGTAGTCCAACTGCCCATTTCTACTCCCTGAACCCCGGAATTGTTGACTGATTAGATGATGTTTTTCATGTTCTCCATCTTTTGTCTTGTATTGATGTCAGCACTGCTGCAGGTAATGAGAGCTAACGAGTGAGCAGCGACTTCTCAGCACACTGGGGCACCGCTTTGAACCAAACGCTGTACGATCGTCGGCCGCTGCAGGCAAAAGCTGGCAATCATGAGACACAAATAAAGTCAGATGTTTGGTTGTGAATCCAAAAAGGTGGTTCTAGTCCATCAGCCAAACTATAGAGAAAAAAATGTGCACACCGGGGCTCGTAAATCTATTCCGAGCACATATGGCCAAAGCTTGTCATTATTCATTTCTCTTATCGCATTTTAGTGCAGCAATGTAAACATTGTACAATTCGCCAGGCATTTATCTCATAATCTGCCATGCCTCGAAATAGACATCATGCAGTCTGTTACAGATGGCAAACCAAGATTTCACTAGACCCATTTCGCACAGCGAGACATGCAACAAACCTGTAAGAACGCTGTTATTACAATGTGCATGAAAAAACACTTTTTTCCAAACATTTTTGCAGTGATGTTTAAGTGAATTTCATTTCTCCAACTGTGCGCTGAGGAATCACTGTTCAATTGTTTGGACAGACTTCTCACAGAGTTTGTCTTAGCACATGGTCAGTCCTTGTGTTTTATTCTGTCTTGCGAGTTTTGATAACTTTTCATTCCCAGTCGCACTACTTTTTTTGATTTCTGGTTCTAAAGTACAGTTTGTCAATAAAACTGTACACTGTAGTTTTAAGGATGTTTTAGTTGGATCCCTTTCAGGAGGCTTTTAGCGAAAGCACTTATACAGTCTGGGCTCTGTGGGTTTGTGCATTGGTGTGAGACAAAGTGTTTTTGAAATAAATGTAGGTAGAACCAAAGAGCTTGTCTTACAGCAACATTCATCCAGCATTACATAAGAGACTGGAATTGTTCGCAATTTGGATTATTTGGGAACTGTGATTGAGAGTAACCTTAACTTTCCAGAAAATATTGTACTTTTAAAAGCCGCGCAGGGATTGTTTCTCCTTGACTATTACATTTTGACAATGACAAGCGTACTTGGGTCATGATATATAAGAAACTTGCGGTTAGATAGCTTTTTTTCTTTGCTGATAAAGTCAGAAATAAACCAAAATAAGAATAACTGTGCCGCAACAGCATTTTGATGTTAAAAGGCAAAGTAGTTTTAGTCACACACACCTCAACCTTGAAACAGAAGACTGGACTATGCTCTATTTTTCAAACTGGTTAGTTTTACATTCAGGTCACAACACATTGTTGTGGTCATAATTCCTTGCTTGCATACCGTACATTTCGTGTATTTACTGTGAGGACTTCAATAACTTTGGCAAGAGCCATAATGTTATCAGTATTATACACACAAGGCATATCCCCTCCTCGGCTGCGAGCGCAGCACAATGGTCAGGCCGTTATCTCTAATTAAGAAGTTGACTGAGGCATGAAGATTAGGCGGGTACAGAAAGAGCAGAGTGTCCGACGTGATTGGCATTACAGATTGGTGCAGGGCACTCTGGGAAATGGAAGTTATCAAACTGAGCAGGAGGCTGGAGTCTCTGCACTCGGACAGTTATGGTGTGTGTCTGTGTGTGTGTGTGTGTGTGTGTGTGTGTGTGTGTGTGTTTGAGCATGTAGTTGTACATTTGTATGCATGTGTATATGCTATTGTACTTTTTTTAGTATTATAGCTGGCTCAGCTTGTAGGCCCCACCCCCACATGTGATCCGTCGGAAGCTGTTGATAGGAGACACAAGACGGAGCAATCGGAATGCAATCATAAAAGACAACCAAGACGAAAAGTCGACAACTTCTGAATGGTCGACATGATCACACATATACTTTTGCTCATTTTGAAGTATTGTATTAGTAAAGCTGTATGCGAAGAAGAAAGGTTCAAACGTTAGCTTAAGGTGGTTTCGGCCTTTGTTGAAAAAGTGTTGACCCGACAAGTTGGTTATGGAAACACCTTTGCCGAATAAAGTCTGAGTAGCAAATGTTTAACCCGCATATTGATGTCTTTGTGGCCAGACTTTTCCAAAATCCATTCAGCGCATCAATTCTTTTTCCACGTCGAGCGAGCGTAAAAGGCTTTTTTTCCGCAAATGTGGAAGTATCATTAAATTTCGACGTTTCCAGCTTTTCTAATGCGATACTTCAAAACGTGTGTAAAATATGTAATTGGAAACAGGGCTGATGAGGGTCTTCACAAGTACCCTCTTGTACAAACAAAAGTATGAACGCATTCAGTTGGTTGTGTCCCATTTATAAAAAAAAAAAAATGTAAAGTCTCTATCTGGTCTTTTCTCTTCTCTTTTTTTTCTTATATTTATACAAAAAAATATATATATATTTAATAATCATTGCATCAGAAACCTATTAAATAAACTTGCCCATCTTTTTCCCAGGGCCGCCCGCTGTTCCTGCAGTCGTCCAGAAACATATCGGTCAATATCGTCAACAGCAACAACCAGCTGCTCACACAACTTGTAACAGGTAAGACGCAGCATGCTTTCATGTAGTGCATTGATGTTTTCTTTATGATGTAAAACACGTTTACATTTTTCAAAAACCTGACAATCATCAGTCATCAGCTGCAACAAATGCACTCAGCTGCCACGTTTTTTTTTTTCAGGATTAAGAATTAGATCAATTCTTCCTCTGATCCCCTTAACTGCGCCAGCAGAGGCCTCAGTTGCACCACCATAACTCTGTGAGTCTTCTTTGCACCCCCCCCATCCTTTGCCTGTCACTCTCTAATAGAGTCGGCACTCTTCTGTGAATGGAAATCACTTTGTGTAAACATGCACAAGGAAGTGTCCCTCACATTTAAAACGTGTGCTGACATTTGCCTTCTGGGGTCTGAAGAGGAGAAGGAGGACGAAGTCGGATGTTTCTCTTGGATGAATGAGCCGTCTTCGCGTACGCGGAGGAACTTCACATCCCAGATGGAGAGTGACAGAATCAATTGCGCTCGTGTCAATCAGTCACCCCCCCAGCGCCGAGTGTTTTCTGCCGCCGCGTGAGACGAAGCAATTTGAGTTGGAACAACAAGTTGTCTGCATTTCTTGTTTGTCGTGACACCAGTTATAGTTTTGGCAGCTTGGAACTACAACAAGCTTGGAGTATTTTCTCAAGTTTCCTGCAGACTTTCAGTGAAATGTTGTCGTGCAAATCTCTTTCACTAGCAGGAAATAGTTCAGCTCCAAATAGTTTGCTTCCTCATTCTATATCTCCAACCATATGTTTTGTGACTTTTCTAGATTCAGAAGGGTTGACCTTTTATATGTCATCAGACTTTATTATTGAAGTTTAAAAGATATGAAATCAAAGCAGATATGTAATTTTGTCAAAGCTTAACCTGCACATACTGCTTCAAACCAGTTGGAAATATACTGCTGGGTGGATGGACTCAATTTTTTTTATGTTTTCGGAAGTCCATCCATCCATCTGTCCAATTCTCTGGAACACAATATCTCAAGAACGCCTTGAGAGAATTTCTTCAAGTTCGGCACCAACATCCACCTGGACACAGAGATGTATTGATGAGATTTTAGTGTTCAAAAGTCACTCTGACCTCATGTACATCCCATATCCATGAACGCGTTATCTCATCGAGCATCTGGAAGGACTTGCATTACATCTGGCGCAAAAATCCACTTGGAGACAAGGATGAACTGATTGCAATTTGGTGGTTAAGACATGGTTACCTCACAAAATGTGTTTTTGCCCATAACACAAGAATGTATATGCTAATTAAGACAATATGTCTCACTAAAAGCCCATGTCCCTCTGCTCTGTAGTACAACACAACATCACACAAGACAATTTCTGTCTAAATGTTATGGTCCTCTTTGGCTGTAATGACCCTTTTAACCAGAACACCAGGTTGTGTAATATTCAGCAGTGTCATGAATGACACCAAAATTCTTAAACAGTATGATGGGGGTTGGTAGTGTTTTGCTTAAGTCAGCAAGTCCCGCAGGACTCCTTGAATGTCTTCCACCTGGGTGCATTTTAAACGTTCCAATACTGGGGTTAATTCAGGAAGAAATCAGCTCCGGTCGCTCCTCTTTGATGTCTCCTCTCTTTCTGTCTGTTTGGTTCAGGATCCAGTGGAATTAAAGTGCGAGGCAAGATGTTTGAAGTCAAATCCACCTCCGGGAAGCTCCTCTTCTCCGCCGACGAGCAGGAGGTGGTGGTGGGCGCCGAGAGGCTCCGAGTGATGGGTGAGTGGCCAGCTGACGTGTACGGAAACCGACTGTTGGTCGTGACGTGACCAAAGTGTGAATTTAAAGCGAATACTGACGTTTTCTTTTTTTGTTGACTATCTTTTACCGGCAATATTTGTTTCTCCTCATAAGATATTTGTTGCTGTGACTTTGGTTCTTGTTCGGTTGCGGTTGGTTTGATATTGACTTCAAGAAGTTCAAGCTGCTGCTGCTGCTGCTGCTTTTGAACTCACTTTTGGAAAAGTGGGAAAAGCTTTCAAGGATATGAAAGAGGCATTTTCTTCCCTCGTGGAAGTATAATTCAAGCATGACTCATATTTGCTCATTAAACGGGAAACTGTCACTTTACCTACTCAAACTGGCAATGTAGCCTACATACTACACACACACACACACACACACTTCTGTAGCTGAGCTGATGCGCTGTGTCAAATTGACCGACAATAAATGCAAAGTAGAATAATGTGAAGCTTACATTAGCATCATAAGCAGTCAGTAGTGAGGAGAGCAGGGTTCAGATCTGCGCAGGCAGTACCCGTGTCTGAGCAACCCGTTCTCACTCCCAATGAGTGAAATTCCGCAGAAGACGGAGGTCTATTTAGAAAAGACACCACGCATGTAAAAAGCGTACATCGACACGCCGTCCCTGACACGTCCAAAGTTGACGGTAGAGGGTCACGTAGAGCGTCACAGTTTGAAGCTTAGAGGCACTGACCAAGCTGCAATATGTGATGCGTTGGTGTGAGAGTGTGTTGGTGTGAGAGGAGTAAGATGACAACTAGCGTGAGAGGGTGAGTCTTCTGTCTGTTTGTTTGTTTGAGATAGAAAATGAAAGCTCGGTCAAGAGAATGATGGTGGAAAGCTCAGATATATAAAGCTCAGAGACTGGTCTGGCTGTGGGACCCACCATCACCCCTTAATGACAAGCCGCGACGCAACCCCCCCCACGCCCCCCCTCCCCATCACCCATATCTTATGTAGTCGGTGTCGTACTTAAGTTTCGCCATGTTTGAATAGAAAACGGTGTTCTTCTATGCTGTAAAATGGCGGGGGTACGTGAAGATTTAAAAAAATATATATTTAAAATTATCATTGATTAAAAAATCCTTTCAAAATATTTATTTAATACGTTTTCAATAAAATATAAGTGCAAGTTCATAAGCTGAATTTTATACTCAGTAGGCTATTCAATTTCATTATCCTAAAAACCCAGAGTCTCCCCCATATCAGGATGGTTTGACCCAACCTGGCACACGCCCCCTGTAATCACCTGTCAATCACCGCCGCCTTAAAAACTCAAACAAAGTGGAACGTAGCAGCAATGCTGCTGAAAACTTGGAGGACAAGAGCAAAATAAGTGGAAACCAGAGCCGGCAAAAAAGTGTGAATAGACGACACTCCGCTGCATAAAAAATCCCCTTCAAAATAAAACCACAGGATAAAAAAAAAAATATATATATTTTTTTTAAGCCAATTTCTTTTTGCCCAGGCAAAGGCCCGTGAAAACGGGTCCGCGACCGACCCACCAGTTGAGAATCACTGCCTTAGACAGGAGGTAAGTGACACGAAGCGGTTCCGACTGCAGTGGCCAGTCAGCCAGTCAGCCAGTCAGCCAGTCAGCCAGCCAGTCAGCCAGTCAGTCAGCCAGTCAGCCAGTCAGCGGCGACACTGTTGTGGCGCTTGATTTCCTGTGAGAGCAGAGATGCGTAATAATGAAGGCAAAATTAGTTCACTGTGAAAACAGAGAAGGTCATCCTTTAGATTCAAAGCAAAGAAGTTCCCTTTTCTGTGGTCCGTGTGACAAGACCGGTTCATGAACCCATATCCGAGTATACCGGACATGCTTGGTATTCATGTGGTTTACAGCATTACAGCACTGTTGCTAGGTGATAACAAAAACGATTGCCACTGTTTTTTGTAGTTGCTCAACAAATTAGCTCTGAATTCATTAGGAAAATAACTTCAATGCATTAGGTCCATTTCCAGTCTTTTTGCAGCACATTTTGAGCATCCTACTTTGTATTTGTGTGTGTGTGTGTGTTGGTTACAAATACACTACCATTACTTCGTCAGCTCAAAGCCTGGTGTGTAGGATAAGTTGTGGAAGAAGCATATTTGGTATCTTTGTCCACTTTCAGATGTCAAGTAGATCGCTTTCCGCGTTAAATTAATTATTACAACAAAAAGCAACACCGTTGCTGCAAATAAGACAAGAAAGTAATGTTGGCAGAAACGAACTGCGTAAAGTTGTGAGTGAGTGTACAGTTTTTACCGCTCAGTATTTCCAATATCTATGCTGATTATTCCTAATGTAACCGGTACATTACTACGGCCTCGTCTCGCTTCGCGGTACACACATAATGTGGGTTTAAGAGGTTAACACTGTGCTTTGGAAATGTTTTCAACTTACAAACAGGATGTTATGATGCCGTGTATCCAGAAGGATTTAGGCAGCAGCCATCAATGAAAAGATGTTGTCGTTCTTCAAATTCATTTTGATGAAAAAAAACAGGGACATGGGAGACACAAGAGGAAACGCGGGGGGAAACACAAGGGAGAGCCAGGGGCACGGTCGCGACATTTCTAGTTGCTAAATAAATTTACCATGTGAATATTTGCTGGAAGCCAGCCAGTCCAACAAGTGTGTGGCAAGCGACCCTGGAATGTTACTCTGAAAAGAATAAGAAGGTACTAATTATATCATGGAAAACATGAGCCTGAAATATATTTCTATGCTCCTCCGCTTAATGCAGACAGATGGGCTTCCAAACATGACGCTTACCATTTAAGACTGTTTTTCCAAATTTAAAACTCTCTGTCTTAATTAGGTTTAAAGAAAGCAGCCGACCATGCTGTGCGAAGACAGATTTAATCATCGCCTATTTCTTATATTTTGTACACTCACTCATACAACGGGATAATTAGGAGATAACTAAAATAACTTCCAGTGAGCATAATTAAGATATAAAAATGAGAAAACCTGCTGGGTGTCGAGCCCCAGCCAACTGACACACACACACACACACACACACACACACACACACACACACACACACACACACACACGCATTTTTAGTTGTGATGTCTTTGATTCATCAACTTTTCCGTTTGTTTAATTTTTTTTTTACATCCTTTCCCTTCATCCCCGCTCTTAATTTCTTTAATTTCTTCCTTTCCTCCGCCCCACTTAAGAAAACTCTTTTCTCTTTCCCGGTTCCTTTCCAATATCATTCACCATTATGCTTCCATCTGCCATCATTCTCCGTCACTCATCCATCCGCCCACCCGTTCATCATTCCATCCATTCAATCTCATTAATAGATAAACAGATATTTGAAGTGTCTCCCTCTTGACTTGGCCGCACATTTACACTTAAGAGCTCCCATGGGTGCACTATCTCTCACTCCTGCTGACTCTCTCTCTCTCTCTCTCTCTCTCTCTCTCTCTCTCTCTCTCTCTCTCTCTCTCTCTCTCTCTCTCTCTCTCTCTCTCTCTCTTTTTTTTTTCCTCCCTCACACACACCTCTCAAAGCCCTTTTGTGTGAGCAATTACTCTTCATCCTCATCTACATTCATTTACATCCTTTCTAGCCTCACTGAGTCAGAGTTCATTACTGTCACCCACCTCAGCAAAGTGCTCCTCTTAACAGAGGGAGACACAGATGTAGGGCGGAGATGGAGGGCGGGTGGGGACGAGTAAGGACAGGTAGTGTTGTGCGTTTTTTTTTCCAACAGAAGGGAGTTGTTTTTGACGCAGTGTTTATTTCAAAGTCAAATCTATTGGAATATTCACCCGTCGCTGCCTTTTTAGGTATCAAACTTTAACATCCACAACATCCTGACATCAATAAACACAACAAGCGTATGTTTACCAAACCCACTGCTGTGATCGCTGTTGTGTGATGTTCACGCAGGCGCCTCTTTGATTTCCGACTTGAAACCGGAATAGCACAAAAAAAAGTAAGCTTCAGTAAGTCTGAGAAGACAAAGAGAGGGAGAAGAAAACTTTAAAGACTTGCATGATTTATTTATTTTTCTATCTTGCTTACTTATTATAACTAACTATTCTCCAAGCCTTGCCACAAGAAACGCTCAGTTTTGCCCTCGTCATATTAGATCAGTGATAGGCAACCGATGGTGGCATGCAGTATGTGTGCGTGTGCAAGAGAGGTTTTTGGATATAATTGACCGAATTTCCTCTTTCACAGCCATTTTTCACGGTAGTTTGATAAAAAAAATGTCCCCTCCCACAATCCGCAGAGACCCGCCCTACTCTACCTCTGATTGGCTTGTACACTCGCTCAATAAGTTCTCACTCCCAACTAGTCAAATACCGACGCTTGGTCAGCGGCCCTAAGCTTCAAACTGTTACGCTCTAGGTAGCCCTCTAGCGCCAGTTTTGGACGTGGCAGGGATGGCGTGTCAGTTTCCTTTCGAGAGCGTTTTCAAAATAAGCTCCCGTCTTCACAGAATGTTAGGTTTAGGCAAGACAAGTTGAGGAAACTGAATGTTAACGTGGCCGCTGCTATGTGGGCTGACAGCTTGTCGAGTTTAATGTTGTCTCAAACGACGACTTCAAGCCGATTGCCTGCATACATCGCCGCTTGTTTGCCATTGGTGCCTAGCGAGGCGTGAGCCAATTGAAGGTTGTACTCATTATATCACAAAATATAGCAGTTGTTGTTACAAACATCACTAGCAGAAATTTGCACTTTATCTACATCTATCTACTTTTTCTTTTTTTTTGCCAGTGGACTCCACTGAATTTGAAACTGTCTGCAGATTTGGCTTTCTTCTTTTAATTAATATCATCCAAGAGCCAATCATACAAATCTGGCAGAGACCGAACGAGAAAAACTAAAGCAAAACAACACTATTGAATTCGGTCTTTCACAGCACTTCAGTCAGTTGTTGTCACGATAAAAAGCCGTTGGGAGCAGGTGTAGGGAGAGAGTCGGAGCAGAAACACAGAGGGGGGGGGCAGAGAGTGCCAATGATTTGCCAATTACTCCATTTATCTCCACAGCCGTTTGATGAGGCCGCTCAAGGCTGCGCTGCTAATCAAACACATTGGCAACCGCCGCCTCAGCAGAAAGAGACGTCCCTTTGAGTTCCCAACAGGTTACTCGTGTGACGCACCTGAGTGTGCATTCGTGTCTCTGATTATTGCATTATAATGTGTCTTTGTGTATGAACTTGATGAGAATTGTCTTATGTGTGAATGAATGCCGCAGGTCTTCATTAGATGATTTTCAATGGAGCTGCTGCTAAGATACCTGAGTCTCAGTGCCGATTCCAAAACTTTTTTACTTTTTACAAATTTTCCCGGGTTTAATTTTGCCCTAACAAGAATTGTTTGGAAAAACAAGTACAGGGAAAAGTAAAATACAGCAAATTATAAATAAGTCTTTTATCAATAATTGAAGAATCTTACCAAGCTTTTAGTAGCAGTTGTAAATTCTACACGTTTCAATATTCGATTCGACAGACATTATTTGGTCAGTGCTTAAAATGATTGCATTTTGTTGTATTAGTACATGGACACGGCACATTGCTTTTACGGTCACACAAGATATTTTTTTAAGATTTGATTAAGATGCGTGTTTAAATGCGTGCTACATGTATGTGATCCTGTCTGTCCATCACGCTCGAGTAAACTAGCAGCTGTAAGTGGGCAGATAAGACCTACGAGCTGCTATCTGCTCTCTCGTCCCGTTGACGTATGAAGGGACTATGGAGGCTTATAAAGCTGCCACGTGTCATTACCAAGTCCGTCCTTCCACACCAATAAAATGCATAATTACAAGCCTGCATATAACTTTAACTGGCCCAACTGAGGTCATTGGAAATCCATGATATTGGTATCATTGGCTTCATTATGGCTTCTACAGCTATTTACAATCCAATCAGACACGCTGACGGGCACCCAGCGGAGAGACAGTAAATGAGAACACAAACAGGGGGAATAGTATGATTGGCTAGGTCACATCATGGTTAAAATACTTTTTTTAAGGTTTGTTTTAACCCCACTTTGGCAGCAGATCAGTATGTTAAGTGGGAGGATGTAAGACAGATAATTACAAAAATGTCATATTGAAGCAATAGCAAAATGCTGTATTTCAGTTATAAATGTAATAATTAAATAAAATTTCTTTGTAAATTGTAACTCCTTACATCATCGTCAGTAGTGTTTAAAGCCTTCTCTATAACGCAAAGCATATAATTATCATGGAGAGTACAATATCACATCCCTTTTAATGTAATGCTTGATGTATGTGTTCAAAAGTTCAATTAATTATTTTTTTAGTCTATTCCTCTTGAACGAGCAATTAAAAAAAATATATATTTTATGAACAATTATATGAATCTGTCAAGTCCCATCAATTTCGGTTGAATAAAAGCCTGAAGGGAAGCAGCTGGTACAGTATAGCAGATTACAGAATAACACTTATATATTGACGTGACAAAATAACAACGCTAACCTTTAGTTTCATACGGGACAATAACCGGCCAAAGGTCATATTTTTATCACCCATCCTCCCCTTAGGAGGCCTGCGTGGTTCAACGGGTGCTCTAAACTCATTAAATTCCATTTTCTCATGACTCACGCGCTTCAGAGCAACATTCATGTTTTCATAACCCATGAAAACAATATTTCCTACCCAAGGGCTTTGAGTTGCCCACACATAATAAAAATAAATGTTAATCATTCTGTAGTTCTATAGACGTGCATATGCAAATGATGCAGAAACGTTCATAATGACCATAATGTTTCCTCCAAAACGAATTAGCCAGTGTAAACGACTGATTGTATATGAATGTAATTCGAAGACACGGTTACGAACAATTTTATGAATCTGTCAAGTCCCATCGATTTCGGTTGAATAAAAACCTGAAGGGAAGCACCTGGTACAGTATAGCAGAGGTTTGTAAGTCACTGGGCCAGCTGATATTTCCTCTCCATGTTTCCTGTTAGCTGCACCAGCTCAGGCCGGTCTCGACTCAAACTCCAGTTCCAAAATAAGCACTACTCACCCATGCGATGCGTTCATGCTGTTTTCCCCTCGGAGCTCAGGGGGAAACTGCCGAGCAGCCGACTGGACAGATAAATACAGAATACAGCTTATAGCGAAGACTGGACAAGGCCAGAGGTGTTTAAACGTTCACAGGCTGAGAGCCCACAGGGAGAAATACAGGAGTCACCTTGGTGCTCAGGATCAGAGTCATGTTAACACCCCTGCTTTTGAAAAGAACCAGCAGCAGGAAGGACTAATGTGGTTGCTTACTGGTCTGTGTGGGATCCAGGGTTATTATCATAAACTAAAACTGAACCTAAATAAATACTATATCCTTTCAGAAAAAATAATCTGAAACAATATTGCCTGGTGACAATTTGAATAAGAATAAAAAACTGAAGAATGAGACGCAGCATGAATTTGAGTCAACTCTCGTGACATTGAAACACCAAAAACAGACTTGACATTCCAGGAGGTGGCGCTGTGCAGTAATTGCTTCACATGGGACACTAATATAGCATGAAACATTATAGCCAATCCTGCACAGTCCTCCAAGCATGTATTTTCAATGCATAAATAGTTACATACTTCAATATAGACAATATATCTGGCCCTAACAAAATCTAAATAACTACCATAAACTAAAACTCAATATGCAAAAACTAAATATTTTTGAAAAACTGAAACTAAACTGAAAATTGCAGACACTATCTTAAAACTAACTAAAACTAAAATTAAATGGAATTGAAAAGTCAAAGCTCAAACTAATTGAAAATCCAAGGAAAAGAGCATTGACTTGACTGACTAAAGACCTCACGGGACTAACGAGGGACAAACGAGTCACATTAGTCATGTGACTCGGGTCAAAATATCAACGCTTACCTTTAGTTTCATACGGGACACTAACATATGACTCCCGGCCAAAGGTCATATATTTGTGTCACCCATCCTTCCCATAGGAGGCCTGAGTGGTTCAACGGGTGCTCTAAACTCATTAAATTCTATTTTCTCATGACTCGCATGCTTCAGAGCAACATTCATGTTTTCACAACCCATGAAAACAATATTTCCTGCCCGAGGGCTTCGAGTTACCCACACATAATCAAAATACATGTTAATCATTCTGTATTTCTATAGGAGTGCTGCAAATGGTGCAGAAACGTTCATAATGACCATAATGTTTCCTCCGAAACGTATTAGCCAGAGTAAACGACTGACTGTATATGAATTTAATTCGAAGACACGGTTGGACTCACCCCGACAGGGATTTTTCCCAGCCGGCTGACAAGCTGAGGCATTGAGTGTAATTTCAAACCTTTGGGTAAGAAACTAATTGGCCTGAGTTGAAAATGAATCCGGGGTTGTCAAAGTTGAAGGTAAATGTGGTCACGGATCAAAAGCCAACACTGAAATACTTTCGTGCGTGTGAGCTCATGTAAATCGTCTCTGTTTTGAAAAGCACATGACTTCCCGCTTCTTATTGTTTTGTGTGTATCACGAGTGTTTTCATGCTCGCATTTCATTTATTTGTTTACTTCATTCCCCTATGCAAGTGCAAAGCACACAACACCCTGCATTGCCTTCATCACAATGAAAACTTGTATTTTCAAAAAAAGATACAAGAGCCCCACAACATAATGACATTACGTACTGATGTTTTTTTTTGAGGGAGGGGGGGGGGAGGGTTGCACATCTTTTTGTTGTTCCTCCTTACGAGACGTGTTATCAGCAGCCGGTGTGCTTTGATGCACTCACTGAGTAATTACCCCTCCACATTATGGTCCTCAGCCTCTTTCATATTCTGTGCAGCCAAATCAAGGGATGGCTGGATGATTACAGAAAAGCTTTGAGAAAGAAAGAAAACAAATACGTAGCGTTGTGCTTCAGAGACTTCGTCTTCGTCTGGTCGTCTAAGATGAGTCAGACAGCTCTTTGGTGGAAAATCATAATTAATGATGAATCCATGTTCATATTTGGCCACATTTACGACCCAAAAACATATTTAGCTACAGGATGTTACACACCGGGAGATGAAAATCATTCCAGAAAACTATGAGAGGAAAAACATCAAAGTGTCATGCTTTTAACTCAACAATGATGCTCCAAATGTTTTGTGAATTTTAACAGGCTTTTTCTTTTCGAGAGCTTTCATAGTTGTCCATCAGTTGTCAAGGTGTGCACAATAAGCAAGACAGCTAGACATGTAACCCCCAGAGGCAGCCAAAACACACAATCTATGAAAATATGTTAAAGATGGATTACATTCAATCACCAAATTAATAGAAATTACATTCTCTTCCTCTATATTTCTCATCTACTTGAATGTAACTTATAGATCGCTATTTTAAAAAGGTACAGTCAGACGCTATACCATGTCATGAGTTATCAAATACATTGGGAAAAGAAAAGTAAAGTGCATATCCACTACACCAATGGACCCAACCGACCGACATCTCATAGTTAGTTTTCAGAAGAAGCTGACAGCCGAACTGTCATCATACCGAACCCATAACAGAGGGTAGAGTCAATCTCGTAATGAGGTAATGTCATGTAAAATGTTCAAAGGGACACCGACAGTTTTACTGTCTGTGGAAACTTTTGTATGACATCATCTCTGGCTCCGTAGAGCTTTGTTAAGTCTGAGAAAAATAGCCCTGTGACGTCGTAGTGATGTCCTAAATTTGTGACAGAAGGCCTTCATTGAAGTGTTGCGGGGGTAGGAGGGGGGGCTTGGAGTTTGAAAGACGTATGGCTGTGGTTGAAAAGTCGCATTTGCTGGACAATGGACCATCCTTTACAAAAGAAAAAGAAGATTGTGACATCCTACAATTCCTTGCGGCAGCAACATTTTAAGCTACGCACCACGGCCGTGCTAAGCTACATCGATGTTTAATTCTACACTATAGATACATTGAAAACATCCTTCTTCAGAGGTATCACTCTATTTCAGACAGGAATCCTTGCTTGAATTGCACTCTAGTTGTCTTTTCTTAATTGTCCTTCAAATCGTTCTAAATATTTGTGACATTTCCCATTGAGGTCAGAAAAAGTGGTTATGAAAAGATGTAGGGACGTAATTTTTAGGGTGTTTATAAAGCAGGGAGGGTCTAATTTGTCAAGTTGCACTATGGGAGAAGTAGGACCCAGTGTTTTTTGGAGAGTAACCCATGCCTTTGATTTTGAGTGCTGGCACAACCAAATAAATATCGTGCAAACCAAAACTAAACCTTTTAATATTTAAACCTGTGTTTTTGCTGAAACTCCCACCCTTCTCCAAAGTCCAGGACATTCCTGCCAAAATCACATCAGCAGTTCAGCTAACATGCAGTGACATGTGGGACTGAGGCAACATCTGCATCTCCCACTCTGGTCCTTCAGAGACCGTGCTGAGGATGATCTGCTGAAAGCAGGATCAGAGTTTCAGATGGCAGATGGATGAGACGATGCCAAACTCGTAACTCTTTAACAGCCTCTTTGTATAATGCAACGCTCCAAACTGCAAAAGAGAGTACAAACATTGAATGTTAAACTCGAGCGCTCAAACAGAATGCGAGAAAGAGAGAGGGTAATGCGTGTTACTGTTAAAGGCAAAAAAAATGTTTAAGTGGGGTGATTTTATAAACTGCTTCCAAAGTGCAGAGAACCCCTGGTTGAACTCTGGTGAATTTCTCTTATTGCAAAGCCTCCTTTTTAAATATTTGTGGCTGCCATGCAAAATCAGCTGACTTTGTTTCTCTTAAAAACCAGCTGCACAAGACATGGGCCTGCTATGTAGATCACTTTATTAATGCTGCAGAACATGTGAATTGTTTATTTAATCAAAGGTTACAAACTCAAAGTGCGTATTTAACATGGGATTACAGGGACAGATTAACTTCATCATCAGTACCTTGGCGGTGTGAAAGAGAAAACCATGCACTTACAGCAAATTCACCATCACAGCCAAAGGGTGCGATAACCCCACAGGCAAAAAATATTGTTGTAAAAGCACTCAATTTTGAGAATTTGATCTGTGTTGCTTGCAAACCATGTCTCCTTTCAGACTGGTGGAAACATCCAAAATACACATTTAGGTGAGTTTATAGATTCCTCCTGAATTCACCAAATATATGAAACATATTTACAAAAAATAAGATTTCAGAAACCTTGTAATACAAAACATAATTGTCTCAATGTACTTGTATGTACTCTACTTAATGTAAGATATCCTGAAAAGTATATAGAATTTTTAAATACATATTTACGCTTAATATTTTATGTATTTCTGTCAAAAAAATGTAATGACTGTTGACGGCTGACTTATGGAGTAATATAAAGACATATCCCAAATTCCCTATGTAAAACCCTTTGACTCTAATATGTTAACAAACTCAAACAAGAAATTTGAACGTGGCTTTATCCAGTATTCAGATTTCTGTCCTGGAAAGGTATGCAAAAATGTGTACATATTTTCTAAGATGATACCTAACTTGCATATTCATACATGACATTTTCAGAAAACTTGTAATGCAAATAAAACAAATAATTGTCTTAATGTACGTAATCAATTGGGGATGTTTCACGGTGAACTTAAAACAAAAAATACACATTTTGTGACATGATGTAGTTAACGTGGGAGATGTTAAATGGGAATGATTTATTGATGTTTTACAGTTGATTAAAAAAAGTTGAAGCTACAGGGCCGAATCATGTCAACCTGTTAATATGTTGTTTAACTGTCCGTAGGCGATTTATTCGTCACACACCCAGCAACCTCTTTAGTGTACTTTCTCACAATGAAATTCCAGATTTGAGCCACCCTGTTCATTCTGCACTTTACTTCCTCGTCTTTAACTGGTAAGAAAACATGAGGCCAAATTAATAAGCTCTGGGGTCAAATGTGTGAACCGTGAGGGAAAAAAACTTTGTTAGCTCACCTCATTAAAGTGTAAGATTCACTGGCTCCGAACATCAATTGATGGAGCCCACAACCTGAATTGGTGCAATCATTGTGGTCATGACCTGTAAAAGCTCAAGCTAACAAGAACTCCCTGAGAGGAAGAAAAAAACACATAAATGCTAAAGATACAGGCGGGGAAACTTCCGAAAAAAGTTTTTTTAAAGCATTTTTTTAAAAAGCATCACCTAACAAACAAAACTCTCTCTCGCTCTGTTCCTCTACAGTTGAGTTCCGGGATTGTTTTAACAGCAACTTTGATCTCAGCTTTCTTTCCCTTCAGGATCTGATTTATTCTCTGTCATTACGGAAACAGCTCTGACCTTCAACCGCTGTGAGTAAAACTCTCACACAGCTTGCACCAGACTCTTATCAACAGGCTCACGGCCAGAAAGGGCTCGCGGATCAGCCGCCCTCTGCATTCTCACCCCGGGAGTTCTGACCTGCTCTTCATCAGCGGTTTTGAGGGAGTCTCTGCTTATGTTTTTAGATGTTTTCCTTTCCAAGCTGCTCAGAAGGAGTTGGTATTATTCCGTCCCTGCCTTGGCCCTGTGGAACCTCAGTAGCCTGGAGCTAACCTTGCATCAGACGTTTGGCTCCAGGGTTGCCACGGATATTATGAGGGCCTCTGTTGAAATAGTTGCCCTTGGGAGAGTGCCTCTGAGAGTTGACTGTGTGGACTTTTAATGCTCTTTTTATGTGCAGGACTATTTTTCAGGGAAGACAGACGGGGAAGATGGGACAAAAACAGAGGGTGATAACATGCCACAAAGATCGCAGACCAATTTTGAACCCAGGAAGTTAAATCGAGCCCCCTGAGATAAGTGCTATTTTCGCCCTCTATTGAGCGTCCCAGGAGCAATCCCTCCTCAGTTGTGAGCTGCTCCGAACTAGTAACCTGAGCCACCACATGGTTTGTTACACAGAACCGTCTGAGGACACATTTTTGGAAACAGTCTGGAAAACTTTCAAACACTTTCTAAAAAATTCTTTTGAAGGATTCTTGCAATGTCACAAAGATCATGCGAGAATCCCGGGATCACATACTATGCGAAATCCATCTTGTCAGGTAATGCGTTTGTGTCAAGTAGGCCAAAAAAAGGACCAATCGGTGTCCTGTGAAGAGCTACGTGCTGCTAATGTTGGGTTTAGGTGTGCGCGAGGAGACCCAGAGAGGTGACTGTTCATTTTAAACAACAATGGCGGCTCCTATGAGTTTAGCGTAGATGATGACATAGCATCAGTTTTATCAGAAATGTAGGGTATTTCTTCATTTGAAGAAGATCAAAGAAAGATACTGAAGGCTTTTGCTCTTCTCTGAACTAGCTTTGTCTGGAGTTGAATGACAGATGGTTCATCCGATCACCTGCCAAGTATTTCTTTTAAAAACAGTTTCCAGTGAAGGCGTCTTAGATGTTTCTGTGTTACAAACCATCTGGCGGGTCAAGTTGTGAAAATGCCAGCCTGGTTCTAGACCTCTGAGACGCTGCCCAGTTCTCTGATTTGACCAGTGATTCTCATTATCTTATGTTCTCACTGACAGCTGCATCTGAACACTGTGTCCGAATGAAGTGAAACAAAATCTCATTTCAGTCTGATTATCAGGACGTGGGAATGCAGCGTCTTTGACACAATGCTACCGAATCAACTAATGCGTGTACGTCAAACTCTTTGTCGATATGTGAAATAATATGTAAAAAACAGGAAGGCGTAACACCAATACGCAGAAACAGAAGACTACGAAAGGTTTCTTATGACTTGAGGATCCATAACAATTTGAGAGTGCCACTCTCAAAATTAAGTTTCAAACTTCAGGGATATATTTTTAGAACTTTATGCAATAAAATCCTTTCTTGTGTCAAGGCTGATCTAAGTAACATCATTGTCTATCTGTCTATATATATATATATATATATATATATATATATATATATATATATATATATATTTATTTGAGTACAACACAAAATGAAACATATTGGTCTGTGGTAAACCTCAACAGTTCTGCTCTTGAGAAAATATCTACCCTCACATGAAACTACCAGGGTGATCTTCATCTTTATGTTCCATCAAACCTCTCCCAGGCTCGGTCATATATCCACCCCGAAGGCTTCAGTCTCAGACTTTTATTTCCAGCCCTCCTTGCCTCAGAGTGGACACCGTTAAGCCGTAATAAGACCATAAAAGACACCTCAGAGTTACTGCGTAGGGGGACGTCACCGTGGAGGATTTATTCAAGGCGAGACAGAGGCAGCCTACATTTCATGGTTTTATCTGGTGTGAATGGGAAATGTGCTAGTGTGCGAGCGGCCATTGGATTCCTGTCAGCTGACCACGTTAAGGAGATGATGAAGAATCCATTAAACCTCAGTCACTGCAGCAACTACTGATCTGTGTTTGTGCGTGTGTGGTGTGTGTGTGTGTGTGTGTGTGTGTGTGTGTGTGTGTGTGTGTGTGTGTGTGTGTGTGTGTGTGTGTGTGTGTGTGTGTGTGTGTGTGTGTGTGTGTTACAACTGTTCATCTCTACTGCATCGGCTTTCAAGCAGACCATTAAAATGAGTGGCGAACTGTGGAGACACTTGTAAAAATCCATGTGAGTTTTGGAGATGTATGTTTGCGCGTTGAATGCCCATCCCTTTGATTACCATAGATGTGTTACCACTGCATCGTTGCTGGAGCATGGGCGTTTCACTGTGAGTGTCTTTAGAAACCTCAAAGGAAAAAGCGCCCCTCCTTGCACGCTTAGTCGCAGGTTTCTGTGCGTGCGTGTTTGTGTCCCTCACACCTGGCTGCCTCCAGGGTTCGAGGACACCTCCCGCAGCCTCGTTTCATGGCCGACGTAAATCCAGGCGCCAGCGGTCATGAAGCCAGATTAGATTGTAAGCGTGACGGGAGGGAAGGCGCTCTCTCCTCCCCTCAGCTCCGGGGCTCCCGCAGCTGGCACCGACCCCGACAAAACAGGGAGCGTTCGAGAGCCCCGGCGAAGTTGTTTGCAGAGTTCGCGGCTGGCATTGTTTGTTTTCCAAAAGCACTTATATGTCAGGGACAGGCAGTCGGCATCCTATAGGCTGTTGGGGAGTGTAATGTGCTCTCTGTCTTTATCCCCCCCCCCCCCCCCCCACCCTTCAACACGTAATGGGCCATCTGTGTGTGAGAGAAGGGGAGTGCAGTTAGCGCTAATGCAGTCATAACATCTAGCATGGAAGCATAACCGACAGCCATGATGCCATTCTTTCAACACTGATGGCTGAGTTTACTCTAAGGTGACTTTCACTGTCATCTATGGCCTGTTCATGTGGTAAAGAGGAAGAAACAGGGGGAGGTGGGAAAATACCAGGTTCACTGTGATATGTTTCTTTTTGGGTCACCTGTATTGCACATTTTTAAGAATTTAGTTTTGTGATGTTGTTGAATGGCAAAGTATTGCCTTATGTCATGAGATATTTCTGTTATTCCGTCTTGAATAAAGCAAGCAAAAGAGGAACTCATTTTAGTAAAGAAACATGAATGCAATTGTGGCACAAACGTCCACTTGGACTGAACTGAACTGATTAGAATCTGGTGGTCAAAGGTGACCTCACAAAACAAAACAAAAAAAAACTTACTAAACTAACTCGAGAATTGATGTGCTAATTATGATCATTTTAATAAAAATTATAAAGCGATGACATTTTGAAAAGACGTGGATGTAAACTTAAACTTGACTGGTTTACGGAGGCATACAACCACGAGCCGATGATGCTAGTTTTTATGTGAAACAGATGTTTGCAGACATATCTTAGAAGATGTTAGTTTGTACTCTGGAAGATCAAATCAAACTACAAATTGGATCCCGACCCCGAGGTTGAGAAGCTCTGATTGAGGCCCTCACATTCCCTTCCTTCACCTCCGCTTGTCTCTCTTTGACTTGAACAGCTGCGGAGACGCTGATTAATGCGCACACAGGAAGGCAAACACAAACAAGACAAACACGAGTCGTCCCACCTACACATCGTGTTCTAATTGTCGGGATGGATCTTTTTCTTTTTTTTTGTTGTTGTGTAACTACTCTGCCTCTTGTCATTTGCCCAAGCGCTGCCCTCATTTGCGTCTGCCATATGGCTCTCTCATTATCATTTTAACAGGCTCTGATTGAATGGGAGGGATACACAGTGAGGATTTTACAATAAGCAAATGATGGAAAATTCAGACTGGTCACAGGACAAGGGCTCAGAGACGTGCATGGTTTTGTTGTGTCCATTTGTGTAGTTTTCATTTTCGCTGCGTTCAATAAGCTGGATCCAGTATACTGTTCTGTATTCATTGATGAATTTATTTATTTATTCATTATTAGCATTAAAAAGGAAAATAAACACCTGACAGACAAAAGGTGAGCATTAGAGTCCATTGAGTCCTGGATTCGTCCTTTACACTACGTGCAGAGATTCAAGGGTGAAACCAAACCCCGGGAACAACACAATCATTACAAAAGCTGTAAAATGATGAATACAATTACTTTCAATCAGAAACACCTAAAAATGACTCTTATCATACATAAGGCCAGATCATAAAGACTTAATGAAAAAGGCAGCACTTATTGGTTCTGTCAGGGATGTGAGACAAAAGAGGCAAAGGCAATCATTGGCAACAATAAAGGGTAATTAATTCCCTGAAAAGTCAAGGCACAGGGCTTCATTAACGTACAGTGATAAAAAGCCTTATTATCATGGCTAGATGATTTGAAAAGAGAGCAGGGTCAAATGATTGCACTAATTACCCCGATGAAGGCCACAAGTCTAATGTGTTGGTCTCACAATAAGGTTGTGCAATGTAGTACATGTGTTGCCGGACTTACCGCCTCTTCAAATAATTGCACACACAGACAAGTGAATGATGTACTAGTTTCTATCACACACGTACTCAATACTCAAACTAAACGAACCCCCACGGAAGAATAAGGTCGTCAGAATCGGCTTCAAAACAGTCGAGCAGTCAGCGTATTGCATCTCACATTTTTTTAAACACACTCTCCTCATTTGACTGAAGTTGAGTTCTTGTCATTTGAGAAGGGAGGATGTTAATTGTCCGTTAGCGCTGCAAGCTCCTATCACCCCCCACCATCACCCCCCCCCCCCACTCCCCTTACTTGGTAAATGTGCCCAGAGGCTCGTTTTGCTCTGTTCTGCCCAGGTCCTCCTCCAGCTCACTTTGACCTGCCGTAATGAGATGGAGGAGAGCGAAATATATTTCATGATAATGTGCAAATCTCACTGTCCTGTTGTGAGACTAAAGCCTGTGGCCCCGTCCAGCCACTGACCCTCATCAGCTCCACGTCCGACACGCACCTTCATCCTCCTCCTCTTTCTCGTCCTCCCTGGGTTAAATCACCTGAGTCATTAAAAAGAAATAACTACGAAGACGGACTGAAAGAAAAGAAAAGGAGGGATCACAGTGAGATAGAAACAAATGGAGAGAGAAAGGTGGGGGAGAGACGTTCTGGAGAGCTTTCTGAGAAGGTGGAAGGAAGGAGATAGTGAAAGACCTGAGGAAAGGAATGGAAACTTAAGGATGGGGGAGGTCTAAGGACAGAGGGTTTCGTATATTGCACAGATTGTAAAGCACCATGGGGCAAATTTGTTATCTGTGGTATTGGGCTATATATAAATACTCAAATTAACACGAGTAGAAAGTAAACAGAGACTTAAGTGAGAGTAGAACATGGTTAGAACTGCTGTATGAGCAACATGACTTGAAGCTGCTTACTTCCAGTGGCTCTTGTTTCTTCCTGTGGATACAGATTTATGTAATTTTGTTGGTAAACGGGTGGAGGTGCACCACAGCCAGACGGATGGCACCAATTTCCCTGCATTGGGCCACCTGGAGCAAATTTACGACTTGCAGGAGGTTCTTTAATACAGAGAACGAGGTGACATGTTACTCTCTTATCTGGCTGGCAGCTAATAGCAGTCATGGAATTAAATTAAAGGCTGCAAACAACGGGGGGGGGGGGATGTTTTACGTACCTAAATTGCGACAATTTCTCTTATTGTCCCGCTGTTCCACAAACTGTCTGCTGAGAAAAATATATCATTAATGGAAGGAAAATAAGTATTTGAATATAATAAGAATAAGTAACTCACTAAAGCTAAAAGTTGCTTGACTTTTTTGTACATTGTTAATGCTTGTAATTTCTCGCTAGTGTAATGTTACAGGTTAGGTTTCTCAACCAAATACATGTATCTATCTGGCTACTGAATATTGGGCCACTTGCTAATGTATTCTATATGCTCACTAACAGCACGTGGCTCTGGAAAGTCAATTTGTTTAGGTTGCATATGCAATCTTTGGTGGTTAATGCCCTTGCATAGATTGACAAGCCATTGCACTCAGTTGTACAACCGTCGCCAATCTGCGTGTGAACACACGTATGTACGTCCAAATTTTATACAAACTAAGTGAGAGTCTATACTATGCTTTTTTTTTCGTAGAAAAAAAGATATAGTTATCATACATTTTAAAGGGCTGCAACTAACAGTAACAAGCATAATCTGCCAAATTCCAAATACATTCAATTGGCAATTATATAAAACAGAGAAAACCCACACATGCTCACATTTAAAAAAAACTAACTAAAGATTTGTTTGACATGTATGTGTTTTAACATTTAAACTTAAAAAAAAATTGAAAGAGCAACAAATCATTCCAGCAGAAGTTACATAAAAATATAACACAAATCCACATGCTGTTTGTGTATATAGTGACAAAACAATGCGAGATCCAGATGGCTTCACGCTGTGATGTGATGCTGTTCTCTGTCGCAGCCCCAGTTTGTGGTGTTGAACATACTTATTACAGCTAGACTTGCTCAACATAATTCACCATTTAACCGAGATTCCTGTTAATTATAGCGTAGCGCGCAGCTTGACATTGGCAGTTTTCTTGCGGTCTTTCATCTTCAGCTCGAAAGGTAACTTTGGATGGTGTTTGAATTGCTCTGACACATTGTAAATTTTGCACACGCACTCTTAATTTCAATAGTGTGTTTTGTTCCAGCGTGTCTGTGTGTGTTTGGAGGGAGGGCTGACAGATCTGCTGAAGAGCCGTTTAAGGTGGCTGGTAGTCGTGGTCTTAATGGTCCAGTATGGTCTCCCAGGGGAAAGTTTTTGGAACAGATGGTTGGTTGGGTTATAGACCTAATAGAAATATACATCAGAGCTTCCACAGCGGCCTAAACTGCTGCCGTCATCTCCTCCAGCAGCCCGGCAGTCGCATCACCTGACCGAGAGGAAACTTCTCTGTACAGAGATGAGCTGAAACAAGCATGAAACAGCAGTGGACCCAGGTAGTTTGATATAACTTTATAGCATGAACAGATCAGGTTACTTTGTCTGTGTTTCATATGTGGCGGGTCGGTGCAATAATTCAACATGATTTTGAATTAACCAAAATCATTTAAATAGATTAGGTTATCAAAATATTTTTTTTTTCCAAGAAAGTTGAAATTGAATTTGTTTTCAGCAATGTTTTTGTTTTACTTGTTTCAATACTTATGTCTCATGTAATCAGAGGAAGGCAGTTAATCATTGCTGAATTAACTGCGGTACTGCAGCACATGTTGGTCAATTAATGCTTTTGACAATGGAATATAATGATGTTGATGATTATAATGAAAACAAATCCATCAGTATCCAGACCTGTTTAATTCATTTGTGAAGTCACAGCTCACATTTTGAGAGAAAAACACATTTCACATTGTGCCTTTTGTCAAGTTCCAAAATCACAATTTAAACCAATATTTACTTATTAATACAAGGAAAAGGACACAGCGCAGTCATGGTTGGCTTTTTTTTTCTCCATATTATATTATATCATGTTGTGCCAAGGTTTTCTTCTGCTTCGGGCTGCATAATCTTTTGTTTTCTGATCAAATGAGATTTAAGTTTTCACTCTCACTTGTGGCAGACACCCATGAATTAACTACGGTGGCTTTCGGGGGACAGTAGCTACATAAATCAAGGGAGAATCCAAACCTGGTGATATGATCATCAGCAGCCTTCCCCTCCCTCGTTTTTAATTTCAAAGGCATTTTATGAACTCCCACATCAATTTATGCTCCCTGACCTTGTGTGCAATAAATTACTTCATCTAACAGTCTAATCTGTGCAGCAGTATAGTATACTGCAGTATTTCACTATCTGTAGCCGCACACCTCTGGGGTTTTTGCACATTGGCAGTAGCTGCCTCTGCACATATGTGCACACGCAACATGTTCTCACAACCAACTTGTCAAACTTGTCAGTGACTCACGGGACTCATGGGACTAAGGATACAGAAGGTCACTGAGACTAACAACGGAAGTGACAAAGTGTGTGTATCTGTTTCCCAGTGGACAGGAACAGTGGTCTCCTGGGTGGAAGTCCTGCGGTTGTCTCACCCATCCACCCTAAGTGGGCTATTTTGCATTTTATACTCTGACAGTCGCTCCGAGTGTCTAAAAATGGCACGGATGGGTTTACATTGGCGTTAGTTGAGAGCCCGGTGTGTCTGTGCATTGGTATCACATGTGGAGGGGGGGGCGACCAAGCTGGGGTATTTGACGAGTTGGGAGTGGGAACGGGTTGGGCTACAAATGCCACAGCAAAAAACGCGCAGCACTGGTTCCCCATGGCTGCAGTTCTTTATAAAACCCTATTTTCTCCATAATACCCATAATTCCCCGCCACCAATGGCTCTGGTCCGGGAAAACTAAATAATTTCTCAGTGTAGCAGATGGCCTGAAATTCCACTGTGAATGCTATCTTATTGGGTTTATAAAGACTATTAATCTTTCTTCAACAATTTTACTTTGTTTTATTTACTCTCTTCACCCGGGGCGTTTTTCTTTATCCAACACATTTCTCTCTCTGCCCCTGTTTTCTCTCCTCCTCCTCCTCCTCCTCCTCCTCCTCCTCCTCCTCCTCTTGCTCACCCCCAGTTTTCTCTCTTTTCTCACTATCGCTCTCCGATGCTGCTGTTCCTTATCAGTGGCACTCGCTCGCCTACATGAAATACCATTAAGTGAATCTTCATGAGGCCTCCAAACACCACTGATTTATCCTCCTGCATGCTTCATAAGTTCCTGATTGATCTCAGCTGCGGACGACAAAAACACTGAGGGAGGGACAAGCGAGAACGCAAAGAGAGGGAAGGAATCTGAGGGGGAAAAAATGAGACGGAGAAAAGGAACAGAGAAACGAGGACAGGCGGAGAGGCGGGGGAGGAAAGGAGTACCAAAGGAAAGACATACAGAAGAAGAAAGGGAACATAGAGGGCAGAGAGAGTGAGAGATGCAGAGGCAAAAACTGGAGTAAAGTAACGAGGCGTTGAAATAAATGGAGGGAGGTAGGGAATGAAGGAAGAAAAGCTGAGTGAGAGGAAAGGAATGAAATGAGGACAGTGGATATGTAAGAGGGGTGAGTGAAATAAGAACAGAAGCCAGAAAGAAATGAGGGGAAGGAACTGTGCCGTAAAATACCAAATTGTGGAAAAAGTGAAAAGGCAGAAAACAGAAAAGAAAGTTAAGTGGAAAGGAATGAAGACAGCGTGAAAATGAAGGGAGGGAGGCAGAGGGAAGCTAAATGAGGACAGGAGAGGGGAGTGGAGGATGACCGCAAGAAGGAAAGAAAACAAGGGGTAAACAAGGGAAGAAGAACAGGAGCACATGAAGAGTGAGGGGTGAGGAAATAGATGAAGCTCTGGAAAAAAAATGTAAATTGGTATTGGAGAGTGAAGGAAGCAGGGAAGGAACCATGAAAGGAAGGACAAAGGTAAAGATGAAAAGAAGCAGAAAGGGAACATGCAGATTAGGAAAAGAGATGCGGAACGAAAGAAAAGAAAAGAGTGAGGGGTAAAACTAATGAAGGAAGGTATGGAATAAAGGTGAGAGGTAAGGAGAGAAGGAGGCAAGTAGGAAAGGCAATGGAGGGAAGAAGGCTCTTTGGGGAGGGAGGATAAAGGAAAGAGTGGAAGGAAATGAGATTAGGTTATAAATATATGGTGGGGGAGAAGGAAGTAAATTGGGAAGGGAACAAGAAGGGAAAGAGAATAGAAAGAAGAAACATAGAGGAAGAAAGTAAGATTACCACCGAGGTCAAATTTTGGAAACGCACTGATGAAATAATTTGAAAGGAGGAGGCGTAATATTTTGGCTGGAGGAAGTCGAAATAAAACCCCCGGGATGGGTTTCATCGATCCCTCATGCAGTCTGTTTGTACATGTTTACGAGGCAAATAGAGAGAGAGGAAGGCGAAGCGATGAGAGGATGGAGGAACAGAGTGGTAAAGAGCGAGCGTGGAGGCGGGCGAGCAGTGTGTGAATGCAGGTGGGCCGCATCGATCCGAGTCTGCCGGCTCCTCATCGACTGAGCAGCAGATGAGGACTGATTACACCGCAGTTAAGAGGCACATGAAAGGAAATGCTAGTAATGGTCCGACAGGTTCCCTCCACCCCCCTCTGTAACCATTAATGGCTTTGAGAATATCGCCACGAATGAAACAGTCTGTCCGACGCGTGACCTGCGAGGTGTGGAAAGTCACACATAAAAGAAGATCATAATGTCAGTCACAGGTTTGTGTGTCTCATGTCTTGATGGAACCGAGAATCAATGTTATACACTAACATTTAGATTCAATCACATATCTTCATTGTGCCAGATGAGAAATCCATCTGTTTCTCCAGACCAGAGGGTGCTGATGCCCCTATGGGCCTTTGTATATGAAGTTGTATATGAAAACGTGTTGACTGGGGTGCTGCATTTGACAATACTTCACTTTCTAAAACACACAATTTGATGTATGCACTTTATGCAGCGATTGGTCAGGTGTACAGAGATGTGAACGTAGGCAGGATTTGAAAAATAAAGGTGTCTAAATGGTCACTGTGGATGGATTAATTATTCAAATCTCTCTGAGTTGATTTTCATACTGTAGCTAAATGAATGGACGGTAGGATATCAATCATAAACTCAGTTTGCTTTGGAAAAATGCTCAGCAGCGATGTGAAGTATATACCAGTCATAGTTAATGAGCCATAACATTAAAGTGTAATACTTAAATTAAAATGTGAGGTGAAAAATGATACCCCTAAGACCCGCACACACCTCTCATTGCACTATTTCAATGTCAAACTACATCATTCTCTTCATCTTGTGTGCATGGAGCACAGGGTTACAAAGAGAGGGTGCCAATCGTTTGCGGTTTGATGAAACTGTTGGTGAATAACCATAGATTTAAAAGTTAAACTCTGAAGAAATACCTATTAAGTATTCAATCCCTGCTTTTGTGGTGTGCCTGCTTGGGTCTATTTTTGAAGTCAAAGTCATTATGAAATTGTTTACTCATGCATGAGCCTGACATCCAAATGCAGCCATAAATAGATGTTGACGCATGCTGGAGTGCCAGAATATTTGCCAGAAACAAATTAGACACTATTCCCCCCTTACTGTATGGTTTATGATATGACTGATTGACTGTCAACCTATTTAGTCTCACAATAATTCAAAAATAATGAAATTAATTAATTACAGAGATGTTTAGTGGACATCAGATATTTAGTCAAACAATAACAAACAGATATAGACAACTTTTGACTGTATTTTTGCTCATTAAACATAAACCATGTTGTCCAAAACAATATGGACAAAGCATGTTGACACCCAAACATGACAACAACATGCAATAGTTGAACATGTAATTCCAAAACCGAGGACATTGATCTGCAGCTTTAACAGCAGCCACTTGGTTTCAGTTGTTCTGCCAGATGTTGAACTTGCTGCAGGGAGTTGCCCCCGTTCAGCCAAAGAGCATTAGTGAGGTCCAACACTGATGTTGGGTGATCAGGTCTTGCTCACAGTCGGTGTCCCAGTTCATTCCAGAGATGTTGGATGGCGTTGAGGTCAGGGTTCTTTTCAGGCAAGTTCTTCCACAACAAACAGGGAAAGGCTTTTCTTTATGGACCTGGCTTGGTGCACGCAACATTCTCATGTCTATCGTCTGATAATATCCTTGTACGCTGCTGCATTGAGATTTCCCTTCTTAAGGGGGGCCCCTGACCATTAGGTTTGTAAGAAAATATAGAAACTATTGAGTATTGCAATATTATGTTTTGTGATTGATGCTCAAAAAAACACTGCATGGATTTTTAAAATTAACAGTTTACATGGAAGGATTAACTCCGTCAATACTTTATTTAATTTACAAAGATATGCACCTTCTCAGCGTTGCTGTTGGGTGTTACAGGGACTGTGATCAATGCCAATGCAGATCACACTGTTCTGATCTGAATTTTCTTTATTTTTTTAGATTTGAATGCGTATGGTGGTGTGTTTTTTATACTATTGACAGTTTTCCTAAATTAGATTAAAAAAGTCGCAATGAATCGCATTGCTTACAGCATTGCAATATATCAAAATATATCATGATACGTATCATATTTCTAGTATTACATATACACAGCTTTGCAAATTATGAGAGCCAGCTTCAGAAAAAATATAGGTGATAGTGACATCCACGTACTTTTGGCCATAGAGTGTGCACCGTTAAGAAAATCTCTTAGAGATTCTACTTTTCATTTTTTTTCATTTAATATGTTTCAACTCACCCTGATTCTCCTCCTGTAAAGTGTCGTTTGCAGTAATACCAGACGGATGAAAAGGGACATTTAAATCAGCTGCAGCCGTGTTGCAGCAGACTCATCCAAATTTGTTTGCTGCAAGCATTCAGAAACTATTTTATGTATATGTTATTTTCAAGATGCACAATATGCAAATAAATGACCGAAAATGAGCTTAAAATACACACACACACACACACACACACAAAAACACACACTCGCTGCCTTGCTAATCAGCTTGGCCCGACACTCTTCAAGTCGATGTCCCCGGCAGGCCTATTTGCAGAGGAATATCAAACGTCCTGCTCACTATCATTCTTTCCCATTAGAGGCTCAGGACTTCATTACTGCCGCCCCGCCGGCTGCAGGCTTCAAACACGTACAGACAGACAGGCAGGCGGACATCAAGATTCAGGCTCTTAACTTATCTTTTACAATCTTTTTTGAAAATTGAAGGACGTTACCCACTGTGTGCTCCGTAATGTCCATCTGCGTGTCTGCCTGTCTCACTTTAGCTTTGTCTGTCACCACTGCTGTGTCTGCACCGCATTCCGTCATGCCACTTTCCAGATTGCTGCTCATCATTTAGCCTTTATGTTTGTTTGTCCTATGAGGGGCTGAGTTTTATGTCCCTTTGTGCAATAAAATTGACACCACTGCCACTAACACCTGAGAGTAATGTGACACATGACATCACTTCCATTTTTACACTGCAGTGTGATCTCATGTGACTTCAGTAGGATTATAATGTACGGTTTGTTCTTTTCATTTTTTCCAGTTTTTTTGTATTTGCATTTCAAAAATAGAACTTCTGTTGTGTGTGGAATTTTCAAAATAAGCAAATCCGAAGACGACGGTGTCATTTTGTAGCTCAGGATACTTTTCTTGTGAGAGAAAGTGAAGAGAAAATGGCGAAAAAAACCCACAAATGGGCTGCTAATATTGCACCACAGTTTGTCATAGTAAGTCAAACAAGACTTGTAGTCCAAAGCCACGTTAGCAGGAGTTTGAAGGAAACAAGCCAAATGCTAAAATCAGCACGCTAACATGCTTACAGGAGCAACGTTAAAGACCTGATTCGTCGCAGGTATAACGTTTATGATGTCCGCCATCTTCGTTCATCCTGTTAGCATGCTAATTACAAATTACAGCTGAGGACGATGGGAAGGGCATTCATTTTTCAGGTATTGGACAATTTGAAACTTCGACTCTATGATGCTTCTAAATGAAATGTCAGAGGATCACCAACGTTACCTCAATGTCCCCTGTGGGCACCATGAATGTCCGTTCAAAATTAAATTAGAACCCATCCACCAGGTAATGAGATTTTGTCTGTATGGACCAAAGTGGTGAACCGACGGACATTGCCATTTCAGGAATCACTAGTGCATTCACATGAATGGCATTAACCTATCATAGATTTGTACGGAGGTGTACAATACAAATTGGCTGGACTCTGCATGTTTTTCTCAGCATCTGACATTCACACATTGGAAAAAAGAACAAAAGAGAACTTTTTTGATTTGAAGCTGATTTGAAAAAGTGTTGGCTCTGTGACACATGTGGGAGAAAAATCTAAATCTGGACACAGTCCGCTGCAGTGTAAAAGAACATCGTTGGGTTTGTACGCCTCTCTTTTTTTTTTCTTCTGTCTTTTTTGTGTTCTTGGCGATGGGGGGTTGACGGAGTGGAGGTTTGGAGGTGGCAGTCGATTTAATCACCTTTGTCCCTGACTGATTGCCACTGCCCCGGCTCATATCTCTCAACTATGGCGTGATGACTATGACGAGCGTGTGTGTTTGTGTGTGTGTGTGTGTGTGTGTGTGAGAGAGAGAGAGAGAGAGAGAGAGAGAGAGAGAGAGAGAGAGAGATCCGGAAAATAAATAATAAACCTTTGGCTGCTTTGGAAGCGTCATAGAGTATATCAATGAAGATAAATCATTAACATCCATATTGATTGCATACATTATACATTACTGTATTCATTGCCAGTGCTACTTTGTGTCAAGAATCAATTCTGTGGAAAACATTCAATAGAGGCAGACATACCAGATCAGTAATTTATTGAGAAAGTCAAAATTACAAAAACAAACTGAGCTATAAACGATGGCTATAATACTAACTAAGTAACTCTAGAGGAAGACTTAATTGTGTGTTTTGCATACATTTCTTAGGGGGCGAGATTAAATACTCAGATAGTTGCTGTTGAGCTAATTTGCTGTTTGCAACACCGAAGAAATAACAAGTGGCAGGCTCTGAGCAAGAGAGACTTAAATGTGAGGTACCGGGTGAGGAGAATCCTGCACAGATCTGGGGTCAGGCTGATGACCTGGAGTCGGACAATTTGGCCTTTTTCACTACAGCGTCACCGGCTAATGATGACCAGACGAGACCCGCACCCCACTGCAAGCTGCGCTCTATCAAAACTCTTTAAGAAACTCATGAAACATAAAAATCCCTCTCTCATATTTATGCTCGTATGTCAACCTCTCATCCCCAACACGTCTATGATTTGAACACGTTAATCCGAATCAAGAACTGCTCTGTGATCTTCCAAAACCCACTGGCAGTGCTTCCAAAAATGCACACACACACACACACACAAACACACTGTTGTTTCTGTATTATTCTGTATTGGATGACAGCTCGTCACTCGGTGCAGACTGGGATGGATGTTGCAGCTGACACTGTGGACGGCTGTTATGTATCCTCTGTCGCCGATGCCACACCGGCATTGTTAGAGTGTCTCTTGCTGTATCACCGATCACTGTCGGGCCCGCCTGTCACTCCGGTGGCAGTGTCTTTGCGCTCTGTCAGCATATTTAGGCGGGAGGAAAAAAAGGGAAAAAAAAGCAGAAGTTGGGAAATGATATGACCCAGGGTATATGATTGATATTCACATGCAGTGTGGCAGAACTTGTCGGTGGTTTGTCACGTCTTTCCTATAGCGGGCTGTAATCCGCCCGCTGCATACTGTATGCGGCGAGTCGTACTTGAGTTGAGCAAGAGAGACCCATTTGTCACCGGGCTCATGGCATAGTTAGCTTCTCTTTCTCCTCCTTTTTTTTCTAGCCTGCTCCCTCACATGTTCTTTCTGCTACTTTCCCTTCGTTTCTCCATCTCCCCTTTCTCAGTTTTGCTCCCCTTTCCTTCTAAATTCAGCACTGACTTTGATCTCTCTTACTTCTCTCGCTTTACTTTCTCTAATCCACTGGCTGTGTATTCTATTTGACAGCCTGAACTTACTGGTGAGGTGGAGAATTGCCCCCCTTAATGAAAGCTGTTGATTTGCTTAGCCCGTTCAAAGGAGAAAGGGCAAAACGTCTCAGCAGGGGGTGCTGGCTATTTATTAGAAAGGGCTGCTGGCTACACCTCCAGTCTGACTGCAATCCCAAAAGGGAAGATTAGTATATACTCTGCAGCAAAGAAAATGAGAGTGAGAAAATGATGGAATGAGAAAGAAAGATAATATGGGGCAAAGAGAGGAAAATATTAAATGGATGAATATTAAACGGCAGGTCTTCAGGATGATTCACCTCCAGGAGTCTGTAGTTTCTTCTGATGACTGTTTCACCAAGAGCACCATTTTTAAAACCAAAGCGTAGTTCGATATGGGGTTAATTTTAGTTTAAAGTGTCTCCTGGGATGGTGATGTCCGTTTCTGGTCCATCAGTCTGTCCAACACTTCTGTCTAGACTGAAATATCTGGACAATTATTGGATGGATTAGCATTCATGGTCCCCAGAGGATGAATTCTAATGATTTGTTGTGATGACCCCTGATATTTTGTCTAGCGCAGCCAAAAGGTTAAAACTTGCATTATGAATGCTAAATGTAACTGTATGCTTACTCCGTTAGCGTGCTAATATTGTTATCCTAAATCTTTGCACATAAACAGACATAAGCATAACAGCAAGCTAAATCTTAACATGCTAAACCCTCCTTAAGCATATCAACGTGGTAAATGTACTGTTTAATCCCGTCAGCTTGTTCATAATGTTTAGTATTGGTCTTTTAGCTTGATAGCATGTTTGTAATTAATCTTACATATTAAATATTAGCTGGTAATAGGCCAAATGTTACACAATAAACATTATACACTAGCATGCTAGCAAGCTAAATGCTTCATACTAAACATAATACTTTACCATACTATTGGACATAAATGTTACAGACTAAATGTCAGCATTCTATATTATAATGCTGCATTCAGTCAAAAGGTACAGTTCCAAGACCAGACTGATAAAAGGTCAAATTATTCTTGATTGAGACAACAACAAGGCATTTCCTATTGCCCCACCGTCAGGACAAACGTAACCTTTTTATTTAAACATCTAGTAATTTCCATCTTACTGTTTTTGTCTGTTTAACATAACAAGCTGGCGTGGCTTCAGAGAGACAAACCTGCAATATGTAACTGCTCATCTTCACAGGATTTTGCATTCATTTTTGGTTAAAGGAACAATTTCCAGTCAAAATGCAATACAGGAAAGATAAGATCGCTGAATGTTGCCAGACTTTAATAATATGACCTCATGTTAAGCATCACTACAGCACAGTTACCTTAACATACAAGATAATATCCATTTTTAACAAATAGATTTGGTATCAAACTGCGTATTTCACTGGACTTCAAAGTGTTCATTTATAGAACATTCAAACAAAGCAACAAGCGTTAACGCAGTGTTAAATTGTATTGTTATTTTAATAACTGGGTACGGTAAACCTGCCGAAGAATCACTTACGACCCTATTTTTGTGTCCACGATTACAGACAACAACCTTGTTCTCTCAGTTTTCAAAGTCATTCTGGGAAATGTAGGCAATCATCAATTACAGTAGAGGTGGTTGAGGCAGAGGGGAAAGTGGGTACACGATGATAGTAAATTACAACACTTCATCACAAAATCACTACAGAACACACAGAACATCACAAATCAGCTTCATCCAACAGCTTGAGGGTGGGATTTTCTCAGACAGGAGGAGAGTGGTTTCCAGTCATAAGTCCGGTCAGTGACCAGAATGTCCAGGTTAGACAACCAATAATCATCCCAGATTATTTTTAGCTTCCGCCTGCGGAATTTCTACCCAGCTTTTGGATTTAACTGAAATGCTTCAGGTCCTGTTTGACTGATCATGCTGAACAGTCATCATTTACATCTGTGAATTAAATATGATTTAATTTAGAGTCATGTCACCGGAGGTTAATTGCATACAGTAGGAGTTGCAGCACGAGTGCTTCCTGTTTTTTAACATAAAATATACATATACACTAAGTGCGTTACAGACAGTTGTGTGACTGTGCATGCTAATCCAGCTCTCAAGTGTCAGGGAGTAATGTGACATTAATATTCATGTATGATATATCCAAGTTTTAGTGTCTGTGTGCCTACATTTGTATGACTGCATGTATTTAAGACAGCGCAACACCGTATTGTTATAGTGTACAACACCCTCAAGAAAAGTGACTTTAATTATGAAACAAGAGCTTCAAAGTTTTGAAATAGGACTTTTTAAATAAAATGATTGTAATTAAACAAATTTACTCTCATAAAATGTATGAATGATTAATAATAAAATGGCATTTCATAATAATGTGTTGAGTCATTTGAGAGGGATCTAGGACGGCTTTGCAGAGACTTCTTTGAGTTTATTTTCAGTTGATGGTTCTGGTGCTGATGGAAACCAGGCCATGCAGGCCTACTGCACTGATGAAATGACAGCCCATGTACAGCAAGAAGGATGTAAAGTTTGATTTGCCAGAGAAAAGGCTGTGCTGTTTGAGGGAGCGCTTAAATGATCTAAATCTTAATCAACAATACAAACGCTTCAGTCACATGAAGAGGGTTGTAATAGTGCGCAGCGTCGGGTTCGAAATCGCGGCTACAGTTTACAAAGGATGGCCCGCACAATCGGACGTTGTCAGTCCGCTGGTAGCCAAACAGCTGAGTAATGAGCAGGCGATAGTAAACATGAATGAAGCAGCTGAGGGCTACGAGCGGATGCAAATGTGACGTCAGTGCTCTGCCTGAACTAACACTATGCTTCATGGTTCAATGAGATAAGACTGTTGGTCTTTTTGAAATGCAGAATATATTTTAAAAAGTTGGATTTTATTTTCACCACGGGTCTCCGCTTTAATTTACTACTGCAGGATACATTTGACATTTTCTAGGACAAACTACTACATCTGTGCACTAGTATCTCTTTGACTGCCACCAGTCATGCCACTGTTGTTGGAGACAGATGTGAGCAAAACAACGCAGCATCATGAACCGAAATGCATCAAGATAAATGTAGGATTTCGTTTGGCCAGAACCACCACCAATCACTGAAATTATTCCTGGAGGGAGTTTCCTCTGTGCCTTGTGTATCTCAGTATTTCATCACCTCTGAGATACTTCAGGCCACAACTGATGATATCCACCCCTGGTCTGAGTACCGCCTCGTAAACACACTCTCACACACACACAGACACTCACATAGACATACACTCATATAAACACAGATGCACATGGACACACAGCTGCTCACACAGACACATTAATCTTTAATGGCATCATTTATTTTCTCACCCGACCCCCCACTGGTCCATGAACATGTCAGCGTTGTGACGTATTGCTGCTGTCTGCTCAGTATTCATGTGGAGCCTGTGATCAGAAAATCAGATAGATCAACTTATATTCACAGAGGTGGAGTCGTCACACGCTGCTGAATACAAATAAAAACAACGGGGCAAAAATATAAACATCTGCAGTGTCACAAAATCAATAATCTGTGACATTCAATGTGTGTGAATGGCTTCTATTCAAATCTTCATCAATGTCTAACACACAACTGATCAATACTATTATTGTTTTTTGAGAGTTTCAAAAATCCGATAATCTAATATCGAATTATATTTGATATAAACCTCATATACGCATACAAATATTGAATACCTGAACTCATATTTGTTTATATTGCATAATTGGGACCAAGATACTTTAATTGTGCATCATAAACTTGTCAGCAAGGTCCAATTTGCACAAGCCACTCTCCCTATTGCGAGTAAAAATCAACGTTGGCAAATAGAATATTCTGCACACTTGTGGCGACGTGGAAAGTACAGCAGTCAATCATTTTATCAAAGTTCTTTGACTGACCGTCCACTGACTCTCCGGTGGTACTGGTAATGGAGCCGGCTACCAGAAAGGAGAATTTTTGTGCCAACCGCAAAGACAGTGTGCTAGTATGTGGTGTTACAGTGCTGGAGTAGATCAACCCATAATCAGAAAATGAAGAGCACATTGGTAGTAGAAATGTATTTGACAGAAAACGTGCTGAGAAGTGGTGCTGCACAGAGAACGGGGTGAGGAGAGATTTGTCACAGGCCGTGGGGCACTGACCAAGCCGCAGTACAAAAAAAACACTATATTAAGATTTAATTACTGAACGTCAACACATTAAGTGCGTATTGCTGAAAAGCGCTGGCTTTAAATAGTTTCAATAACTGGATTTGATTTCATGAAAATCTGCAGTGTGTAATGGCAGAGTGAAGTTAGAGGTTAAGCTTTGTTGAAATAATTCCAGCAAATTTAATTACTTCCCTTATGGGTTCAGGATCAATTTCAGTTCAATTCAGTAACATGGTGCTGTGTTGTTGTTTTTTTTATCCTGATTGCATCACAGAGCATTTTTAATATGCCAGAGTTTTGGATTGTGCAGCTCTGTGTGGTATAATCTCCATGGAAATAGTTGCTGAGATTCATGGGTACTATTTTTGCGTAGCAAACTACCGATAAAAACTGATTGGAAAAAAATCTTTCATTGCTGAATAACTAAAAAAAAAACTTTATAACTCTAAAATATCCAGGATATTTTTTTTGTGTTTCTTCGTAGAGTAAAATTAAAGTCATCATAAAAACGAAAATAAAAAAAAGATTGTCCGCTGACTTCATCACTGTGTTTGAACTTCGTAGATGGGCGATAAAAATGATGGTATGAATAAAATGACATTGGTTTTATCTTTTAAACTAGCGATTTAAGGCAGAGTGACAGCCAGAAGCAAAGTAAAGAGCTTTTTGTTCTTTTTATTCCGACTGAGAGCCGAGATTTCAAATGTGAGGCTTCTGTTTTATCTTCACTCACTTTACTGCAGGAAAGAGGCAGTGACACGCACCGAGGCTTCCACTTCACTTTACATCCTCCTCTTTGTACTCTGGCTCTAACTGACTGAACAGGTATTTAAATGTCACCGGAGCTTTCATGAGCTATGAGGAATAGAGATTTTTTTTTTTTTCCTTTCTTTTGTAAGCCCTCAGTTTTGTTTTGCTTTTACAATAAACAAACAGTGAAATTAATCAGATTCTGAACTGTTCAGCATATATATGTAGCTAACTACAAAAATGTATTTACGATACTTCGTTAAACATATGACTGATGAAATAACTCAGTAATTACCAAATACTCAAAGCCATAGCATGTATGTTTTACTTGATAATCTTCGATATATATTTACAGAGAGTATTCAGAGCAAGAGTTCAATACACTTGGGTAAAAAACAAAAAAGAGAGAACAGAAGTGACTCCACCTGTAGTCGTCATTAAATCCATCCCACAGCCAAAGCCCCACTTTGCATAAAGATATTTTATTTCCCTGACTCTTTTGACAGGTTGAGCTGTGTTATGAAGAGCTCCCTGGAGGAACGAGAGCGTTGTAAATATCTCAGGGAGCATCAGTGAAACCCGCCCATTAAACGCCTGTTTAACTGAAAAATGCTCAAACTTGTCAAAGTTGTCCTGCCACACCTAAATCTGGCCTTGTGGCTCTAACCTAAATGACTTATATAAGAGACAGTTGTTAATTTAAATTGTGGCTGCACGATGTAATGACTAAAATAACTATTTCTGCACTTTGTGACGTCCATACCCATTCTCATGACCCGACTAAATATGATCATGTTATTCTTCGTGTGGCAGGCTATTTGAGCTCGATAAAACAGGTTTAAAAGCTGGAGCCTGTTAAATGTAGAGATATTAAATGCTGACTGTCCGTATAAGACTCTAGTCATGTACTATTCATTCGTCAAATATGGATTTTTGGTTCTTTGACAACAATGAAGGCTCGACAATCAAACTCCACCGTCACTGGAAAATCATTTTTGTTTGACAGTCACGTGATGTCGAGGGTGTGACGTGTTGAGTGAGGCAGTGGGTCATCACTTGGACGCACACACTTTATCGCTCAGCAAATATTACATTGACAAGGTTGGAACTTTTCCTTCTCCATTTAGCTTTGATGTGTGTCGCCGAGTGAGGAGCGTTCAGCTTCCCTGCAGTGCCTGAAACGCTTTTCAAACACATTTAGTCATGGCCATTGATCTGCACCTGATGCTTTGTTGATTTGATGTACCTGACTGCTCCAGTTTACTCAAGCTGAGCTGCTGTATTTGCACTACAAACGGCGAGCGCCTCGGGCTGAGGGCCAGCCGAGTATCTCACCGTTTTAATGCCGTTATCTTGTACTTTGTCACAAACAAGCCACGGAATGTACAGTAAGTCATACTTCAGGTGATTTAGGAATTGATGAATTCTACTTTTATTATAACTTGGTTTCTGAAGTCAATGTATATCTAAGAAGACTAAATGTCTACGGCCACACTCATGGCCATGCGGTGCTTTTTACACGGCATGAAATATAGTTACTTGGAGCGCTTGTGTATTTATACTTCACAACTTTACTATTGTGTGATATTTACAACTGGTGGGCAAAAAATGTACGTTGCGTTTCATTCAGCTGATTGCTTTTATTAGCATCCTCTCATGCTAATGTGCTAATGCTAGCATGCATAGTAGTAGCTATTGGATATTAGTGAGCAGATGATTAGCGTCCAACATTAAGCATCCCAGACCAGAGTCTTCACTGCTACACTTCTACAATTTGCCTGAAAGTCAATGCAAATGTGTTTCATTTGACTCATGTCACTCAGCTGCTCAGACAGAGGAAGTAGTCAGGGCACAGAAGCAGAGATCAGAGAAGCATTTGTGGTTAAAAAGAAGAAAAAAAACGAGTGCCGCTTTTCTGCGTCATAGACAGAACACTGGTATTTCTCGTTGCATTGATATGCATGGAGATGATGCCAGTGCTATTCTCGTTCTGCTAACAGCTTTTGTAGTTAGTTATTGCATGCTGCAGCTCTGTAGTCTGTATCATGGCTGCATTGTAGCTCTTAGTTTCTGTTTATTTATTGTAATTCTACTACTGCTACTTATTAGGGACAGATATTTCAAGCACAAATACCATTCGATATACACGTATAAATGTCAAAACTACACATACAGCATGCTATCACAGAACATTGCCCTGTTGCCGCTTATTGTGAATCCTTATGGAGAGTCACCTTACTGCCCACAGGAGGTCATGAATAAAAGAGATTGAAATCCAGTCTTCTGAGCAGCAAAACACTGGCCTGTCACAGTAAAGGGAGCATATTTCTGAGATCATGTTGCTCTGAACTGCCAGTGTCAGTGGCCTAAAGTAGTGGCAACGGGCCCCAGTGCACGCTGTTATGACGGGCTCTGCACAATAGTTATGCACACGCACACACACATCATATCGTCTCGTCACATGATCACATAGAAACATGACAATGGACAACATTAACATAACATTTACCCAGCAGTTATCGTTGCATATTTGTACATGACAAAAATGTCAAAGAAAATAAGAAATTACTCATTTGATTATTATTTATTTTTATATAGTCTAATCATGGTTTTAATTGTTTGTTTAGAATAAGCAGCATATCATTTTGTTATAGGTTGCTACTGACTATTTTACCCCAAAAAATGTAAACCATGACGTAGATGGGTTTGCCTTTTTCGAGGGAATATATAGCAAATGGCAATGACGAGTACTGTGTCCGATTACTGCCCGACATGTTGTAAGAGAACCTTTAAATCAATCACTTCCTTTTCCCTCATGATGAAATTAAGTTTTTAGTTTAAAAATACATTAAAAAGTATTCTTCCGTATCAAATGTGTTTGAGTCTGTGTTATCAGTGGGGCGAGGTGAGGTGGGGGGCCGCTGTGCGCGCTGACTGGGGAGCCGTATGGATTGGCAGAGTCTCAGAGATTATGTCCATTGATCGGACAGGAGGGGTTTGTGTTTTCTGTCCATGGCGGCCTCCTGTCTGACGTTGTGTTCTGTGATTTCAGGGGCTGAAGGAGCCGTGTTCAGCAAATCAGTGGAGACGCCACACGTCAGGGCGGAGCCTTTCAAAGAGCTGAGGTGAGTCAGAGTCTGTTTTTTATCATAGCATGCATGTGAAATAAATAAAAACATATGTGAGGGCACACTTGTACGTCAACTGAGGCAGAAACACAGACATGAGTACAAATCGATGGCCAAAGTGCAAAACCTCCTATCTGCAAAATGATCCAGGAAAAGTGGGAATAACCTCCTATCTGCTCTTTGTATATTTTTCTCTTTTTTTTGTATTTTGTATTATGTATTGGGTATCCTTAACAAATAGCATTCTGCAAGAAAACAACACGTTTTTTTTGTATTCTCAAAAAAGTGCATTTTTCAGATCTTCGGACATCGAAATAATGTATAAACAGGTAATAAACAAGTGATGTTATCCTGCATCTACAGTGCATACATACTACAGCATTCACCCAAAAACACAAACACACCTGAAAGAAAGTAATCACTTGCTTAAGGAGACGCAAATTTATGCTAAAACTTTGTTTTCTACTGTACAATATTTATGTGTGATTTGAGTAGAGCTGAAACCATTACTCAACAAAAATGACTATCATCAATTTAATAATCAGCTAATCATAGACATATTCTCTGGTTTGATCTTTGCAAATGTAAATATTTGCTGTTATGTAAAGGTTAATATAATTAAGGATTATTAATGGAATATTATATAGACTGAAAATTGTTGTGTTTGGACTGTTGATCAATCAGGAAATCAGGAAAATAATCGGCACATCAATGCGCAACACAATAATGACAATAATTGTTGTTTGTATGCAAACTCATGTACATGTGTAGTATGATAAAATAATATGCATATCGTTGTTACACATGCATAACCTTTACGTATATATATAGTACACATAACTTATACCCAACTCTAACCAATGCGCTGTTTGCATAAATAGGTATTGGGGGATATTTAGTAAGGAGTTGTGGCCTTCAGAATGTTGTGTCCTCTTCATTAAAGAGCCCCACTGAGGTTTTATGCTATCAAAATGGTGTGTTTGTGCTGGAAATGTATGTGATCACTCAATCTGATTTGTCTTTGCTGATTGATCATTACAGCAGAGGAAATTAAACGCAAAATCTATTGTCTGTGAAAAGGAGGTGTAGAATCTGCTGATTTAGATCAGTCTTCAGTAATAGTTCAAACAATGAAAACACTACAAGCAGCCAATTATATACCTATTAAGTTATCCTGTTTTTTAACCTGTTTACAACAATACTCTAGTAAAAGTATTCACACACACTTACACTTGCCAAATGATATTCATTAACAGTGCAGACTAATATTCCATTTCTAATCACAGAAACGCAATACATTTTTCTGCCATGTATTTGAATCCGTGATGCATGGCTAATTGATGAATCATCAATGCCTTACTAATGGCTTTAAGATCCAGTTTGATTCATCACATGCGTTCATTAGCTCTTTTTGCTCAAGAAAAGTCTGACGTGTCAAAAAAATGGAGCATTAAAGGATTTAGAATCTATTAGCTCATTTCAACATTAACATTTATGCATTTTATCAAACCCTGCAAATTGTATTTGCAGGTGTTTCAGCCCTGAGGTCTCAATACTTCCGCAACTTACTCAAGTACATAAAATATCTTGCCACTTTTCTATTGACTTGGAGGTGGGTGGGGATATAAAAAAACTAGTAAAGAGGCAGAATTTACAAGTAAACATCTATAAAGAGGTGGAAATAGCACTTTCCCATGGGCAATTAGCTCTCCTGTCAAGTAATGTCTATCTGTAGGAGCCAGAACACTGTGTTACAGGCAAGTTATCTTTAGATCAATGGGTCCATCTTTGGCAACAAATGCCTCACCCCTCCACACCATCCCTTCCCTTTTTATCAGCCCCTCTTCACTTCCAAATCAACATCAAATGTTCATAGACATCAACAAAAATCAGAGCAATACATCCTGTATCAAAGGGAAATAAACCAAAGAGTTTTAAGATAAGAGAGAGGTTAAAGAGAAGCAGAGAGGAACTAAAGACCATCTTGCAATGGGATTATAGCAGCCGTGGGCCCTCAGGTAAACACTGCTAGCTCTTTTGCCGTAGTTTGCATCGACATTTTGAGAGGCAATTGAAATGTTCCCGATCCTGAATCTTGTGCCTTTTAAAGTTGGGGAATGATAGCTTTTATGGTTAAAACATGGCAAAGTTGACATACGTTAGAGGTGGTGTCAGAGTTTGATGTTTTGTTCAGCCAATTATCCCGACCTATGCAATCTTTGTGGGTCTCTAATAATGTCAGTCATCTTCCTCCTTTGCTCCTTACAGACAAAAGTCGTGATTCTAATGGGGACTAGGGCTTTGTCGTTGAACACAAACATACAGTATGTTATTGTTGGGCATTTGCTGAAACAACGTTCTTTTTTTGTTTTACCAAATTATACCTTGTGACGGCCCCGGGTTGTGACATACCTCAACAGTTCATGAATCCAGTTTCATTAATTACATAACATAACTATGTTTTATCCATCAGTTACAACAAAAGCTGCAATTATTCAATATTTGTTTTTTAACAATAGTGAATCAAATCACAATGTGTAATGCAAAAGTGGTTACTGTGGTAATGAGTCCTCAATACGAGAAAACTGTCAATCAATCTTGTCTCCAGCCGCAACAGGCAGCTGGTTTCAGCAGTCAAGCTCTGATGAACCCGCTGTACACCACCTGTCCAGTACCAAAAAGCAGACGGACACAGTTAGAGAATAGCTGGAGAAGAAAGTGGAAAGTGTAGCAGATAAAAAGATAGATATTTTTTTCTTAGGAGTTGGTGGAGACCAAACTTCTTCAGGTGGGCTCACACACAACACCAATAGGATGATAATGTTTCTCCGTGTTTGCTAAATGGTAGCATGTGAACTTCCATTCCATTATCCAAACCGCTTATCCTATTCAGAGTTGCGGGGCGCTGGAGCGGATCACAGCTGACATTGGGCAAAGGCAGGGTTCACCCTGGACAGGTCGCCAGTTCATCGCAGGGCACGTATAGAGACGGACAACCATTCATGCTCTCATTCACTCCTACGGCCAATTTAGAGTCCAATTAACCTGAGCTGCATGTCTTTGGACTGTGGGAGGAAGCTGAAGAACCCAGAGGGAACCCACGCTGTCACAGGGAGAACATGCAAACTCCACACAGAAGGACCGCCTGGGATCGGGGATCGAACCCAGGCCCCTCTTGCTGTGAGGTGACAGTGCTAGCCACTGCACTACCGTGCAGCCCCCCATGTGAACTTGTAAGGTGATAATGTATCGGGGCTGCGCGTCTGTCAGCTGTATGCAAGCGACAGTATATCCGAGTGCAAGCATACAGTCAGCAGAAGCAAAGCAAATCCAAGTGCAGGTGCTATTTAAGTGTGGCGATGGCAATTTGAGGGAAATATTTATCAAATCTGAACGTGAAATCATTTCTCATGCTC
Source organism: Ophiodon elongatus (assembly GCA_016806645.1). Classification (NCBI taxonomy): domain Eukaryota; kingdom Metazoa; phylum Chordata; class Actinopteri; order Perciformes; family Hexagrammidae; genus Ophiodon; species Ophiodon elongatus. The sequence continues at coordinate 2,435,742 of JACSYO010000527.1, forward strand.
TAAAAGACCATGTTCTTGAGTAAAGAAAAAAAGAGCCCCATAATTGTACACTTCTTCTGCCCATAAGTGGACTAAAAAAATCCATGCTGACCACAGTTTCCATTTGCCATGAGGGAGCAAATTACAGCCACCTTTCAAGCCTGAGAGTTGATAATCAAGAGCTTTGGGGTGGACCGTGTCTTTAAGGCAGACAGGTGTCACAGGTTTTCTGCTCCCTGACAGGCATCAGTCAAATTCAACTCTAACAATGTGTGTGTGTGTGTGTGTGTGTGTGTGTGTGTGTGTGTGTGTTCTTCTGTGTGGACAGCCAGGGATGTCGCCTTGATGTAAACGTCTTGTTTATCATCTTTCTCCTGGCTGTGCTGTCAGATGTGATGACAGTCAATCAGAGCGGAGAGAGAGAGAGAGACATGACGTGATGGTGGGGGGCGAGAGAGAGAGAGAGAGAGGACAGAAAATGAGAGAAAGAAGAAGAGAGCCACATTGCTGTGTGACAGTGAAGGAGTGAGAAGAAAAACTAACTGTGAAACAGAAAAATGCAAACCATATTTGTCAGGATACCTATTATGATTATTTTGTTCTACTTATTGATTCAAATACAGAGTAAACAAAAATAAAGTAAATTCTCAAGTAAAGGTACTTTATAATTATATTGATTCAAGTAAAAGTACTAATAAAATAACTTTCTGGAGTAAGAAAAAAGACTACTCAAGTGAGTTACTTCCTTAGATTTAATTGTAACAGGTGATAACAAATGGGAAGTGCAATGTGAATTGACATAACATTGCCATATCCGGAACCAGACAATTGAAAAAAATAATGTGGTTTTAAGCACTGTTTAATCTCTTTGAACAAGACAACACGGAAAAAATGTTGTGTCGCTTACTGAATCCTCAAGGAGAGGCTGTGTGTGTGTGTGTGTGTGTGTGTGTGTGTGTGTGTGTGTGTGTGTGTGTGTGTGTGTGTGAAAATTGTGTCTCACTCAATGTTTAGTAGTTGTAGTTTCAGTCAGTAGAAGTACAAATGTACTAATGAACTAAGAGTACAATTGTATTTGAACAAATACTCTTGGAAATACAATTTATTTAAAAATAATTACATATTTTATAATATTTACAGGAATCTTTGCATTATATTTCCCTCAAAGCATATTTATATATAAAGCTAAATAATGTTGATTTGGTGCCCCAACAGATACACTATAGCAGTCGTCGAGCTTTGTCCTGAATATCAGCAACACCCGGCTAATACTCCAGTCAAATTTCAAGCAGAAACCAGACCTAAATGTCCTTTGCAATATTATAACATTATTTTTATCTGAAATAAAAAAAAAGAGACGGAGAGGGAAAGTGTCTGTGAGGTGGAAATAAGAAATTCTAGAAAGAGAGAAAAGAAGCGATGACTAAAGTACAAAGTGTGAAGATTAAAGAATGAGAGGAAATGAAGGAAGGGGGGGGAGGGGGGTGGTGTACGTGAGCAAGAATGAAAGAGCTTGAAAGGACAAAGTATAGGAGACAAGCAAAACAGGAGAGAGCAAAAATAGAATAGACGACTGACTTTTGTCAGATACAGAATGAGACAGAGGCAGACGAGAAGTGCGAGACTAAAAGAAGAAAGAGACAAGAGGGATGGAGACGTAATACAAAGAAAAAAGTTTGAGCTTTATTTGACGGAGAAGAAATGCCGCGACGGGCATGACAGGAATTAGGGGTTGCATGGAGGACTTTGACGACAAATATCTAATAACAGTATTTCAGCGCTGTGTGCAGCGAGATGAACTGTGATTCATCAATCACTGCTACTTTCCTTTCAAAATCGTCATTTCAAATAATAAGACAGTGGGAAAAAGGTCCCGTCAGTGTTGCGCAGATGATTTCTGAGCGCCGCTCCAAAGCCCCTCATCATGTGATTGTCCGTATAATTTGACAGTCAGAGTCTACAGCGATGTGGGCTCGTTTTTGTTTTTTTCCCTTTTCATCCTCCCCCGTGTTTATGCATCTTTGGTGACAAGCAGTCAATTGAGAATGAAATATGGCACAAACTATCCAATTATAGCAGAAAAGTGGAGCGAGCTCGTCGGCGCATGGCTAAAATCTAATCTTACTCTAATCTCTGCCCGCCCTTTGGCAGGTAGCAATCAAGGATTCAAACCTCTTTTCGGGATATCGCGTTAACCCCCAACACAAACACACACACACACACACACACACACACACACAGTAACCGTCATATCCATCTGGGAGGTAATGCCTTGTCAACAGGATGTGTCCTTGCGTCTGACAAACACCTTTGGGAAAGTGAAATGGAAGCATCTGGGAATTTGATAGTTCACCTTGATTTATGTCCCGGACAATTCAGAGCACAGATAAAAGGAATACAAATTAAACAATAAGAAGGACAGTGACTGTGGAACGGGAAGAGAACAAAAAAAAAAGAAAAAGAAGAGCGATGGAAACAGCAGTGGGAAGAATTGTGAGGTTTTTTCTTAAGGTGAAATGAGACGTGGCTCACCTCCAGCAGGAGCTGAGAAAGTAAAGGTTTTCACATCGTAAAATCTCTGATCGACTCACCTAAAGTCAATCTGGTGTTGTTTGTCCCATGGCTCTTCCTGTATGGACAGTTTTTGGAGCCCTGCAATCTTCACTATGCAATATTATTGTGCTGAGATTGAAACTACGCTGACAGACGGAAAACGCACAGCAGGAGGCTGAATTCAATATTATCCGGCATGTTCACAACATGTTTATAGGGTGCAGCAAACAATCATACATACACAGTTCTGGTGTAGTTATATTACCAAGTAAATCAGTAAACTGAAAAAAATAAATAGAAAGGTTGGGGACTAAACAGTGAATCATTTTCACAAAAGAAAAAGTAGGCAAATTGTATATAGGATAAGTACTATATCCTAATACAAAGACAAAAAAACGTGAACACAAATAAATGTTGTGAAGAAAAACGAGAAAAAAAAAACAGTTTATTCTTCTCCTTAGGAACACTTTCAACCAACTGTAAACTCATATTTCATGTTCATAGACTACTTTATTGTATTTATACAAGCCCTGAAAAGAAAAATGTAAGTATGAAATGCGCTATAACGAAACAATTTTATACTGAAATGTCGATTTTTAAGACCTCAGGTTTCTAAAGCATTTGAAAACAAACTATGCTCCTTTGTAAAAAAAAAAAATCCTCAGACATGCAAATAGTGGTCACGTCTGAAAAGCTCTGATCGCACCTAGTTACAAAAAGTCAGAGGTGTACAGCCAAGCACCACGACCACTTGTGGAGCCTTCGCACACGGCGTGCATGGCCCTGATTACGTAATTTTTCGGGGCGCGCGCACCTCTCGCCGGCTTCACTACGGCGGATATTGACTAAGCGTTAGATCCAGCTCTTATCATGGCCGCCACTTGCAATGCAGCTGGGTCATCCGACTCAGTCAGGAAACTACCGAAGCAAAAAAATACTTTTCGACTTCAGCCTTGGTCTTAATACCACCTCAAGACTATCAAGGACCATGCTGTGACCTTAAAATCCCTAAAAAAAAAATCTATATTATTTTTTTTTTTTTGTATTTAATAACAGTCTCCTACGTTTACTGTCCTCAGCAGCAACACCTCGCCATCACAGGACAGTGTAATCGTGAGGGAGGAAGCCCTCGCCCTGCAATCCAACCTGACCACATTGGTCTGCGTCACGATCAGAGACTCGCTGAACGTTGCCTGAAGCTCTTTCTCCTCTGTCCTCCTTTCCCCGTCCTCTCCTTGTCTTCCTAGCCTCTCCATCGCAGCTCTTGTTTCAACTCCAATCTGCCCTGCTCTCTCTCCTTATCAATGCCTGCTCTGCTCTCACGTTCCCTCCTCATCCTCACCCTGCCCTCACTTACCCTCCAGCCTCCTCTTCTTCTTGCCTCAATTACCTTGATCTCATCACTCCTCTCCGAGCCTGATCTCCTGGTCCGCTTTCTTCTCCTCTAATCGCTCTGCCCCTTCGTCTTCTCCCGCTCTCCTTTCATTCTCCTCACGCGCTAACGCCCTTTTTTGTTTTATTGTGCTCACTTTGCTTCTCCCGCATTAATCTCTGACTCTAAACCTCACTCACAGTCTCTCTGTTTGACGTGGTTGTTTGATTTATCATATAGCATTAGACCGCGCGCAGCTGTTATAAGCAGTTAACTAAAAAAACAAGAGTACTGCGAGACTAAACAAAAGGAATTCAGGCCAAAAGAAAACCAACACATTCCCAATAGAAATAACGGGCAGCGTATTGTATTACGACAAAAGACATCACGACTGCTGGTAGCCTTCACCATTAGCACCGTAGCACGTTAGCATTAGAATAGGTAGCAAATTAAGATCCCATATCCATGCCCTTCCGTTTCCTCTCCTCATTCTCCCCTTTCCCTCTCTGTCCTCTCTCATGTCACAGTCGCACCTTTCTTTTTTTCCTCCCCTCGTCTTCCACCACACCTTCAGCTCGCACTGATCTCAGTAATGGAGCGGATGGTGTGTCCCCCAGCAGAGTGTCCGGCCGTTTGCGAAGCACCGCGAAGCAATCAGCCGCACTCGCTTCGGCCCGAGATTGCCATTTAACCTATGATTTGCTGCGTGGCACGAACGGCGGCCCATTTCAACTCACCGTTGCTTATATATTTATAACGGCAAACCGTTCTGACCGCTGTGCTCACACGGCACAAGAAACCGTTGCGGATGATTTGAAGAAGGCGTCGTTGCCAAGGACAAAGGGGTTTGTGGAGAGAGGAGAAGGAGAGTGCGAAAGCTGCCCACAGGGTTTTTTTCAGACTGTGAACTGCAAGTTTAGACTTTCCGTCATCAAAAGCCTCACAATCAGTTCTGTTGTTGTATGCAGGCGGGCGATACGATATTAACCTTCGATCCCGGTTGCAGATATGAAATGCTGCCAAGAAAATACAGAGAAAGGGTAAGAAGAGTATGTACAAAAGTGAAATAGAAAACAAGAAGGAGAGCAAGGTGAAGCTTTATCAATCGCTGATAGGAAATGAGTTTGTGGCAACCATAAGAGTAAAAGGTGACAAAAGGGAAATAAGATTAAAAAAAAAACAGAGCGCAAAGACAAAACATAAGCAGCAGAATAAGTAGTAGACAGAAAGTGGAAGGGAGTGAATATCTTGACATCAGCTCGTTAATAATGCATGGCGTTCTTGAAGTTGTTTTGTACACATATAGCTTCCAGTTGTCGTAGTCAAATTGAGCTTTTCTTCTTATGAAATATGAAAAACTGTTTATATTAGAACGAGACAGAAATAAGAGTGAAGGAAATGGTAAAATTATTCTCTGGGACGACTGTCTAGAGGAAATGAAAAGTAATATAACCGTGGGGCGGAAATATTCCGTGGCCTGAACCTGAACCTGGGAGAAAGAGGGAGAAAGATGGAGGCCTTCACATCCACAAACACTGAATACTTCTTTTCAATTTTGCAAAAAAATTCCTCTCTCTTTCTTCTCTTACACTATTTCTTTGTAGGGGTTAAGATCCAGGTAACCTCAACCTGGAGTCACAGAATGTGGTTATTTTATGGATCACCCTTTTTCAAGTATATCCAAAAGATGACCTGTGAGGCTTTCGTGGCCTTAGACTGCCCCCAAACTTGATGGCAGTGTCCAAAAAATGGCTGGTCGGACTTTTGAAGACGCCCACCACCAAACTCTGTTTTTTTCCACTCGAAGCCAGACGGCGAGAGCTCTACATCCCTGAGCTTTTCTGAAACCTTTTATCATTCTCACCAGTACCTTCCATGGGACGATTGTTTTTGCTCTCTTGTCTTAGCAAAGCGTAGGATTAAAGTCTCAACCATGTTCACTTAATGTCCAGATGCAACAGTTTTAAATTGCTCTGGCTCTAATTTGTTGTTATTCGCCCTCCGGTGGCATCGGTTAACGAGAATTCTAATAGGTTGTGTCAGCACTGTTGACGCGAGCACAGACAGAGAAACAAAAATAAAACCAGCTGGTCGAGTGAGTGATTGGCCTGATGTGTTTGGAAGAGAGGGGATGGAAAACTGCTAATTAATCCAATCTAATCGGGCGCTCGTTTTAAATTGTTCTTATTATGACAACTGAACACAACTTTAAATCAAACAACGATGATGAGGCGTTTGATGATGTGCATTTGATTAATCATTGTGCTTCACACACGGTAATTAATGTGTGTTTAGGCTTAACCTTCTGTGGTGCAGAGAGCAAAGGGTAATGCAAAAGAGATTGATGTTTTAATTTGGAAACTTGCTCACTCTCCTAATCGGTGGATGTTTTGTCACATCCTTAAGCTTTTGGTCGCCATTCTTTTCCCCTCCTGTATACTGTAACTCAAGCAGACCCCCAGAATGGATATTCCTGAATATTGTTCTTGAAATACTTCAATAAACTCACCCTTTGGAGGGAACTATTCAGCCAATAGTTGATAACTACTGTATGGATTTGTGTTACTTACGCACATTGTACGTTACAGTGTACATTTGTATTGCTGTTTGCCGTCTAAAACTCAAATCCCCATTTAGTTGGCAGGTTATTTTCTCAGGGCTTCAGGTGGACTGCTTCTCTTAAAACTGCCTGCACTCCACTTCAACTCCCCGTCAAACGGCTGTTGGTCACAGCTAAAGTGTTTATGTTGACAAGCTGTACAGTTAGGCGCTGCTGGCCTTGTGGTAAATGTGAAAAAAACAGACAATTCTCATGCTTCAATTTTGCAGCCTTTTTTATAAAAATGCTGGGGGAAAAGGACAGCGGAGTCAATATATTAAAAATGAAAAGTAGGCTACACGCCCTCTGGACAATATAACCAACATTGCGCAGGGAATTGCGAAATGTTTTAATTTTTGTAGATGCAAAAGTTTTCTCGATATGTAATGCTGTAACATAACGAGCTACTTTTTAATGGCAGTAATGTTATAGTGTAACAAGTTACTTTTAACAGTAACAATGCCCAACACTGAGAGCTTCGTAGAACCAGAACCAAATTGTTGTTCATTTTCTTTTCATTAATCCATCTTGTGCAATAGAAGTGATGTTCCATAGCAATACACAAACTAAAGTACTAGAATAAAGTTTTTCTTCTTGGATATTTGTGAATACATGTTTACAGTCTGAGGTCATGGGCAGAGACATGTAAAAAGCCTCATTCAAATGTAGCAGCAGTCCCTTGTATGGTTATTTTTTTCAGCAACATTTTACAGGACTGCAGCAACTGTTGTGCGGCTTATGTTTCTCAATAGCAATAACGTAGTATTTTGAGATACCACTGACATACCTGAATGGGGAGAGACTATCATTATGGAGAGTTCACACCACCGATGCGACAGCAAGCTAGCACCTGCAGCAAGTTTTTATTTCGCCATCAACTTGCGTAAAAGTGTCAAAAATCGAAATTATGCAGTTGAATTCTAGCCTCAAAAATGATCTGAAGTGAATGTAATGATGAAATAGCATACAAAATTTGTAAAAGCTTACCATTGTTGGTCTGTTTCTCCGCTGCTTAATCTACCTTTACATTACGACAAAAGCTACATTTGTAACACATTTAACAAGATGTAATTAACATTCATGATATTGATGAAACTTCATTTTACTAAACGTTGGTGGTGTTAGCACAACAACATGTTGAATTTTTCTTTGCCGTTGCACATTAACTTATCCAGTAGCTGCAGCAACCGGGATTCAAACACGTGAGCTGTCTTGGGTGAGTCACTTTCCTCTCGGGCCCAGCAAGTCTTGATAGTCCCTCCCCTCTGACTGGATTCTTCTCCAAAACTATGGCAGCTGAGGCTCGTGGGTGTCGTAGTATTTCAGCCATCCACCATGCCAAAATCACAGAAATACACAATTCTCAAAGACAAAGCTGAAATAATAATGACTCAACATAAACCAATGATATTGTTACATCGGAGACTCTTGAGTCTTTATGTTGACAACTACTCAACAGAATACTACAAATGAAGACATGCCACATATGCATATAAATTCTCACTTACACCCAGAACACTGGAGAAGATGATTGGCACATATACTGCATATGTGCATACAGAACCTTTTAAAAGCTGCTCCTCGCTCAGAACTAAAGCTCTCGATCCCCCAGCTAAATAATACCGAGTGTGTGTGATATAAATGAAAACCTTCCCTATGGAGAAAACATCACGTATTTCTCCACAACTGCCGTGGTGACAGGAAGACAGGAAGTCTACAGAGACCTCCTCTGCAGGTCTGAATCTACTGAAGCGTTTTGACACCTCCGCTGCTTCCCGTAAAGATCGGCTCGTGGCTCTGAGTGGTTTTGTCAAGATGTGAAGAGGAGTGGGCTGCTTTTTAATCCTCATATAGAAATGTCTAAGCCGGCACAGCATGCAGGTGGGCCATGGTGTCATATCCACTCAATTTCTACTCTGTTCATGGTGGTGGTCCTTGAAGGGTATTCTTCCATGTGTTTCTTTGTGAGGTCCTATTTAAGTTTTTAACATTGCGACTGGGGCCATTTTTGGTGTTATTTGTTGTTGCTGAAAGTGATAAAAAAAAATAATCTCCGCTACGTTCTACACAGTTTCAGAATTACATCTTAAACAGCCTAATAAACAGGCTGCTTCAGAATCGTGACTTTAGTTTACAGGACCTTGTTAGATTCTAATTAGGCACAAATCATATGGAACAAAATGGAACAAAGTAAAAATGTTTTACTGTGGATCATAACATAGAAAACAAATTGTGGGTTCTGTCTTGTCTCGCTTTCTATCTTTTTTTGATAAGAATTAGCTGTCCTCCTGTTAGGTGGAAACATTATCGGTAACAGCGCTGTTCTTCCTCCCCTTCTTCCCAGGCTCGAGTCTCCCACACGCTCCCTACTGATGGAGGCTCCCAAAGGCATCCAGATCCTGGCTGAGGCAGGAGACATCCAGGCTATCTGCAGGAACGAGCTGCGACTGGAGTCCAAAGACGGAGAGGTGAGTCAATCAGTAGCGCAAATACAAATAATAAAATTGTTCTTGCCAAACCCCCAAACCACTTTGTTCAGCTGAAAACTAATGTATATGAACAAAATTTTCATTTGTGAAACGAGAACTCAAATTATCTCCATTCATTTACCTATTGCCATCTTATGATCAATCATTCCTTTCTTTTTTTTTGTATTGAGCTTTTCTTATTTTGGTACAAAATATTAAAAAGGTTGCCTCCAAAATAAGGCACTCATCTTTTAAAAACAATGTAATACTAGTCTGTCACTAAAGCTCATCACTAACAGGAAAGACATGTCAGAGATGTAAAATATTAAAATACATTTTATACATATATAAATAACCTTTCATTAGGTTGTTAATTTGATGACAAAGCTGTAAAGCTAAAACACAGAGAGTTGCAGTTAAATGCAGTCTTCTTACTTTGAACGTACTTTCGGCACAACGGCCAAACCTCCCACTCTGTGTACTGACAAGTTGAGAAATTAACTTCTTAACTTTTCTTGTCCTCCGGCCATATTGGCTGATGGGGATCTATCTCAATTCAAAATTCCTCCTGTCCAAACTTATTTTTAGCGAACAGCGATCCAAACAATAGTAAGCTCCCTCAGCCAACATGGACCAGTATTTTGCTTATTGGCTGGTGGCGGTTTCCTACATACTGGCCGTCCACCAGAATCTGTGAGAGTCTGACAGAAAAGCAGGAAAATAGAGAACAGAATTTGAATGTTTTTCTCTTTCTTTTCTCTACTCATCCTCCCTTCAATCCCCAATTTCGTTTTGTTTGGTTCTTTCACATGCTTACTTTCTCTTTTCCATCAATCTTTTACTCTTTTCCAGCTTACTGTCATATCCTGTCCCCTTTGTCCTTCTTTTGTCTCATTTTCTGTCTTCAACTTTGCTTATTTACAATCCTTTTTTCCCCTTTTTGCTGATCCACTCCTCATCCTCATGCTGCTTCTTTCATCCTTTCCTCCCAGCTCCTAAATTCCTCCAACCATCCCCTGATTCGTTACACACATCAGTCCTCACATTCATCACAGCCGGCTGTGCTGATAAAAGGATTTCCCACCTTAGGTTGCACCAGTCATGTCATGTCAGATCTGTTCAAATCAGCGAAGGAGGATTAGGGAGAAGAAAGTGTTTAAAAGTTTCCCACAAAACATTTCCATACGTTGAGACGAGCTGTGATATGAGATGGACGAGAAGAGAGAAACCAAGGTGCCCTTGGATTCAGTTTGCTCTAATTAAAAGTAACCACAGTAACCACGCCCACACCTTGTCTCCCTGCAGTTTTCACGGGTGTGTGGTCGAAAGTGAGGCTGTTGAACTCATGATGGTCAATTCATATAATTATAATCACGTTCTCACACTCCATTAGTGTTGCAAATTTCCATTTGTCAAACCTCTGTCTCACACACACACACACACACACACACACACACACACACACACACATTCTCGCTCTCTCTCTCCCCTCAGGACCCCATCGGCATCGCCACGGCAATTACAGAGGCTTTGGTCATTAGACACCCACAAACCACACAGGCAGATACAGAAATAGACACTCACACACACAAACACGCACACTCACACACACATACACTTCCTGAAGCCAGCCAATCAGAGTCACATAACTGACAATCGATTACACATGCGTGTTCTCTTAAAGGGTAACTTCACTCAGTCTAATCAGAGGTGACACCATGTTTTTCCCACACCATGCACAGCATTGATGTGCTGTGACACACCTACATACACCGAGCTGTGATGCAGGGTGTGGTTCACTCCACAGCTCCAGTGCAGCAAACTGTTTTCCAAAATGTAGTGTGGACTCTGTAAGGCACACTGGAGGCCTGTCAGCCAAGGAGGTAACCTCTGGTTCTGAAAAGTGAAGCCAATGTGGAAGTGCCTTAAACTTGCATTCTTTCTAATGGCCAACAGGAAGACGCTGGTGGCAAAGGAAGTCTGGTTTTATAGAAGTCATTGAGAAACTGACCCTACACGAGGCAATTCCTTTTTGCAAAGAAATCAAGATGGCTTCAAAACGGTAGTCCACAAACCAATGGGGGACGTCATGGTGACTACGTTCGCTTTACAGTCTATGTTTCAGCCACATTTTTAGTCGTCCGTCTCATTCGAGTATGACGGAACCGGTACCTTACTATTTCCATCAAGATCTCTGGTTCATTTACGTCGAGAAGAACACACTTTGCGCTCAAAGCGCTTTGAGTGGTCGGAAGACTAGATAAGCTCTATACAAGTACAGGTCCATTTACCATTTACACTTTGTGATTATGTATTGGCACTGCAAGAACTCAGCGATGTGACTGAACGCATACCGTGTAGACAATGATGGAGGACTTCAGCTGCTGCTCTGCTAAAGTGCTGCTTTCACTACACGGATATTGTGTAGATATCGAGTTAGCTTCTATTATTCTTTTACTCAAAGGTTGTGCGCAGATTACAATGCAGAGGCAAAGTGCAGCAATGGCTTACATCACCAACTGGCGCAAAGTAGGAAAGTCTTGGGAAATTAGAAAGAGAAATCAACGAGAGAAAAATCTGTTTAAACTATTGAGTTTTATATATTAGTCTTACCTTTACTTGCCTCATCTATATGTACTTTTGTCCTTCACTACAAGCAACCACGCTCTCAGCTTTTCACACACATGAAATCCTCTAACCACACACTTACGCACAGGTTCTCCCAGTGTCTCACACTGTCTGCCCCTCGTGGTGAAAGATTTGTTCAACAGCAGCTGTCTGAGGTAGTCAGCTGAGACTCTGCTTTAAAAGTGTTCCAGGTCATTTGATCGTGATGCCTCCCAGAGGCGCCTGGTAATGGCTCCTTTACCTTTTTTATGGCTGGAGAGCTCCTCCTCTCCTTGGCCATTGAGACACCAGTTCTGTACGAGCCCCAGGAGGCCTGTAGGGAGGAAGGGAGGAGAGGGCAGATAGATGGGATTCATGCAGCAGTGGTTCGTGTCTGTGCAGAGGGAGAAAAGCAGTTTGTTCCAATCAATGTGGGGTTGAAGGGAGTAAAATGAGTGGATGAGTAGCTGTGTGCGAGTATGTGCGTTTGTGGCAGTGTGGCAGAATGATTTCTTCTGGTATTTTGCTCTCTTTTTATTCCTCGGGAGACAAGAGGAATGACCCGGGAGTTGGCAGACAGTTATGTTATGCTCAGTTTTTCTTTGTCAACAAAATATTTCAAAATTTAACAATGTATGTGTAATGTCCTTATATGAATCCCATATAGTGAAAATTAGTTACATCACATTTTGACTTTTCCAGGCTTTGAGAGACTTACTTTTACCCTTTACCTACATCTTGTCTCCTGCTTCAAGGATTCAAACGGATGATTTTTATTGGTGATAATCCCGCTTCCCTATCCTCTAGGCTACCATTGCCTCAATCCATGAGATATTTGTCCATAGAGGTGTAGAGGTGATACCACGCAGATGCATTCTGGGTGATTTTTTTCTCATGGATATTACTCTGCCACTTGAGAGTTCACACTGTGTGCTTCAAATTCAACACACAACCTTTATCACTCACTGCACTCACTCAGCTATTCTGTCACTGGGCAAAGAATGTCTAAAAGAGTTGGAATATGCTGTAAATATGTATTGATAAATCTCTAATACAAGATTTGATGTCAGAGAAATTGGATGGATTCAGCTATGAGTGCAATTAGAATGAAGACACTAGAAGAGACACATTATTCAGCGGAAGTGATCCGAGGTAAAGATGAAATGGAGAAAGATAGATTTTTAGCCTATCAAGAAATAAAATGATTGACAATTCTAGTCTGAATGAATCCTGACTGTAAGAAGGTCAAACATACTGTACATTATGTGGGGTTGTGATATGAACAGGTAAAGGCAGGATATGCAGATGCAGACGTTTATTGAGAAGATGGCATTTTAGAGAGTTTGAAGATGTGTAAAGAGGTAGCTGGTTGTCTGCCAGAAGTTGCACATCCTGACCATCGATAGAACAGTCCTGTCCGGCTGGCCTCAGTCCAAACTCCTTAATTCACCATCAGCAAACAAGAAACTACTTAACTTAGACATCTCCTTTAAACAGCAAGTGGATAACGTGGCCAAAGTCACAATAATTCAACCTAGAAGTCCAAACTTCAACCTAATATATCAGAATCAATTATAACTGAACTTCAAGATGTGCTACTTTGGGGGGGAAACGATTTTAAAGTTGATGAATCTTGGTTGCTGCAAGGTGACTTGGGAAAGAGCTAAGTATTTTTCACTGCAGGACTGGGTTCATACAGAGCTCTTGGAGTTATTGACTCTCATCCCGACTGCTTCTCAGTTACAGTGCTTGCTGAAGGTCGTGGTCTGATGGAGCCAACATAACCGCATCATCTGCACAGAGCAGAGATGCAATTCTGAGGTCCTCTAACCGGACACTCTCCTCCCCCCAGCTGCACCTTGAGATCCTGTCCATGAAAATCACAAATAGAATCGGTGGAAAGGGACAATCCTGGCGAAGGCCAACACCCACTGGAAAGGTGTTTGATTTGTTGCTGAGTATACTGACATAGCTCTCACTTTGATTATACAGAAGGACCAGATGGCTTGCAGTAACAATCCCTCTACCCTATATTTCAGAAGTACCCCCTTGACCGGGGTGATAGTCTTAAGCCATGACCCCTTCAACAGCCTTGCAAGGTTAAAGAGCTGTTCCACTGTTCTGCGGCCAGGATGGAATCCACATTGCTCCCCCTGGGTCTGGGGTTCGACATCTGGTCAGAGTCTCCTTTCCAGCACCCAAGAATACATTTTGCTAGGGAATCTGATTAGTATGATATCCCAATAAATGGAGCAGAATCTCTTAAACAACCTCAAACTGGAATTCCACATGTTCAACCTCTTTTTCACTACCTATTTATCCTTCCTCTTCCTATTTGTCCCACTGGAGATCTACTTATTGTGTTTCCCCCGTTTCCAATTTCACCAGTTTTCTCTCCCTTTACACCAGATCTCTTTGGATGCTCGGAGGATTCGCCTGATGCGGCTGCCTGAAGGCAAGGCCTCCACCAGCTCCTCGTCCTCTGGGAACAGGCAGACTGTCTACGAGGTTTGCGTTTGTCCCAACGGGAGGCTTTTCCTGTCCCAGGCCGGCACTGGATCCACCTGCCAGATCAGCAACAATGTCTGCCTCTAAGACTGATACATACAAATATAAATAATACACCAATATCCTGAAAGAAAAACGGGCAAAAACAGACAGATGTACACATATTGCCTGCCTCCAGGATCGATAAACAGCAAACACTACATACAAAGACTGCCTGAGCTGAGGGAAATATCAACAATCTGTACCTATACAGACACACTAATGTATACACATTGCAATTACACACTCAGACTGATGTTTAGGCTAAACCGATATGTTTTAACAGGCCAATACTGAAAATTTTTGATTGAAGCTGCTGACAGCTGGTCTTTTGTGCCAATATTTCAATGCTAAAAGATATTTTCTCCCTTAATTTTCTACGTTTCAGAGTGGAAAACCTTTGAAATCAGCATTTAGAGCATCACGGGACACTAAAACTCTTCACTGTGTGTCATACACATCTCTCTAAGCTCTTTATACATACAGCACTGAAGGAGTTATTAGGCTTTTAAACTGAATTACATGAATAAAAGAAAAAAAGAAAAAAAAGTTTAATTGCAGGTTTTCACAACTTTTTTATACAACTGAGGTCATATTTGGAATATACATAGGACACTGACTGGTTGTTTAATAAAAGGACAGTAATGGTAATATATCGGTCCGACCCTAACAGTCATACATAGCACCGCTATTCATTTATAGCGTATACACATACGGCAGATGCAAACACTAGCTTACAGACATTCATTCACACAGTATACATGTGGTGTACATTGGGTACACACACACACACATGCACACATACACACACACACACACACACACACACACACACACACACACACACACACACTGACACTCTTTGCTCGTAGGAGCCTCCTGGTAGAAACTGAGAGGGAAGTCTCCAGAGAAGAGATACTGATCTGTTCCCTTTCTCCCTCAAGCGCATTTCAGTATGAGAATCACTAGGGTGATCACCCATGGCTACAGGCCCCACCCACTCCCCACCCTTCATTCTTCTTGCCCTTTTTACTCGACTTCTTTTTTTTTTTGTTCTGATGGTTACCCCAGCTGAGATAACTGAAGGGTTTATACTTTTCCTCTTGTTCATAAGGCATTTTAAAGCCCCATAGGTATGCTATGAGCACGTAATCACAACTATTCAGGATATAAGATGGTGTAATGAACATGAAGACTTGTCATGGATGTATTATAAGAACTAGATACCAAAATGCACCCATTCATTTGCTCAGCCGGCACACACAAGCAAAAAAGGTTTCCAGTTAACCGGGCTGCTCGGCCATTAGCCCTTACTTTGGGATTATGTCACTGATGTTTGAATCACTTTCCTAGGCTCTTTGAAAGTTTTACCAATATAACACCTTCATGGATTGAAATTGTAAAGTGGCCTCTGGGGTGACACCGTTTCCAGCTCTTTTAATACATCCACTGGACTTGAATATTTTTCGAAGGTAGACCTTTTATGAACTGCCATTTCAGTCTGAACACGTGCCATATCCAGAAGTGTATGTGCTGTATATGTGTGTAAGCATTATGTTCTGTGAGTGTGCCAATTTGACAATACATAAACCACCTTCGGATTTTGTGAAAAAAGAAAAGTTATGCTTGAGAGCAGAACAGTGGGAAATTTCCAATTAAACTTATAAATTACTGGGTCAAATTTGTTTCCAGTTCAGAAGGCAGACAGGAAGTATTTCTTTGTTGCTCAACATTGCAGTGAAGTTGTTTATCAGTAAATTAGCCCACAAAATATTCCATTTGGTTTTACAATCTGTTCAAAGTGTATCATAACAAACTGTGACTGTTCACGTCATATCACACTGCAGCAGTTCGTTCGTGGGAATTATTAGTTTAGTCAGTGTTAACAACATCTATTTCGCTAACTTGGATTTTGACATTTGAACATGTTGTGGCGGAGAGATGTCGCCAAGTTCTTTCACTTCTTGTGATATGATGTGAACATGGCACAAGTTCTGCCACAAAAACCACTCAACCACTGGTCAGTTTTTATTTTTTTATTTAATTTTATTTTATGTAATCTTTTTATTTTAATCTGAATAGAAAGCTGTTTTGATTTCAAATAATGAGTTCTGTTTTGCACAGAACATATGTCATAAATGTTCAATGTAAGCTGCTTTAACCTCGGCGGTGTTCACCCTACTTGTTTCTTGCACTGGGACGTTTTTACAAAAGGACAAACAAACTAATGCGAGCCACTCTGTTGAAAGAGGGGAACTGTGCCTGTGCCTTATGTCCATGCACTTGTGGCAAGAAGAAGCACATCACACAGACTTTCTTTGGCATCAACGAGTACATAATCTCTGATTTCACTTCCCAATCACCAATCTCTCCCTTTGTGTGAATGCAAAGACCTTCAGCCACATCTGACTGCAGCGACCCCTGCTGCCACCACCTGACTCTGCAAAAGGATGAGTTTTTTTTTTTGATTTGCTGTTTATCCCTTTAGCTTCCCCAGTTTGGGATGACGCTCTTCTTATTTAGCTTTGTATCATCTTATATTCTGTGTGAAGACACGTATGTATTTCTGTTAATGATTTAAGTGACAAACTTATGATCCTGTGGAGTTTAACAGACAGATAACAGCACTGATGGGTCTGATTTTCACTGCTTATCGCAGATTACTTGGCCTAAAACATCTGCTTTCTCCAACATGTTAAGATCTTTATGTCTTTGCACACTGAACAGGTTCAGATGATAAAAGCATTAAATGTATGAACTCTTTTCCTGTGTTTTAGGTGGAGACCACTTGTTGTTTTGTATTAATATGCAATACGATAACACTGCTTACTAGCTTTATTCAAACCCCATTGTTGTACAGTTTGTACAAATGGAGTAGGAGTAGAACAGAAACTTAACTGTTTTCCTTGGTCATTTGACTATTACAAAAGAAAATGGCAATTTCTGCTAGTTACTATGGTGACAACACACATGTGAGAAGCTAAATTTGGCTGGGAGTAGAGCAAATGCGGCTCTGGACAGATGGCTGAGTAGTTAGCTAGGTAGCTTGTACTTTTCCTGAGCGCTGGGGGAAACCGTCGGACCCAGCAGTCCATTATTTGGCGCATTTTCTGTCACAACTGTAACATTAAAAGCATGGTTGTAATTAGCAACTAGCTAACGAGCCAGCTGTCTGCTAGTTAGCCAGCCAGCCAGCTAGCTTGCTAATCATGCTTTAATACTACACTGGTTCCAGAAAATGAGCTGAACAAAGTTGTCACTCATCTGTCGATAGCAATGTGCTTTCTTTCATTAAGTTGTTCAGTTTTACTCATTTAGTCTGGTTCTCTATGCTTCGTAATATTACTCATCCACTGCTCGTCTTAGTCATTAATTGCAAACGCGATTGCCGTAAATCGGCTAGTTTATATGGAGATTAGCAAGCTGCAACGTCCATGATGGCAACTGTACACATAAAATGGCTGTTTTACTCATATTTTATTTCTATGAATTCAACAAACACAGAACCTTCACCCAGAAGGTCGCTGTTCATGTCCCATTTGAGAGCGACATTTTACATATCTGTAAGCGTGATAGGAGGCTCATATGGTCATAACTATAAAACATATGTTTGGTTCAGAAACGACGACATTCAACGTACCAGTGGTTTGCAGAAACGTACAATGCCAAATGTTTTCTGGACACTGGGTTGCTTTAAAATACAGTTACTTGTGTGTGAAGACGTAAAGATCTTTGGTGACACCACCACGAGAAACTAGACCTTTTGACACAGTGCCTTGTGATGACTCCTGAACACAATCATAGAACTGCACTGCATTTATTCATATATTATGTTGTTTAAAGTGTCACATCCTTTTTAAGAGTCAGGTGAATCCTCTCTCAGCTTTTCTGTCGCTGCGTATTAAAGGACTTTCAGAAATATTTCACAACAAAATCAAACCTATCTGATGTATTTTTTTTTAATACATGTACACAAGAGAAATACAAATTTTTGTACGGTTGTATTTGTAAATAATATATACATAACCGCGTTGGTTAAACAATAAGCGCCGACGAAAGACAAACTGCTCTTTTGCGAAAAGGAAAGCCTTTTTATAATGTACTTCACAATGTGTTTTATAGTAAAAGGGCAGAAAAATAAGGTTAAAGGATTTATTGAGTTAGCATGTACTGCAATGTATACAATGTTCGCCTGTGGAGAACAAGCTGGTTTTGTTTTTATGCCTTCTCCTTCCTGTACTTGTCTCTCCCGCTGAGCTCAGATGTTTCACGCAGACACAAACCTGATCTCTTTTTGTTTTGTTGTTGTTGTTCTGTTGGGCCCAAGGTCTTTGCATTCTCTCCAAGTGTGCTGTGTGTGTGTGTGGGTGTGTGTGTGCGTGCGTGTGTAGATTTGTGCTATTACGAGTGAGCTTTCGTTTTGTTTTTATGCTTCACAGAACGTGTTGAATGATTCTCAGAGAAGCAAACACAGAAACCAAAAGTAGAGAGAAGCAGAGAAGGAAATGGTGCAAAGAGTTGCAACTGTGGGAATAATACAGAAACAAAAATCTATTTACAAAAAAAAACAAAATCATCAGATTAATCATCAGATCATAAACAATATTATCAATCAGACTAAAAACATTTATTAGGAATGCACAATGCACACATTTTGGAGTGTGAGTAACCTAAAGGTGATCCGATGATGGCTCTGATCAGACATGACCCAGTGGATTATATTGCCGATCAATAAATAACACCACCCAGATCACATTCTGTGATGCAGCCCCTGTGTGTTCACGCTGAGTGCTCTGTACTTGCTTCCTCATATCCATCCTGAACGTTTTAATTTTTCTTCATTCTTCAGTCTGAAACTGCCGTTAATGGAGTAGTTTTCAAAGATGCCAAAATAAAAGGCGTTGTTCAAATTGACTGCAGTAGTCATTGGATCCTCGCTGACAAGAAGAAAAAAAAGAAAAGATGAAATTCTTCCTACTGAACAAGAAACCTTCTTTGTGGCCTCTCTCTTTCTTTCTTTTTCATCTATATCTAAATTAAATTAGACATGACAATATAATGATCATTTTGTTAGCATTCAACAACTTTCATGAAGCTTTGACAATATGCCAAAGGGTTTGTTGACACCACGTATTGACTAGCTAGCTTCTTTTTAATGAACTTTCTGGTTAGCTTGACTGGATATATCGGTATTGAGTTTGTTTTGTTTACATTGACATACAGATGGTGGTTCACCAAGTAGACATTTCTGTAGTTTCTACAGGAGACAGTAAATATTCCTCTCACTTGTTCTCCATAAAAGTCAGTGACATCTCAAAAACTGAAGTGTAATGATTCTCGTGGTTATTATGCTTCCTTTCTGTAATCTTTGTCTTGTCTTTACGTACTGCTCTGAATACTGTAATGCTGACACACATAACAATATGTCACCCAGTATTGAAGTCAGTCATAAGAAAGTCAAAACACAATTTATTTTTTGAAGTTTTCATACTTTTTTTTTTTTTTAAACGCTGGTTTCAGGCCACCTGAGAAAAATGTGACTTGACGCCGTTTAATGCTTAAAGAAACAGGAAGTAATTTGCTTCCCTCGGGCTGAGCAAGACTGGACTAAATTCCTTTTCATCTGCAGTGCAAACATTTCTGCTCCAACTTACAGTGTTCAGGGTGAATAGAGAACAGCGGAGATGACACAGAATTATGAAGACGCCCGTTTTCAACTTCATCGTATTTAATTGCGTCTGCATTTCATTTCTAATCGATTTACGACACAAGGCCGTGGCTACATTGTACTGTTGCTGTTCATGTCCTCTGACTTTGCATCCTCAGGGGAGAGTTTATAACTAGGTGTTCATGTCCGCAAATCAAATTTACAGACAGAATTAACTGAAAAACCGAACAAATAAATTTGAGACTTCATTTCTGTGTTCTGGACCTGATACGACGACAAAGCTTCACACAAGTATAGTTTTGGAATCATACTTTTCAATTCCAAAATCAAACTCGTTGAGGGAAAAATATAATGTTTCTTTCTTTATCATTTTCAGCAGCTCGTAAGTGCATCAGTTTTCAAATGTTTCATTTTGGAGATAAGTGAAGCCGAGAAAAATATGTTAAAAATAATGCACCGTTATAGTTTATGCCACTTTACATGTACATACATCCTATGATGTACCCCTATCATACCATTTATTATCCATACAGAATCTTGGACATTGAAGATAGCTACTGGATTTAATCCAGCCAAATTGTC
Organism: Ophiodon elongatus; assembly: GCA_016806645.1. NCBI lineage: Eukaryota > Metazoa > Chordata > Actinopteri > Perciformes > Hexagrammidae > Ophiodon > Ophiodon elongatus. Next base: position 2,456,117 of record JACSYO010000527.1, read on the forward strand.
ATAAAACGGCTCTCCACTGTGTTTTCTCCCCTGCTGTTTCCCGATTCCACATTTGGCTGATGTCTTCATCAACTTCATGGAGCTATATCGTTCTGATGGCACATGGGTAATCACATGTGTGAAATTGCTTTCCAGAGAGTTCTGATGCCTTACTTTGTCTCTTAAGCGTAAAAACAGCTGACGTGCGAATGAGAACCAAACACGCCCTGGAGCTTTTTGTCAGGTATTAATGAAGCTTTTTATTCCAGAGAAAATAGTCTTAACTGTCTCTTTGTGTCTTTCAAGAAGGAAAAATGCAGACGGTTATTTAAGTCCAGGCCTTGATTCAAAGCCGCTATTGTCCCCAAGATGCCAACGATTGTTGCAGAAACCGTTCCGTTACTTAAAAGTCAAATATTCAATCCCTTAAAACAGACAAATGGGTCCGTTTAAAGCTGCTGTCGAGCAACTGTCCATATTTGCACAGCATAAAATAAGCTTCCTTCAGCAGGTTTTCATTTGATAGTTTTCACCCGACCTACGCGCTGAGCCCTGGCAGAGTTCAGTCTGGGTCGTGCCTCCTTTCTTGTTTGCCGTGTTATCAGCCAAGTGAACCGGTGCCATCTCAGATTAAGGCGCCCTCCTCACTTTCTTCAACCTACGATGGCGAGGCCAGACGAGAGAGAGAGAGAGAGAGCGAGCGAGCGAGAGAGAGAGTTTGATCTGTGTTTCACAGCAGCTAGAGGCCCGGAGTGTGGGCTTTCAGCGGGTTGGCTCATTAGCCAATCTTCGCTGAGCGGCGGCTAACCTCAATCTTCAGATTCACTGTGAAAAATATTCATTTTAGCGTTGCTTTAAAGTTTTTGTCCAATTCGCAGATATTTTGGAAACCCCTGATCTGCATCAGAGCAAGACGGGCAACAAGTCACATTTAAATACTCGCTGCCTTCTATTTCTTTATCTAACAGTAACTATCAAAGGATGAAAGTTAGCAGGATTAGCGGTTTCCCCATCAATCACACATTCGATATGCCAACTTAACTCTGTTATCAGGGTTTTGACCCGTTTTTTTTCTTTTCACTCAACAGCTCTTTTTCTTTGTCGTTTCAGCGCCACTGATGGCAAACTGAGGACGTTTCAAAGTCGAGCGTCTTTCATAGAATGGCAAAAATTCCACGTGATTTTCACATGCCAATTTCTTTCCTTTTAAAAAGAAGGAAAAAAAAGCTTCTTCTGATTCTTCATACAGAGAGCCACTCTCTTAGAGGTTACTTTACTCTTAGATTATTGTAATAACAAGCCTATGAAGATGAAAGTGAGTGATTGACTGGCCTTCTCTCTGTCTCATGCCTCAGCTGAAAGGAGAAAGAGAAAGGCTTTTCATTTCATTTTCTTTTTTTTATTAAAATTTTTCTTTAATGTTACTCAAATGCCAGCATGAAGAGGAATGACGTCTGCGGAATGCATTGTAGTTTTAGTTGAACGATGAATATGGAAAACGTTTTAACACACATTTAGAAGAATGTGGCCTGTTGTTGGATCAGTGAGGCTGGTTTATTTGTCGAGCATGTTCCCACAGAGAAGTGATTTCACCTGGTTAAATATCAACATCACCTGTGTTGGTTGAGTCTGGTTTTAATATTTTATTAGTGTCTAACAGTATTACTAGTCCGCTGTAACGTTGCCATGCCGAACAGGAACAGCTTTTCCTCTTTTTTGTATGTTATAAACAATTTGGCTCGCAAATTTTTAGTTCAGGTGTTACAGAGGTTCTTTTAGAAGGAAAGCTGCCGCTGTCCTGGGATCTGATTCTACTCTAAAAGTCTGATTTGGTCAGCAGAATAATAATAAAGTTGTGGTTTTCAGCTTTTAATATAGTGGATGGAAACGTTCTTCTCGGTTTGACATTTGCTTGTTTTGTTCATCAATTTGTTTTTTCCTGTGCTCGTTACCGAGATTCATCACAAGATGTTGAGTGCCATGTATTTGAATTCTGTCTCATCTTCAGTGAGTGTAAAACCTTTAAAGTATATTTTGTTTTTGAGCTGTTTCTTGAACTGTCCGTGTGCCTAGAAGGTACTGGATCAATGGTGTTTATAAATACTTCTGAATGAAGTGTTTTCACCTGCCAGAGTTTTTTTTTTTTTACTTAAAAAAAAAAAGGAAAACCGTGGACATCCTGTACTCCACGGCGGCTAAAACAAATGCTAACCAATATATTTGCGGTGTTGTTTGATGAGGTGTAGACATTTGTTTTTTTGAGGGGGCTCTTCACAAGAACGTGCCATGTGACCCCTTTGAGAATGAATGGTATAATTTCAGCGGAGATCAATGAGCAGATCAAGGACTCCGTCACTTCTGATGTCACTCTGATACATTTTCAAATACTGTAAATACAGCGAGCTGTTTCAAAGCAGTGGATGTTTTTGTACTCTTCACCCTTCAAAAAGTGTTCCAAAAAAAGTCCCAATTCTGTGAATCTGAGATTTGTCAGATTGAGAATTTTATTTGTCATTTCGTAATTTACAGGATGTTTTTTTTTTGTGTGTACCGTGATGAACGCAAAGGGGATCCTCACACATTCTATGCAAACAAAGGGATATAGAACACATTGTGATAATGCAATGAATTATGTCAGTAACTGCTCTTAGATTTATTATACTTTCTGTATACAGTTTGTATTTATGAGTTGCAATCTAAACTGTATCAATAAACTTATTTTAAAACAAGTACTTTCACATGACACAGTGACAAAGTGTTTCACTAAAACCCCTCAAACACACAGAACGAAAAACCTTGATAATCTTACGTTTACTATATCCAGAGATAAATATAGTAACACATAGTCACATAACCCCATTGTAAAAGTATAGAGATTAAAACAAGTAATGCCTAATTTACAACGCTGCAGAAAAGCTCCTCCAGAAATGTAACTACACGCCAGGCACCCTGGACCCCGCAGAACTTTGATTGGACATCAGAGCCGTGAGGTGGGATATCAGACACAACAACCACCACCTACATTTCCTTTGCAGCCATGGAGTTGTGTTGTATTCCTGGCGTGCGCGAGAGGTGCCCGCATAGCACGCAAGACATAAATTAGGCATTAGTACCTAATAAAGCTGGATGAAATAATTCAGTAAGGCAATTAAACTGAAAGTATTTTGGTTTAATTAAAAAAAAAAAAAAAGTGGTTCCCTGAGAGATTAAGATAAGTTATACATAGACAAGGACGGACGTAAATAGTTTGATAAGAAATAAACTGTTCTTAAGGCCAACAGTGGGGTAAACTAATAAAAATACAAATAAAATACTGATACTATTACTATTTTGTTTCATTGGTTATTGCAGGTTTCTTTTGGTCATAGGTCAGAAAGAGTGTGCGAGGAAGGAATAAAACATGGGAGAGACGTTATAGGGAAGAGAGAAAGAAACAGCAGGAAGAGACTCAGAGTGAAGGACAATAAGAGAAAGTGTAAATGGAGGAATAGTATTAGCAGTAGGTCAAGACACCAACACACACTTGTCTCTAATTAATCTCGGATAATTAGCCTGAGCTAGTGGGAGTAACCATGCTAACTGCTCCACTGTAGTCGAACTGTTACTAATTAACGTTTACTGTATTGGTAGCGTCTGTTCACATTCTTTTTTGTGAAGAACATGAGTGTATAAGTGAAAGAGTGCTGGATTCAAGCATAGAATACATACAAATAAAAGAAAAAAGGATGCACACATTGATCCCACTTGACCGCAGCTTTTTGTTACCGCCCCGGCTGCTGCCTGATTTAGTCCACTGTCTGGCCGCAGTTCTCAAAAGAGCCTATTACATTCTGTTTAGCGGCTGCCATCTGCGGCGTTCTCACGCAACACTGGACCAATATCGTTGTCCTTATTAGTCACCCAGACACCGAAACATGGGATAATAGGGTCCGTATTGAAAAATGGCAAAGCTTTAGTTGTTGAACTGAGTTTGTTATCAGGAAATAGGGGTAAGAGAGGTGAGAGGATTCAAGTTGTGTTCGGTAATATTTTGGATTTAAGCTTATTCAGTTTTGCATATTGTTTCTAAGCAAGTAAATTATTTGCTCATTTTAATAGAGGTAATTGGGTTTATTATTTGTGAAGGTTACATTAAGCAATCCAATTTGTGTTATTTGTGGTTTTGTTTCTGTCAACTGAAATGGTAAATAGTAATTGGACATTTTAAAAAGCAGTCAGTGAACTGTTACTCCTCTCCATTCCAAATGCTTAGTTATTTAAAATGGAACGTAGTTACGTAGTACTTGACGAGATCTACTGCTTAGTTTGACAGTTTCTTTGTGTAGTCATGGGTAATTATAAATGTCACCAAAACAGGTAAACCTTTGCGGTCGCTAACATAGGAAACCGAACCCAAACACCGCATCATGACAGTCCAAAGTCAGATAAATCAACTGAGGCATACTATAGAGAGTTGGGCTGCTACACACAGACGACTGCTTCATGTTACTGTTGGCCACAAAACAAGAGTTTTAGAAATTTAATAGTGCACCCGTTTCAGTTTCGAGATCTCAGCACTCAGACAAACAATTACTGAGTGCATGGCGCTAATCTGATCTCGCACAGCCAGTTGTGTTTTTGTCACTTCACGGTGAAAATACAATCTGGGGGCAAAGGTCACATTGTGGCCTTGGTCAGCATTGTGAACACTGTTTTGTTCTGGTTTTCTCTGTAGAACAACATCGGGCCCTTATACAAAAGACGCCCTCACAAACTAATTTAGAATTAGTGTAATTAGTCATGAACATTTTCAGTAGATCAACAACAGAACAACAAACATGGCAAGCTGGCAGAGCTGCCTCTCATTTTCTTTGAGTGTCTGTTTCAGGGATGCCAACAATAAGAGACAGGCAGGAAGTTTTAATGTCAACATACTAACACATGGTTGCTAAGACATAGGATTCATCCTCTTATTAATTATGAATTGTTGTATTTAATTTCACTGCAATCTGTCATTTTTGTCTTATGCCTTGACATTTTGAACTTTAATAGCTGTGGTCTACTGCTGGACGATAAGAAATTACGATGTTTTTCACCAAATGCCTCTATTGATCTATTGTATGGTTGACATATTTGATGAATAATCATCAGTATTGTGGATACAATGACTAAGCTGGTATATTTAAGGGTGTATGATGGCACATAAGGTTTACACGTGAGCGAAAGGCTCCACAAACCGATGATACACCCGCACAGGTGATGTCACTCGTTTTTGGCTAAGCAGACATCTTGTGAAGTCGTGTGGGAGTAAACAGACTGTGCTCCTTCACCAGTATCGCCGCTCTCTTCTTGTTTTTTATTTTTATTTTTTCAGATTTTGCCCGCTGTGATTTACTCACATGCTGTGTCGAAAGGTAAGCAAGACAACAAATAGTGTGGTTAGCATTGTTCCAGTGAACAGCAGGAGTCAGCAGGCTAACATGAGGCCCTCACACATTCTACTGGTTCTAAAAGCTGTAAATAAAATACCTCCTCAAACCTTTTATTGTCATTAAACTCTGCTCTCACCTCAGCCAAGCAGTGTTTCTCCTCTGCTGCGCCATGCGGAGACAAAAACAACAGAACTGCACATCTCACACTTCCTCCATGCTGAAACTGTCAGCTGGCTTCACAGAAGAGACCACAACCAGCCAATCTTCCTCCCTTTTTGGTCTCTTCTTTTTTTTTTTCAAACCATTGCGGTCAGTGATTTTAGTTTGTGCTGACACAAGGCTTTGTGCGATGTCGGTATTCTCTCCCTTTGCGTGCCCTGAGGTGTCGACATTTTCTTTCTTTTGCTTCAGGCGAGATGTACCCGCTGGATCAAAACCTGGATCAAAACCTGTTCCAAATTATTATTTTTTTCACCAAGAATATAGTGGGAGGAATCACATGAATCATCTACAGTGGCTACACAGTAGTTGTATTCTCCCAAGGGAACAGTAGTCACATTCACGCATGACTAAATAGCGAGACAATGGTGAAGGCGGTGAATGCCTATTAAAAGGGCTTTGTTGCATCTAATGTTTCATTCATAGTCACTTTATGAACTGTGAAGGACGTCTTTGTCCTGAATCTCCATACATTTCTGATTAAAGTGTTTGCATACATTCTTTCAGAAAGGTCAAAGTCTACTAATCCTGGAACAGTTCAGTAAAGCCACATATTTAATAGTTTTATTACTGAGAATTCTCACCATTTGAGCTAGTTTTGAAAATGTACCTTCTTCAATCACCTGTGTCAAATCAAATTTGTAATTTGACACCTTCAGTTGGAGGCGCAGACCGAGCACATCCAGACCCTGACTCTCTAAACTTTGTTTGTTGATTGATTGAAAGGGGGCTCTAAACAGCAGGAGGTGTGCAGTTCAAGCTGTGGACTAATTAACTGTTCAGTGATTGAAAGCTGGTGTACAGGAGCGAGTCTTCCTGTACGCCGGAGAGAAAGCTGCACTTTTGGAATTACACTGCAGTTGTCGAGCAACAAAACAGTGGATTAGGCTGCAGAAGCTGTTTAAACTATTTTAATGGTCATCATATGCCCTTTAAACTGGTGCACTGTGATATTTTTGTGAGAAAGGATCCATAGAACTGTGCAGGGCTAATTAACGACAGAAATGTGTTTGTTGTGAATTGTTTTTCTGAATCGTCTTATCCAACAAATTAACTTTTACTCTCCTAGCATTATGAATTGATTCACTAATAACGTTTTCTTTAACTGATGCATTACAAAATGACAAAACAAGGACAAAAGGATTGTTGCATTGTATACTCACTGTCAACAAATCCCATGAAAATAGCAAAGCCAACATTGTGTTTGTCTCACAGTACTTATGTCTACTACTATGTCTATGGCACTCGGTCCCAAGACTTAATCTTTAGAGCGGCTCACAAATATAACATTTTTGAAAGTGGCTTTACAATTTTCTACAACAGTTGGGCACTGTCGTTTATTGCAAACTTTACTCAAACAGACGAAAATAGTGCATTTGTTGGGGACTATTTTCAGCGGCGGATTAATCCATGTTTGGTGCCCTATAGTGAGTATTTGAGGCAGCAGGATGGTGTATGTGGGATTAAGTCAATAGTTTATTTAATTAATGGAGCTCTATGGCACTAAGGAAGTAGATATCAGGCATTGATACACACACTATAGGTTATTTGCTAAATCTACATGTATTGTTGTTTTGGGTATTTTCAGATTTGTTGATAGTGAAAAACATCACCTTATCTTTTAATACTCCTTAAATTTGAAATCAAACTATTTTGGAAGCAAAAGACTTGAGAAGAGACCATGATTTGAGATTTTGAGTTAGTCGCCTGCTGTCAGTCTCTTGTAGTTCAGTAGTCTCCGATCTTTATCGTTGCATTGTTTTATACAAAAGCAGAGTAATATCTGAAAGTAAAAAACCTTTTACGATTCATTTAGCTTTTCTTTTTTCCTTGAAATACACATCAACCTGCTTTCTCTTTCCCTTAAAAACTAAAATATTACATGTTTAAAAATAAGACTCTAACCTTTAGAAATGTAACTATGACCATTCTTCAGGGGGAAGAACCCAGACTGAATGGGGACTGTAAACTTTTTAATTATGGGCTGATATTCAGGAAGCTGAGCTGCTCTGTTGGGCTGTAAAGCGAAACAAAAGATATAAAGGGAGATAAAACGAGTGGGTGAGAGTGTGAGGGTGAGAATGTGAGACCTCCGGGAGTCGTAGGACTGATGATATCCACTGAGGCTTCCTGCCTTGTTTGGATGTAAACAGAGCGAGAGACAAAGGACCCTTTTAATATCAACTGACATTAACATGCGACTCATATCAACACTGGGTGCTGGCATTAAAATATGTCTCCAGGAAACAATATGAAATCAGATTATTCATTCCCTCATAAAATGTTTCTTTGCTTCATAACAAATGTATCAATGAAAACTGACATCAAATACGGTGAACTTTTTCTCCAGGAACAAATATCCTATTCATTGTGTGTGCTTGCTGGTTGGATCCAGACTTTATGTAGGATTGTGTGTGGTTACATAGTATGTCTTGTTTAAATAAATAAACCAAATAAATGATTCACTGGTCAGCTATAGGGATCAGAACAGAATTAAAAGTCATCACTCAGTACAATGCGTGCTAACGCCTCTGCGTCTCCAGTCCATTATATCTACGTGTGTCTCTCACTTCAGCTTTTTATTGGAGTATAATTCTGTATATTGTTTATCTTAAAGCAATATCTTCAGTAGGGGTATTTCAATATCGCTCAACCCTAGATCGCTATGCATTTTTCTTTTTTGTCAGTTTATAGAGTATCATATCAGTTTACGTCCAGGACTTGTGTATTAGAGCGCCCTCTGCAGGCCTATTCAGACATTATGGTGTGCCCTAACCAAGTTTCAACGTATCCTAATACAACGGTTCGAATGATATCATACAAAAAGTTACTCCTCAATTTTCATGCGTTTTCCTACAAAAGCCAGCAATACTTGTCAATTTCCGCTCGTTCCATGCACGCGGTCTTTTCAAAATAAACTTCACAGGAAGCATCAACATTGTATTCAACAAAATGACTTGGTTAGGTTTAGAAAAACATCGTCGTTTGGGTTAAAATAATTACGGAAGTGCCGTTACGCAAGTTACGCCGCAGATAAATTAACATTGACTTCTTGTTTCAACAGCGGTCTCCAGGCTGAAAGATCGCTGTTTGTTGGACCCATCCACCTCCCCTCCTGCCCCGCCCCTTCTGCCCGCACCGTATGGCTTTTTGCGGTCTTTACACTTCATGGTTCAAGAATACGTGGATAACATAAAAAAAATATTTTGTGGGATGTATACAAAATGTAGCCCATTCATATTTGTAGATATAGCTTCTAATGCTGGATGAGACCAGCCTGAGTAATTTGTCGAGCACACCTTGATCCATTTTCGTCAGCTTGATTGTTTCCTTGACTCGTGTAGCTTCATAAGAAATCTCTGTCGTGCAGTTTGCTGACCAGGAGAAGAAAGCAAAATTATGACTTTCATTGTGAATGTAGTTTCTGGAGCTTGTTGCAACCAATGCTGGCTGTCGGAGAACAAATTTAATTCTGTATTTACCAGAATAAATGGCTGGTTGGGGCCAAAAGTTCCAGGTGAGGCCTCATTCACCACACGACACAATAGAGACAGGACGGTCTTGTTCATAGGTGCAGGAGTATAAAAAATATTCCGATCAATGATGACCTGGATGTTTCCAGTACCTTTGAGAGACAAAGACAAAGTAAAGCTTGTCGATCATATTCATCACCAGTGTGCTTAGGCTTTGCCAACACAAGCTCAATCAATTCTTAGAGTTGCGGGTGGAAAAAACATTAAATGTGCTTTTAAAAACACCCATTCACTGTGCTATTAGACTGTCAGCCAGTAAAGCATCAGGAAAGTGAGACATTCATCATCAGTTTTCTACACGGTTGAAGCAAAGCTTTCAAACTGTGTGAACAGTCGGCTCAGAAACAATATAAATGGATCGCTTTACTTTTATTCACTTGATGCAGACTTCATTATGCTGACAGCTCTGATTGAAAAGAAAATTTCGAAAAAACACTAATTTCTTTCAGATGTTTTGTTGTCGGAATAAACTAAATGATGAAGACAAAGAACCAAGTGTTTTTTTCACCAAACCATTTGCAGAAGATTAATTCTTACTTACAGTGATTGCTCGCTGTACCTGTCAGCCGATTCTTCCAAAACAAGGCAATGGTAGAGACACAGAAACTCAACAAAGAGGAGTCATGGAGCTAGTTTAATGGAGCACATGTTGTTAGACATCCCTGTAATGAACCATTGTCTCATCTGAATGGCACTTCTTTTCTTTCCTGCAGAAGAGCTGACTGAGCTATTGATGTGATGTCTCCATTTTGTTTTATTGATATGAAATGTACTGTGTGTTTGGTTCAAAGTGCCAGTTATTCTATATTCAGTGCAAAGAATCTTGAATGTGTTCTCTTCCCATTGAAGCTCTTAGTGTCTAGTCACACTGCGGAAGAAAAGGCATCTGAAAACCGGTTTCCTTTTCGTATGAGCACACAATGTCACCATCTAAAATGTCATAATATTGACACGTAAACCAGCATTGTCCACAGAAAGAAGTTTAATCAAGGAATAGAATGGTGTGTAATTAACATGATGATCATGATAACTGTATATCGGAGCCAAATGCCTTTATGTCAGGATCTGAAACTGAACAGCTTGCAGTCATTTTGGACAATATTTGAACGGGTGTATATTTTGTCAAAAGGGTGGTTGATTGTGTTTTGAAGCACCTAATCTCTGGAAACATATCCCAATGTGCAAAATATGTAGGCAACGGGACATTGAATCTCAAGCGTTCTGGTTTCCGTTTGTGGTCTGGGTTGTATTGACCGATGACGTTTGAGCAGGCTTTGGTTGCATGCAGGTAAACAGTCTGTGTGGAGAGCAGAGGAGGCCAAACACATAGACCTAAATGTAATCTCAGAACCCTTCAGCTATCGTCTGAGGACGTATTTGCTTTTCCTCATGGTGGAAACCTCTCGAGATCAAGGGTAACAGTGCTCAACCACTTATGTGGATGAAAAAGCTTGGAACAGAATAATTCCTATACAAATACTGTTTAAACAATTTGCTTATAGTAATCAATTAGTCCGCTTACAGTGTTTAGTTTAGTTTATTTTTCATACAAGGAAACACATGGGAAAATTTGTTAATTACATTTTATTTAATTTTTTTGTTTACTTTACTATCTTGATACTTTGCCTTGTCTTAACCAGTCTGCTCTCGGGCTGGCTAGCTGAGGCTGGTGCTGAATGCACATTTAAATCATGAAGGGAAAAAGATGAAAAGTTATTTTCTCTCAATAAATGCGCACAGATGAAAGCACGCAATCACTATAAGCCCTTTCCACTGTAGCTGAATACACTAAGAGTGAAGTGGCTACTTGTAAATTAATCCGGTCTCTCAACTCCAGCTCCATTTCTCACATCTTTCTAACTTCAAATCGGACTCTTAACAACGAAAGAGGAAGTCTTGACGCTGCTATCTGCTGACTACAGAAGCCCCAGAAATAGTGGCGGTTGCCCCCAGAGGCTAAGTATTTGTCGGACCGATAACCAACCAACTGCTGCCAGTTGCATGAAAGTTAGGGGTGTAACCTTTTCGTGTATTTGTATTAAACCTGATCGTTACGGGACGCACTGTTTGGTATGCGACATCCAGCGCGAGTTTTACCAAGAGAGTTTTGGTAGCACACCAGTCGCTTTGACATGCTAGTCAGCAAACAGTTTGACACAAACCATGGACAGTGATTTGTGTCGAACTGTACGCCGACACTATTCAACTGAAGGCCGGTACATCTGTAGATACACTTCCAACGTGTAACTTACGACTGCACCTGAATGTGTCAGTTAGCAGAGACATTTAGTCCACTTCTCAGTTGCCTTTTTGTTTAAAGTTTTTAGTTCCCTAAAAAGTCAAGAGCTTGACGGCTTTGTGCAACAGATGGATTTAGAGGTGTTAGATTAGGCGGAATAGGAAATAGCATTAGCAGAGTTGTAAGTATGAACTGTTGGAGCTAGCGTGTCATAGTAAACGGTCTAAATACGGAGAATAACCAGAAAAACTGAAGGCAACTTGGCCTTTGAGTGAATGACCAGTTGTCCTGTATAATATGTGTATCTGAAAGAGAGAGTGTGTGTGTGTTTGTATGTGTGTGTGTGTGTGTGTGTGTGTGTGTGTGTGTGTGTGTGTGTGTGTGTGTGTGTGTGTGTGTGTGTGTGAACACCAGAGTGTGTTGTCAGCACCTCAAACTGACAGCTGAACTATCCACCCAGCATTAATTGAGTTCACACACACACACACATTAGTTTGCTCTGGGGATGGAAAAAAAATAACAGAAAAAAAAGAAAAACACACTTCACGCCATAATTTGTTTCACTGTGTCGCCTCCTGACACCGCAGAGATTGAGACAGAATATTAGAGGGAGATTACGTCGAATTTAGAAAAGTTGTTTTGCCTGCGTCGTGCGCTCGGACTGACAGACGAGGACGAGCTGCTTGAGTGTTTATCAGCAGCCGTGGAGGAGCTCCGGAGGGGCTCTGATACAGACGGGCATGTTTTTCTCCGAGGTAAGAATCCTTGGCCTGAGCGGACAGAGACTGAGGGGGGTAGGAGGGGAGGAAAGGAGACAATCGACTTCTGAAACCAGACGAATGAAGGATGGATGGATGAATAATTGAATTAGTGGACGGATGATGGACCAGAGAGGAGAAGTGGTATGGATCAGCAGAGGGAAGGAGTGGGTGCAGGGTATGAAGGCAGTAAATGAGTCCGAAAGTGAGCAATGAGCGAGGGAGGGTGGGAGGGAGTGGTGGATGAATTGAATTGATAACTGAACACAACCTGTATGAGCTTTGTGTGATCTGTTTTGTCAGAAATGACGTAAACATTGAAACTGCATTGCACGGAATCTGTCATGGTGTTTTAACAACGGGGAACTCTGATGACCTCTGGAAAAGTGTCGTCCTTCAAGTTCTTGTTAATTTCAAATTCGTATGGTTATCCCTTTCAGCCCTCGTGCAGACAACAGTTCATCTGGATCACAGGATAGACTCACAGGTGGGAGTCGGAGAGCGTCGTCTCTGTGCAGTGTTGTAGGAGAGTGGATTGTTTGTTTGTCCCAATAGGATATACTGTGAGTTGCATGCTTTAAAAAAATAAATTAAAAAAAGACACAACCAAACATAATTGTATTACATGTCTCTGGGTGATCCCACTCCAGCCTCCATGGACTTTCGACCGGACGCATTTAATTTCCTCTCCACTTTCCTTGCTGTTTACAATAATTACAAAATAGACACAAAATATAATTTTCTCCCAGCAGGCAATGCTGCAGATTAAATTCTAAAGCAGGACACGTGTGATTATAGTAATATTTTGTTATTTAATATTTGCATTTTATCAGCGAATTGGTGTGTTTTTAATTTTCTGTATGCTTTTTACCATGTAAAGTTCAAAGAAAACTGAGGAGGAACTTCACATTCGCTCATGTTTATGTTTACTGTTGGAAGTGGTGTTTCAAATCCACGGCTAGTTCAAAAGACAATAACAAGCACCCCCTTTGTTGTGCACAAGTTTGAAAATGACACGAAATGGTTACTGTTCCGGTATTTAAAAAAAAAGTTAATAGAGATATATACCTGTAGTTGTGCTTAGTCAGCTTAGAAACACAATGAAGCCATGGACACAAGGCCATAACCATCCTTTTCCAAATATGGTTATCCATCATCACTAACATTGACCATTCTTCATTGTTTTTTTTTCTACAGTTATATTTTTGCGGACAAATAAAAAGTTAATATGGAAACTCCAAAAGGACCCTCTGTAATATAATATCAGTATAAATCATCATAATCATACATAAAATGTATTTGACGCATTGCTTGGGCCAAGGAACTGACTTAGTTCTCTCATATGAAAACCTACCTTGCCACACCTACACAGTTGACTTTGTAACGTCATTGACTAAAATCTGTCATTCTCACCAACACCAGTATCTGACAAGCTGTGCCCAGAGGGAAACTAGTTGTCGTTGTCAAGTTCTTGATAGGACTGGGGGTTCTGATTAGCTTGACTGAATGAACTTTTTGATTTTGACTATGACAACAAGACCCACGCAGTGAACCATAGAACTCAATGTATGTTAAGGTAACACTTTTGTGTGAACAAAACCTTGGAAGCACGTTGGCGATTAAACCATTACCTGCTGTTATATTGGGATCTAAAAATGGTTTACACCAATCCATGTGTGAGCCTTAGCTCTTTCAAACAATGCATAGTTTGTCAGTGGTGTATGAAAATTGGTTGCCATTACATGTATGGCGGGGTAGTTAGGGGTAGTTAAATTTTTTTTTTATGGTATTCTAGCGCAAACACAAATATCCATTGTCTTGAGTCTGTAGATACACTTCATCTCATCGGAATGTGTCAATTAGCGTACCGAGACCAAAACAGACTGGACGGCGGGTCCTTCACCCCACAGCGTTCATGCAGCATCCTACTGCAGATTCAGACCGTGCCAAAGCAATAACTTATGTTAAGAGTGTTTATTATTGCCGAGTATAGGCAACCAAACTCGATCACAAATGAGACAGAATTAAAGCATCGGGTCAAAGTGCTTGAGCCCCGCTACAATGTGCATTTCAGGAATTATCCGCAGGTCAGCGCCATAAGATGGAGCAGCTTCCCAGGTTGTGCACCTACTTGTGCGATCAGGACAATGCATTATAGCCTCAGAACGAGTCAAAGTTGTTAATATTACCTGCTAATCAGGATCACATTCTGCAATTATTTTTCTGTAATTATAGATTAAAACCATCACTCCTCTGTGAACCGCCTGGCGGAGGTCTGAGAGCATTTTCTAGTTACGTATCTAGTTATCATTTCACACTGATATTGGCTAATAAAGAATATTGTAAAACATTTTTAAGGAAGTGAAAATATGAAACAATGATTCCCTAATTAAAGATTGAGAATCATTTGTTTGATGAGCCACTGACTCCACCTCATCGGCCCGGGGCCGGCTGCAGAATAATACGCATGCGAAGCCTGTAGAGATTCATGCCTGACACTCTCAAAAAGACTCTCAAAAATACTCTCAAAAGAATTATTGATTAACTGATTGTTTCTGGTCACATTGGTGCAGAGCGAACCGATCCGAATCACCGGAGTTTTTAAAACACATGCTGACACACACACACGCACACATGCAGCGTGAGAGCTGCTGCAGCCGAAAGCAGAGCTGCAGGGCCCAGAGAGCAGTTAGACAATGTGTAATCAAGACAGAGGTTGGCTTAACAGCTCAATTAGCATCCGTAATTAAAACACTCGCTCAAAGACCGATAGCATGGATCTCTGTCTTTTCTCTCTCTCTCTCTCTCTCTCTCGCACACACTGAAAAAAATTGAACCGTATCGCACAGGGGTTTGTGAAGAACAGTAGAAATAATGTAAAGACATTATTTCTGCACACACACGCACTGGGAACAGGACGCTCTTTCATGTATTCAGTAATGATAGAATCCAGGGAAAAGCAACTCATGCATGTAATTATTAATCAGCACCACCAGCAAACTCGACTACATCAGCTTATATACCGCTGCTGCCGTGAGAATTCATCCTGGGACCCGAAACACATGCTTTATATCCGGTCTCGAGTATCAGTGTGAAGGAGAGGGAGGGAGTGTGATTCTCAGTGGCCTTGCCGCTTCTTTAGTGAGCGGAGAGTAACGATGACTTCGACAACTGAGGGGGTCATTTCGAGTGTAATAAGAGTTTTCCCTCTGCTCCTTGTTGTGGTAGGAGCGGTGTGTTCAAGTGCTGGGGTGAGGCTCCGGACAGTTGAAACTGAAGATGAAGGAATCAATAAATACATGTCTCTTCTCTGGTCGCCCCCTCTTCAACAATTTTTTTTTTTCACAGTGAATTTCTGACATTAGTCAGGCTTGGAAAGACAGTTTGTCATCTTGTGGTCTTTTGCTGTTAAGATTGAATTCTATGTTTCCTCAGTATATCCGGGTGTGACCCTAAATCAGGCGTGTCAAACTCATTTTCACCCTGGGCCACATCAACATCGTGGTTACCCTCAAAGGGCCGGTTGTAACTTAAGACTATAAACGTAACTACTCCCTAACATATTGTTAAATAACTGTCTCTGCATTTGATTATTGTTTAGTTAAGTGTACAAATATTGTACATGCATATATATAAATGTAAAAATATATGTAAGCAAATTTCTGTTATTCTAACATAAATCCTTTTTAATTTAGGGTTAAGAAACCCACATTACTCTATCAAAGATCAAACCTTTAAAGACAATAACGAAGTCAAATATCATCAAAACACACGTTATGTTAACTTTGTTCAAAGCTTTTTTTTGTCACAGTTGAGAGGGACATAACTCTGGTACAACAAAATAATTGTGAGCTGGTAAGAACATGTGTGACATGTGGTCTGGGATATACCTGCTAACATCCCTTTAGCATGCACTTCTTCAAAAATGCCCCCTCTGAAAAACATTTGGAAGCTCGGGCGATTTCTTCCACCACAATGAAACTAGCTTTCACAGCTGCAGCATTTTTGGCGGTAGCTTTTGTAAATATATTCTGCTGCGATTGCAGTCTGCCTTTTAATTCTTGGACAATTTTATGTTTTTCTTGGAGGCTAAATTTAGCATACTTGGGTCCGTGTTTAGTGTCAAAATGCCAACATAAATTCTATTCCTTCCTCATAACACAGAAGACATACCAGTTTTTCTCCTTGAAGCACAAACATGTATTCGCTTTCCTATCTTTCATTACATTGCCTTCCCTCTGCATACATTTTTCTCTTCTTGGACAATTTGGGATTATTTGTCAATATTTTTCAACTCAATCACTTGTTGGAAAATCGCTTTAGTTAAACGCCGATATGGAAACACTGCTTTCTAGCGGCAGGATGCCTTTCATTCGTGCGTCACAAAATCGACATGCATTGTGGGAGACGTAGTTTATGGTCGCTGTACACTGTAACGCAGCATAGACTTTCATTTTAAGACAATCATATGCCTTTCAAGCTCTCATGGGCCACTTAAAATGACGTGGCGGGTCAGATTACGGCCCGCGGGCCTTGAGTTTGACACCTATGCTCTAAATATATCAAATTGTTTTCCGTTTTTCTTATTTTTTCGGCCACAAGAGTTCAGGGCTGACGATGTGCAATGGTGGAAGTAAAGCTGGTCATTGAAAATTTGTGTCGATTCTAATTGCGTATTATTTTTAGATAAATTAAAATCTACTATTCCGTATGTATGTTGTATCATGACAGCAGCATAGATAAGACATTGAGTGTTGTACTTAGAGTTTGAGGTTATGGATTTTTCCCTGGAAGCAGTAAATACAGTATTGTGCACCCTGAAAGCTTTGGTCTTGTTTAATGAAAGCCTAAAATATTCCGGATGGTTTTAACTCAAGATTTTTCTGATCCAGGCATATTTTAAAGGAACGGTATGGGCTAAAATACAACAGGCAGGTAAAGAATGTTAAATACTGCTCTAAAGTATGAACCTCCTTTCAAAAAGGATCCTCCACGTTGAACCTCTGTGATTTCCTGCAATCAGAGGTGGGTGGATAAGTCACCAAAACCTGTGATGTGATTTCATTACAGCGAAATAATCCTTTTACAGCTCGTCCCGTCCCACACGTAACGACAATAAATCTAATAAACAAGAGTGTTCAGCGCTGAGGGAAAACGAGCACAAACAGCCACTGAGAAAAACATTTTTATTTCTCTTGTCACTTTTTACTGTATCTTCTTGTTGCTTTATGGCTTTTTTTCCCCACAATATTTATGTTCCATTGGCCAACGCGGTGCAGTTTTTGTCATCATGATTTGTTGCTGTTGCTGTTGCTGTTTCTGTTTTTTATTTATTTATTTAGGATATTGTTTGTAGTTTGTTTGTTTTTTGTTTTTTCCTCCAACAAGACTCCACGCATAAACTAATAATTAGCATCTCGGGCATGAAGTCTAATTTATTTGCCATTGTTCATGTTGTATAATGAACAATGTCAGATTAGGGGTATCGCCTACTTCCATTGGTCTACGTGTGCTCATGCAAATATATCCCGATTCGTGTGAGTTCTGTTCTTCGATAGCGGATGCTGCTTAAACGCAGGCTTGTCTGTGTTACTGTCGTATTGAATGAACACTTGAAATGCAAATTCCTCGCATAACTATGTCAGCTTGTTACATTATTTTATTATACATTATAAACGTTGCTAATGCAAGTTGAGTAAAGGAAGTCGAGAGTCGGAAACAGAGACGAATCGAATTATCTGTTTGTAATGAGTTACAAACAGATAATTCCATTGTTCTCCCATTGGCGAATCCATTCAAGATCAGTTGCGGGAAAGTGGCAGAAATATGACTTAATAACAGTTATATATTATGTTCATTCTTTAGGCTAGTTGTTTATTCATTTAATTTCATTCTCCTTAAATTGATCGCAGGAGCAAACACGTTTGAAGACATTTACTTTGAAGGCGAGCTGTCTCCGTTAACCGCGTTTAAGCAGCATCGGCTATCGAAGAAGGAACTCACACGTATCAGGATACATTTGCATGAGCACACGTAGACCAATGAAAGTAGGCAATACCCCGAAACTGCCATTGTTCATTATACAACATGAACAATGGCAGATAAATTATACTTCATGCACGGACCCATGTCTTACTTATTTTTGTTTTATCAAGTCACTCATAAATATGTTTAACGCAATCAACTAAACAAACTGTTGTGAAGGTGGAATAAGTGATCCTGGAGAAAGGCAGTTGATATTTGACCTCAACACAAAAATAAAAAAAACATTCGTTGATTTGAATAATGCATCAACATCATCCATTACGCCGGCTAATCGCAGCAGCCCTCCAATGTGGAGAGCTTTGGTTTTATTAAACAGGGGCTGGGTGAATTCGAGCAGGAGTGGACAGGATTAACAAGCAAGAGATAAAAAGTAGAAGGACGATGGGAGGAAGGGACAAAGTTGAAGTGAAGTAGGAGAGAAGAGGTGAAACTCGTTCTAATAAGCTGCTGCTGACTCACATCGTGCTGCAAGATTAATAATCAGCTCTGGATGGCCTAATTGAGAAATCTCATTGTCTTAAATAAGCGAGGAATGGCCGGCGGCCAAGGACACAAGAGGAAGAGCAATTTCCTATTTCCTGCAGCAGTGTTTCCATCAGTTATTAAGCTGCATTGATCTTTTCCTCTAGTGTACCGCATAGGAGTTTGAAACAGTTCGAACAAATAAAGTGTGAGGAAGAGGCACTTTGAAGCTCGGAGCAGTGACTTTGTGACTTTAAAGGTTGATGCTATTTAACTAACTGTACATGATGAGACCTAATGTCCAGATATCATTTTATAGCCTGATTGCAGAACGGTATCAGTGAATTCAAATCATCAACAGTAAATTCCTGATTTCTTTATTTCATTCCCTAAAAATCACAAAGCAGGATCTTTCCGAGGCCTCCATGCAGCCATGTGCGTAGACTCATGTGTGTTTCTGAACAAACGCTTCCGATGATTTCCAGCTCACAGTTACAATACAAACATGAGCATAGCTTATTTAATTCGGAACTGAGATGGAAACGTTTATTTTGCGGGATTTGTTTGGATTCACACAGCACAAATAAACAAAGAACCAGGGCTGGTAAACAAAAGTTCTTTCACAAGCAAGTTTGTTTATTAGAGTTTGCAGTAACCTGATCTTTAATGGACTTGTCTCTTTCCAAGTGCTGGTGATCACACGCAACCATGCATCTCATAAACCTTTGTGCTTTGTGTTCGTTTCCTGTTGCTAGCTTGAATCGTATACCGACTTGTGAGAAAACAGCTCTCTGTTTAATTTAAAAGAGGACTGACACCCAGACTTTCAAAAGCCCCAGTGATCTGGGCCAGCTGAGCTGGAACAACATGGTGCCCACTTTCCACAACAAACTCAAGTATGGAACACACTCGAGAACTTGAATACCCTCCAAACATGTGAAAAACACCTTCAGAAAAACACTACTGATCTAGTATATTTGTTTGGAAAAAATGCAGTTTCCTTTGCAAACCAGAAAATGTAATCTTTTCTCTATTAGCACCAATGTTGCAGTTTAAAAAAAAGTATTGTAGCGTTAGAGACGGCCCACATTTCCCATCACGTTGGTTCATAGTTTTGACCATTCACTCGATCTTGTTGTTCAACATGGATTTCATATGAAATGCAGTTTTGTATTGCTTCTCAAAAGTGTTTTATACCATAGTCGAGAGCTCATTTAGAAAAGCAAATACGAAAGTGAGTTTCATGTTTAATCTACTGGCTTTAGAAGGCTTCAAGGTTCAGGACAAACTGGTTTGTTTAGTGCACCTCTGCACATCTGCTTATCTGAGCTTTTGGTATGGGAAGTTGTCACAAACAGGGCTATTTCTAATCTGTTCTCTTCCTCGTACTATATTAATTATCTGTTGCTTCTTTTTGCTGACAAAAGAGAGTTTCCATCATCTGTTTGACATTAAAATGTTTTCGTTATTGTGAAACCTCTTCAGGGAGTTCTGGGTTCAACCAAGAACACACGTAAACGTAGTTATGTTCAGAATTTATTGATCAGTGAGTAAGAATAATAATTTATTGAAAAACAAGCAACTCATATGGTATCATTATGTTGGAGTTGCTATGGCATTAAAATCGTTTTAATGAGGTTCCTTCCTCCCTCTCTTCCCATTTTTATTTGAATACCTGCGTTTATTTTAGACTTTACGACACTTCTGTGGACCGAAATGAGCTGTTCGGCCTTCACCCAGAGGAGCACTCCTTGAAACGCAGGTAATCTCGGGTCTGGTTACGGTTTGAAGTTGTTGCTCTTATATTTTTCACACCAACCCTGCTGGAGGGAAATGAACGCCGGCTGTTTACCGTTCAGTGTTAACGCACCGCAATTGTGTGTCTGACTGAACTGAACGCTTTTGTTCAATCCAGCAGCTATTTGTCCTCCCTAATAATATTTAAACTGCGGCCTTTAGGGCACACAGCGAACCGCACGGTGTACTTAGTTATCGTTCGTTGATTCAGTTTTGTTTTGGCCATGCGTGCGCTCCGTCCGTCCGCCAATGGCTGTGAAAACACATCGTATCTGTTCGGGTTGCTCCTTTTTTCCCCGACCACCCAACGTTTGTTTTCGAGCAGCTGATGAAATATGCGGCGCTCCGTCGACCGTTTGAACTTTCCGTGCGTGTCTGTCTCCGGTTTGTTTTTCTATTTGTCAGGTTGCAATTAGCGCGCGCTGTTTGTCAAACAAGTGACAGCCCCGCCGGATCAGCCCTGCGGGTGTCCAAATCGAATGCTAAACAAAGCATGTCAGCCGTTAAATGTCTCTGCCCAGATTGTGTCCACATGCGGAGGCCACTTAAAAAAAACCTGTCATTAATGACTCCAAACGTGCACAAGAACACAATGATGCAACTGCACACACATCGCGAAACGCGGGCCGACACTAATATCAAGACGCTATACAAAAAAAACATCTTGACTGTATTCAGAGAGCGCCTTTCTAAACATATTTACAAGGTGCTTTACTGTACAAAAAATAATAGATAGCATAAAACTTAACTATCTTCAGTGATAAAGGTAGGGAAATCTGAGCTGATCTCTGTCCTGCTGCCCTCAGATGTAATAAAATAAAGAAAAGGTTTTTGATACCGTATTCAACAGTCGTGGATAAGAATCACTCGTTGATTCATAGATCAATACAAACTGATTCACAGCTCCTGCTACAATCGCGTTAAACTCATTTTTTTTGATTGATTTAAAGTCATATCCTGGTAGGAGTTTCATTGAAACCATTTTATAAACGTTTATTCCCCTTTCTGCACATTTAGTTGAAGTATTAAGTTCACTCTTATTTGGCAAAATCACCGAATAGACTACGGAGGGACTTTGTACCACCAACAGATACTGAGACTCCCACCTGTTTGCGCCTCTTCTCCCGTCTTTGGGCCGTGCACGCTGTGCTGGGAGCGACAGGGTCAGTCGGTCACATAAGTGGAGACCCTAAAGGTGCAATGTGTAAGATATGGAGATCATTTTAGTTTGAAACATTAAAAAAAAATTACTCAATCAAAAGAATGTGAAGAGGTTAAAGTGTTTATGTTAGAAGTCTCTGTTTTGTGTTGCAGAGATATCTACTGAAATTAGCATGCTAACCAGCTAACCAGCTAGCTCTGACTCACAGTTTCAGAAGTCTGGTCAGATTTTTGCGTATTCTTGGCCTGCTGTTGGTTAAAAGTTAAACGTTCACACAATACCAGTGAAATTGACGCGGACAAATATCCTGCATCAACTTGTGCCTCTAAGTATGTTTGTTACCTGCATTAAGCTCCAAGGTGAATTCAATCACATGTCCCACTAAGGCTACCATAGGTTGTGGGGAAACCACTAATGAAGCTCTTTCTGGGCAGCTACAGTGAAGTAGAAAACAACTCAGTTACACAGCATCACAGTTTGGAAAAGGCTTTTTACACCAAATGTTTTTTCCAAGAAGTTTTTTTGAAATAGAAAAGGTTTTGGTTCCTAAAAGAATTCTCTTGGTGCTCGAGTAGATGACAATGAAACAGACGATTAAAAATGACAGCACGTCACAAATTAAACTTGTGATTCATTGTCTGTTGATCTGTTACAGGGCCATCACGTTTAATTTGTTCAGCGGTGAGCATGTTGTACATTTCGTGTGTTGTGTTCCTTTATTTATCGATGATGTCACGTTGATATTGAAACTTCTTCTACAAGTGAGACAAGGTCAAGTAGCAGCATCCAAAACCTGACAGGACAACAACATCAGTGCAACACATCAACGTTTAACAGCTGCCTTCTGCTGCTTGACATTTCAAATTTGCTTCACTGTTAGTATACACATGATTGAAATTCACTAACAGAGTTTCCCTGTTCACCTTGGACACTTTTGGGGTTTTATACAATCTTGACATGATTGCAGAAAGGCCCTGTTGTAACCGAAACTAAGTGATTAAAGTCATAACTGTGCTATGTGGCTGCGCGGCAGCAGCAGAACAAAAATGGATCTAATGCACAGAACAATAGGGGCGCAGTCATTTTTGAGTTGTGAGTTGAAAAGAGATTGTTTGCCGTCACTTCTGAAAGTAAAAATTCTAACAAAGTAGGGATGACATTAAGTGATCTCTTACAGTGAGATATAATACGGTAAAAACAGCAACACATCTTTTCGTGCTTGTTATCGGGAGCTTTTTACCCCTGGCAGCAACTGTGCTTTTTGTCACATTAACTGGATTGCAAGTGACTTTCCTTTTAATCAGTTTGATGGCCTGTCCCAGAGAAGTGTTGGCATGCTTATGCTCCAGTACCTTTCTTCAGTTTTACAGCTAAAAATAATTGGTCTGTCCTAAGTAATCAGTTTTCAGATGATTAGCCATCTATTTGACTCATGTAAGGTATCAGTGGCATTTTTCCTGTTGTGTTTGAGAGTCACTAGATGAATCCCAAGTACCCTAAACAGCCAATTAAAGCTGGGGTCTACCACAAAATTATATATTTTACCTGCTGCAATAACATAACCACTAACATACCTGGTAAATTGCTGTTTTTACTCTCTAATTAAATCAAAAACCAACACTGATGTAGGCGTGAATGCAGCTTTATTGAGTTTGCATTGGGTGTCTGCACAAACAGATGTGTCCACACATGCAGGTGCCAATCCACACCTTTTGGACTGCTTGGTATCATCAGCAAACACTTCTTTGCAGACAAAAAAAAATTGTGTTTTACAGATCTAGTTAAAGTGTCATTTGAGCTTTACTAGCACCGTAAATATGTTGCGCAGAATGTACAAACAAAGATGGCTCATTTTTCACAGACACAAATTTATCCATTTAGGGTTTTGTTCCTGTGGTTTTACTTTTTCTGCAGTGTCCACAAACCGAGCAGGGTTTTGGGGACCAAACAACTGCGTGAGGTGTGGCCTCGAGGCTACGTAGTGTGTGACGACACGGGGGATATTTTTCAGTGTGAAGCTCTGCTATTTATCTTGGTTAACTATTTTTCAATTCATACATTTTGTTATATAGTTTCTTCCCGGTAAAAGCTCCCGCTCGAGGGTTAATTGGTTTTCTTCCTCCTTTTGAACATCCATTTGAATATCAGGACAGAAAACTGCAAACTAAGCGTGAATTTCAAACAACAAAACAAGGACTTGTCACTTATAATGTTTTCTCAAACCAAGTCGCCTAATATCCACCGTTCAGATGTGGTGGGAGCTCAAACAGGGAAGCACAGAGGACCACTTTCAGTTCACGGTCCTCGTTGGTTGAGAGGGACCAAAAGTGTCCCGCGTAAACCATAAGCTCCAACTCCCAGGTGGATTGGGGAGTTGCTTTAATGTTTACTCTCATAGCGTGTGGACATGTAGGCCATATGCTGTTATTGACAAGCATATGAACAAGGTCACATTGAGATTCCCTCTGTGTACGCTCTGCAAACTGCCCTTATCTCCTTATGTATAATGTATATCCGCCATCGCATTCATGTTGTAACGGGGGTGACGGAAGCCAGCAGTGGATGTCAAACACAAGAAGGCCTATTAAGCATGCATTAAAACTGCTGATGGCCTCTGTGTACCGACGCAACTCATTTCTGCAAGACAGAATAATATCTCTGCCAGGAGAGACTGAGAAGGTCATCAGCAAACAGAGCAACAACAACAATGCTCATTACTATTCATTGAAAGTGGCATGTAAATAGAAAAGAAGAGGTGCATGTGAGGCTCAGACTGCCAAGAGCTAATGAAGAACCTATAAGTGGAGGCGCTGAGAAAACAGACAATGCCGGCGCGATGTTTATTAGCTGCCGTGCTCCTACTGCGCCGCTGGTGCCGGCGAAGACCTCTGGCATCAATCTGTTTCAATCAAATGCTCTGGTAAAGGCTGTGAGTAGCATGAAGGGCAAAAATTACACCTCCACGTTCCGCCGCCATGCCCAAACGTACTACCCAGGTTTATGACCTCTAAATTTCGCATGACATTGTTTCCGAGGACAACTTTACTTGTAGTGCTCTGTAGGTGTGCCACGTGCCACGTCACCCTGTTAGGGCTCTGTCACATCAATGTTTAAGACGGCATTCAATGGATTTACTCGCAGAGTGACTGTAACGACCTTCGGGGGAAGAGACAGTGTCCAAAATGGAGGATGTTTGAAAAGTAACTGCACAGTGAAACATGTTTTTTTTTTTTTTTTCGCTTATTAAACTAATTGATATGACTGTGCTGTGATGAAACGCATCAATGCTGTAGGTGTTGATGTTGACATTTCTTCCCAAAGTTCAGATCTACAGCGGGGTGTGCGTTTATAGGAGCTTTTAAGCTAGCAATTTACTCTAACTCAGCACAAACACTTTCACCTGAAAATGTACCAGTATTAAAGAAAACAGACGTACAAATGTTTCCGAACAGTCCCCATAAAAAATGTTGTTCTTGTGCAGCCCGGAAAAAGTGGTTTCTAAACTTGATCACCAAAATAAATTGTTCGAGTTCTAGGTCATTGTTACACTGGGATTATTTTTTGGAGCTTCCCTTTACCTGAGAAACACAATGCTTCTCTCCACCCACAACCACAAGTGAGGAAATAAAGGAAGGCAAGTAGAGGACAGAAGCTGAGGAAAACTATACAGCACTCCTTCACAAAAGTACTCTTGAAGTGGTCATCAAGTAGAGAGTTTTTATGGATTATATAGCTATATTTACCGGCTGTTCTTCAGCTCGAAAGTATTGAGAGCCTCCGCTACTCTTCCCTTCTGAGCTATAAGCTCCGAAAGAAAATATTTCCCGACAACGAGCAGCACCAAGCTTATTGTTAAACCTTTGCAAACCAATAAGCATAGTGGGGTTTCAATTTAAAGAGACAACATACAGCACCGGCATTTTATTGCACATGCTAGAGGACACTAAAATACTTGACTGAAATTGAGGCTCAGGGAACCGTTCATAATAGAGCGTGTTCATGTGCAGCAGAGTGTCCTGCCAGAACTAGTTCACAATTCAGTGTCTGACCCAGAAATGTAGTCTTTTATGTAGACAAACCACTGAAACAGCATTTATAGCATCGAGGGACGTGGAGTCTATTTTGGGTTTTTTTTGTCGGCACAATGACTCAATGTAACCTTCTCTTCAGTGATAGAGGGTATTTAAGGTAATGTGTGTATGTCAACAGAAGATTTAATTAAATTAAATTACACGACTGACTGTGTATGATTACATATATGAGTAGCAGTTTATTTTCTTCTGCAAAGAAAGAAAAATAATATATTTTTCTTTTGCACAGAAAATAAACATTCAAGCTTTCATAGATGTGGTTAATGAATACAAATTAAATGCATCAGTCGTCTCTGTCACTATATATTTCTCCTGATTTTGCAAGAGCAGGACCCAAATATTTTTTTCAGCTATCAGATTTTGTCAAAAATTTTAACTGTGGACATTTTGGCTCAATTAGTTTAGATCCTAAATTCAACCTGTTGCAGTAAAACCCCCGTCTTCCCCACGGTGTGTCTGCCTTTGCCTTTTCGGTGGCCGTTTTCTTTTTCTTTTTTTTGTATGTGTTGTCTGTCTTCTCACACAGGAAACTCAGCCTGAATGGCCGGAATGTGAAGAGGTTCGCGTCGGTGGACCCGGGGGACTCTGCTGACAGAGCAACGTTCTCTCTCGCACTTTGAAAAGTTACCAGGTCTGGGTTTTGTCTACTCTTGAATTATTTAACACTCTCTCATCCCTGTTGTGTGTGTGAGCTGTCTCAGAGCCGCTACTGTCTGTCTGACCTTGTGGCTCAGAAAACATTCAGATGCTCAGCATGCCTGAAGGCAAGAGGAGCACAGTTGCACACAGCAATGATGAGCTCTCTGAAAATAGCACTGTGGACTGTGAGTCAATGAGCCATTGTCTATTCCTATTCTTCCTTTGAAGTTTGGTGGTTTGTATCCCTGTCATTGGGTTGACTTATGACAATCAGAGGCAGCAATCATTTGCCATTAGTGATTTTTTTTGTTTTGATTAAAATTAATTTAAGGTCTTTGTGTGCTGCTTTTGCTTTTATACATGTGGTCGCATTTTAGGAGGAATGATCCAACAGGCTGAGCGTGAAATAGATAAAAGCTCTATACCATTATGATTTTTTGTGACATAGTTCTTTGATTTAATTGATTACTATGTGTGTTATCAACTCTTGCTTCAGTTTCTTGATATCATGCAGTCAGTTATTGACAAATTACCGCCACCAACTGTCAATCAGCGGATTAGTCTAAGTGGCATGCATACCGGGAACATGATGAAGCTACTAGTGGTGAAAAACTCGGAAGGGCATCATTGATTAAGTGTAAAGTTTAAAAAAATCGACATTTTATAATGCTATTTTCAAGTGTAATTTAACAACTTTAGCGGATAAAAACTCAATCCGGTCAGACGAGGACATTTTCAGTCACCTGGCTAGTATTTTACACAACTACAAGAGACAGTTTGTATTTGTTTTGCAACTTTAGATTCTCATCTTCGTCTTTAAATAATTGTTTTGTCCCAGTTTGTTTGAAACACACAGAGCATATGAAAAGTGAAATTGGGTCACTATCGGCTGTCATTAGTGCTGTCAATCCAGTTGACCATAACTGTACTACACAAAAGAGCCAACTACAAACCGTTTAAAACATTTTAAAGTCTACACAAGGCGACCTTTTGTTACTCGAATGAGAGATTTTTGGTGGAGTGCCACCGCAAGTCTCTTGTTTTCTGTTTTCTCTTATTGTTTTTCACTCTTTCTCCCCCTCCAGACTACTTCTCTCCTCCAGGTCCCTCCAGGTGTAACTGCTTCCATACGGAGGAGCTTTTTTTCTTCTTCTTTTTCTTTTTTTCCGAACAGAACGTGGGATTAATGTTTACCAGTGGAGGCAAATGGCCTTCCAGAGAGGTACCTGTCAGGACCCAGCAGTGCACTGGCCTCTCCATGGGGCGATGGTTGTTACACAACAGCAGGAGACGTCACCTCGGAGGAATGTGGGAAATGTGAGGGATTGGAGCGGAGTGCTTCAGTGACTGTTTTGGTACCAAGACATGAGTCACACAGAGATAAAACGGGTCAGTGGATCCCAACCTGAAGATATTATGCTCCAGTTACATAAAATGCTGTAGTGTGCAGACTGAAAACAACTGTGAGCTTACAATTTAATCCTGTCTGAGGTGCCTATATATGTACCATTTTATACACTACATTATACACTGTAAATTTTTAGTTAGCTAGCTAGTCATGTAAATGCATAGAGACACTTAAACTGATGGAGAGCATCTGTCTTGGTTAACTTGAGAAATACATCTCATCCCAACACTAGGTACCATAACCAATTATTTTACTCTTTGTTTTAACGTATGAAATAATAGTGAAATTAAACCACTCCACTATTACCTAAGCACCTGTGAAAACCCCACACAGACCACCGGAGATCTCTGAACTTCTTTTTGTGAACTGGTAATTAACTGCTGAAACTCTTTGCATTTGGAATCCTGTCGCACGGGGAGAGCAGCGATTTTCAGCCCATGGTGGGTCCATGGGATCGGAGCTCATTACATTTTATAAGAAAACCCACTGAGAGCCCTTCTGGGTTCTGACCCAAAGCTTAGAAAATCACCGCTCTAGACTCCGAGGCCGGAGTCGGTCTCTGGCTCTCCTCACACTAATGCACACACTCTGTCTCCTGTCCTGAGGTCAGCCTGTAAACACTCAAGTGATGCTGTAAGCATATTATTAGAAGCTCTCTAAGCAGGCATTGTTCTTACAAGTTCAAGACATTAACTCTCTCATTCCAACCTACACTTGCATGGTTGCGGGAGCAGTGGAATTGCCCAATGGTGAAAGTTAATTTAAATAATGGCAGTAATTTTTCATGTTTATTTTCCTTTTTCTCTTGTTGTGTGTTGCCGGGTCAGAAACTTGAAGTAAATTGTTCATTAACTGGTAATTTTCTTTTTACTGGACGATCTTTTACTGCAAAGCAACAATTGTTTGAGAAGTACTTTGAGGTGTTAAACATGGAGAAAGCAGCCAGGTTTTAAGGTAGCTGGCCACTATAACACCATAATGTGTGCTTAAATGTGAGATATTATAAAAGCTTGTGTCTTTTTGCAAATGTTGGTTCAATTTTGTGTAAAACAATTCTTTGTTTTCTTGACTGTGCATCATCACTATCGTACCTGTAATCAACAACTGCACCAACATATATTATGTTGTCTTTGATTTTTGACAAAGGCTTTTCATCAAGAAGTGACA
The DNA here is from genome assembly GCA_016806645.1 of Ophiodon elongatus. Classification (NCBI taxonomy): domain Eukaryota; kingdom Metazoa; phylum Chordata; class Actinopteri; order Perciformes; family Hexagrammidae; genus Ophiodon; species Ophiodon elongatus. The sequence goes on from JACSYO010000527.1 coordinate 2,485,027, forward strand.
TGCAGACAAAATTAAAATACTGGAGTATTCAAAGCGGCTCCGTCATGAGCACCAAATTTGTCACCGCAACAATTTCCATTTCTGATTGGCGCTGTGCTTTGCTTCATGGGAAATTGTCGCCACAGTTGGGGAGCTTCTTTTCCTGAAAGAACATTGACATCAAACATGCGCACAGTTACACACCTAGCTTGTCAACCCAAACTACAAACGCTGCAAATCCTATGAAATAAAATGAGACGCTTTAGATTTGTCACATTCATCACAATCGATGGATCGAAATTCCACTTTTCTTGGGACAGAGCTGGATTCACCTTTAGAGCTTTTTCCCTCTCTCTTCTTTTTGATTTCAGATCAGATGTGACCAGAAAGATTTCTGGGTACTCAAGCCGAAAGCTTTGAAACAATTACCCATTGGCTAAATTCAGCCTCTCATTTTTGTGCTCACATAAACGTCAAAACATACAAAGGGTCCATTTAGGGTATTCAGCAGCAGCCCCCTTCTGTGTGCTTAGCTCCATGGATTTCAGCTGTTTCCCTCCCTGTAGCTACTGGATATTCAGGCCCTCAGAGGGGCAGCCCGCTGGTCGCACCACAGGGGACTTGTGTCTACAAAGTGTTTTCAGCCCACACACTTGGCCTGAATAACCTCACTGCGTGAAAAATCAGCGCCGCATTCTTCTCACTCGGCCCGCGACAGGTAGGAACTGTTGAGTAAGAAGAGAGTGCCAGGGAGAATGAGACACAAACACATGGGAGGTGAGGTTCATTCAGACAGGGTGCACTGAACATGCTGTGAGAGTCTCAAGAGGGAGGGAGCCACATTCTGAAACAATCATTCTGAAAAAGTAGTCGGGAATACGGACTGATTTCAACGGGTCGCTTGTCACTTATTGGTTTCTGCTCTTTCAACAGACATCCTCGCCCAGGCGATAAGGGTCGCCCCCCTCTTGATCCGCAGCCGCCTTGATGTCCTTTCCGCTGCCTCTGTGATGTTGCCGATGACCCATTAAGCTTCTGCAGTCGACATCAATGGCCACTCATTGTTCCCGCCTTCCTTGCCTACAAGTATTGAGCTACCTTCCTCTCAAAGGCCACCTGTTTCAGCATACCGGTCTTACTCCCAACTCGCCAAATGCCGGCGCTTCGTCAGTGCCCCTCAGCGACTGATGCCGACACACCGCGCTTTCAACTAGCTCCTGTCAGTATGAGACGCTCAGACCAGCTGACGTAGAGCAAGATAGTCCACACCGGCGTGAAGGGAGGTGGATGGGTCAAATCATTTATTTTTTTTGTCTAGGAGATGGCTGTTAGTTTCAGGTGCGAAAAACTAAATGTAAACGTTCACATTTTGTCACGTCTGTCGTTAATCAAGTGACTCACACGAGTTGCAAGTCACGTGACTCATTTGTCACGTGAGTCGCTAGTTAGATTAGTACATACTCCAGATGTATTGCATTCAATTGGGACATACCACTTCGTCATAACATGGCATCCTGAACTTTGACCCTCTTGCTCATATATCTGCAGCGCAAAGGATTGCAGGTCAGAATAGCCAGTATGCATGCTGGCTTGCATACTGCAAAATGCGACCAGATGTGGTATAGGACATCCCCGTGTTTTTGTTATGCTGCAGTTCACATACTGTGTATTGGGACATATTGATATTTTTCAGGCTTACTAAATAGTTTGGTAGTTCGGGTATTTGAGCATTGGATGAATTGTGAGGACCTAGCCCTGTTTCATCCACTGCATGGGAGACAGTCCCAGATGCTTTTCATAGAAAAGCTTAGAGAAGCGGCTTTCTGCTCTTCTCTACCTCTGACACCAGCTGTACATATGAAGACTTGTTGGGTAAAAGAGGAGAAGAAGAAGAAAAGCATGAGTTGCATGTTGGCTCCTCGAGCACACGTCGGCAGACTGTGATCAATCCATCATGATCCCAGCCTGGATCCCAAAGCTGTGCGGCTCAGCTTTTCCTGAACTGGAGGTGTGTGTGTGTGTGTGTGTGTGTGTGTGTGTGTGTGTGTGTTGAAGCATAGGAACATACACTCCTACCCACCTCCATTGTCAGACATAATCTCGGCAGTTAGAGGGAAGAGTTGGAGGGCTTATTTGAGTTGAAGTCTGTCATGGATCCCAGTTTCCAGAGGTATTAAGGTAGACATGATGACGTTATTCCCAGACCAAAGCACCAACAAGCCCCCCACCCTCATAGCCTTCAACCCACCATACCCATCCCAATGCTGAGCCCACAGGAAGAGACATGATGGATTTCGAAGTAAAGTTGTGTTGAGTCTCCTGATGTAACCAGGCACTGCCAGAACGGCTACGGCTGCAAACACGTCTTTTCCTGCAGATCATCCTTGAAAGGTGTGTGGGGGATGTAGAGAAGGTACAAACTACATAATTGAAGAATGGAAGAGAAGTCGAAGCTGAGAGAAGTGGAGGAGAAACAAAAGAGAAGTTGAGCGAGAATAAAAGAGACTGAAAGGAAAATAAGACGGAAGAAGATAATCCAAGATGAAACGAGAAGAAATGGGCCTGTTTAGCTCAAAAATAATTGTTTGGATTGGCTGAAAAGGTGCAAAAAGAAACAAAAGAAAGACAAAACCACCCACAAACACATTTTAAAGAATCTGAGATTTTAAAATGAAAGATAGTCTTTGAAGCGCAACTGAAATTCCAGGATTTGGCATGATTTTTGAAGTTGAAAATCATGTTACAGTGATTTTGTATTTAATGTTAATATTCTTTTATTTTTTTCACTGACTTTTTTTTTATTTATTTTTTTCTCAACTGTACCTAGGGTCTAAAGATAGAGGATTTTGTTTAATGCAAATTTTGTAATTTTGTTCTGTACGAATGAAATTGACTTGATCAGAGGGATACATGAAAATCGTTATGTCCTACAGCCTCTGGTCTGGAGATTTATTCTTCATCAGAGGTGTTATCAAACAGCGATTTTTGGTTTTACAAGATAGAAGGATGAGGCAACGCACAGAAGCCTCCCTGAGCTTTTCTATGGGAACCGTCCAGGAATGTCTCCCTCAGTTCAGTTCAGTTGTCTCAATTGGAGAGTTTGGACCCAAGATGATAGCAACATAGTTTTGTTAATGTTGAGCCAACAGGAGAAAACAAAATCACTACAGTCACGCTCGCAGACAATGAACAAAGTACGCATTTTCTTGAGTCATTTAAACATACACTTTACGAGGCATAAGACATTGGGCATGAAGTTAATTTGAAGTAATTACAATAAAACGTCAATCATTGAATGGACCCTGACACGGTCAAGTAAAGCTCTTCTGTGTTTTCTTCTGTTTACATGTCAATGAATGACAGTTGATGAGCATGAAGTATGTTGTAACCGTGGTGATGGATCAATTACCTTTCACCATTTCACTTTTATCACCTTTGATAGCTCGTCTTATGGCAATTGTCATGTGTAGTAAAAACTTTTCCCACTTTGTGCATCCCTTTTTGGTTTTCGTACATCACTTACAACATTGTTGAATAGTTGTTGTGACAGAAGTTGTGCAAATGTAATCAAATCTAAAACGTCACCAGGGTCTTTTTTGGAGGCAGGCCGGTGTTGCTGCCTTAATATAGTAAGTCGAAACCTTCTTATTCTTGATTTAAAAGTTGACCGTGTGAAAGAACTCTACTGTTGACAAAGGCAAAAAACAAAAGTTACACGTCCTTGCGGTTCAGCACTTCACGTCTTCCTGATGTGATTTCAGAGGACAAAATGTGTTTAGTATTGATCCTGAGAGCATTAGCCCCCCCTCCCCCCGCACTGCCTGAGGTGGAGAACCTGAGAGCAGTCAGAGCCAAAGTCAGCCAGTCAGTGTCCCTCACTCAATAATTTACACCGTGGTTATGTCATATGGGAGTTATAGCAAATACAAGTTTAAGACTTCTAATTGCTGCTCATGTCAACATCCAAGACTAAACGCTCGATAATACAGATTTTCCTGTATTGTCAACGCAGTTTTTTTTAAATCCTCGCACAGCCAACTCTTCAGGCACACAGCCGTGTTGAGTTGTCAGATGACGTGAAGACAAACGTTGGAATCGCTCCTACCATCCATTTCACAGGAAGTGAACGCAGCTTTAGTGCCGATTAAGGACATCAGAAGGATCTCAAACACCTGAGTTACTCTGATATTCGTACATTTTTTACAAGGAGAGTGTTCACACTCAACATACAGGAGTTCAATAATGGATTCATCACCAAAGGCAACAGGGAGGAGTACAAAAGACTGATTGAGAGCTTTCGTCAACAATTTAGTTTTTGAATAATCCTTTCAAATATTTGAGTTTGTAGGCATCTGGTAAGACTGTAAGGTGAGATTTCTATTCATTCACAGCGAAAATGATCATCCTCTAGTGGTTCCGTTTCTTTTCACGGGTGTTGCCTCTGTCCTGTTCCTGATCTGCAGTGTGATGAGAGGGTGTACTTTCGTATTGATCCGGAAAGCACTTCCCGTCCGTCCCCAGTGTGCAGATGTGTCAAGACTGTCAGTCAGGCTGTCAGCCGATCCCTACAGAGGAGAAGTGAGGTGAGGAAGTGGCTTGTTGGGAGTTTTGTCTGACAGCTTACCTTGGCTCTGTACAAAACGTTGGTCTGTGCTGCTGAAGGAATCTACTTACAGCTTCGTTCTCATCAGTGCGCTTGCTGCCGTTTTCACCGCTGCTCTCGAAGCTTTTTCTCTTTGAACTAAGTTTGTGCTTTTTGTTTTGAAGTAACATTAATTTTACATCGCAGTCTTCCAGAGATGTGTCTCTCACCTTGAGTGTGAAGTTAGTGATCACAGGAGGAATAAAACCAATACAGCAAATTTGGCGGGCATACACACTATTTGTTTAACAGCTGCATTGGACTGGATTTCTCTGTATCTACATGTTATCTACATTTATTGACCGTTGAAATACAGGAAAAAGCTTTTTTTTTTGCGTTCAAATGTATAGTATGGGTGTAATACTTCTGCACACATCCAATGGAGATACACTTTTTTTTTACCTTTATTTGACAGAAACGGAACAATAAATAAGAACATAAAAGGTTATTTATACATAGAAAGATACAATTTCTAACAATTGGGTCAGAATTTCACTTAACACTAAAAGAACATTTGGCTACTGCATTGATAAATATGGCACTTCCGCTGCTGTCCGTGGTGCTGATCCGAGGCGACTGTTTGCAGTGGCTGTGTGTGTGTGGGTGTGTGTGCGCGAGTGTGCGCTTGTGTTTGGGGCGATAAATTGCACCAGGGCCAATCACAATTATGTTCCACTGCAGCTTAAAAAGGTAAAAGGGTCATATGCTTTCCCATTGGACAGATGCACGACCATATGCTAATGTAACTAGTTAATTCCAGCATCTGTTAATTCTGAACTCATTTGGGAAATGTGTTTTACTGAGAAGCCCGTGGATTGCACAAGTTAGGTTAAATTAAGATGCACAAACACAATGTCAACACAGTGGCATATACACTTACATTTTCCCACAAAACTGCCACATTTGGATGCCTGCATCAGATGGTTAACGGCCTTGGCATACTTAGAAGATAGCTGTCTGTAGTCTTTTTGATTTGTATTGCACAGTTGGCTGTCCTCGGCTCTTTATCAGTGGTCGTTTAGCTGATTCAGTTTGCTAAATTGTAGGTGGGGCAGTGGCATGCAGTCTGATGATGAATTTCACTAAATGACTGCATCTATCTTTATTGTTATTTCTCTATATTGCATCTTTTTTTGTTGTTTTTTGTCTCCACAGGCCACAGGCTGACAACATCTAGTAGATGTTGTGATTTGTGATGTACCAACGGTCCGACATCATCATTCGAAGACCCGGGATGCTGGCGTGGCTTGAAATTAAAGCTTCAAAACATATATAGAACTATCTCAAACAACTACTTCTTGGCAAAGAAGCAAACAACAAATTAAGTTAAACATACAACAGATTATTGCCCGAGACTTTGGTATCTGAAAGTGGATAAACTACATATTTAAAGGGTTTAACATTGGGGGGGATCTTTTGGCAGAAATGGAATATTGTATGAATAAGTATCAGTTTCAGTTGGTGATGCCACCAAATCTTTCACTCTGGACCTTTTAAAAGGAGCATTTTTATCTTATGTTCCACCTATCTTACATTCTTGTATTCCATTCATTCCTGACTACTGAATAATACAGTACGTTACTTTGTATGAGGCCATACTAGCAGATTGAAATGTAACTGTACTGACAGCCGCAGAAAATTCTGATGGGATCGATTAGATCTTCAGGCTTTGATTTTCACAGTCGAGCATTCGCAGCTGACAGTGTTGTGTATTTCTTACATGTTGAATTGTTTGAAATGCTATGTATAGCAGAGCAGCACACACTCGGATGTCAGTCCGTCTCCGATCAACCGAGGCTGTTTGAGGTTGTCATAGCTTTGTCAACATTTTCCATGTTTAAATGCGTACGAAAGATTCGACAGGTACTGAATAGTTTAGCTGAACTATTCCCGCTCAGATATCTGATCAACGGAGGCGATGACTGACTGTCACGCTCAGCAGCAGGTACCTTTGATCTTTGGATTTTCAGGTCATGTGATGAACAGGATTTATATTTGAAGACAGCTCCGCGAGGATCAAACGCTGAGCCGAGTAGAACTGAGGTAGGGCCTCCCATGGGTCATCTTTATCTCCAGCCATTATCTTAAGGCTAGAGAGCTCAATTTACAGATGCTACAGGTGTTCAGACATTTTTTTTCTTAACGGAATGGCAAGTCAGGCCATGTGACCACCACTTCCATCCTCCCTAAAGATCTGCTGGCTACAGTTTGAGCCAGTACGTTTTGATCCCTCTAGTGAATTTCACACATAAAAAAATCGTCCTTAAAGCTAGGGTAGGCAATTTATTGAGGATGTTTTTTTTTTTTTGTCCAAGTCAGCGTACGGTTGTCCATAACTCTGTCTCTCTCTTCAGGCTGAAAAAAAAAAATTATGTTAAAATTTGAGTGAATAAAATGAGACAAAACTTGGCTTCAGTCTGAAAATGTTTTGGTTCTTAGAACACAGGCGTCACATTGTATGAGGCATTGCATTTGACAACAGTAGCACACACTGGACACGTCCTGCAGACAAGTAGTAGTCGAGTTCACCAGCAAATCTGGGTAGAGGACTCAGTGACAGTCATGTAGATCTTAGCAACCTCGAACAAACAAACTAAGGGAAATCATCAGGAAGTTTGGTCAGCTCAAGCAGAGGACTGTGGCTGAGCTGAGGGTGTTTTGCATTATGCAGCGTCAGGACTGAGTTTGTCTGAAGAAGTGCATCAAATAAAAGACCAAACCAAACACTTAAACACTTGCTGATCTGCAGGATCCATATTACCATAAAAACTTTGTTCCTCTTCATTCACCTCTTTTATTGCCATGTATACTGCATATGTGTGTGTGTGTGTGTGTGTGTGTGTGTGTGTGTGTGTGTGTGTGTGTGTGTGTGTGTGTGTGTGTGTGTGTGTGTGCACCATGAGAAATGTTAAAATAATAAAAACTCTGAACTTTACGTGTGGGAATTTTCCTTTGTTTTCCATGAGCAATCACAGTAATGATATCAACAAACAAATCAAACAGTTAAATAAATCAGGGAGTTGAGAGATATCCGCTGTCGTGGTCTTGACTGCGAATCCAGAGTGATCTTTGTCTGAGACCAAGACAAGGATGGAGTCCGAAAAGAGGCCGAGACCTTCAAAAAGCAGTTTTGAGACTCGAGACCAAGACCAAGACCCTTCCACAACGCTGTGCCTTGTGATTAGCTTGAATTTACATACTCTCAAACAACTCCTGCACAACAATCCACTCCTGCCATGTCTGAAATATGGTTAGTTACACGGCTTCTGTCTCAAGCTTCATAAACAATGCATTGGTGTGCGCTCACATAGCTGAAGAGCAACGCAGCTGTTTTTCTTCAAGGTAAATCACACCATCTCACTACAGGTGGAACACCATGTGGAGTAAAACCTTAACTTGTTGATACTTAAAACAGATGAGCTCAAGTGGTCGAAGAGAGATGGAAGGAGTTTTAAAAAATAAAGTAAAATCCTTCTGAGACACAAGGGAATTCAGGTCCTTATTTACGGGGCCAAAAACGAGGCCCAACCAGGACAGCTCCCTCTCCTCACGACTGGGCTCCTTAACACCACTCAGTGCTGGAGTGTTTATTCTTAGCTGCAGTCACGCCTAATCAGTGCTGCTTGTATGTTGCCACAAAGCTACGTGCGGAGCTCACCGAGTGTCAACGGAGCATCCTGTGAGGAGATGTTAAAGAAACTGATCAGACAGGAAAGAGTTTAAGAGGCTTCATTTGCAATTTGATCAAAGACACGTGCACATTTAGACTGACAAAAGTGATCTTGCAGAGTGTGTTATGCTAAAATCTGGTCAAACAACAGTTGGCTCCAGTTGTTGTGAAGCCTTCATGTGTTTCCTGGCCAACGGAGGGCAGCACTGAGCGAGGGCCCAAGCTGTCAAGGTGAGGGTCAGAGGTCAACAACAATGGCAGGCAGCACAAAGAGGAGGGAAATCAGGACAGCCCGGGCATGTTACGGACGAGAGAAGTTCAAAAGCTGAAGCTGAAGATCCGTGCGTAAGAATTTTGCCCACTCTTTCAGCGCCCGAGGAGAGTTTACCGATGCTGTATGCTGCAGCAAGAGGGCCTGAATGCTGCTGTAAGGGAGACAGCTCATCAAGTTGAGTGACAAGCCGGGCAGGAACAACAGCAGCAGCACAGGAGAAGAGGACCAGACTAACAATACAGCCTGTGCCCGCAGGCGAAAGAAACTGGAGGAGAGGTGAGGAGAGGAGACGGGTTAAAGAAAGCTTTTAGTCCTCTTGACAATCAAAGATATTGTGGGTTTGTGAACAGTGGGGAGCAGCTCAACAAGAGGAGGGGGTTCATGATGCTTTGGACACTTGAGTGTGTATTTCTGGCAGTGGTTTTTTTTTTTACCTCATGTACAGGTTCTATCGCTGAGACATGTGCAGCAGAAATCAAAACCACACTGCGCAGTCATATATCTCACCAAATTGCATCAGTTATTATCCTTGCTAGTGGAGTCTTCGAGGTTCTGGTCCATCATTTCTTTCTTTTCAGACTTTCTAGGCATTGGAGGTTACCGAGCTGTGCTAATTCTCAAGATACTTAATGCACTGTAAAACTGTGGTGATCAGCATCTTCTTGCCGCAGGGAACACAACAAGTATTTGGTTTGTGGGAATGAAAAAAAAACAAAAAAAAACGAGTCAGGGTTTTCATCCAAGAAATTGCTTTGGAGAGGTGTTGCACTCTACACGGCCTTTGTTGTGTTTGTGTCTGTGCGCTGCTAATATTACATTTAATAAATGTGTCATCTCTGTCTCCTCTGATTTTATCAGAGGCAAGGTGAAAATCTGCACTGGTGTAAATTGGTTTAAAGGATAGGGTCATGCTCAGAATAGTGGATCTTTCCAAGAAACAGTTTTCAGAGCACCACATTTAAAGCGCTGACGCTAATGAGCTTATCTTGCTTTTGGAATAAGGGAAATCACTTGCTTCGTGCCAATTTGTAGCCAGTGTGTTACTTCAAATGAAAACGTTTGCTCTTTCAGAAAAGACAAAGCATCAGCTTCAGCGCCTCAACCCCTGTGTCAGTTAAGTCACTTTTCTTGTGTCACTTTGGTTTGACAGGTCATCTTGGAAAGCAAAGGGCGCACAGTCGAATCCCGCCGCCAGCCCGTCAAAGTGTCACCGAGCAAGGAGCTGAACTTCCACCTGCTTACTCATCCAGCGGTGAGTCACCCTGGATATGTGCATTAGTTAGACGCATGCAAATCCAAGCGGATGTGCTCTGTCACAAGTAAGACCTGTGCCTTTTTTTTTTTTACTCGGCTGCTTGGCATTTCCCTCCGACGCTCGGCGAGGAGAGTTCACATCGTGGCAGCGCGGCATGCAGCCGAGTGCTATTTAATTACCTGCTTTCGGATAAAACCGCTGGGAATGCAACTAATTTAGGTCTTGTTTGAAGGGTAAACAAATGTGCCAGAAGATGTCTCCCATCACACTCCCAGCAGAGGAAGAGGAGAGGGCGGGGGAGGAAGAGCTTTCTATCCCACACATTACAATAATAGCCGTCTGAGAGGCTCTTGGAGGGGACTGAAGGCACGCGGTAATGGCGACGTTGAATGGTTTCAACTTTGCATAACACCACAGTGAATTGAGCAAGCTTTGGTTTGTGCTGATATTGAAATGGCGAGCTTTTTGTTCTGTTCTTGAGTGTAAAGGCTTTGGAAAACAAAAGCAGGAGAATAAAATGGAGAAGAAGTTTGCTTTGACTCGAGTGTTTTCAAACCCGCAGGTGTAGGAGTGAGTGGAAATTTTGACGTTAATGCAGTCAGATGTGTGGAGTAGGTTGGGGACTTTGATGTCTAACTTCGGAGCTCGAGGAAATCCTCATTGTTCGGATGTGGAAAAAAATTCTCCAACGGCTTCACTCCGGATAAATTAGAAGCCAACAAAACTTCAGGAAATATCAAAAAGTCTCCGTTGCCTGTTCAGTTCAAGCCGAGTTCAGAGTCTCAAAGCTGCAGGAACTTGATGACAAATTTTGTCTCCGCATTGTGACGCCTACTGTTTCCGCTGTTCTATTGTCTGAAGCAAGTTGAACATTTTATGTGACGTTTCTGGTTTATGTACACATTTGTGTTTTTTGAGACACATTGGCTGCATTTTGCAGCTGAGGAAAACCCTTTTTCTGATGGATTTTAACGGGTTTCAACTATTTTGCACACAGTCTTCACATTCAGGACGATTGGTGCACGTTCCGTGCGAGTTCGAAAAAAGTTCAACTTCAACACTCTGCTTAATCAGCACGACGCCTAGAACCCTTCATATTTACCTGACATTGCATTTACTTGTTGAAGTGAATTAAATGTACGAATGAAAATTACTTCACTAACCATTTACTAAATGACTTCAGTGACCACACATGTGCGGTTCCTTTTCCTTTGCTGTTGTTGGATTGTAGGCCGACGACGTGAAGTGAATTCCCATAATGTCGGAGGTAGTCAAGTCAACAGGGTGATGTTTGTTGATGAGAATGAAATTGGCCAAAATGAGCTCTCAGGTGACCGAGGGAGGGCCGTTTTAAAACGTCTACTGCGTAGTTACTGTATGTGCATGTTGATGAAATCCACTGCTAAGAGCTGCTTCATTATCATTAAACTGAGTGAAGGAGCTAAATGATGTGGTGGGTGGTGGAGGGTCAGGGGACAAGAGAAAAGAAAACGCATTTTAGTTTAGAAAAAAAAGTGCTTTTAATCCTGAAATCTGAAACCGTCTCTAATTATTCAATAGCTATGTCAATATGAACATCTTTTTAGAGTTTTCTTGATTTTCATAGTGCCAGTTAGCAAAATAACATTGTTTATATTGCTGCCAAAATCCTGTTTTCCGTCAACATAATGACACTCGTTGCTCAAAGAACCAAATTAACCAATAAACAAAGATGTTCTCGCTGCATCATTCCATAAATTAAATTGTAATCAAAACAAAACTGGGAAAATTGATTAGAAAAATAAATTACTAATTAAAATGAGCCGTTTGTGCTGACTTCTGCTGTTGATCTGACAGCTGTTGGTTTTGACTTGTGGCGTGTGTGTGTGTGTGTGTGGAGAGAGAGCGGTGCTGTGTATGTTAATGTGTTTTAATTCCACGGACTCGCTGCTGGGTTCGTCATTTTTGCATGAAAAGGTGTTGTGTTCAGCCGTGATGGAGAACGTGATCATTTTGGCAACTTGACGGAGAACATTTCCAACTCGCACTTCCCACTTGCACTTACAGCGTATCTGTTATTTCACAAAACTTGTCTGTTGTCCTTCAGTGTTTTGGTTTCCTTTGGTTTTCCAGTATCTTCTCACCAACACCTGGGCTGGATGGCCAGTCAAGTTAGGACAAGGAGTCTCAGTTCCTTCACCAAAACGCCACATTTTTGGATAGTTTGAAGTTTCCCAAAAAATAAATTCTACAAACTCTTTTTGTCATTTTAACAAAAGAGGCCAAATTTCTCAGATGAATGATACTTGGAGATAAATATTTTGATCATCCTACCCAAATTTCTTTTTAAATCCCAACCTAGGTTTATTTACTTTTTAAGTATACTTGGCTAGGTTTAGGCTACACAAGTATTTGGTAAGAACTTGGGAAAGAGTGTCTTACGGAACTGGTGTTAGTTAGTACAGAAGTTGCATAACACAATGACTGTCGCAGTCGATTTGTTTTCTCATGTGATACAAAGAGCAGTGAAAGTGACCAGTCCAACCTCGAGCTCGGACTTCCTCACTCTTTATACTGCATCAGTTGCTCTGACTGTCTAATAATGACACAGACTGGTTTGCATTGGAGTTTGTTGAAAGCCTGAAACGTCTCATACAGACGCTAGGGTGCCTTGGTGCGTCGGTGTGGGGCGCCGAGGGTCCCGTCATTTACTCATTACCCTTTTGTCACTCATTGAGTCCCTTCCCCTCTCTTCCCTCTTCCCAGCAGTCCTGACCTGTACTGTTTATTTTTCCCCTTTCCCATGAGAGGAAATGTGTTCTAACAGATTTTAGCATTGATGTTGACAGTGATTAGTGTGTGTGTGTGTGTGTGTGTGTGTGTGTGTGTGTGTTGATGCCTGTTTGGTTCCTTAAGGCTGACTGGCTTAATCTCATATACATAAGGCCTTTACACAGGGGGGGAGGGGGGGGACGTGGCAAGAAAATGCAAAATACTACAAATATTTATTATATTATTGTAAAAAGTAATAACAGAAAGAGTGGATAAGGTCTGCGCTGTCTTTGTTAAGGTTGAAAGGAGCAATAAAGTTTGTCATTTTGGTGCCAACCACGGAGCCTCCGTGTTGTTGTTACACTTTAGTGAACATTTTGAATATGTCCGTTCCGCACAACGTGATTGGTTGATGCCCTTATTAATCACGACAAAAACAACAGTTTGAACAGATATATATATATATATATATATATATATATTGCAAATTAATCACACAAAAAAAAGGCCTTTTGAGTCTGTGATCACCATATTCTAACTATCAAAGCTGTTTGCAAGTCTTTTGGGACACGTCTTGAGCCCGGTCTTAAGTAATTTGAGACTAGTCCAAGTAAATTTTGGACATGTTCAAGATGGATCGAAATCCAAGTCAAGGCTTAAGTCAGTCAGTCTTTTGACAGTCGGCGCAAGTCTTCAAGGGCAAGTCAATGTCAACATGTATGTCTGTGTCATGTCTCCAAATGTTGACCATTAAAATTACACAGTAACTGAGACCAAGTTCCTCGAATGCTGGAAAGTTTTGCTGGAAAGTTTTTGCTTTCATGTCTCATGCCTCAAGCCTTGGTGGTTTCAGTCCGATTCGACAAGTCTGAATTCACATGTCAACAGCTGCGTGTGCGTGTGTGTGTGTGTGTGTGTGTTCGTGTGTGTGTGTGTGTGTGTGTGTGCGTGTGTAAGTAAGTTTGTGTGACAAGAAGAAAGAATTCAAGTTGCTGTTTACGATGTGAGTGTGTCTCTCTTTCCGTAGTGTGCTGCTGCTGATGTCTTTAACCCAGGTTGGATGTCATTTCCTCTCTTCTGGCCGGCCAAATCCTTTAACTTCCCACACAAGCACGCACGCACAAAAGAAAAACACTTCTCACACTCTGGTTCGCATTCATCCCCCTTGAGAACACACAGATGTACACTCGACACACTGTCATAGTTTGTTCATCCACATAAACAGTTCTTCACACACACGTTTTCTTTCACTCGCCCTTCCTCAAACACACACACACACAGCTTTCTAAGCGGAGGGAGGTGTGGGGAGGTAGAGGACGGGTGTTTCACAAATTACATGCAGACTTTTTGCATCAAGTGTCAACCTTCCCCCTCTTCCTCCTCCTCCTCCTCCTCCTCCTCCTCCTCCTCCTTCCTCACTTTGCTGAACTGAAACACAACCTCGGCATGAGCCATGACGGAGTAAGCTGCCCACATGGGTTAGAAACTCTCCAGAAGCGCAGGGTTTTTTCGTGGGACTATGTGTACTGTTGAACGTGTGGAATATGGCTCAGACCCCGGCGTTAAAAAAAACTCCTCTGCGGAGATCCTTCAGCGAGCACGTGAAAGATTCCACCAACAAGGCTTGGGATGTCTTCTGGAGGAGCGTGAGGGAGAGGCGGCTGTCGGGTGAGTTGGGATATGATATGATATGATATGATATGATGTGATGTGGATGCAGATTACTCAGCTGGTCGACAGGTTGGAAAGTGGAGTTCACGCAAGGTTGCATCAGCAAAGAAAGAAAGTGAGAAGGAGGTGGGGGAGATGAGGTTAAAATCTTCTATTACAGCATGTGGAATTTGATTACAGTATCAACATGTATATCGTGATACTTTATGGGAATGTCAGTCTGTCAGCATCTGTGGAGTTGTACTCACTTGTGTTTCTTTTGCACAAGCTTGAAAGCTGAGATGTAGTTCAGAGTCATATGCAGTGGCTGCCTGCATCGGTTCGTTAAATCTGGGCCTTTTAAAGGTCTTCATTTTCAGCCTGGTCTCATGGCAGTTTACGAAATGGTCATAAAATGCAATCTCTTAGTTTCGTTTACAGGGACACAAATTGTCCTTTTTGGTAGCAATGGAAAGTCAATTAGGATCTTTTTCGTGGTGGGACACAAGCATTAGACGCATCCATGCGACGGTACAATGGTTAAAGATAGTGGCATATCAGATATTGAGAAATACAGAAAATGATGGACAGGAGGGGAGGTGGGTCAGTTATTTTCCTAAACTTAACATTTGTTTTCTTGCCCAAACCTAACTGTACCTCGTTATTTTAAGCAAATGTTTTTCCTGAACCTTAATAAGTGGTTTTGTCGCCTAAACTTATCTTTTGTTTGTTGTGTAATGTCGGCCCGACTGAAAAAGAAGTCTTGCTGAGCAAAATGAAAACAAATGGACAATCCGGGTCGTTCAGCGGAAAACCAAGAGATTAAGTTTTGACTTCTTTCTTTTTTTGTCTATGTTGAAACTATGTTGTCATTTTTCATATGTTGATCCATAACCTGGGAAAACTTTCACCAATTCAAACCACTTCGAATGCACCTCTCAAACAGTGATGTCACTCCTGATGAGAAACACCAGTCTTCACTTCAACATCTAATGTATTTATTGACGTTGGGAGCCCAGTTTGATGAGTCACAAAAAGACAAAAATACTGAAAGCTAACCAATTGTGGACCAGTTGGTCCCGAACAGTATCTGGCACTGTGGCAGACAAACGTGGCTATCCTTCACGTTGTCTTGGCGAAACATGATTTTTCTTTTGGTAAATGTGCAAAAAGGTCAAAACTTTCAAGCATATTTGAGGAAAGAGTTGGTGGAACCACTGCTGTACATTAAGCTACTGCCAGAGATTGAAAGTACAGGAAGGAAAATGTCACCCAATGTACGAGCATTGGCTCTGTAATGTATTTTTAATCGTTTTTGGAAACATTGAACTTATATGGCATTTAGACATGAACTGCATCGGCCTTTACTTTTTAGGAAGTTAAAATCATTGTTGGTTTTAGTCTCTTCATGGGGGTTATTGATATTAATAAAATAATTTGAATAACACCAGCTTTGTCCTTTTTTTAAATATCTCTCGTTTCACTGTCAAAAGCTGCCACAACATCCTGGTAAGCGCCTGCTTGTTTCTGTCCATCCATGTAGTTGCTCTATAAAACCACTGGCATGTGAGCTGTTGCTGTGACTGATTGTGGTTTCACGTCTCACTGAAGCCGAAACAGCTTTCCGGTGTTTGTTGCACGGTGGCTCACTTGTTGATACTGCGGGTGCTAAATGAAGTCCTCGGCACCAAGCACCCAGCAATGTCCTGTACTCCTCACTGAGAGGCATTGAGTCTCTTTCCATCTGACGAATCACGAGAGGCCGGGAAGTCTCTGTTCTGACACCTAAACCTCATCAGCAGGAGTCTGGCAGTGTTTCATCACCATTAACACAAAGCAGGTTTCAGTAGATCAGTGAACCTGGGACTCAGCGCTGTGGAGTGTGGGGAGAAAATGGTGTGCTGTTTAACTAAAGCTCCAGGGAATGGTAAGGTTGTATTTCCCTGGAGGTAGGTAGGTGTGTGTGTGTGTGTGTGTGTGTGTGTGTGTGTGTGTGTGTGTGCCTGGAAGGTTAATTTACTGAACTGGCTGTGAAAATGTCAAGGTGACCCAGAGGGCGACCTGCAGTCATGTGCTGAGGAAGTCTTGAGTGTAAACGTGAGGGGAAAGTCTACAAATGGCTACCCTCCATTGGCATGCGAGCTAGTTATGTCACCAGTTTTGCTTGCTTGTTAGCCTGGTACTGGGGGACCATCTTGCAGCTTTCTGTTGTGTGGGCAACCTAAGGCTGGCTTTATCCGGATAGCTCATGCTCATTACTTTACTTGAAATTAAAAGTACTTTATTTTAAATTTTATTTATTTTTTATTTGTATTAATCTATTCTCATAAACTGGCCAAAATGAAACCTGAGTGTGTTGATTCTCATAGTTGAACTCTGACACTGACAGTGGGAATTAATGTTTGTCACTGTGAAAATCACACTTTCCCATGAACACCCGCACACAGGATGGAATACAACATATTGGTGAGGCAGGTTTCTGAGGTGAGAAGTTTTTTTTATTTTTTTGTCAAGATGCTGCAAACATTCAGAACAGCTACCTTCAGGGGTTTAAATGAACTTCAGTGATAAACTGAAAAGTTGAGGGAGGAATAATCCCTCTGCTGTATGTTTACGTCCAGACTCACCGAGCGCTTCTTAAACCTCAAGGAATACCTCCGATTCTTTGACTACTTGTGTGTATTTATGTGTGCCGCTCGGTGAGTGTGTTTGTGTGGGAGCAGTATTTAAATTTTTTTCTGTGTGTGTGTGTGTGTGTGTTTAATTCAGACAGCTGGTTCTGCTTTTCCTATGAGACCTGATACCTGGCTCCAGCTGTGTGTACACTTACATCTCTCTCTCTCTCTGTGTGTGTGTGTGTGTGTGTGTGTGTGTGTGTGTGTGTGTGTGGATTAAATCAACACATGACGTTAGAGCAGTCATGATCACTGATTGGCTGAGATGGATTATGTAATCCTGTGCTCTATAATCCTGTTGCGCACTCACACATTTACACACACAGGAGAGGGAAAAACAGAGTTTTTTTTCACAGCAATGGTTTTGCATTAAACTGTGTACTTTACATACATTTATTCAATTTTGAATACCTTCCAAGCAGCCACTGATTTCCAGTCATTTACATATGCTGTGAAAATAGTTCTGTTTATTTAAAACATGCATAATGGATGGCCTTATTTTCAAAGATGTGTATCCTGTCTCCTAAAAATGGCATTCCCATTCAACAAAACTGCATTGTGAATTATGTTTTTCGGAAAACATATTTCATCATGATTTACGTTTGCTTTTTAATGTATCACCAAACCGTTTCAAATGAGTCCGCAAAAGTCTGCATAGGGACTGCCTAAACCTAACCAAGTACTTTTGTTTCATTTGTGTATTGTATTGTTTAGATATTTTAGTAATTTAAGACCAACCATAATGTTTGTTTTTTTTACTAAAACTAACAAAGTAGTTTTGTAGGGTTTCATGTTTTGTTTGTTGTTTTCAATTTCCAACTTTAAGCACATGTTTCAAGCTGCAACTGCAATCGAATAATAATAATTAAGAATTCAGTTTAGTTGAACGGGAACATATTTTTGTAGGAGAGCGGGTTTTGCACCAGGTCTCATTCACTCATATCGACCAATCCGTTGCAGAGATATTGCCTCTCATAATCACATGCCCCTGGCTTTGAGGAAAAAAAATAAATTTTACGTGTGGATTTTAGAGCACAAAACATTATTTTGGTTTGGCATTGTGTATTTTACTGCTGTATTTGGATTAATTGAACACCATTAGTGATATACAAGTGAAATATATAGTTTGGTACATGAGAAAATTCAAATTGCACTCATTGTGCCAAATGGCCATTTTCGGAGACCTCACCTGAAGAGTGTGTACTAAAAACTCTCATTTTTTTCTGCTTCACTTTATCAAAGTCTAAGTTTGCAAAGAGAATGTTCACATATTGTGCTATGATCTGGTAGAGGTTTAAACCTGCAGCTGCATCATTCCAAAGGGATAATCAACCTGAAAGTGATTTTTCTTTTTGGCAAACCTGACAGTTTTTCATTTTTGCTGTGTTCCATCTTCATTTAATCTTAACGAGTTTCATATATACGGATATTTCCACATCTGAACACATCTCACAAGTGTTCCCGTTATAATAACTCAAATTATTCAAATAGACCTTGTGGTTGCAGAGATATACTCTTTTTAGTACATTAGAGCGGAGGCCTAAAACAATAGGTTAGTTTTTTTCAAAGAATTATTTTTACCACCATGAGACTGGAGAACAGACGGCAGAACCTCTGCATCCAAAACAGATGCAGTTCTGTACATAAAGTAGTAGATTGGTTGTCTGTGACTTTCCAGCACATACAGCACAGAGTCTGTGCATAAATCTTTTTTCTTCCCAGCTGTGCAGACACTCGGCAAACCGCTAACAAAATGTACTTCCCACATACATACAGATAATTGTTGCCATTAAAAAAATAAAAAATCCAACACACAAATCAGAGTTGTGGAATCAACCCTGCACTCCCATAATTTCCACTCTTCATAACCGAACCACGTGTGAACTGAACCAACTTTGCGTCTCTCCCGAGGACCGAGGACCGTATTTAGCTGCGGTGTGAACACGGCCCGTGAGAATCGCTGCTCTAATCCTCGTCTCCGGTCCTCGCGTTGTCTTTCATCTCTGGCTGTCTCCGAGTCTCTCCACAGGAGCATCTCCCATCCATTCTCCTTCATCAGCCCGTCCTAATATTTACCCCACCGCTAAAAAGTTGTCATAATTCACAGCCCAAATATGGTCTTCCATTCAAACCTCACAGGCAGCGCCGTGACAAACAGTCTTTGCTAGACACACTCTGTAAACTTTGGATTAACTTTTTCCTTGCGCCTGGTCGGACTCGTCGCCATTATGACAGGGTGCGGGTCTCCAGAAAATCCAGATGCAAAGTGGTAGTTAATTTAGAGGTGGAGACTTTTGTAAAATATCCACAGAGAACTACATGGTAAAACAAAAATAAACACAATTGTTTTGAAAAAAGCAAAAAACAGTCCTGTCCTGTATTTTTGTTCAGTTGTTGGCTTCGTCTGAGTGGGAGGATTGTGAAAGGATTTCAAAGGACATTTTGATTTTATCCAGATTCATAGGATGTTTTACAGACTTCAAGGGATGTTTCTGAAGTCATCGAGTTTCTGCTCTTCAGAGGGAAAAGACTTCACCAGGTACTTTAATGTGACAGGAGGTATTGTTCACGTTTTATAAGGCCACCATGCTGCAAGTCCTCACAGTGTCTGAGCTGTAGTGCTGTTGAATTTCAAATAAAATCTGTAAAGAACTGCAATTGACCTTTTGCAACTGGCACATCAGCAGAGAGGCGAGCCAGGAAGTTTGATCGGAAGTTCAGCGGTGATTACAATTTCTCCGCTGATCTTTTTCACATGTCTGCAGGTCACCAACAGTTGTTGAGAAACGTTTCTGTTTTATCTTTAATTAGGTAGAACTGAGAGAAAACGAAGCCCTTTGTAGATGCATACTCTTACTTTGATAGATTAACAACATTTAAGTTTTTCATTTCATATTTAGTTTTAATGTTTGTATGCATTTTCCACTTTGTGATACTGGAGAATTAACCAAATTATTTTAAGTGAATCCCACAACAACTGAAAAACTGCATTTAAAAAAAAGAAATATATATATATATATATACACACATACACATACATACATACACATACCAAGAAGCCGGAAGAAAGAAGCTGGGAGTGGGCACATAAAAAAAGAACGCATCATTTCTTGTCAGAATCTTTCTCATTAGGAAGGAGACCCAGAAGCTACCACTGTTTATTTCCATCAACAGACAACTAATTATGCAATAATTTTACAGCTAAACAGCCTTACACAATAAAGTGGTTCTTGAGGATAAAGATAATTAAAACTGAAAATGAGAACGCAGAGAGTCACTGAGGCTCTGAGCCAAATGTGATGGAAGGAATCAATGTGAAGGCTGGTGTTTGTTCTGCAGTGATCAGAGATGGGCCAAACTAAACATCATCTGGGGGATGGGAACCCAAGACACACACACACACACACACACATACACACACACACACACACTTCCCCCTCATGTCTCTGCAGCTTTGACAGAAAGAGTACAACACACACTAAGACACAGACTCTTTATCATCAGCTTTCAAACACACACACACACACAGTTTTGGTTGTGGTCTTGCAACTTGTGCAGTAAATTATTCTGTTTGGGGGCAACAGGGAGCCAAATAAACGGAAAGGGGGGAATTGTGTGTGTTTGTCTTTTTTTTTTTTTTATCTCTGTTCGTGCTGCAGAAGGACGTGAGGAAGAGCTCGTGGGACAGCCATAGGGTTTAAACACTGAAAAACAAAAGAAAGAAAATAAACGGTCTCTTCTTTAAGTTGAAGCACTGGGTGATATCAGCCAAGTAGTGTTGTAGTATAGAATGCAATAAGAATTGCAGGTATGAAGAAATATGTCCCTCTTTACATGCACACCATACGCTGAATAAGACATTTTGAGGGGACCACAATGTTCCAATTAACTTTCGTGAGTTGAAAACGCACTGTGAAAGGGTTATAAGTTATAAGATGAAAACACGCAACTCCCAAACCGTACAGCTACCTGTCAATCTCAAGGTAGAAATGGCATAAAACATAACCTGCTTTATGGTCTATTTTACTCTAAATGGGACCATAATTTACTAAATGAACATCATGCTGTATTGAAGAAGACTTGAAAGTAGCGATTGAGACCATAAACTCATGTTTACAATGTTTTAATAAATCAAGTGAGAAATAGGGCCATTTTTATCATAGACTTCTATACAATCTGACGTCTCTTTGAAACCAGAGAAGTCGCCCCCTGATGGCCATTAGAAAGAATGCAAGTTTAAGGCACTTCCATTGGCTTCACTCCTCACAAAAGGAGGTTGCAGCCTCTCGTCATAGCTGCCTGGATTTCATCAGCAGTATTACCTCATCCTGAGCGTTGGGAGCACATGCCTTTTCCCCTCTTCCCTCCTCCCTCCTTCTCCACACTTCATTCTTTAACTTTCCCTCTCTCTGCTTTGCTCTTTTTCTTTCTGCTCGCCCACTCTTGCCTTCTCTTCTTTCCTCTCTGTTTCCTGTCACTTTGACTGTATTTGTACTAGCGGCTCAGGGGAGTGTGTGTGTGTGGGGGGGGGGGGATTTTTTCTATTCTGATCGAGGCTATATGTTACAGTTAAAAAACCTTTCCAGATGTGAAGTGAAAAAAATTCCCCAACTGAAGACCAGAAAAAATTAAATAATATCCAGTTGGCATAAAGAATGAAAGGATTCAGATTTCAGGTTTCTCGACTCACGCATCCGCTAAGAGAATATCCGACATTTTTTCTTTTTACTGATAGGTTCCCTTCTGCTTGCATTCTTTCAGAATTCATGAATATTTTACAATATGGGGCACTCCAAATAATGTTTATCAAAAATAGTTTGATTGCCGAAGATGAAATCTGTCAGTGGGAGAGAAGATGAGGATAACGAAGGAGTGGCTTTTGCTCTCCACGATGAGAATGACTGGCTTTCTGCGAAAAGCTGAAAAGAAAATGCCTCTTTAATGTTGCAGCAGATGAGACAGAAAGTGGCTTTGTTTGTTGAGGCATTCAAGAGCCTGTTAACACCGGCATCGACCACGTCTTCCCCCAGGAGTGAATCTTAATGGTTTTGGGGCAAATCGCAGCAGAGCTTTGTGTTTTCTTTTTTTTTTTCACCTTTTTAGATAATTGTCTGATGGGCAGATTCCCTTCGATTTCTGGTCCACAAAATAACAGCAAAGGTGGTCATTCTTCCATAAAGGTTTGCACCATGTATGCACCATGACATCATCATGGTGGAGGTAGGCTAAACAGGGAAGCCCAGAGATCCTTTTAAAGGCCACAACCCTCCACCCCCGCCCCCGACCCCCACCCCCACCCCCAAGTCTTTCTGCAGGATCCAGAACGTGCTTCATTTTCACAATGTAAGCCGATTTCCCAAGGTCAACAAGGGAAAGGTTTTATCACACGAGCTGCCTGATTTGGCCAGCAATTATTTTATTGTCGTTTGTCCATGCTCTCTAGTGACAAATAGAAGCGTCCTCTGCAGACCGCATCATTTCCCTGTAACATCCAGATACGACCTTGGACCACACAACCTCCTCTCCACCATGGAGATCTTGAAAGGATCTGAAGGTCGACAAACCATGCGCTCTTCACTCCTTTGCTGCCCCTTAAAAGGTCTTTCCTTGACAGTCTGTTCCCTTTTTTAGAAATCAACATTTTGAACAGTCACACATGGAGATTGGCCAAACAGCATTTGATGCAATGAGATAAACAAAAAAACAAATACAAAATATTTTTGGTATATGCAGCTGACTTCTTAACAAACTACTTGAAGGCTGATTGTAATGGTGGCACGCTGTGTTTTTTTTTTTAGAGCTTTCCAGGGTCACATCCGCTGAACAACGCACATCCTGTTTTTGCAGATCACGTGACCCCGAGGCTGAACAACGGTTGTTAAACTCAGCGAGCCCGGTGATCGGTTGGCTGTGACCGCATTTATGAAAACACAGCGCTGCCCCACAAACTCTTAATGGACAAGGCTGAGTGTAAATCCCGCGGCCTAATGATCTGTTTGCTTTGTTTACAGCGCTGATCGGGCTGCGCAGCACTGAAGGAAAAATGTATAGACTCTTCCTGCCTGATGGATCGTAACAGCAAGGAAGTCACTATGATGAGCCAAAACGTTTTTATATTGGGCCAACGTATATCACTTTCTTATACTTTCACTGGCTTTTATCTACCACCAAGATATTTTAACTTATGTGGTTTTGTAAAGTAGTGCCAGTATAAATGATATTGGGCCGGGGTTGTGTAGAAAATCTGAGATGGAGCTGAGTGTTCCGCTCCCTCTGCGCTCAACCTTTAAGTGTTTTGTTGGCATTTTCAGTCAGTCCAATGCTCTAATCACAATAACACACAACTCCTCAGTAGAGGGAGTCTTCTTAAAGGAGCAGGACAACCTTTTGTTTCATACACTACTGTGTTGCAGAAACAAGCTCAAAAACACCTTTTAACCTCTTGTGTGAGCAATATCAAAACATTTTCAAAGCAAAAGTACTACTTAAAACAAAAGGAAATAATCATAGTTACATTTTCAACCGTAAGAAAGGGGTTGGGTTCCAATAGCCGGTTCCATTTAATTTCTGCATTTGTTAAACTCTGACGTTAACGAATCAATTATCAAACCTTTTTATCGTTCATTTTTTATACGAGCATCTTCGGTGGTAAATTATTTCAGATGTAGCTTCCTTACGCTAGTTCTGTAACAGCTAAAATGAAACTTGGATATTGTGTGGTTAGCATGTTCTCTGCTGAACTTGTGTCTGTATTTAGTCAAAGATTGTTTATAGGGAAGAGAACCATCACTCCGACCATGGACAGTTCTTTTTGGAGGTCAATAAGACCAATAGAGTGGGGATTCTCCTCGAGATTACTGTGCTGATCGTGTCACATCTCACATGTATATCTCGCATCAATATTTCAAGTTGATCAACCAGGACATTCACTATTTGAATTAAGTAGTTTGTTAATCATCACAATTAAATTCTATTAACCATTAACACAAAAGATCTGGGAGAAGTTTACAAAATCAATGGGAAATTAATTACATGGTGATAGTTAATTTGCAGGAATGATTATGAAATTCATTGAACTGTGTTTCCTCCCATAATTTACGTGGGCCCAATCTATATTTTTTCATCTACCTTTTGTTTTTCTCCAGTGATTCTAATTAAAAGTATAAGTATAAGTGTTTCTTTTTGTGCAACTCTTTAACAGAAAACATTAATAAATGATATGTAGTTGTTGAATAGTTGGACAAACGGTGTCTTGTTGTTTTTGCCTGTAAGGCTTTTTAAGTCACTTTAAAGTTAGGAAAAAAAAAAAAAATTCCAGCAGTGTTACATTTATAAACATTTGTTTTTTCACATAAGCAAAATATTCTAGATGTTTTCAGCGTTGTTTTCTGCACATTTCATCCATATTTAGTAACTATTATCATTTCTTTAGTAAAGTTTCTCAACACAACATTAGTTTGTAAGATCCAGCCGGGCCGGTGGGGTTGACAAGGTTAGAAAACAACTGCCTGTTTCTATACAGTGCAATACAATGGAAACCACCTGAGGTTGTATTAAAGCAGTGGAGGGACAGGGATTTGAAAAGATTTCAGAGCGGAGGAGGGAAAAGTCCCATGCCAGTCCACAATACTTATTGTGTTGGTTTTAATATCTTGGAGCAAATGTGCTTCAGCAGCTTCCAAAAAGAGAGGAGAAGAGAGGAGAGGAGAGGAGAGGAGAGGAGGCCACCTGAGAGCCACAGAAAGACCCAGAATGGCTGCTCCTCTCATCACCTCGCTGTCTTGCTGTCTTCCTCTATAGAAAGGAAGGGTGTGGAAATAAACCATGGCAAATCAGAGGGAAAGCGCTTATCTGAAATGGTTCTGCTCTTTTGGAGCAGCAGGGAGTCCTGTTGGCTTACAGAGGCTGTTTGTTAAAGGTAAAACGGGCAACTTTTCATCCTGAGGCAGCAACATTTTTTTTTGCCGGTTACAATGTAGTTTAACTCCCTTTGATCATGAAATACTCCTCATTCTCCATTAAACACTAGTTCATTTTGCTGAATAGAAATGTTTTGCCCTCACTATATATATATATATATATATATATATATAAATATATATATATATATATTTATATATATATAAAAATATATATATAAATATATATATATATATATTTATATATATATATATATATTATAAATATATGTGTATATATATATATATATATATATATATATATATATATATATATATATATATATATATATATATATATTATATATATATATATATATATTTAAGTGCACAACTATACAGCAAGCTAAGCACATTTCCAATAAATGCTGACGACTTTGAGGTTTTCACTACAGTCAATTGTGAAACTGTGAAAACAATATTGGACTTCAAATTCAATGATGGTGATTATAAATCAGTAAATTATGAGATTTCATGAACAAGCGTTACACCAAAGATGTTCTTAAAAAAGAGTTAGGACAGTAAGAAGACAACTAGCTACACCAAAGTAGAGACTAGTTGTCAAATTAGTGACATTGATCTTCATGTGAGGAAGAAACAAAGCATCGCCACTTCCCCCAGGAAGTAAAAGACAAGTATCTGAGGCTCCAGCTGCGAATGTTTTTTCATAAGATACAAAATAAAGATATTGTCTTTCCAGTTTTCAGCATCAGCTGAGCCTGTTGCAGGTGTAAGTATCCTCGATATTATGAATCAGGTTGTCTATACTGCTGTCGTATTATTTCCAAGCAAGTTTTCCAGCGGTAAATTCTAAACATTCATATGTGCACATTATCATTAATTTGTTTTTCTCTACATAAAAGTGTGTGAAACTGGTTAATTGCGTGAGCCTCACGGTCAATGCGTGAGAGTGAGGGCTGAAAATTCTGCCATTTTGACCAGCTGACAGATAATATGGAACTAAAATCTACACCATGGCATTTTGCGTGAAGGAAACTCGATAAAATAGTTGGTTGGTCTTCTATTCAAACCTTTTATTGAAAAGGTGCCGACACAAACGTTGAGATTGTGTCAAAGAGGTTGATGATTTAACTCATTTTCTTTTGACAATGATTTGTGGTGTTGTACTGAATTGCATTGTGGTGTCAGGTGAACTACCATAGTACATTATCTACAACCTCGGAAAACATCAGTTGAATGAGCCCCTCTGTGACACAACAAAAACTTTACATGACAAGTTTCCTCAATAATTATTGCAAGGCCTCAGAGTCTTTGAGTTGAGAATGAGACAGTATCTGCATTGTCACATCCAGGAGCTCTTCAACTCTTGTCTGTTTCAGCCGCTGGGAAATTAAAATTCACAAACTTTTTTTGTTTTACCTGTCAAACCAAATCATCCCGTGCCTTTTGGTGCTCATAAGCTGATTAGCTCGTCTTGTTGTTTTAATTAATCCCTCATGTGTCCCTGTTCCACTTCTTGCTGCAGGCCCAGTTTGAAGTGACGCCCCACCATAATGTGTCTTGTGGTTTCCATGTCCACAGAATGTTTTAATGGTGAGCTTTTGTTCAAAAACTGGAAACCAGCCACGTACCGTGCTCTTCAGTTTACGCAGCGTTTGACTGCTGCTGCTTCACAATAAGAGCTCCCACCAGCACGTGTGCATACCTGGATGGAGGTTATGTTCATTTTCATATCTATGACCTCTCCCCCCGCCTTCCCTCCCCCTGGATTCAGTCATCATTTGTGTATCTGTGGCTGAATAACTTTCCGTAACGCTTCCCAGGAGAAAAAGAAATGGCTGTTTATTTCGTTCTCGCTACTTTTCCAATCTCGTGGGAGGACGCATGATAACGGCGCGGGCCACAAATTGGTTGGGACAATGCAGGACAGAAGCATTGTGTCGGTGAGGCGGACGGCAGCAAGTCATCTCGCACAACGTTGCCCCCAAGCAGACCTCATTTTCCCCTTCTCTCCGAGTTTGCATGCGTACAGTCTGCTGTTGGGGGAGAAGCTTCGATCTGTGGGGGAAAAAAAATAACTTTTTTTATTTTACTTATTAAACCCCTTTTATAGAATTAGTAGGTATAGACAGCTGGATGTATTCTGTAAATATTGTGTCTAGAGTATTGAAATGATTTACCGTCATTATACTGCTATGGCAAATTGAGGAGAACATATGAGGAAAAAATGCATCTCCCACCGCTTTCTGACTTTCATTCAAAAAACATTCAATTCAAATTGTCCAAGTACAAACGTTCCACATATTTTGTTTCTTGACCAAAATATTCCAGATCTTACATAATGGCTTGTGTTTACTGGAACTAAAGGGTGACAACACTCTCACCTATTGCTTTCAGTTTACGCTTGTAAACCGCCGGCACCTTGTCCCGATGTCCTTTTACTCTAGAAAACTCTCTGGAAAAGCAAAATCGGTATCGGCATATACAAGTAAGCATAGAATTAAATGAAAGGTCATTTCTTTCTGGGCTTGGTGGACAGATACACAAAATACCGTCACCGCTTCTTTTGAGCATTGATACTCCCTTCAATAAAATGATTAATCACATGTTGGATCACATCCTGGGCTCATGGACATGATGAGCATTTTTTGTTTGCCTTAAGGTCTAAACATTGACAAAACGACGGTATGTAAATGAGTAGCAAATGAAATGGTACATAAGCAGCACATGGTTATAGCTTCATTCAGAAACTGGGTGATGTACAATAAACTTTATCCATTCATGTGTATGTTGTGGTAGAATTTCATTAGAATGAGTGAAAAACCCCATATGTGATTTTTGACCTTCAACTATTTCTATCATTCTGACCAAAACCTCATCGAGTGCTTCCCGGTACAGATACTCGCATCGTTCTTATCCGAGTGCACAGCTCTCCAAAACATCATCACATCCCAACAGTTGACACAAAATGTGTCGGCTTCGACACACTCTGCTCAGCTTTTTAATGACACGGACTAAACTTTCTTCAGATAGTCCAAAAGGTTTGACAGTTTAGAGAGAAGCACTTAAACTCTACAATGAATTAATCACCACTGAAAACGCTGCTACAACAGATATATTGTATAGTCCATCGTAACCTTTTGTCCTTGTTGATTAATTTTGTGATTTCTCCACCGAGTTTTTCTTTGTGTCTCTCCCATACCCACTGAACACTGCAATATGCTAATACATCAAGAACTATTAATTAACTATTTTATCTATTTATTAATATGACTTTACTTCTCGGTCATCTAATGTATATATTTGTATTAATACGGTAATACAGATTGGGTGAGCTACTGGACACCTGAAGTTATGAATAATGTATCCTATACCTAGTTTATTTCTTGCCTTCAAATAAATCCATGTGACAGATAAAACATGCTTCACAATTGAAACAGCGGTTTGTGATCTGCCCCCTCTACGTCTGCTTAAGTTTATCTAACTAAAAATACTTGGTTAAAGTTGGAGAACGGTCGCCTTCATGGTATAAAAACGTTTAACCTCTGTTTATAGGATACAGGACGTGAACCATGATCTCTCTGGTGCCAGTCAGTCGCTTTGTTCAAGAGCGTTTATACTTATTTTTAGCAGTAAGTGTCGCACTTGACTCAGAAGCCGCTCCACCAAAACTCGGATGTTTGGCTTGTCACTAACGTAAGAATAGCTGGTCCGCCTTAAACGTCCACCTAAAGTCAGCCTATAGGCAGAAGTTGTCACTAACTTCGGGGCTGACCCTCTTCACTCAAAGCAGCAGGTGGTGAGCAAGGCCCGGGAACGTGGGTCTTGAGGAGTTGTAGAATTTATTCCCCGAACAAATAAACTGTACATACACTGCACGGCTATGTCCACAGCTATAATGTTGCTGCTAACTTCAAATATCAGGGGCCTCCCCTGCCCTTCACCTACAAAATATCATATTAAACCAATATTCAAAATGACCACGTAGAAACTTAAAATGTCGTTCTGGCCTTTGGTGCTGGGTAAGTAGTGTACAGTGGGTTTAACGGAGCTTTTTCTCTGAAGAAACGCTGCCTACTGCGACTGGAAAAGGGGCAGATAATTGGTGACGGTGTGTCATGCAATAATTAGCCAAAACGATGAGTGGAATTATTTTTAATAATTTAATCAATCAATGCAGCTTTAAGAGTTTTCCTCTAACAACCAATGCAGTCATTCTTCTTCTTGGTCTTAATGTGGCCATGCCTCTCTGGAACTCTGTCAATAGACTTGTGTTGTTTGAAAACTGCCAGGCCTCTTTTATAGCGAGTGCTACTATCTGGTGTTTAACATAATGTGCTGCCGTAATCCTATGAAGTTACCTCGGAGCCATTTTCCATAACTTGCCTAGGTCCTGCCTCTAGCCATGACTGTCTTATACATTTTTCATGTCAGATCGACCACCGCTTTACCACGTCAGTTTAGACTCACAGATGGCCTGATTGGTTGGCAAGTAAAAACTTAATGGTATAATCATGTAGATAAACTGCAAATGGAAACACATCATTACAGCCTGAGCTTCAGTAGAATAACAGCAAACATACAGTTAACTTGAAGGTTGGTTGTTCACCGGTTCAACAGTAATGTATTTTAGAGCAGAACGTAGCCTTGTTAGAGTTTTCCTGAGTGTCTTTGGATGGCAGCATCAGCATCATGCTTAAAATATAAACATGTAAATATAATACCTGTTCAGGCTTGTTCGGGTCATTCTGGGATTACTTCCTCTCATTATGTGCATAAGGAAATGCTTCTCTGCGTGAGAATCAAATCTCTATTCCTAAACGATTGGGTATGCAACAGGGGGCCTGCAGTTCATACATCTATTCATGTAAATGTGTAGTGTAGTGAGAGTGTTTAGCTCTGAGGTTGTTCCTGCCCGCCGATATTGATACACTGAAGGCTTAAAAATAAAAATTTTGATAATTTGTAATCATTTTTTTCCCCTCAAAAACAAACTAAGCCTGACAAGGAAGGAATTATTAACTTTGCATTTGCATGCCCTGAAGCATGTCACACACACACACACACACACACACACACACACACACACACACACACACACCTTTGCTTGAGGTTGCTGAGGAGACGGTGCCTTTTTACTCAAACAAACTCCTCACTCTTATTAGCCCATGCAGCCATGTTTGATATTGTACCTGTGCCCGAAGAGGACCGTCCCGGGCGTGTTTAAGACAAACAACGGGAGCTCAGGGAAGCGGTGGTGGTTCAGTACCGTGAAAAACTTTTTCATTTTCAGACATCGTTCTAAACCGTGCGTACACACGCTTTCTCTCTTTTTCTCGGCTGCACACACGCTACCGTTAAGCACAGAACATGCGCACTGTGAGTTGTTCCTCAAAGGAGTTTACAACTTCAAATTCAGTCTAAAAAGAACATTTTAACTAGTTTCTTTCAAAAAATCCCCCAAAGCTCAGGCCTAAGGGCCGTCACACTTGCAATACACTGGGGGTAACCCTGGAATGTTGCTTATATATGTGCACATACTGTACACAGTCAGCACATCAAAAATGTATAACCTTTAATATCAATAATGTACAGTATTCAGTGAAAAGAAGCTGATTAACAAGTCAGGCTTGTGCTCCTGTCACTTTTCGTTCGCTTCTTTGTTATTTCTAACTGGCACCACGATTATTAATCGCACTGTTAGAGTGACCATTCAGACATGTTGATTTTAATAAGAGCTGCCACATGGGCTCATATTGTGCTCCACGAATTCAGTATTTATGAATAAATGTCTGTCAGCCTGTGTCTGTATTCCGACATCGCACATAAGATGTCATCAGTCTGATATTATATGTTTTTCAGGAGTTATTTTAGGATGTTGTCTGTTATTTTTCTTTGCAGCAAGAGAAGCAGATGAGGCAGGAGAAATAGCGACTGAGTTGTTTCCTGTGAAGAAGGAAGTTTGATTTGAAAATACTGTGTGCATGTAACGCGTTTCTGCATTGATAAACACGCAAAAGAAATTAGGTTTAATTAGTTTGAAGGTGAGAATATAAGCTGCATAATATTTCATGCAATGTGTTTCTGTCCGTTACACGGAGAGGGGGTTTAGAGCATGGCATCTTGTACAGTGGGTAATTTTAGACGATCTAATTGGACAAAAAATGTGTATCCCAAACATGATAATGATTCCTATAAAGCATTGCTGTTGTAAAAGGGCTTTTACAAAGCAAACACTTTTGGTAACGAGGTTTCTAGCCGATGATCCTCCTTGTTCTATATTTTTTGGTCACTCATGCATGTAGACTCATTTGTGCAGATTGTTCACGTGCACTTTTATAGGTTTTTATTAAAGCAGTGGTACCCTAGAGGAAGATCTTTACTGTGGTTGATGGGTGCTTTGGTGGTTTTGTGTCTTCTACCTGCCAGTGAGGCTGCCATTCACATCATCACAGGGCGAAATTCTTCCTCTGCTTTTATGGCGTCATTCTGAAACCGCTAACTCATGAGCAGATGCTAAATGGTTCTCAGAAAGAGTAAGTGAAGCGTCTATATTCACAATGCGTCCGATGGTGTGTGTGTGTGTGTGTGTGTGTGTGTGTGTGTGTGTGTGTGTGTGTGTGTGTGTGTGTGTGTGTGTGTGTGTGTGTGTGTGTGTGTGAATGACTGTGACAGGATTGGCTGTCTGAAAAGCAGCTCTGTTGTTAAGGAACTTCTCTGCTCGAGTACAGACTGTCATGTCAAAGAGCCAGAAGCCTTATGGCCCTAAAAGGAGTCGGCCTGTCTGGCGAAGACGAACGTCCGTGGTCAGGCTTGTGTCTGGACAAACGCTCTTCCTGAGCCTGGCATCTTCAAAACAAAAGCTTTATCCGCCATCGATCCCCAGCTGGAGAGTGACTGGTTCTGTGTGAAGTCGGTTTTTCATGTGCGTCGGCTCTTGCAGCTCATGTGATGTTTGAAATTAGTCCCTAGGGATCATTATTTTCTCCTTCTGAGGAATTTGATTGTAAAAATATCAGCAGTGCAAATCTTTTTTCTTGTTTTGTTTTTTACTGCCCATTCCTGCCCATTCCCAAATCAATCTTGTTCAAAGTTTGTGAACCAAAATGCTAAATTTATGAAACTGTACATTTTTACAATCTGACTTGTGCTGGGTGTTTTGGCCCACTGGTTCCTATTGAAGACAATCTTTAAAACCACCCCACCAATATATCATTTTATATAGTCTTTTTTTTTTTTGAAATGCTCAGTAATTTCCTCGCTGACCAGTGAAGAAAATGTTACTCAAACACAAGTAAATACTTCATTTGTTGGGGACTGTAGCGGATTAATTGGTCTTGATATTTTGGGCAACAGGATTGTGTATGTGGGACAGAATTGAAATAAACTTCAGTCTGTATGTGGGTGTGTGTGTGAGTGTGTGTGTCTCGTTAGTTGGATCAATTCATTGTTGGTTTTGGTTGTTGTTTGTTGACAGTGAGAAAAACACCGAATATAGCCAAAGCGGCTCGTGAAAGTGAACAAAATGGAAATTCACCCCAATTATCAGGCTAGTAAACATGAGATTTGGCTGCTGAACAGTCACGGCAACCTTTATGAAACTTTTTCTTTTCAGGATGGCCATGTGTGCTTGTTGTTCCTCTTTAGTAAACCTTCTGTATGAAAGCTCTCGTATTCTTTGGTGTGTCAATGTGCCCTTGAATGCACCACCATTTTTTCTTTTAAATAGCTCCCTTCATGCATCTGCAGTGTAGTAACAACTGAAATGTACTGTGATGGATTACTACAGCAGTGACCAGTGGCTCCCTACAATGTCACTACAGCCCCCAGATGGGGCCAAACCAACAGTTTGAGAAATACCAACCTGGAGCATCCCAACCAGGTTTCTCTTTCCATTGCGTAATCAATGGAAATAAAGTTAGGAATTCTATCTAAAGCAAAAGGCGGTAAAATTATCTATAGTGTGATTTAGCTAACGAGGTGGGTGTGACTTACAGGTGAACTGAATGAACTGATTAGTGAGTGAGAGACAGAGTGGCAGGAGAGAATGGGAAGCTGAACTGTGACAGCAAAGGTGTCCAAAGTTATAGTTATAGTAAAACATGCAAAACCATTGGTTCTTATTTAAAAAAAAGTATTATGTAGATGTCATTATAAATCAGTTCCCTAGCTGCCCCATGCTGTCCTGATTAGACTTTTTCATTTTACATGTTCATTTCTTAATGTTACACTTCACATTCCTAATCCCAAACCTGCTGTTTTATATCTCCGGGCTGCCCAAATCATCTATCTTCAAATAATGAGTTTACATTGATGCCGACAGTCGATTTGTCAGAGTTGCTGTGTGGGGTTGTAAGGTCCTCATTTACCTGGAGGACACTGTCTACCTGTCTGAGCCCAGCTGTGCAAGACTGATTCCTCCAGACGGCAAACAAGTGTGCTCACAGTTTCCGTTGAAGACCTCGGCTGTGGCCCTGAGCGCTTTGCATAAAGTGATACAGCTGTGTTACATGCAAGGCTTTGTTACTCATTCAGAAAGCTCCAGCTAAAGAGACCCCATTGTACACTGGGAACAAATCCTCTCTGATTGTTTTGCTAAATGACTGTAGTTCAGAACTGTGTTGTTTCTCAAAACGCCAGCTACCAGATCATTACTTCTACCTTTTTAACAAATGAGCAGAAAGCGAAGTGTTTGTTGTGTTTGTCTCGTCTCTCCTGAGAATGGGACAGGATGGCGGCAGTCGCACAGAAAGCAGCCAAGGACAAAAAAAAAAAAAAGATTGGAGATTTCTTTCATGGCTGTGCTGTATCTGTAAACTGGGCAGCGCGACTCCCACATTAATCCTGATCCAGTTGCTCTTTTTGGAGTCCTGTGATACTAGAGGCTGAGGATTACTCGGCTCCTGCTGCGTCGTTGGGCCCCCGCCCCCCTCCTGCTCATCGGGGTGGCTGCGAACCCCTCCACCGATTCATCTTTATGCAGCGCGAATGTGGTCGCTGCTGATAAAGCGGAGATGCAGCGCCGCCGTTGTTCCCGTCAGCGGGAGATGAGGAGGTTCAGACAAAAAAAAAAAAAAGAAGAGAGGGGGTGGTGGGGGGTTGGATCGAGGTCCAGTGATGCCGCAGAGTCCCCGGCGCCATCTCGCTTTCATCACCCACCTTGGTTTTGTCACCCGCTCGTCTCTCAGTCCCCTTTCTTTTATTCCAATGCTCTTCCTGCTCCACCCATTTGGCCTCTTCTTGTTTTCCTCCTTTTTATTGCCTCTCACATTTCCCCGTCTCATCTTCTTTACATCACTGGTATCGCCTCGCTTTCTTCTCCTCAACAACCTTCTCCTTTGTAGCTGATAGAGGACAAACCGATAACTCATCCCCAGACAGGAAACTTTTTTTTGTCAAATTATTTTGTCGCTTACTTATAGCCTTGTTACACGCTCTAAAATGCAGATAACAGCAGCCATTGAATACTTGCAATTGCAACGACCCCAGTTTTCTTTGTACTATCAAAGGAATGATGACAGAATATTTAGTTCAGCACTAGAAAGTTGTGGAATTGCCCATGTAACATGACATGTAAGGATTATTGTTCCCATCAGTAAATTAATCTACAGTAAATATTTTGTTTTATATATTTTATATATTTGTCTTAATCTTTTAATTCAAATTATCACTGTGCTTATAATTTTCATGAGGACAGATGTGCTCTGAAAATGGAACAAATGGTGTTTCAAGTCTTGAAAACACACATTGGAGCATTGGAGAAAACTTACATTTCCCACCTAAAGTGTTCCTCATTTTGAAGCGGGCACCCTGTGAGGCCCCTCGAGGACCTTTGACGTCTAATTTGCTACCTTCGCTAGTCGGCTGAGAGTGGAGTGTGTGAAAACCAACAGAGCTAACTTCATGACAGCTTTATTAAAAACAAAACAAGATGTTCAGCTGAGTCGTGTGTGTTTTGTGTTTTTTGGTAATGATCTGATATTGTTTTTATGGGTATGTTTTGGAGTGTTTGTGGTTAGCAACAACTGGCCTGTAGGGAAAGAGATGAGTGGAGAGAGAGAGAGAGAGAGAGAGAGAGAGAGAGAGAGAGAGAGAGAGAGAGAGAGAGAAAACCCGGCCAAGAGGCTCCATATCTGCCAGCCAGAGATGGAAACACAAAACACACAGCAGCCAAACACACACACAGTGTTGCTGTTGTTTGTTGAAGACTCACCTCTGCTGAACCTTCTGAGCCATGAAAAAAAAAAGGCGAAATCAGGATCTGTGACTCTTGTCCTGTTGAAAATCTAAAGGACACACACAAACACAAACAAGATAATCCTCAAATTCTCTTTAAAAAAAAAAAAAAAAAAAAGATGCTGCCCCGGCACTTTCTCTTTGAGGAAGTCAACCTGCTACTCTTACCGTCTCTCACACCAGACCCCTCTGTTAGGCGACATTCAATTTGCAGTTAGCCCGTTTTCCATTTGCAGTTAGTTGGCTAAATGTGAGACTCCAGGGATCTGAGGAGCAGAGTGAAGTTGAGCTATTGTTGAGGTGCTTCATTACTTAAATTTTCTCTCGTGGAGACAAAATTCGGCGGAGGAATGGAGTTTGGTGAGTTGAGAAATTTGGCTGTGAACGTTTTGAAGTCCTTGTGATTTGTCTCATTTAATTATTAACAGTGACCTCATTTTTGCACTGCAGGTGTGGAGGTAGGCAGTGTTGTTACATGTCGGTTGCAGGTTTTATTGAGCCCATTAATATCAATGTTTAATATCCACTTAGTGAGTCTCCCAGACACCATCAATAAACCAAGAATATGTCTGGTTTCAGATCAGATTTTCTCAGAAACAAAAGTATGACAAGCAGCTCTTTAACTTGTAACAATTTTAAGGGGTGACAGTGGTGAAAAGGGTAACTATTTTAACTAATATCACCATGTACACATCATGACCATGACATTTTAGACTACCAACATTTTACAATTCACTTTCATGAACTGAAAACGCACAGTGAACGGGTTAAAGTTCTAAGACCAAAACATGGACAACTCCCAGACCGGACAACGCTGTGGTAGCAGCATCAATCACAAAGTAGTCACACCCTGAAGCATACTCTGCTTTATCATCTATTTTAATCTAAATGGGACCATAATTTACTAAATGAACACCGTGCTTTATTAAAGAAGACTTGAAACTAGAGATTGAGACCATAAACTCGTGTTTACAATGTTTAATGAGGGAATAAATCAAGTGAAAAGTAGAGTCATTTTCTAATAGACTTCTATACAATCTGACATCTTGCAACTAGAAGAGTCGCAAACCAGCCCCTTGATGGCAAGTAGAAAGAATGCAAATTTAATGCACATCCACATTGGCTTCACTTTTCAGAAACGGAGGTTGCATTTTGTAAGAAAAGGATTTTTTTTTTTAGCATTATTATAGTCAAGTATATAGACAAGTGCAAAAGACACTTCTTTTGTATGTCCAATTTAAAAAAAAAGTGCTTTTGTGGTCTATTTTCTTCTAGCTGCAATTCTCAGAATTTGGATGTCTGTTTGTATTGTTGGCTGTTGTTTTCTCAACTGATTCAGAGCTGGCATCTTTTGAAAGCATTGCACAAACTCCACCCAGCTGCTCCATCACCACCTGGCCGGGAACCCTTCAACAAGAACTCCCACACACGTGTGATTGTGTTTGCATCTGTGCAGAGTATCTCTTTATTTCTCTGTGTCTATTGAGCTCTAAAAAAAATCATATACTTGTTTGTGTGTGTGTTCATGTTAATACATCAAACAATATGCAGATGTGAGCATCAAAACATAGCTTTTTTCCCCTCATGTGAAAGCTAAAAAGCTCATCTTGGATAGATTTCATAGACTCATCATCCTGCTTGGGGAAAATTGCTGTATAATTTTATCCCATATTGAGACGTCCACAATTATAAAATGTGACTGCTCTTTGGACAAATTGATTGCTGGCATGAAAACCCACAATTCTTTATTGAGCAGCTATTAAAATGTCCAACATTAGACAATTCTCTGAATATGAACGTTGATTTTTAAAGCATGCGATGATCATCATCATCATAACATAATATCTTTATCATCAGTCTTATCGTCTCAAATTTCAAGAAGAAATTCAATAGAACGTTCTCCTCAATGTCGCCCAACATCTGTTATGGCCAAAATCCTTATTGTCACCATCATCATCATCATCATATCATCATCAGTGAATAATGGAAAACTACCAAATGAGTTGGCCTCTGCCCATTTTTAAATAAGTCCAAGCACGCTGGCTCGGCTAATAGAGTTCATATAGTGACTTTGCTGTTGTAAACATTACTGTTGCTGCTCTATAAAAAATGTTGTTATATTTAAAATATAAGTGAATTGTAATCATGTTCTGAATGTATTCTTTTTTAAATAATATATTCAAAAGCAATTGTTTAGTAATGAAAAGAAACCGATTAGAGTATTGTTAAAGAACCAAACAGATAAGGAGTATGAATAAGTGTCAGCATCTATAAAAGTAGGATACCCATCTCTACATTTTAGTGTGTTAAACTCTGTCACCTCCTCCACACACACCCCCTGCTTAGAAGTGATTTCCTATACTTCTTAAGAGACAAAGTACTTGGCGTCAGAGCCAGTATTAATCCATCTGTAAATAGCCTATCCATGTCCTCTGAGAACACTACAGTTCTAAATTCCTTTAATTCAATCACATTTCCTAAACCCCATCATGTTATCTCTTCTGGAAAGACCTCCACCTGTTCTCTCAACATTATTCCAAATTAACTCTTCAACGACATTATTGGCTCTAGCATTTCTTTCAATCATCAGTAGCTTCCTGGAAACCAGCCATGTTCCCCAATCTTTCAAACATGCAGTAGTTCAGCCACTAATACAACAGAATCCAGATCCTTCAGTCCTCAATAATTTACAGACCAAACTCCCCTTTGTTTTTAAAATCCTAGAAAAAGTAGTTTTAACCAACTGTTGTCGAACCTGGCTCAAAACTGAATTTCTGCAGAATAACTAATGGCCTCCTTCTAGCTGCTGACTCAAGTAACTTTTTCCTCTTGCTCCTAGATCTAAATGCAGCCTATGGCACCGTTGATCATCCTTTTCTCATTCACAGGTTAAATCATTGGGCAAGGGTCTCTGGTTCTGCCCTAAACTTGTTTTTGTCATATTTATCCAACTGATCTTTCAGTTTCTCAATTCATCTTCTTCCTCTGCCCCCGTGTCCTTTGGTGTCCCCCATGGTTCGATACTTGGCTCAATCCAATTCTCCATGTGTTTGGGTCTGCTATGCCATTTTTATTCAAAAACATTCCTGTTCACGGTTGTGGGCATGATACCTAGATTAACCTCCCCCTTGAGCCTAATAACTACAACAAACTAACTGACCTCAAAAACTAACTAACTAAATCCTAGATGACTGCAAACTTTTTTCAGCTCAATTAGAATAAAACTGAAATAATTGTATTTTGACTACAACCTTTGACCATTATTTCTCCTCGTCTTGGCCCATTGGCCCCCTATTGTAGCGTATAAGGGCCATGGTAGGTAAAAAATAATGATTACAGAGGAAGGAAAAACAACAAAGAAAAGGCAGATCATATGAACTGCTTGTGTTTAATCACAGATTATGATGAATTTTGTCCTTAGAGTTTGCTGGAGATAGGGATGTCTGGAATATGCTGCTTAGCCTGCTTAACCTGCAACTCCTGCGACCCAAACCCGGATAAGCCGATGAGAATAGATGGATGGAGGGAAAGTCCATAAGGTCTTATCATATTGACAGAAATCCTGAGTTTTTTTTCTCGAAGATATTAACCCCTCCCCCGGAGCTGTAATTATTGTTTTTGACCTGCAATAGCCTTAATACACCATCTTAGCCTCCTTTTGTTAAAGCACATTCAAAAAATCTTTGAGTTGTATTCGATTCATATCATTCCATTTTAATCATTGCAGCTTGTATTTTGGTAACAACAGTCCTGTTTATACCGTCTCCAATTAGCAACAGATTTGATTTTAAATTCCACATCACTTTGATCAACTGTGTTGTGTGTAAAGTGCCAATTGAAGTTGTATTGAGTTGACATTTCAATAATATTTTTTAATTCAACACAGAGGTACATGTGGATATTTTACTCAAACTGGACTTTGTAATCTTTATCTTCTCATATGACAAGACTGAACTACTTTTCCTTCAGGGAAAGGTTCTCCTACCAACGACCTGACTATCACCTTCGACAACTCCGTGTTAGCCCCAACCCTGACTGCTATGAACCTCGGTGTGACACTCGACAGTCAACTCTCCCTCACTGCCAACATTACTGCAACAACACGCTCCTGTCGGTACATGCTGCACAACATCTGGAGAATACGTCCCCTTTTCACCCAGAAGGTGGCACAGGTTCTGGTCCAGGCTCTGGTCATCTCACGCCTAAACCACTGTAACTCCCTCCTAGCAGGTCTACCTGCTAGTGCCATCCGACCTCTGCAGCTCATCCAGAATGCGGCAGCTCGACTGGTCTTTAACCTAAATTCACCCACACTACTCCGCTCCTCCGCTCCCTTCACTGGTTGGACTGCTGCTCGCATCCATTTCAAAACATTGGTACTTGCGTACCGTGCTGCGAACAGATCGGGTCCAGTCTGCATCCAGGACATGGTCAAACCTTACACCCCAGCCCGTTCACTCCGCTCTGCATCTGCCAATCGGCTTGTAGCTCCATCACTGCAAGCTAAACACTCAACAAAATCACCACCATCTCTACATCTTCCGCCGCAAACTATAAACACATCTCTTCCGACTATACCTGGAATAAAAAAAAAAAAAAAAAAAAGCACTTAAGTAGCACTTAAATGGCACTTACTTATAGCACTTTGTAGTTTGGCTTTCTTGAGGAAATTATACTTTCTTGATTCTTGTTGTTCATGGTTGAATGCACTTATTGTAAATCGCTTCAGATAAAAGCGTAAAAAAGCTAAATTAAATGTAATGCAATATGTACCTGAAGCAACACGCCTGCCCTTGTGTTTTTTTAATGGAGGGCTATTTTCAGTCTGAAGGCGGCTTACCGGTGACTATAGGCTGCCTTTGTGGAGAATCTTTGGGGGCCTCATTTTTTGTAATATTTGTGATGTTATCTTAACCTGTTACTGTATAAAACTTTATTATCGGTGTCTTTATCTTTGCATCACTTTAAACCAACGAGCAGAGCCGCCTTTTACTGACTGTATCTTGTCCGGTATTCTTCTGTCACCATTGCAAGCTGGTAAAACTCTCCATTGACAGTAAACACACCAT
Source organism: Ophiodon elongatus (assembly GCA_016806645.1). Classification (NCBI taxonomy): domain Eukaryota; kingdom Metazoa; phylum Chordata; class Actinopteri; order Perciformes; family Hexagrammidae; genus Ophiodon; species Ophiodon elongatus. Next base: position 2,525,147 of record JACSYO010000527.1, read on the forward strand.
GTGTTTTTGTGCTTAGAGCTGGACACCGAACATATGGCATGATGGGTAGGGTGTTTGTTATTTTTGAAGTAGAGCTACAGCCCGGGGGTAGAGTGAATGAGGGGAAGTAAAGCGTCTCGAGAGCCCATTTGGCATAAAATGCTTTACTCTCTTTGCTTTGTCTTGTTCTCCCTCCTGCTGCAATCTCTTTCTATTGCTATTTCTCTTCATCTAATATATGTTCAGGGGTCTCATTTGTGCGTAGGATCCATACCTAAAGTGTATGTGCGCACAGAAAAGTAAATAATTAGATTTCTTTTTAACCGTGCGTACCCACACCTGCAGGCAATGTTCCCTTTTTGAATCACAGTCCCACTGGAAATGTGCGCACATGGATCAGCCTGATATCGCTCTCTACGCCCACATCCAACTGTAAATGGTCGATACAAAGCACCTCACGAATGTTGAAACATAGAAATGAGCCTGCTGATAAATGGTTCTTTATTGTAAATCATGGAAGGAACCAAGAGGAAGACCAAGAAAACAAATCTTTCTGACACAGAAATCAAGGCACTTGTGAGTGAAGCGGAGGTTAGAAAACACATATTGTTTGGTGGGCACAGCAGAGGTGTTACAAATGAAAGAAAATGCAGCGAATGGCAACATGTTCATCAAACAGGATAGTACCTGAAATTGAAAAAAAGGTGGGCAGATCTAAAGGTGGAGGCAAAAATAGAATAATTATATCCCACCATCAGATCAGCTTGGTCTCCCTCCTATGGGAACAAATACAGATGCTTGGGCCTTCTGTGTCTTACTGACACACAAGGCTGCCTTTTTCATCTCTATTAGATGAAACAGACTTTCAGCTAACTTCAATCTGAACCCATCCGCATCATTATTAGTCACTTTCAACGGATGTAGTATATAAAGAGGGAGAACGTCTGTTTAGGGGTGGGAGGGAGGACTCGGTGGATGGTTCAAACTACCTCACTTAATCTATAAGTAATGTGTGATATGACATGAAGGGAAATGTGTGAGAGGCATCATTATATGTATAATGATTCAATCTACATTCTGGCTTCAATTCACCACCTCACCATCTGCGTTGCCAAATTTCCACTGTCTCCAAAATGTGTGTACGCATGAGTTAGCAATTCTGTCGTTTTGTGCATATGCAACAGTTATAAATAAAGCCCCAGGTCATTAAGACTCCCTCAGGATGTCTATATTTCTTCCTGGTTATCTTCTCTTCCTCTAACAGCAACCACAAAGATGCATTTTCTTTCATGCTAGTTTCTTTGAACACCAAAAGAAAAACGGATAGTAGATATTAATTTAATAAAACGTTCTCCCTGTTTGCCTTCTTGTTTGAAACCATTGTCTCAAACTTCTTCTCTCATCCATAGCCAGCCCAAACACCCTTATTGATTAGAAAGAGACGTTCCTGATTGAAGCAGCAGTGCTGTTCTTGTTCTGGAAAGCTCTCTCTGAGCTGTCGAGGCTCCAGTCGATGGCTCTGCCAGCCGAAGCAGCTTCCTCCCCTCCTCCGGTGCCAGACGTATTGTTGGAGAACTTTACTATGTAAATTATTTGGTCGGTTTGGTTCAGTTCAGTCGTTTGGCCTGATGAATAGCTTCAGGGTGTTAGATTAGTCCCAGTGAATCACCAGAACAATTTTTTTCATTGCTTAACGCAGCTCAAACCGCTATATGTTTTAAATATTAATCTAAAGGGGTGTGATTTTGCATGTTTTATCGGTATATGTTTCTTACTATATATTTATGAGCAATATATTTTAAATGTAAGATTTAAAGACCTATTTCTACCATCCTGGAAGCTACTGATTTGCATTCATTGGACTAATGTTGAACTATTGCAGAAATGTGCTTATGATCACTCATGAACATTCAGTTGCATTCATTTCATTTGTCAATTCATTCATTTTTGGTGGTCAAACTTGGTGGTGAGCAGAGACTGCTTTGAACTTCTCATTTCTTTGCTGTTGCATTCAAACAAACGCCGAAATCTGACATTATTTGCCTGCTGAAAGTTGCGTTTATGTCCCTGGAATATAGTAATATGTAATATATAATAATCATGTGGCTTTGGCATTTTCTTTAATTTAATTAAAATTATTGTCGTTAGAGGGTGTCCGTATACTTTTGGTCTATGTATGCATGTAGTGTAAGTGGCGTTAGCATTGTATAACATGTAGGTGTCCAGACAGAACCAAACACCCCCTTGTCTTCACCTTGTCTAATGTTTTTGTACCTCTGGACACCTTGCTGTGTATTATTATCTTTGCTTAACCATTGTTATGGAGGCACTCCAAACGTTCTGTCCTTCAGTAAGAAGCCTTGAATGTGACTCATATTCTTCTGCTGTTGGTAATACCCTCAGGTGGTATTTACTGCAGCAATGGCACTGACTCAGTCAGGGTCAGCTCCGTTCTAAGTCCTCACTGAATGCACTCACAGTACCAAAAAAAGCGCTTTAAAGTCATTCAGCAAATGGCTCGTCGCGCCGCGCTAAAAGCCAGACAGAAAGAGTTTATCCTCCTCTGACACTACTTAAACATTCAGCTCTGTGAAAGTTGCTTTCAGACGGTTATATCTTCTGTATGGCTTTGTGTGGCTAAAAGCATCGACCAAATGTGAAACGCGATGCGACCCTGGACCCATTTCCACCAGCGATCTGAGCACGAGCTCCCTGGTGTCTGCCGCGCCGACTGGATTCCTGTAGACCTCATAAATAACACACATGAATTCTTATACAGAGTGGTGTTTTCCTTTTAAGTGAAGCAGATGGGTGTCATTGAGGTGAGTGCAGGTTCATGAAAGCCAGTCAGCATCCTGGTTCTCATTACATCGCGATGCGGCACCTTAAAACCCCATTTGTCGCTGCAGGGATGGACAAGATGAGCAGGGTACAGCCGAGGCGAGGCAGGAGACTGAAAAACAATCTGTTTGTGTCTGAGTTGGTGCTCGGAGGGAGATCACTGTCTGAGGATCAGATTTAGAGTCATGCTGGTTTGTAAAGTAAAACATATGTATGAAGATTTTATTACTTTGGTGATTATGTTTGTTGTTGGAAATTTGTGAGAAGGTGTTGGAGCTTCTAACTTTGAATTATCCAGGAAATGTTGGAGTACCTTGGCCCCTGTAGATCAGTATTAAAGTATTCAGCAGTAGTGAAACAGTTGTCTATATGGTACAATGAGAGCAGCTAATGTTTGCATAGCCTGACATTGGCAAACAAAAACATGGGTGCAAATTAATCAACAAATTGTTCATCTTCGATTCCCGAGGGACTTTATGCCTCTGAACACAATTGGACAGACCTACAAGCAATCGGAGCAACAGAACATGTGATATAAGAGAAATATAAACAGACTTTAGTGTGTAAAGACGAGCTGTGATGATATAGCGTCGATATGTCTTTTTTGCCATCAGAATTTGAAGATTAAATTTGTGTTTACTTAACTCTGGAAACGCCAGACCAAATCACAAATGGGATCGCGGCCTCAACAGAAAGTTCGACATCAGCTGCAGCCATCTTGGTTGTTTTCAAAAATGTCTCGACCGTGCTCCTTTTTACAGTCATTGTCTCAAACATGCCCAATTTTCAAACAGTTGTGATTGGTCCTTCAGATCTCAAATTGCTGGAAATTTGTCCAAAGGGGACGGGGACCAGACCCGTCTGCCAGAGCAAATAAAACATGAGATGGTGGATTAGTTTGGTTCCCAGGCAAATGGTTGCAATAGTCAGTGGATTTGAATGCATGAAGGGGCATGGCTATGGATAAAATGGAGTGTTGTATTGCTCTTTAACAGATTTTTTTCATACCTGCAAATTGCTAACTACTGTCGTCAGAACTTTTGTTTTTTAGTAGATCATTCTCAAAATGTTGAGAATATGAAACCTTCAGTAATGCAGAATAATAAAAGGTACCCATCATAACTGCTAATACATGTTAACGCCCACCATGTTCGATGCTGTATGCCATAAAACCAAAACAATGAGCTCTGTAGAGCTGCGGAGTCAGAAATTAGTCTCTGTGGGTTCATCACTGCAAGCAACCCTTCATATTACTCTAATAGCCATTCGATTCATCGTTAATATGAAAGTTATTGATAATTGGAGCTTTAAAATGTAATTGATCTAACACTAACCATGAGTTCTCTAAGAAGTCGGACTGAAAAAATGGCATGCATGAAGCAAGTTATGAACGACAGACTGTCGCCACATCGAACCCAAAGCAGCTTGAGTGGCATCTTCAGGAAAGCCAGAGGCTGAAAGTTTAAATATGCTTTAAATGTATCTCGTCCTGAAGTAACACAACACATTTCTCACATTTCTGGTGATCCAGGCTGAGAAACTTGAAGGGTCTGGCTTCCCGGATAAGCCAATCATTTTCTTATTTTTCTGGGGCTCCCAAGCTGAAAGAGTGAGCGGAATCAGCTGTAACCTAAGTCAAAGTACGCCGCGGGAGTTTGTGTGTCAGTTACACAAAATGAAGAGCTCTGCAGCTCTGACAGCGCTTGCCTCCCAGCCTTGAATGAATCAGGGTTTGGTATTTTTTTTGCAGAGGAGGGTGTTGCTGTGAAATGTTGCTGTGAAAGCCACACTCGCTGAACTAAAAACTAAACAAAGAGATTCATGATAAAGGGCTAAGAAAACAGCCCTTATCTTGAGCTATTGCTAAAATAACATAACGTTGAAAAAAACAAAACAGTCTGCTATCCAAAATAAAAGCCCAGCTGTGATTCATATGAATGAGCTGTTACTTTTCATAATAGTCACCATTTTCATTTTCTTCATAAATGGGCACCGTTTTACTTTTTGTTTTACCTTATCAAAACAGCAATTTAATATTTATTTTTACACATAATATTATCTTCTTGGCCATGGGCTCCAGTCCAAACAGGGCCTTTGCTAATAAGTAAGCTATGATGCTCTCAAGATAGGTCTGTTAATTACTAACCTTGTTGAAACCAAAGAAACATGCCTTGCACTTGTAATAGGGCGAGGTCATTTATTATCAATCAAACAAAAAAGTAAGGATATATTTTACAGCTCATGAATTCAGCTTTTCATTTGAGAGAGGAAGAATGCTGTTACGTCTTTCAAAACGTACGCAGTCTCACGTTGAGAAGACCATACTGCCAGGTCATAATAGTCTGAAGTTATAACCTATTGAATGATTTAGTCGGTATTCAACAGTTGGCGACGTCAATGCGTCAAGAAATGTAGCAATGCACAAGGAAAGGTACATACAATGTATGTAATCAATGCAAGTTTCAAAATATTCAAACATTCAGCCTTGCATAGTTGTATGAGGACAGAAATGGACTCGACATGTTTGAATGGCCTCAAGGATACACACAACGCATTTTATTGAGAAACAGGAAATGTAGAAAAAATAACTTTGTTTACAACAACAAAACTCCACAGGGTGTCTTTAAGTGCTGATTCATCATTCAAGAGCAGCTGTTCTGTGATGTGTCTGCATCGTAATCACTTCATCTATCATTAAAAAAATAAGTGTTAAAGTAATTTTTACTTCATGTCATCTTTTTTGCTTTTGTAAGGTTGCAGGAGCTTACATTTTTTGGTTGTCTCAAATTCAGGCATGCAGTTGACACGGCAACCACTGTTTGCATTGTGGCCAACATGAGGTCAAATCATCTATATTAATATTTATGTACAAGGACTTGTATCTTTTGGAGCTCCAAAAAACCTTTAACTAACCTTGCTGCTCCATTTTCTTCTTCTCTTTCTATCCAAATTCTGTTGTGATGGTTCTAGTTCAGTCAAGGGTCCTAATTACATTATAATAAAGGGTTTTTCTTCATTGGTTAATTCTGCTGTCAGATTGAAGGTTATAGTAGAAGGTGAATCATTTGTTCTCTCTCCTAATAAATTCCAGAGTCCACTTTATGCCACCTGTGCATGCACCAGTGCACTTTGGCAGCGGTTCAAAGTGTCTGGAATTCGTTCGGAGTCCTAAAAAAAGTCCAACAACTAACGATGCAACACATAATTTCAGATGAGAATAGACAAATCACTGCCTGCAGTTGTTTTTGTCTGTGCGATTCTGATGAAAACAGAAACGGAGAGACAGAGACGACAAAGGAGAGGAGAGGAGGTATCAGTGGGTGGATTTTGTGATCCACAGCCAGAAGGGCGATGTGTGGGAGGGGAGGGGGGCGGGGTCTTCCAATAGGACGCCAGCTGGCATTTTCTAAAACAAATATATCCTCAGGGTTAGGGTTAAGGGTTATGCATTTAGTTAACACCCTCACAGAGGCACTGTCCGTATTATTTGGGTTTTCAATTTTAAAAGAAAAATCTGGGAAATATATGTCTGTCTTGAAAATAAAAAAAGTGAAGAATAATCGGCCCAAAACTCATCATTTATTGAAACTCACTAGCAACATGAGAGCCATGTCTTGTTCTCAGAGGAGATCTGGAGTTCATATCCGTAGTTTAGTGATCTGAGAGGTGCTTGTTTGACATGACATAGAAATCTTTTCACACAGATCTGCTTCATTTAATAAAGGTTCATACATTTTTTGGGGGAAAGGGGGTATAACCTAAAGATATCACCATTAATCTAAGTTGGCTATTGATGCTGTTAAATCTTCAATTGCAAAACATCTTTTTTGTTATTTGACCCCCTCCCGTTGCAGTCATTGGTCGCCGTGCAGTGGCAAGACGTTTTTTTTCATATGGAACCATTTCTTCTTTATTGCAGTGACAGTACGGCCCTCAGGTGACATGGCGTCAACAGCACTCATTATTTTGTCTCCATTCCTTCAGCTGACGCTGTTAGAAATTATAGACTTTCCTTTATGGTCTCTGAAAGCAAGACTTCAATATAGGACATATGGGGCGAGACGTATAGCCTTATATGGTATCGCGGGCGTTAATTGTGTCAGTTTACAAGTCTGAACACGCGCTCATTCATGCGCAGGTGGTGTTTACGCTGTTCGTTCACACAGTTGTCTGAGGTTAGGAGCGTTTGCTGAATCTGATGTGGCACACTCGTACAAGCCCACCGTATGGAAAGAAGTAAGAATTAATAAGAATTTGTAAAGGTTTGCTGTTCATCTGATTTCACCTTATCAAAGACACATTGTTTATCATCACAAACCTGTTTGGTCAATGCTATCGACGAATCGATACTGGATTTTCAAGGCTGATACTTTGAGTATGTCTGACCAGTATTTGAGAGTATCAGTTTGGCTGATTGTCATGTGAGTGAAAAATGGACTCAAACGGTTATTTAAAGAATTAAAAAATAAGAGCTAGAGAGAGCTCAAAACCTGCTTACTTTCTTACCTCCACACACTTGGCCAATCACGACCTGAAGTGGGCGTGAATATCGAAAAGGAATTGTGAAAATTGTATAGGATGCAGTTCCCCTAGACATTCTCTTCTGCTTATTGTTTCTTGCTTTACGGGAATAAGTGCAACTTCCTGTTTCCATGAATAGCAGTTTCTCCAATGTCCATTTAAGGAAAATGCACATAAATCCACTCAAAATCATGTAAAAAAAAAACAATCGCACAATCATCCAATTTAAAAAAATGTTGTGAATATCAAAATGAATCCAGTTGTGCTGTCTGCACATCTATGGTAACACTGCAAATGGGAACAGCTAGCAGACGACACAGCGTGAGTTTTCATGGTTTATTTGTGTCTTATTCTGACGATACCATGTGGCAGCTCAGACATGTAGTGACTTTACTATCAGCCTGTAAGCGATGGGAGTGATGCCCAAAATCACAGCAAACCGGTGAGACGAAAGGTCTTTCCACTTTATCCTCTAATTTCTCTGTCTTTCCCGCAGTTTACCTGACATTTTATTGATTTCATGCACCTCTCTGTACTCCCCAACCCTGCTGTAAACCTGTAAGCCCGTCTGTTGCTCTGTGTGGATCAGATTTTTTTTCTTCTCCTTCTTAAGCATGTGCAGGGAAACTGTGAGGTGCCAACCTCTCTGCACCATTGCCTCCGAGGCATATTCCTGCACATTTATCATACTTGCCGGATAAAGTGACTCTGATTTAGATCTCCCCCACTTTCCTCTTTCTTCCTCTCAGCTTTTCACACAGAAATGGCTTATTCTCATCCGCCCCACCCGCCCCAAAAGTGATGCATTTATCTCAAGGTGGCCAAGCTTTCTGCTCTGCGTATAGCTTCTTGTCAGCTGTTTTCTCTTTGCCCACGCCGACTCCGTCTGACCCGCTTATCCAGCACAATACATAGACGCTGCAGCCTGGGAGCAAACTGTTCCCGGCCCGGCTGAAATCCATCACGCCACCTGTGCTCCTTATCACGTGGAGAGGAGGATAGAAAAAGAAACGCTGGTGGTCCTAACGCAGGGATGGACAGGAGGAAAGATAAAGAGAGAATAGAGGAGAGAAAGATCATAGAGGAAGCAGAAGGTGGATAGGAAGGGGATAAGAGGAAAGAGGGAAGAAGAGATGTAAGAGAGACAACAGTAAAAAGTAAGGAGGGGTTCAGGAGAGATGTAGTCTGAGAAGCAGCTTAGGAGCTGTGACGGGTCGGATAAGGCCAAGATGGGACAATCTGGGAAGAGGAGACGCTGATATGATGAACTATAAGCTGCAGCCACCACTGGGTGAATAGACGCCAGCAGACCAGGTTGAATGAGAGTAACGGCGAAAACAGGTGTGAGGTTAGAGGAAGAAAAATAGCGGAGAAAGCGTCCGGCAAACCTTTTAAAACTGCCGCAATTAGCCAGGACGAGGGAGGGGACTGTTCTGTTATTTGGGTAACTCTCTGTTCATATATTCTCTTGAGGTTTCCTGCCATTTTCTTTCCTTATGCATTTATTTTGTCCATGCCATTTTATAGCATTTTCGCACAGAGACACAGCACTTAGGAGAAAGGCTTTTAAACCTCAAATATTTTATTAAAAATAATTATTAATTAATTAATTATTATAATATATTATTTGCATTGCGAGGTGGCAAAAGGTAAAATATTCAAACTTTTATGGACACACACTGCAGATCAGCCAGTGAGTAGAGGAGAGCTCTAGGATTGGTATTTCCACCCACATTTTTCCTGAGGGCCAGTCACAAGTCAAGTTCATTCTGTTTATATATCTCAAATGACAGATTTGCTCCAAGAGACTTCACGTGTACAGCATACCACTCGCTCTATCCTCAGACCCTCAATTTGTATTAGGAAAACACAGACACACACACATATTGTAAAGGCATGAATACACAGGTGTCAAAATAAAGAAGGTGTATGTGGTTATACGTCTGCACTGTAAAAGAAAACGGAAACCCTCAGACACACAAGTAATTCCCTTTATGTCCCTTCATTAGTTTCTGTCTCATATTGTCTCAAACACATATGCTGTAAGGTTGAAATGATAGAGTGTGTGTGCGTGGTGCGTGTGCGTGTGTGGGTGTGTGTGTGTGTGTGTGTGTGTAGTAGGATTCTGTGGTGTTCATCTCTTTGCATGACTTGTCTCATAAATCACATACAGCAGGACATGATATTTTGCCAGCTACACACACACACACACATACACATACCTCTATACGTGTGAGGACTCTCGATGGCATAATGTATTACCCAACATTCACCCTAAAACAAATTTTGAAGGCCCTATTACACGCACAATAACAAGTGCGATGCAGTATAGGTCTTGGGCGCATGAACTGTGTGGCCGTCTCAAGACTCATCTACTATTTAGATTCATGTGTGTGCACCAGTGCAAAGTGCAAAAGTGCTGGTTTGAAGTGAATATAGATCAGAGGTTGTGGTGATTAATAAATACACTCACAGCCGGTCACGTCGGTGGTCTCATCGCTCTGAGACAGCTGAGCCAATCACAGTTAAGCATGACAGCAACAGCTCAACAAACTGAAGACCACTAAGGATCACACTAACCGTGTGTGTGTGTGTGTGTGTGTGTGTGTGTGTGTGTGTGTGTGTGTGTGTGTGTGTGTGTGTGCGTGTGCGTGTGTGTGTGTGTCATCATGGCAAAATGCAGTCCTGGAGACACCCACTGTAGCAGGAAATACCACAGAAGCAGTTTTTATTGAGTAGCCAGGTGTGTATATGTCTCTTTATGGACAGATATTATCAACGTGATAGCATCACAATAGTGCAAGATACAGTCACGAAACTTTACAGGTGTGTAGCGGAGATCAAAATGAAGGCTGCGCTGAGTTTGGTGTCATGGCCAACACATTCTATCTTCCAACTTGTCAAAAAACTCTGCTTGGTCAGTGAACGTGTCTTGACAGCGTGTCAAAATACGCTCGTCACATGCATGGTGTCCTTTCAAAATAAACTTCAGTCGTCACAGGAAGTCAGGTTTAGGCAACCAAACCACTTAGTTAGTTTAAAGAAAAGAGTCTGGTTGACGATAATTTGACTGACGAGCAACTCAACTCTCTAGCGAGAGACTAACGACTCACGTGACTCACACGACTAACGACTCGCATGCTCTTACTATCCACAAATGGCGCGGGAGGGTTTACATTGGAGTTAGTTGAAAGCCCGGTGCGTACGTTAAAGATGGCTTCCATGCATTGATCTCCGATGCTGAGGGGCATTGACCAATCGGCGGTGTCGGGCAAGTTGGCTGTGAGAACAGGTTGGTTGCGGTTGGTGTGATCCCATCGCAAGATGGTGGCTGGTTAAAAACCTGTTTCAAAATTTCCAAAATATGCCGAAAATTTTGTTTTGTCTGATTGTTTTGTTGTTTTTCATATCCTGAGAGAAATTTATTCAGCTATATTGTCATGCTTAAAATGATAAATAAACCTCTAGCTAACTCAAAGGCTTTAAATGAAAATTTGAATTTGGTCTTCACAAAGATAATAGGACAACACACACACACACACACAGACACAGACACACACACACACACACACACACACACACACACAGAATGGAGAATCAGTCTGTTGATGGGCATGCACTAATAACGCATGCTTGTGGACATAAAAAGAAATGCTTGCCCTGAATGCTTGGCTGCACTACTTTCTCTACTTCTCCATCTCACTCTTATTTTTTTAAACACGCACACACGCACACACCCACACACACACGCACGCACGCACGCACGCACACACACACGGATTCCTGCCTATTCTCTCTCACAGTCATTTAGGGTCCCAGCAGCCCTGATCAGATTTCAGAGTCAGCCGAGTGTGATGATACAGGCGAGCTGCACCACAGCAAAACACTGAGCTCATGTCGGTGTGTGTGTGTGTGTGTGTGTGTGTGTGTGTGTGTGTGTGTGTGTGTGTGTGTGTGTGTGTGTGTGTGTGTGTGTGTGTGTGTGTGGTTCTGAGAGAAGCCAACATGGCAGCAAAAAACGTTTTCCACCTGGGATGGGAAGCATTAGTTGTTCAACACAGCATCAGGGTCAAAGCTTTGCGCTGCTCTCGGACTTTCACCAACTACTCAGTTTGAGTCCAAGAGGTTTTTTTTCCAAAAACATTTTTAGATTAGACGATGGCTGAAAGCAGTCGTTACAACATATCCTCAGTGTCACAGTGAGTGCTTTTAATGCTTTACGTGGAACAGAAAGAATGTTCTTGATCAAGAAATTGCGGTGAAAACACATCCTGCATCACTGAAGACATGATTGTGTTTGCATGGTCGGCCAGATACCGATGAAATATGTTCTTCTTTGGAAGGAAATCATGTTGTTTTGGCATTTTGACAGCTCACGATGGGACATTTTTTCATGGCTTTAAAATTATTATAACTGACTTCGGATGATGGATGGTTAGGTCAAACAAACAGACTTTCACACGATAAAGACACGATGGGGTGGAGCTAAGTACAACCAAATGCAGAATAAGACATGCCAAAAATTTTGCAATTAACTTTCATGAACTGAAAACTCACTGTGAATGGGTTAGAGTTGTAAGACGAAGACACGGACTCCCAGACCGGACAACGCCGTGGTAGCGACCTGTCACTGGCAAGGTAGCCCCGCCCTAAAGCATACCTTGCTTTATACTCTATTTGACTCTACATGGGACTATGATTGACTAAATGAACATCATGCTGTACTGAAGAAGACTTGAAACTAGAGATTGAGACCATAAACTCATGTTTACAATGTTTACTGAGGTAACAAATCAAGTGAGAGGTCGGGTCATTTTCTCATAGACTTCTATACAATCTGACTTCTTTTTGCAGTCAGAAGAAGTTGCCCTCTGATGGATAATGGAAAGAATGCAAGTTTAAGACACTTCTGAATTGGCTTCACTTTTCAGAACACCTAACCAAGTAAACCTAAAAATGAAGTAGGCCTACGTTGGAAGTTTATTTTGAAAAGACACTGATGCATGTATGCATGTAACAAGCAGGAACTAACCAAAGCTGACACTAAAGCGCCATAATTTTAAGCTATAGGGGCACTGATCAAATGTCTGTTTTTAACAAGTTGGGTGTGAGAATGCTGCCCTCTAAAAATGTCCCACAGGGAGAAAAGGACACATGTCGCTCATCTTTTCGTCTCTGGCTTTTAAAGACAAAGCCCAGCAGTCATTTCAGAGTGGGAGCATGTTTGGGGGGGAAATGACAGCTGTCAAATGTCGCTATTATTCTCCTGAGCGTTCAACCTTAGTTGACCTATTTGATTCGAATGGGTGCTCATTGGGCACACCGGGACACAACTGAATGTCTCGGGGACAAAACAGCAGCAGAATCAGTGAAACTAGTGTTCCAGCTCTGAGTTTCAGCTGAATTGACAGATGACTCCATTTACTTTCAATCTCTATAGATTCAACTGAGGTTGTTCACATCCTGTTGCAGGTGTTCATCCGAGTGGGTGCTCCAAAAACATGTTTGTGTTTTTTTTGTGGTACAGCCACCTCTTTAACAGCAAACATTTGTGGAGGTGGATATGATGATACACCTAATTTAAATACTGAGGTGCCAACCGCTCTATTAACTGTCTAAAGGGGAAAAAAAGAAATTTCAAGTTGCAGCCTGTAGTGAATTCACAGAGTTGATGATCAAGTTCAGATTAGAGGAATACAAACCAAACCACCCTGTCCACTATTTGCTTGTGTCGCAATAATCAGATAGTATGTATATTAGTAAAAGTCGTATTTCTCTTTTTTTTTTATATATATATATATTTATATTTTCCCCCAATACAACTTTTGGCTCTTGTAAATCCCACTAAACACCAAGCTGAGGCTGATGGGAATGCCATTAGTTTGGCATGTTGGTCATAAACCAAATAGGACAATGAGGCTCACTGTTTTTAGTTTTCTGAATTTTCCAGGGAAAATACCACATTGTTTGTTAAAAGAGCAGATGAAAGCCTGGATTTTATGTCCCAAAAGTTGTTGTGTTTGCAACTGAAAGAAGATGCAGATCGCTTGTAGTTTACAGTGAAACAAAGCCCTCTTGCAACCAGCTAGGCCTGTTATGCTCAGATGAGTTCTACTCAAAATACAAGTCCAAACCGGTGAAGAGAGAGTCTGTAACCATAACTTTCCAAAAGCGTGATTTAAGAGGCGCTGGATTACTTACATGATGTTATCATATATGTATTATTTACATTTTCTATCAATACATTTGAGCACAGCTCCAATATATTAAGACAAATGTGAGGAAAACAATGCAAAACAACTTTTAATTTTATATAAAACAAAGCCCTTAATCTAGATAATGTTTGTGGAGCATCTTGTGTTTTTTAAAATATGATCTACAATATTAAGTCGAGCTCTCTCTCCTCTCCCCGCAGAGGCTGATATTAACTATGAACTCAGAGGTCAACTCCCACCATAAACCTAATATGCACTAGAGCAATTAGTGCAGAATGCACATTAATGATTACATTACAAGTGCTCAAACCTACATGCTTGGAATGAATGTCATGTTGTAGTGGCGGTCTCCTGCCACCAAGTGTCGTGTTAGAGTCAAACAGTGAGATAATCGGAGTCAGAGAGAGGAAGCGAAAGAGAGAACTGGACTTATTGAGGCAGACACACAAATACAGACACAGTGTAAGATATGTTTTACATACATGTCAATACACAATAGTCTGTATATATATATGTACACACACAGCACCATGTCAGTGTGGAAAAACTTGAAAAAACGTATGTTGAAAAAAAATTAAATATCTTATGTAGCCTATCTTGTACATTATGCGTAAACAATAATTCCACCTCTGTAAGAAAGCAACAGTATGCCTGCTTACATAAACTCCCAATAATTATCCAGCAGGCAGAACAGAGTTAATTTAGCCCTTAAATGATCATACCATTGCTTTACATTCCTCTTGATGCCAATTTATGCCACCATAGGAATGCACTACTGTTTTTGTTTTGTTCTGTTCTGTCATGTTTTTGTTGTGTAGAAAATGAGCTACGTCTGCATTTTGTGTTGCAAAATGACAATAAATGATGCCTGAATCCGTGAAAAGTGAAAGAGGAAAAACCCGACATAACGAAAAGGTTCATGGGGATGTTGGAGTGTTTTAGAAGATTTCAGCTCATTGGTATGGCTACTTCATTAAGGCCACTCCTACTGCTCTTGTTCTCATCAATTCCAGCCAAAGCGAGCATCTGTTTTAGGCTCAAAACCTCTGATAGACCCACATTGTCGAAATAAATTTATTTTAGCTCTGATTTTGGTCTCTGCCAACTCCTGCTAAGTGCTACATTATGATCACCAGCCGAGCAGGTAGCTTGTTCTCTGTAAACAGCTGCCTGCTGTGACCCGAAAACGGCACGATGAGAGCGTTGAGAGTGAACCAAAACGGTAAAGTTTCAGCCCGCCAGATAAACAATGAGCTAAAAGTCACTACGAAGCTCCGTGAAGCCGAGGGGCAGCTGCAGAGTGTGATGATAATTCTTCACGAAGTTCATCCCTACGAGCGACCCCTTTCACACTGTCGCATTGTTTTCATAGATTGTCGTTTCTTACATTATGACAAAAAATATTGATTAAAGCCACTTTGATCACATTCAGCGGCAGTTTCACGCTTGTCAGGTGTAGCTTTGTTAAACGATGCAATGCTATTAACTCCCTCTACACCAACATGATGAGATTTGTTTTTAAATTCTACCACAACAGCAGCCTCCCCCTCCCCCTCTCTCTCTCGCTCTCCATCCCCCAGCCCCTCATACAGTGGAGTTTTGTTTCTCACAATATTGATTCTTTAATGTTTCGTTGATGGAGTGCTTTGTGTTGGTCAGCATTTTCACTAACTGCTGACAGTGTGCTGCCAGTTATTTCCACCTGCTTCAGGCTGCACACTCGGGTGTTTTCTGCAACATATCTCTCTCCAAAGATTCTTACCTAAGTCAGAAGTCAGAAAGTTTAACAAAACGGTCGCAGGAGCCGGAGGGCGGACAGCGGCTGCATTCGAAGTTGACAATGAATGACACGCGAAAGGGGAACTGGAGTTTTTACATGCTTTTCTGAGAAGTCGGACATTATATGAACTTCCCTCAACGGCCTAATGGCCAAGACTGCTTAACCCAATGTATATTTCATAGCACACATCAAAGCACTGGAAGCCACATATAGATTGAAAACTGCAGCCGTTTCCCTTTCAGAAACAAAATGATCAAGAGACTATACATCTGTGTTTTCAAAAATGTATGAAGTCTCCCCTAACAAGCCTCCTGAAACCGTAATCTTTACCAGTGGATGTTAACTGTAATTAGGCCCAGGAGTGTTTACAGTAATTATACACCACCATCATCCTATATTCTCCCAGAAAGCATAATTAGCTGCTACTGACACATTTGAGCAATCATCAAAACACCGCATGCCTTTCATACAGAAGGCAAGAGATGAAAGTTAAAGTTTAAAGTTTTTCATGGCAGGTATATAATGAAAACATCCATCTTATATTTACATTTGCCTCTTGTTAACTAGTATTCAACTGAGTTAAAAAAGGGAATTCTGACACATCAATTTGTAAACACGTACTCATTACAATTTGTAATGATACCAAGTGTGCCATCATGTATACCTATTTACAGCTGCTGGGCTTCTTTTCTTTATTTTTTATCGCCATTTCATGATGCCGTGACGTCATGATATGACAATACAATATTTGCAATTTTGTTGATTTACATTTAATGTCCAAAATCCCAAATAACACATAATTTAAATGCACCTTTAAAAACACATTTTATTCTTCAGTTGCCTGCTTCATATATGGCTAAGCATAGAGGTCCTATGCACATATTTCAAATGGAATAATTAAATTAACCATAAGTGCATACAGCATATCCTCTGTAAAGTAATAAGTCGATATCCAAAATAATTGATGTAATGATAAAACCAGACAAAGACTAACTGAGGTACAGCTGATGCTGATGGGGGTGCCATTCGTTTTGCACATATGTATGTAGTCATAAACCAAAGTATTGGACAAATAAAAAATTCACCTGATGGATGAAAAGTCAGCGGTTTAGTTATAAGAAGTTATTTTCCTGTTGGAGATATAAATGGCTGTACCAAATGTCATGGTAATTTATCCAGAAGTTGTTCAGACAAAAGCCAAGAAATGTCAACATGCTGGTAGCACTGAAGAAATGTAATTTAATTAGCGATTAGTGATTTAACTAAACGAGAAAATAATGATCTGCCAATCCTGCGGTTATGGTTTGGTTAGCTTGAGGCAATAAAACTACTTGGATGAGATTAGAAAAAGGTTGAAGGATATTAAAAGAAACTTACGTTGACTGTCGGTAGGAAACAACCAATGCAGTCGTTTTGTAACAGAAGTAGCACACTGCTCTGTCAGAGCAGGAACCTGGCAACTGAACCTCATCATACTTCTTTTTTTTATGTTGGCTTGTTTAATCAAAAATATTGTATTGACATAAACGGGGAGAGTCAGTCACAGTTCCTGTCAACACATTAACACTCAAGACCTTAACCACAGTATGTCCAATTACTGGGTGACTCCGTGCACGCAGTTTTAGCAAGAGTTTACCTTTGTGTCAGTCCACATTGATTTAACATTTGAACGGCCTCTAAAAGAACATTTGTTGTGAACAAGGCTTTAACAGAGAGCGAGGGAGAGCTGCGTAGTTGGGGGTAAATTTCTCCGTCTATGAAAGAACAGAATGACATGATCTAATTGGACAATATTTTGGTTAGATGCTTGGTTGCAGTTAGCTTAATGTGTTGATTATGACTTTTGCCTGTGAGGCCACATACAGTATATGTGGGCTTGCTCTGATCTGACGCCCTTGTAGGAAGGGTAACGTCATGTCTTCGAAAACTGATCCAGAATATTTAAAAGGGATCGGACAATTCAATTGATAAGTCAAAAAATCATCTGATGACTGGGCAGCGAGATTCCCAGCTGTCTAGAACATTACTGTGTCTTAACGTTGCACTCTGAAAGAGCAACAATGTGATATTCAGTGACCCAGTTCCGCCGTTTCTGCTGAAGAATGGATGGATTTATATATTTTATTCTGTCTGTATATCCACAGGACCATATATGCAACACTGACACAGATATACTGTAAGACAACGACACAAAACTAGGTCTACGACCGCATCTGAGAGCCTTTATCAGGTTTGTGCTGAAAGCAACCCACTTTTACACACACACACACACACACACTGCAGAGCAGCTCTAGGAGTATGGCTTCTTCACTTTTTGCTCTGAAGGGTTTGTCTGCTGCTCTAATCATTTGGTTCCACTGAGTTTCTTTTAACGCAGCGTTAGCCTACATACAGTATGTCTAATTCTTCAGCCTTTAGCACATTGGCCTCATTTCACTGTGGGTTGAAAATTGATTTTTGTGGTAAAAAGATGTAGCTCAACAGTTCATGCTTTCAAACCTTTTTTTTAAACACATGAAGTAGGACAGTAAACACTGTTGGCTGCTCCAATAAAAACATGTCCTTGTAGTAGAGACTCAACTTTTTACTCTATGATTACAAAGCTGAAGGAAAAGTCCACCCCGACAACCGTCAAACTGATGTTAAATTGTTTTTATCAGCTACTGCATCTGCTCTGTAAATCCCATGACCAGTGGTACAGTATCCTTTGCAAATGGCCGTGTTATAAGCTGGATAACGCCCTCCAGGTTTGTACGTTCTATGAGTGTAATGTGTGACATTCACGTTGAGTGTTTGCAGGATGGAACTTAAAGATTGTCGGGTATTATGCCTTATGTAGTAGTAATCAGTGTTGTAGTTCCCGAGATCGGTCTCGGGCCGGAGACAGGTCTCAAGACCACTTTTGAAGGTTTTGGTCTTGAACGCATTTTTATTTGGTTTTGTCTCTGACTCAGAAAAAGAAGATGTTGGAATTTTATTCCAAGAACACAACTGTTGCAATATCGCTAAATTACCTGTACTTGTCTGATTTATTTCTTAACATAATTACTGTGATTGCTCAAAGAAAACAAAGGAAATGCCTATACATAAAACTTGTTTCTGCAATGCCTTTTTAATTATTTTATCAAGACATTTCTCATGGTACATTTATACATACACACAGTGTGGTAATAAAAGAGGTAAATAAAGAAGAATCTACATTTATTTTCTGTTGGTGTTATTTATGGGATGGTAGATCTTTCAGATCAATTCGAGGAGTGCCTCTGGTTTGCATGTTCCACATTTTCTCTTAAGAGTGGACGTAGTGTGGGACTCGGAATGGTCTGGTCTTAGTCTTGACTCGGTCTCAACCCCTTTAAATCTCAGTCTTGTTTTAGTCCCGATACACTCTGGTCTTGATAATGACTTGGTCTCTGTTGAGGTGGTCTTGAGTATAACACTGGTAGTAGTAGTAGTGGTGGTAGTGGCAGGAGTAGTATAGTCCTTTGTTGTAGTGTAGCATCAACTGGACAAGCTACAATATGGACATGTTGCTTACAGATTGACGGGTGTCAGTAATCTATAACAATCTGGAAAGGGTCAATATTCTTTATTATTTTACTTGTGATGAATTTTGAATTCTGGCCTTTTACCTGTAGTTGAGCATTTGTCAAACCCCAAAAGCTCTTTCTCCAACTCCTATTGTTTCTAAATGTACCACTTGTAGTAGATCAGCATATTTGATGGAGTCGATGTACTTGCATGATTCTTGTACTTCTTGGGGTTGATTGATAGTTGATGTTAGTTGCTTTGGATAATAGCGACAGGTAAATAAATGTAATTTAATGTTATTAACTAAAGGCTAATAGATACGTTTTTTGCTTTAACTTATCATTATGAAGTATGTTGATTGCACAATTTAATGGCTATAGAATTACGAGACAATCAGCGTTTAGTTTACTTATAAGCCTCGCTTTCACAATGCAACTCGGTCTGCCACGGGTAAGATCCCCCGGGAAATGAAGGTTGCAAGGGTGCAGCAACCACTGTGCAACTGAAGAGGATCGCTCTTTTGTTTTCCCTGGTAGTTATTGGTAGCTTCCGCCATGTAGCGGAAATGCCAGACGCTGGACCAACCGGAGTCATTTGTATTGTAATATAACTTTGTTAACAAAGTTGGGGAGGGAAAAACTTTGTAAACTCGACCCGATAAAAGAAAAAGAAGCAAAAAGGGGGAAGAGGGAGAGTAAAAGCCAAGGTAGAACAAGAGTGAACCTTGGACAGGCATTCGCTCCATGGAGAGAGCTCCGGGACCTCGGGATGGTCTATTGCCACTACAAGTAAAATATCTGAATACTTCTTCCACTTTTCAGGTTTCTGTTTGTTCTTAATGTCAACCACCTGTGCTGCTGTGTGTCTCCTTGTCCTCTTTTTTTTCTCTTATCCTCTGGTACTCTCTCTCATGATCTAGTTCTTTCTATTCTCATCCCTCCATCCGTCCATCTTTGCCACCACGGCCTCATCTGTTCTTCCTCGCTGCCGCTCTCTTATGGCCTCTCGGCTCATACCTTTAATGTCATGATCTTTAGCAGCCAATGATTTTCAATAGCGAAAGGTGGCCTGACCTTTTCGTCAAAGCCTTCTTTCCGAACCCTCCTAATACAAGGAGACAGGGTGTTGTTAGAATCAGGCTCCTGGCCGCGGTCTCCAGTAATGGCGGAATGTGAACTGTATACAAAATGTTTGGGAAAATGGTTCATATATAAAATGGACTTTATGAATGGAAAAAGTCAAGTGCCAGTACAGATCCCTAAGTGATTTTTAATCTTGTGAGTCAGCTCAGTCAGAAAGGGTGATTGAAATTTAGAATTTGTTCAATAAACATCGGTTTCCAGCAAAAAAGCTCTTGCAGGCCCTCTGTACGCTACCCGCCCAGCACCAAACAGCAGACAGTCAAAGTTAGAGAAGGTGAAGACAACGGAACATCAAGCAGCTAAAGATCAGCTATTTATCCTCAGGAGTTGGTAGAGAAGGAGTTTCTGAATATTGGACTGGACTAACATACAGCAAAGGGGACTCAACAGCACATTGTCACACCAATGCTTCGGATAACGCAGCTTGGTCAGTGGCACTAAGCTCATAACTATGACGCTCTACGTACCCCTTTACCGTCAGTTTAGCATGAGTCAGTGACGCCGTGTCATGTTGAGCTCGTTCAATGTATCCTCATAAAACAGTTCGTATGATTTTTTTACGAAAAGTTACTTCTCATTGTTCATGCGTTTTCCTACGAAAGCCGGCAACGCGTGTCAATTTCCACTCGTTACATGCATAGTCTTTTCAAACTAAACTTCAGAGGAAAAAACTTAATTATGTTGATGCAACAAAACTATTTGGTTAAGTGAAGGAATTGATCTTGAATAACTTTGTTAGGTTAAGGCAACAAAACTACTAAGTTAGGTTTTGGAAAAGATTGTCATTCAGGGTTAAAATAACTATGGAAGTGCTATTACTAAAATACACGAGTTGCTTGACAAATAAAACAACGGTGACTTGTCGTTGACTAATGTTTGTTGGAAACATGTTGGTGTCATGCTCCTGACGAGCACTGACGAAGCTGCGTTATTTGACATTGCGAGTGAGAACCGGTTGGACACAACCATGACTCCTAGTCAATTATAATGATGCTGTCGGAAATAGGTTGACTGCTAGCCATAACAACTCTTAAAAGCAATGATTAGTCAGAGGTGTGTGTTTTTCCTCGTCCTGCAGTGTTTCTGCCCCCAAATGGATTCAAAATAAATTTAGGCAGCTTTAAAACCAATATTTGCCCGGAATGTTCAAAATCTTCCACTAATGTCATTACAAACCTTGGAACCATGAAAACTGACAGGTATCAGGAGTAAATGTTTTGATAATAATTGTACGATTTTTAGTAATACATACTTTAAATGATGTTTAATAATTATTGCATGAATATAAAATGACCCTGATAGAGAGATTACTTTCCCTTTTCCAGCTGTTGATTCATTCCAATGTTTTAACCATCTGTGATAACTGTAATTCTTGTCCGTTTGACAGATGATTCAGACAGCGGTGTACTTCTGCAGTAAAAGCGTCTGAAGAAGATTTCAATTTGGAATGTATTTTCCTTCTGAAGCAGAACCATCAACATAATGGCCACAAACAACCCACAATGCAACACTCTCATGGGGGTTGGCGTTGCACCGGTAATCAATTTATCTAAAAGAATCTGCTGATTCAAATATGTAAATGTGCAGTCCCCAAATATAATAAAGCCCACACTCTTCCCAAACATAATTTCCAGAGCTATCATCTGATAGCTGCTCACCACAGTACTGCACACACAATTAAAGAACATAAACCACCGGATCCTGGAGAAATCTATGTCAAAGACGCAGAGTTGTACTTGAAAGCCCATTTAGGTTGCCCCTGAGTACAGTTTGTGTGTAACTAGCAGCTAAAGCTGCATGTCCACAAGATGTGTTGTGATACCGTAACTATGGCACGTATATGACAATTAATTTGAGGGACATGCATGTAGCTCTCTAGTTCTCTATATGAAAACAAAGCCCCTCTGTGAACAATAACCCTTGTTTGCAACTGACCGGAGCCACAACAACGTGGAATTCAGTTCCTCCTGCTGCAACAGCATTGCATATGAGTGGATGACTCCAATAATTTAAATGTATAATTTAGTAAGGTATGGGGATTCATTATAAAATCTTGGTAATGAATAACTCATACGTGCACACTAATTATCCAAACTTACCCTTGATACCTGCTGACCTCTGAATGATTGTGATATATTTAAATAGTGTTTCTGACCTTCACAGTGGCGGTTGGTGTACTTAATGAAATAATGACTCAACTGCAATTTCGGGGGTTGAGAAAGGTGGGAAAAAAACGCACACAGCAGAGAGAAAAGAGCTGGCAACAGGAAAGAAGAGAGTTTACTGATTAGTCACCAGTGTTCATGTCTGCTGCCTTCTGGCTGAACTGATTAGCATTAATGGACCTGTGGTTATAATGACGGTCCACCACAAATTTTCAGTGTCAGAATTAGTTCTATCTGCATCCAATAAGGTTATTAAATAAACTTGATTAAGATGTTAGTGGTTAACTATTTTTTTTTTTATTTCAAAGAAAAGAGCCACGCAATATGAAATAATATGTTTAAAGTAAAATATTATCTCAATAGACAAATCTGGCGTCTCTCGCCATTACAGAGCTGACCTGAACACGTTTACGTTGACTGTAAAAACAGAGATGTTTGGGTGGTTCAAGGTCGGTAGTATCCTCCTCCGACAGATGAAGGTAGTCTGTAAATGTGGGAGTTATATGATCTCAAATGAGTAGTCTGAAATAAATTATGACACAGCCTCTAGGGGAAAATAACATTATTGCTTGCTTTCAATCGTCCCTGTGCATGCACATATTGGTCTTTTACTGCGTGCAATCAAAACTTGAGGACTTAATGGAGATTTATAAAAGTGAGATCTATTTTATGGAGCAGAGGCTTTTAAGTTTAGCTTTCTGTTCTTTTTATTCCTTCTTTTCTTTCCTTTATTTGTGCCACCGCTGATAACAGCACTGAGCACAAAACTTTGTCTAGACGTCTGTTTAAATTGGACTTAATGTCAGTGGAATAACTATTATTTCAATGGCACAGAAATGGTTTATAGTTGCTTGGTCAGGTAAAAGAAACTCACTTCATGATGCTTCTCTATTGACAACAAATGGCAGACTGTAAAACTGCAGAGTTAACCTTTTGTCTGTGTGTGGTAATGGGAAAAAAAAAAAACCTGCTGAGTTCAGAGAGCAGTAAGAGCTAGTGATGTAAAGCAGCATTCAAAATGATAGAGGAAAAAATAATTTTGCAAATAACTAAGAAGATAGGGAAGTCATTCAACATGTTTATAAGGCTTTACAGATGCACACAATGGGCCTCACGCACAACCCAGTCACACGGACAGATTTGTTCATGAGTGATTTCTGAGAATTTGTGGCATTCCCCAACTTTCTTCTACTTAGAACTTTCTCTGAGGCACATTTATGACTTGTGCAGACCTGTTGTGTGGATCATGCACAAATAGTCCATCTTCCTCCACAGGGGGACAGCCCTCTTGTTTGACTACAAATTAGTTGTTCTGAATGAAGTTGGAAGTTACATATGAAACTGAAAGTAATCTAATTAAAGTATATAGAAATAAAACACACTTATTGCAAAATGAGTATCATTTTAAAAAGTATATCATCATCATCATGGATTGCCAATTTACTGTTTTGTTTTTATTTTATAATTCTTTTGACAGACCACCTCAGGGTCTCTATTTAGTATTTACTGACTGTAGAATATAATTTTCTCTCTTCTTATATATCTTTGGCTTTGCTTTTGAAGGACACTTTCTAACATCTGACTCAATGTCAAACTATTCCCTTTTTATTTTCTGTCACAGTCCATTCTTCTCTGATGATATGTCATCAGCAGCTGTTATATTATTTTCGAATTTGTTCTTAAGAAATTCTAAGCTTTCTGGCCTTGTAATGCCGCTTCTGACATTGCTAAATGTGTCGTACTGTACTTTCATTGAAGCTCAGCAGTGTGGATTTTTTTTTTTCATTTTTTAAATGTTGAAGGTCTAAAGACAAGTGTCCTCCGCAGCTCTTAGCAGTCCCATTGTATGTCTATATCTGTGGAAAGAAGTTGGAAATGTAAATCTATATTTCACCACAAAACAATGTTTATTTTTCAAGGTATTATCACGTACCTTTAAGGGTTTTGAACTTTTAAAGGTCTGCTATTTGCAAACCGCATTGATCCATTAGCAGTGTGCGAGGGTCCATATTATTAAGTCTGGCATTCAAGGCAAATGTCAGAGGGATTAAGGCCCCAAAGCTCAGGTACTGACTCACCGTGGCAATTAAGATAAAAATGAATGTATTTTTACTGTTCCACCGTGCTACTGCCCAGTTCGCCTGGTCTCATCAGTCTCACTGCGCCTCATTATGTTCACTGTGATTCATAGAGATCGACGACCGCACAACCAAGACACCGCACAGTACAGTATGTGCTGAGTAAGAGAGCTATACTTGGATTATACAAGCATTGAATGCATGTCGTGTAGTCCTCTGAACCAGACTGAACCCAGTGCTAAAGGTATATACCACCAAAAACGTGTTTTAAGGATCACAGATTCCCCACTGGAAGGCTTGAAAGGTGGCTCGTTTGGAACATGGAAAGCCTATGCAAATTTCTGTGGATGTTTTTGAGACCGTTTTTGTTTTGGTTTTTTGCTGTGTAATTGGTCCACCATTGGAAACCATTGTAACTAATGTGAATCCAAGCTGACTACAGCCACCACAAAGAAGGAAGCAACAAACTGTTTTAGTCTTCAGGAGATGAGTGTTTGGAAGTCACAGAGAGGATTTTAGTGGAGTAGTTTCTGAACAAGAGGAAGGGAGGAAGAGGTGAAAAACAGAGACACACAGAGACAGAAACCGAAAAAGAAAGAAAGACAGATGAATCAGACACAGAAAAAAAAAACAGAACCCAAAGAGAGACTAACAGAGAGAGATGAAAAGAGAGATTAAGAGCGAAAGAGTTATCCACATGCTGACTATCCAGGTCACCTCAAAGTGCTAAGAAAACCCAAAAGCAAAGTCTCGTCCCGGGCAAACGGCCAAGTCTGACCTGTCCCTCCACTCCTTCCATTAACACCCCTCCCTTAACCGGAAAAAAACCCCTGCAGATTTAGTGCAACTGCAGAAAGTGTATATTAAACATTGGCAGCTTAAATACGGCTCCCCATTAACGCCACAGAAGTGGATTATGAATCACCAATAACGAAGCGGCCTAATTTTTTTTCTTGTTCTCGAGTTATCAGTCATTGTTTCCATCAAAGGTTTATAGGCCCCAGGAGAGGACAGCGTGGGAGAAGTCGTCCCCACCAGAGTAATTGGAAATTGGGAGTTGAATGTGAAGTGGAATTAAGTTTTCAAAACTGAGTGAGTAAGATAGTGAGAGGAAACAAAGAAAGAAAGTAAGAAAGAAAGAAGCCATAAATGCTAGTCTGCATGTGTGTCTAGTTTAAAAAAAAAAAGTCCTTTGTTGGATCATCCATAATTAATGTGCGGAGCATTCATTCATCTATTGTTACAAGATATTTTTACAATCAACTTCTGCCTGAAAGACTTCTAGATGCAAAATGATCTTAACTCTGGGGGATTTTGCATAAATAAATCTCCCTTGTCTTATTTCAGCCCACACAGTTGAATGAACCAACAGTAAAACTGATAACACAAACATGGCATTGACTCCAGAAAGTAATTATACAAAAAAAAAAATGTCCACATTTAAATGTCCCAAGAAGACTTTCTGTGAGGCATACTACAAAATTGAATATTAAGCAATCACACCCCCTTTACACAGCAGCAACTGGTCAGATGTGTTGTAAAGGGCAGTTTCACTATCTGTGAAACTATTGTATCTATGGAAACAATTTGACGTTTTTAGGCAATGTAAGGTTTATGTAAAAAAAAAAAATGTCAGGTTAACTTTATTGTTAGGCTTAGGCAAAAAAAAAACTACTTTGTTAGGTTAAACTATTTAATTGAAGGTTTAAGCATCAAAACTACTGTTTAACAATGTCACGTCAGGTTAAGGCAACAGAACTACGTCATTAAGTTAAACTATTTAACGTCAGGTTTAGGTAACAAAATGATGTTGTCAGGTTACCTTTATCGTTAGGTTTAGGCCACAAAACTACTTTGTTAGGTTGAACTATTTAGAGTTCATGCGTTTTCGGTGCAATCAGCCTGGAAAAAACATCTGTATGTTCACATGCGCTCAAGTGTCCTGGTTGGGATTAGGTTTTTGAATAATGCCTCTTATGTGTCACACACATTAACACCATGTACTGATTCCCTTCTTCATCAGATGAAGAAGCTAAATCCATTTCAGAGTTCAGGCGGCCAGAAACCAACCTCTGTTCATCCTCAGCTTTTTAGGTAAATCGTCATAGAAATGAATGGCTGAGACGGAGCTGACTTGAGACTGTTAGAAATATTGGGGTTGTAGTTCCAAGGTCTCCATTCCATCCCAAGAATGTCCAAAATATGTAATTATTTATTATGGACTTTGTTCTGTTAATCGTTCATTTAAATATGTTTAGTTCAATATGTCAAATTTAAAGCCAAACATAAATCACCAGACTCGCCTAAAAGTAGTCAAATTTAAATGTCAAAAATTATAATACTGGAATTAACACTATAAACTACCCGCCAACTGCTTTTAAAATAATAATGTAAATGTTTTTGTTAGTATTTTCTTTACATTATAATTTATGAAGCAATTAACACCCCAAAGAAAACACATGTTTTTACGCCTTTCATTAAAGACTGCTTTGACCTCACAGTCAACTGGCTTTTCTAGAGTTAGTATTAAGTAATTTAGTGTCTAGACAGGGAGTGTTTCTGCCGATACAGAGTGTGTTTTTGCCCAGCAGTTGATGAAGTATTTGTTTAGTCACTGGTATTGATCTGCAAACCCTATCAACCCTGTGCAGATGGGGATATTATGCTGCCGGGCAGCAAAAATCGTACTTATTGCTACTTTTAAATCAAAGCAGAATGAGGTTGAATTAAGAAAGTCAACAGGCAGGGAGACAGACAGACAGGTAATCAGATGCACGGTATGGCGCGGACAGGCGAGCAGAAGATCACATTACTTCATTACAAACAGTTGGGTAGTGTAATAGGCAGACAGGCATTCACTCAGGAGGGGTCAGTTAATCACGGAAGGATTTTTTCTGTGCAGGCAAACAGAACAGAGCAGAACGCCACGTTTCTAAAAGGTTGTATCATCCTGAGGAGTCACACTGCAGTGACCAAGACTCAGAGGTGAGGATGCTTGTGTTGTCGCGGGAGGCCGCTAAGAATACAGGCTGAAAGAAACTGAGAGTGTTTCGCATTTTCTCGATGTCCACACTGTGACACCAAGGTCAACAGAGCACCTCCCTCACCCAAGTTCATCACATTTTGTTTTGATGAAAGGGAGCTTGTAAAAAAAAATAAAAATTGCACCAAGGGCAGCAACACATGAACAAATTCAATACATATTTTTAATAAAAATGGAAGGGGCGAGTCACAACATAGCAAAACAAATACGGGACTTGGAAATATACAATTTAAAGCTGCACTTTCTTTCATTTTTAAATGAACAATAATGAACGCATGGAGAATTATTACTCCCCTCTGCGGTTCTTGAGCAACCTGAGTAACCCAAACGATACCCCACTGCCCTTCTGGTTGCCTCACATAACCCTCTGGTCGCTGCTAATCTGATGTGACATTTGGGCAAAAGATTTACCCTCATAGAGGACGTTCCCGTTCTTCACTGAAGCCCCTTAAAAGGTCTGTGCAGTTACGTTTCGGGGGAAACATATTTTCTCCCAGATTATGGTCAGTTTTAAACATGTGGTTAGCGTTGCAACAAAACAATTGGTTATGTTGCAACAAAACTACTTTGTTAGGTATAGTAAAACATCATGGGATGTCATAAAATAAATGTGTGTTACGTTATTTAATTACGAACATTAAATTTAAATGATTGAATGTGACATTTTGTTTCACACAGGACACAAACAGTAGTCCACTGGTTTAAAGCCCTGTGGGTTTTTTTGACACACCCATCCACCCCGACCTACCCCCTACGAGAACTTCCACATACTACGATTAGAAAAAAGTAGCTATCGATGCAGTTTCGTTGTAGGGGGGCGTATTTTTAAGGAGACTGGCTTTTGTTCCTGAAACTGTGCTTCGGTAGTTACTGAAGTTGTTTTCCAAGATTCATTTCTTTTTATTTAACCTTTATTCCCATTGAGATTAAAAATCTCTTTTTCGAGGGAGACCTGGCCAAGACTGCAGCATAAAACGTTTCACATAAGACATCTTCATATTTGATATTCTCTCATCACATTTTAAAGAAACATTCCACTACCATAAATGGAAATGAGACACCCAGACAGGCTTTTACTGTTAATTTGATGGTCATTTTCTTCTGGGTAATGACTTCCCGAGAAATGAGTTTTGGTATGACACACATTCACAAACACGATAAATACACTCAGAAATACATTGCAAACACTCAGTTGAGAGTGAGGAAATCCCAGAGGTCAGCCATCTTGGCTCTGCTGATGTAATGATTGTGGGGTTTTCCATTCTGTGGAAACACTGAAACCAGCAACCAGCTCAATGCCAGTAAGTGCTAACTTGATGTATGATGGGAATTTCTAAATTCATGGAGCATGATGTATTATACAACACATTTTACGGGTACACACAGACCTTTGAGACCTGAATAACAAACTTCAGTTAATGTATAAAGTGCCAATGCGCTTTCAAATACACTGAAAAGTTAGCAGACTATATCAATAATCGTATATGTTACCTAAGCAAATCTAAATCCTTCAGTTTGAATACTTTTATTGGTAAAGATTCCTAGTAAGCAGCCAGTTCTGTCATCACACAACTGACAACATTTGTAATGATAGCATAGATATAACAAATAACATTGACAGTACTTGTCACTAATAATGTTAATGAAGCCACAGGGATAAATACTTAGATTAGTATTATGCACAGGTCTGACGGTCTGCTGTGTGCCGTCCTGGCTCTAGTTCTGTATGAAAACTACAGTGTGAAAGCAGTATGTATTAATACAAATGTCTCTTTTTTTTAAATGCAAGAAATACAATAAATCTGTAAGAAAATAAACAACAAACTTAAATTATGTTTTTTTCAAAATTGAATGAAATTTTAAGAAACTGTATGAACAGTTTTAGATATTCTTAGACTTTTTTTCGTAAATTATCAATTGTTTTCATTTCCTCGTGTTCGGTTTTTGAGAACGGAAATGAGCCACAATGGCTCCAGGTTTAGCTTTTTTGCCTCATCAGTGTCCACACTTAGACTCAGAGGTGGATGTCAAACACTACACCAGCACAGGCCAACTGTCACACTTGGTGTTGAGAGGAATTCTGGAACAACGATCGTGCTGAAAGCCTGGTAATAACATCTCTGAACACGGTGCCAGGGGCTCTGCTGACCCTTGGCAATGTCCCCGGGTTTCCATCCACTGCCCGGAACAAAACAACAGAGAACGCTTTATTTATAGTTTGTGTCAACAAGTACAGTTGGAAGGGTCAGCTTTGGGGCGTCCCTGTGACTCAGCAGGATAAGGCGCCTGTCGAACTGTATGCGAGATGCTGAAAGGCTGCTTGTATTCTAATCATACTTTAATGAATTTCTTTGTAGCTCATTCCCCATTTCCTATATTTAATCTTTATATCTATTTTAACGACTACACAATGGCAAAAAAAAAAGTATGTGGACACCAGAATATTACACCCTTATGTGGGCTCTCAAGTTTAAAACAGCATAGAGCCATTTTAAAAAAATTACCATTGCTGTATTGTTGATTTTATCTTTACCGCATTAAATTATTTTCCTTTCCCTTAATTTCCTTTTAATCTTAAATTATCTGAGGAAATTTCCTGAGCACGGTGCTTTCGGTCCCAGCTTCGCTCAGAAACCGTTGCAGACATTTGCATCTGCCCAGTCCTTAAACACTCTCCTGCAGCTGGCTATTCATCAAAAAGAAAACATAGCTGACAGTATGGTAATATGCAGGTTTTGGCATGGAAATAAGGATGAACTCTGGAAGGAAGATAACAAGATGGCAAGTAGAAAGCAATCCATCAAGTAAATCCCCAAACAGACATTTCTGCTTGTTATATCAACAACATTGGAGATGGAGCTGAATGGGCATTTTGAAGCAAACGGCTCTCATCTATCAGTTAAGTGAACCAGTTGGTGCTTTAAACTTCACACTAACTTTCTCCCATTTTTCCTCTCCAGATTTGGAATGCCTAATTTGATATGTTCTACAGTTGTTGTATGTACTATGGCCTTCTTCCATAAATGGCATTGTTGCAAATGGCCCACAATACAAATGATGCCTAAATTAGAAAACCTAATGTTACCTCGTACAACCTGAAAAAACACTCTGACATCATCTTCAGACTCGGTTGAAAATATGAACTCAGTATGCTGTGACTAAATTGGAATAGATCTGCTGTGCATAAGATGAAAAGTTGGACAGCGTATATCAGGTTTGAGTGTGTGCCTGGCAGGTTAGAGAGAGAAAGGCAAGTGTGCTGTGTGGATTCGGTTGCAGGGCAACGTGGTTGTTTAGTTAGTTAGTTAGTTAGTGGTTGTGTGAGTGGCCTTAATGTTAACGAGACAAACCTTGGTGATGTGTGTGCAAAGTGTGTACAGCCCCGTTGATCACCTGGCTGCCCATCAGCGAACATGGCTCGATGTGTTTGGTAGGAAGGACGACCACCGGCAACCGGTAATTGCTCTTTTGACATGCGGACATGAGGAGCCGGGGATCAAACTGCCAACTTTGTGATTAAATGACGACCCACTCTACCCCCGTGACCTAAGGCTGCCCACTGACGTTTAGCAATAGTTTTGCAGAAATGACTGGGTTTTGATTCCCATGCGCCCACAAATGGATACAAGACACTTGGATAATGCTGCACAGTCTTTCGTTTGGCGAAACCCAAAGGTTCATCAAAGTTTCTTTGCTCTGATATGCTCAAGGTCAGTATTTCCTGGCGTTTGACACCAACCTGGGTTTTACACACCGACCCCCTCAGTTGCTGGTTTCTCTGACTCATTGCCTTTCGCACTGTTGATTTGTGTGGACCAAAACATTGATGTGAATGCGGATGAAGGCTGAAAAGAGCTCCACGCTGCTGCTCAGCTGAAAACCTTTTCACAATACGGGGAGTCATTTCATTGAGAGTGGATATCTAAAGCATCACTCATTGGAGCTTTGAGATGTGCTTGTGATTGATAGCCGGGAAACTTGAGGTGACCTATAGGTCTTTCTCAAAATGTTTTATGTTTGCAAAAAAAGAAAATAGATGATATCATGTTGGCAGTGAAAGTGGCACATTCACTCACAGGCGTTATCAAGAAACAAAGAGACCAGATGCTGCAACGGCAGCCATAACCTCTCCTTTTGAAATAGTTTAAAGGATATCTCCTTTTTGTAAAGGAAAAAAACTAACTGAATTCACTTGCATGGCCTGACTATTGAGTCCATTATAAAGTTTGTTGACACCAGAAAGGAAAATATTTTGCTCTTCTTATTTTTTACTCCTTACAGATTACGTTTCTACCTAGAAAGCTGTTTTATACTTGAATAAACAACATGTTGGGTTTCTTATCGCAGGAAGCCATCCCAGTTTTTTGTAATACTACCTGAAAGATCACTCGGACATATCAGAAACCCTTTTCTTGCAGTGACGACAAAAAAAACTGTAATGACACAAAAACGAGACAAATCGTATCCCCACGAATCCACACACTCTTCTGAATCCAGATAAAGATCATTGACCAGAAGAAAATAAGGCTCCTGCCAGAGTATCCAACCGTTGGTTTTCGGGGGTGCACTCGGGACACTTTCCAAATGAACTATGTGTAGACGACCCATTACTTCACACTCTCAGATCATTATAAGTGCTAATAAAGAGCAGCTCTAATCAGACCCCCAGTTAATTGATTGCGAAGACCATGAGGCCGCTTGAGTCATCTGCAGCAGTGAAAGTTTACTTACACAAAGAAGAAACCACGATTTAGGCATTTAATCAAGAGCTTCGGTCTTGAGTGATGACTGTAAAATGCATGCTGTTCCTTGAATTACACAGAGAGACAGAAAGGGGATTTGCTATGATTTGTAAATGAAGTCACACATACTTGTTTATGGCGAGAAAATACCGTCATTTGATTTAAAAACCGTAGTACAAATGTATGTCACGCTGGCAGCCATATAATTCATGGAGATTTACATATTAACACCAGTCTGCTTGACTGAAAGAGCCAGCTTAAGAAAAGAAAACAAAAAAAGAAAGCTGGTGCTGGCGGTCCTACTGTCTGACTGTCTGTACTGACATAGACTTTAGGTGGGATTGCTAAAAATAAGATAAAAAAGCACACAGCCTCTTGTTTTGAATTCACACCAACTGTCAACATTATTGTACGTTGGCAAAGGTAAATAAAATAAAATGTAAAAAAAAGTTGCATCTGCCTTATTTAATCACTGGTTTAATGCGCCATTGGGCGAGCACACTATGTGAGCCAAATCAAACACGCTCACAAGAATAGTGCTCTCTGGGTCTAGCTACCATGTTAAATGATAAAATGTTTGTGATAATTCCTCCAGCT
Organism: Ophiodon elongatus; assembly: GCA_016806645.1. Classification (NCBI taxonomy): domain Eukaryota; kingdom Metazoa; phylum Chordata; class Actinopteri; order Perciformes; family Hexagrammidae; genus Ophiodon; species Ophiodon elongatus. The sequence continues at coordinate 2,557,781 of JACSYO010000527.1, forward strand.
GGTACTTTTACCTTCAGTCGGGAGGGTGAGTACTTTCTGCTGTTTGTGACCGCAGATCGTCTTTCATCTCAACATGTAGGAAAACTTTTAGGAGTGCAGTGGGACCCGGGGAGGCTGAGCAGACTGGTTATAGGCCTAGTGGGACCAGAGAGGCCGGGTGGACTTTGTGGTGCTCAAGGCTCACACAAAGCCATTCATACAAGTGAGTACAACAACAACAGTCATCGGGATGGGTGTAGGCCTCTCCCTCCAGAGGAGCAGGTCAGCTTCTCTAGGCAGCGTAGCATGTGTGCGTTTATAATGTTCAGAAAGCTCCACATTGTCTGCCTTTTGTTGATTTTTGTTCCGCTGTTAATTTAAAGACATGTCAAGCCCATTTTAACTGACCTACTACTTTTTACTTTTATCATACATTTTTAAGCAAGTAGTTTTACTTGTACTTGAATAAAATGTTCTACCCGTTGCAAAAAAATGTCCAAAACCCCAAAACATTTATTTGACAATAAAATAAAACTCGGAAAAGCATAAAATTAAATCACATTTGAGAAGCTGGAACCAAAGAATGTGTTGATTTTACGTGATAAATGACTTGAAATGATTAATTGTTAATGTGTTTTGATGGTTGAATATTGCCCAGACTGTACTCTACGTATGTACAGTAAATATACACAGAAACTGTCTCTCTCTCACACACACACACACACACTCGCAGACACACACAGATGAAGTAATAGGTCTTGGAGAATGTGTGCTGCAGTTTTCAAAAGGAGGGACATAGTTCAAGAGAGCAGGCCGCTTCCTGTCCTGCTACATCGGAAATACCAGCCTCGAAGCCTCAGAGGCTGGATTCAGATTGGACTACACACACACACACACAGTCACAAACACAAAGTAAACTCAAACACGTACACACCCCAAAGCACACACACACAAGGCTAAGCTTGTGAGAGTAAACACAACACAACACATGAAATCCCTGCATTCTGTAACTACCCCCATCAAACACAAAAACACACGCACACACACACACGTACCACATATAAACACTGCACACACACACAGAAACTCCCATCCGCTGGGAGTATTGTTGGATTCTTCCTCCTCTGACGCCCGTGAGGCTCTTGCTTGAGAAAAGGAAATGCAGTCTTGTGTAACCTTTATACACAGCAGAGAGACACCCGCATACAGTGAGAGAGAGGCTTTTTGTTAGCAGAGCCAGAGGTCAGGCCCTGAGCTCTGCTTTAATCCTGATTTCTAGTCAACATCTTGTCAGCTTCAGAGACTGCAGGCCTCTCTTTCCCCTCTGTGACTTTGATATGAGCTAGCAAATGAATAAATACATGAATAACTCAAAGTGCCGTAAAATAGGTTGGAATACAAATGCTATTGGTGGTGAGTTATTTAATGGCTTCTTTCAACAACAACAAAAAATCTTTTCTGTTATAATGTCTTCTGCTTCTTTTTCTTCAGAAGCTCAGAGAGGACATCATGGAAATTTACATTAAAGCTGCACTTATAAAGGTCATCAGTTGGTCTCAGACATTAGGAATACATACAAATACACACACATATACACACATATATAACTCAACACCAGAAAGCAAAGAAGCAAATTTCTGAAAAATGTACTTTTTTTTACAAAATGTACTTTTGAGACTCTCCAGTAAACTACTTCCTGCTTTGCCACTGAACGTTAACATATCCCTCTTTAGCAGTTTGATCGAATAACAAAATGCTGTCATGTTTTAAATTCTCTTCTTTTCCCAAAGATCTCCAAAGATCTGTTCAGTACCGCTGAGGCAGCTGTCGGGATGAAGTTGTGTTGTCCTCACACACGTACACACTTTACACATTATAAGATTAACCAGTTAGAGTTGGGGTAATTTGATGGTGACCCTGGCCGGCCAAAATGTTATCCTGACACTGTTGCAGTATAACGTGAGAAATACCTGAAAATGTTTCGTCTTTATAACGGCATGTGACACTTGTGATGAAAACAAACTTTCACAGGTAAATAATAAGCTATCTCCGCACTGAAAATGTTTTAGAAAAAGATGTTAAAAGTTTCACAATCGAAGTGCTAGTTGCCTTCCACAGCATGATGGCCGTCATATCCGAGTTAGGGAGACTACCAGAAAAACTATCTATTAACGTCTATTATCAAAAGGCCCAGCCAAAATTCCTTTGGTCTATCCAAAATTGAAATCATGGCAACGTGCCTGTCTAGAACCTCTGTATAGTCTATATTTCCCACCAACAACCAGATCTTTTCAGATCTTTTTCAACCTATAAACTAACTTTTCAGAGCTCTGAAATCTTCTCAGAAATTTTGCCAAAGAGTAGAAAAAGTTTCCTCTTTTTTTTTTTGTTTCTGCTCTTCCTCCTCTTGCTGTATGACTCTCAACAGACTGTGAAAGAGTCCATTAGTTGTTTACATACTCCCACTTTCTCCCCCTCCACTTGTGAATTAATGTAGCGAATCATGCAGATCGCTCTCCTCTCTTCTCCTCCGAGGGAGTTATTCACATTTAAAATCCCATAATCAAACACCTACGTGTTAAATGGAAGGCCATTAACGCTAATGGTATACCTTGGACTGAGCCAAGATGAAACCTTGAAGAACTACAGGCTATTAGGGCATGGCAAGGACTTTTTCCTCTTCATCGTGTTGAGGCGTTCGTCTGTATTTAATTTCGTCTGAAGTGGCTTTTTCTCTAAGCCGCCCGTCAACGTCAGCAGCTATGAGTAGGTCAGAGATCCGAACCAGAGGAAAATCTTCAATCTCGGAAAGGGGAAAATCTTGTTAATTTCCTCGCTCCTTTCTTTTTTTGTAATTTCATCATCTCAGGGTTGTGATGCAGGGCCTGAGAAAGGAGAATATTGATTCCTATCATGAGTTTCACTGCAGAGCTCATTTGAGGCAAAGTGGAACTTCTCCCTCCTCTGTATTGCCTATTTTAAATTATAGTATTTTAGGAGGACCTTTTTTATTTAATTTCTTTAATTGCCAGCCTCAAAGCCAACTCCTGTCCTGTGGAAATCTGCAGTCACTCCTGTACCAAGTGGGCAGACGGCTCACTCTGGGATCCTTCATTTCCTTCCAGGGAGGGTCAGCAACATTGACCATGTACAGATTTTATCTCCCTAATTTGACCTGCCTATCCTTCTCTCACTTCTATACAGTCATAGAAACTCAAAGTAATCCCAGTGCGTGTGTCTGAACCTCATGTCTCTGAAGTGTTTACCTCTGGTTATTTTTAGGACGCCCACCCCCCACCCCCTCCCCTGGCGTTCAGATGGTCCGGTCCGGGCCAGAGGAAGGGGAGTGGTAGGGGAAATCTTCAACAATGACTTCATTAACATGATGCCCAACATGACCAGTACAACTGGAATTTACTGCTTTATTACAACATTGGATATATGACTTTTTTCCTCTGGACTTAATTCTTTAAATATATTTATGTGTCTGATTCTACTCCATCCATTCTCGGGGGTAATATGGAAGTTTGTTAAACTTCCCTCTATCCAAGAAGAAGCATGTTGATCACAAGTGAGTATGTGTTCAGTTGTAGCTCATATGGTGTGTTATATGACAGACAGGGAGAGAATGAGAGTCTTAGGCACTCACTTCTGCCTGTTTTCTTTTTGATGACAACTGACAATTGGCGCTTGATGGCATTCATTAAGGAGATGATTGGTTAATTAGCTTAAAGAGTGGTATTTAATGAGGATCTGATTGAGCCGCAATTAGACAGACTTTGGCTCCTGGGTTACTTCTAAAAGTCTCTTCTGGTAGTTTGTTGAATTAATCGAAGACAGACTTGACATTATGAGGTGCATAAGAGGCTGGAGTAATGCTTGGCCCCTAGTTTTCAACAGATTCTTGTGTAAATATGTATCAGCAGCTTTAGTCAAAGTGTAACAAGGTTGTTCTTGATTCATGGGGCAGGAAAGGAATTTGAAGCATTCCAGCATCCTCTGAGAGTTCTTTATTGTTTGAAGGCCGTGGGCCTGACAACATCACAAGCTCAGTTTTGAACTCCAGTAGAATAAAAAGCTTTTTCTTTAGCAAAAACAGCGTAGGACTCACTCTGAATGTGTGTGGGTGACTTTTCAAATTTGATCTGTTGTAGAGAATTGATCAACTGCCAAAGAAAAGTTTCAAATATTTAAACTTTGGAAATGAATTTGAGTCTAAAAACTTTGTAATGCACTCCTGTATGATAATCATATTTAAATTTTTCTACAATGGTTGCTTTTATTCTGAATTCTGTGACCTGATCTGCAGTTTGGGTTTTATTTATCTTTTTGCTTTCAACAGTGACATCAGTGGACCTCACATTGTTGTACTCCCATTGCATAACATGTAGAAGTAACTTTTATTAACGTTGTTGTGTGTTAGTGAATGTGTGAAGCAGCTTGTGACAAGGAACGCTGCAATCATGTTTCAATTGTGCTACAATAAGAATATTATGGCTTAAATTTTCAGATGTATAAGTAACTTAGTTAACAGTGAACTGAAGTGATGGAGTTGGTCACAGCAGTCTCAGTAGTCAGCATCTCCCAATTAAACTCTTCAAGCATAACACATCAATATTTTGAGCTGCTGAAATACCAGCATATAAAAAAAATCCTTAGCTAATCCTTAACCTCACATTAGCCTAAAACTTGTAAAACCCCTTTGCAGCTGAAACACCTACTGAATTATGGATGTGTTCAGTACATGTGCGAAAAACAATCTTTAAAGGAATACTTCACCCACACAATGAACATCTGTACATCAATTACTCACCCCGTGTTACCTCGAACTCTTGAAGGAAACTTTGGTTTTTCCGCATGCCTGCAAGTGGAAAGGAGAATTTAAAAAATAGAGAAAAGTCGTGATGAATTGAAGTAAACGGGGGCGGCGATGAACCATTAACAGCAAAACTGCATCAAAACATCAGTTTACAAACAACTCGTGCGGTATAAACAAAGTCTCGTATACTCACTACTTTCCAGACACATGCGTCTTCGCTAAAACCTTACTATCTAAAACACTTCCACATAAACAGTCTCCTGCTTTTGCAGGTGCACTATACTTCCGTGTGAGTCTGGACACTTTCCTCCCTCCTTAAAAGTTTACTAAAAGTTTTGTGGTTTCGTTCCCGATTTCATGTCGATCCGTGTTTGGGCAAGACACTTAATCCCAAGTTGCTACCGAAGGCTGTGTCTGCGGTGTGTGAATGTGATAGTCTTGACGGGCAGGTGGTAGCCATGCAAGGTGACATCATTGTATGCATGTGTGTGTGAATGGGTGAACGACACGTTGTGTGAACAGCTTTGAGTGGTCGGAAGGCGAGAAAGGCGGTGTACAAATCATGTCATGTCCATTTACCATTTGAACTGTGTGAACAAACCAGAAGGTGATGTAAGAGATGTAGAGTGAAACCAGATTCTGCAAATTCGTGGGCCTATTTTAATCCCTCAGATGAATTCATGAAATCAGTTTAATTGGATAATCCAGTGGAAGTTCGACATTCTTCCAGCATAGTTGCCATAAATGGATGCAAAGGCCAATGAGAGTCAAGCTACTTGTTCACTCGGGTTTAGGACAGTTTTAGCAAGTTTATAATTCTCAGTCATCTGCTGTACAGCCTGAATGAAATCGTGGTTAAAGGCTGCCCAATTGCCTGCAAAGTAACTTTGGCCTTTTCTGACAACGCCCAAATTCAACCAAGTGACTCATTGAATTTTCCCAGACCACAGTGACTGAAGCTGTGGATTCATGTGAAGCCTCCGTTGGGCTATGTAATCCTTTCCCGGTGAGTGCAAGTATTCGTCTCACTTTTTCGACAAAGGCCACATATTGTATTAACTTTTAAAGAGACGTCTCATCTCGGATGCCAGAATGATTCTGTGTACAAAGCAGAACTGATTGCAGGGATGGCTGACACTTTCAAAGAAAGTTCATATAATTTAATGTGACAAGTAAAAACAACTTATTGACATGTTGAATTCTTAGCGGCCATTGGCGGGTGAACTGAAAAGCAAATTTTGGATGGAGAACACAGCAGGTGAGGTGCTCTAAGATTTCAGAAAATAAAGAAATAATTATAAAAACAAATCCCTCCATGTGGTTTAGTTTGGCTTGTCGACAGCTGGTTTTCGGCCCGTTGACACACTGCCGGGCTTTGTCATGTCTGATTTTACGAAATACCCCTGTAGTTCCTCCAATTCGCTTCAAGGTAACCTGAGAGTGTTTATCCGAACTTAGTAGAGCCATCTTTCCACTGGCACTGAGTCTCAGGACAGACAGTGTTGTTAGCAACGACTGGCAACAGCATGCAGGAATGATTATACTGCAGGATTATGCCTATCTATGTATGGGCTATTGCAGCTACACCTGCCAGCTGAGGATGAGCCAAGTCATGTTGCGTGCGTGCGTGCGTGCGCAGGCTGGAAATTTCATGAAAAGTCTGAAATCATATTACAGTATATTAGAATACCAATAACAAAAGAAAAAAAAAAAAAAATATATATATATATATATATAATACTGCAATGCTGTATAGCACGTTGTCATGAAAAGATACAGCCAAAAGGGTTTCACTTAAATGAGTGCTACGAAGTCCGAAAAACAATAAATAAGCACAAAAGCAGACATTGGCATGTGTCGAGGCACTCTAGACTCGGGATTAGAAATATGTGTAAAAAATAGTTTTTGTAAAATAAAATGTAATATAACTGTCAGCATGTATGGGTGTTAAATTAGGAGAATTGAAGTAACGCTAATGTCAATTGTCAATTGATTCCACATGGAAAACTTGTGAGTTGGCAAAGTGTAAACTTTTGTCAATGTCTTTTGGAGGATGGGTGGTTGTCATTGTTTGTTCTTGTATTTTATTTAGTATAATCTCATGTCCCTCGTTGCTTTATGCACTTTAATTTGTAGCCTATCTGACGCGTTCTGTCAGCAGCGGTGATGGAGAACATGGATTTTCTCAAATGTCAGGGATTTAAATAGACAAGGATGTCACGGAGACTTCTGAAAAACTTATGGACACTGAATACGAGAGATGGGCGATGACCTGTCCTCACAGAAGAGCCAGAAGAAACCTGTGTTTGGTGGTTCCAAACCCTTTTGGCTATTTCCCCTTTTTTATTTGAATCATTAAAATAATCTGGTGATTCACAAGAAAAAGAAGAAAAGAAAACAGAAGCCTGATAAATTAACAGAATTTGGTGCAGCAGAAATATGTTTCTTCTGCTCTCCTTCCCTGTTAATCAGCCTGTGACCCTTCGGATTTGACCTGCATGATGGTGATAATCTGTCCTCAACGTTAACCTTTGGCAAATTTCTCTGCTTGACAAACGGGTGAAAGTGTTCACTGTAACTTGGGCACTGATTTCGCTCAGCAGCTGTAGATCTCAGAGTCCATCAAAGTGAACTCCCCCTCTTTTACTTCACAGTGGTGACGATAGGCATCAGGATCCCCGTCATAGTGGCCTTCATGACTTTTCCACATTAACCGTGGAATTTCTCTAACCGAATGACTGCTCCTGGTCTTATCCTGATCTGGCACGGTCATTGAAACCCAATACTGGGTTTCCGTCAATGCTCGCATGCATGTTCAACTTTCCCTCTAACACACTAATTACAACTTTTAAGGTTAAAGGAATTGAAAGTGGTTTGTTATTGTGACAAGAATAAAGTAAAGTGCTTGTCCTTTGTGAGACCCAAAGTTGATTTAGTTTTTACTGACGATGTGACGCTGCTCACTGAGTCACAGGAAGTAACGTCCATTAATTACTTTTGCGTTCTTATTTGAATCCAAGCCATGATGTGTGTACTTACCCTAACCAAGTAGTTTTACTCCCTAAAACTAACCACCACGTTTCACAACGCTAACCACGTGTTACAACATTAACCGCGACCATTTTACAACGTTATCGACACGTGAACCTTCTGCCTGTAGCCATCAGCAGCAGAAAGATGGAATCAACACAACAGTAATTGACCTCTTGCTTTTGTATTAGATCGTCGACACAGATTTATACTGTTCATACTGTGAGATAATTTATACAGTGGCTGACTTTATTTATTTTTTTTACCTCTAGCAAATCTCTAAACCAAATTTCGTCTGGCTAATCAAAATAAATGCTGTCATGCAAGCAGGATTATTACAGGATAGAAGGATATCACTGAGATGCCTAAACAGAAGTGGAATTTTCAAAAGCAATACAAGATACAAGCGTTTCGCTGATCATCAGCGGGACAAAGACACAGCAATACTTCTGATGAGGATTGGATTTAAAAAAAAAAATTATATCAAAGTCAGTTTTGTGTACATGTAAGGCTGGGGCCAATTTTTGAGAAACCGCGCAATCGGAAGAGGGAAACATTGTTTGCCGTTTTTTGACAGTTTTTTTACCTCTGATCTTCAACCACAGCTCTCGAACCCTGTGAGACACACTCGAGGTCCTGTGAGACACACTCGAGGTCCTGTGAGACACACTCGAGGTCCTGTGAGACACACTCAAGCATCTCCCTGAGCTGCGAGCGGAGCAGTGACTGCTTTTTCTCCCCCAATAGAAACACAGGGGTTTAGTGAGGCGTAAAGGTGGTGTGAAAGCCCTCAAACACGACTTAAATATTGGACTTAAGAGTGGCTCAGATAGCAGACATGTAGCCAGATAAAGGGTTACTCGGCATCAGTGTGACAAGTTGCCTCAACTCGCATTTACTTCCACTCAAAGTGAGAGGGTGACATTTTGGGGAAATACACTTATTTCGTGGATGTATTATTCTGTTGTGGTTCAAGTATGAGAAATAAGGTCAATTTGAAGGATAAACAAGCAAGCAGTTCTCCACCTGGGTATCCTGGCATGACCATGTGCCTTGTGATTTTAAACCAGTGAAATTCATGAACTGGCTAATTCCTGTTGCTAATTGTTAATTGATGATAACCTCGACTCTTCAAGTCAACCCCCCCCCCCCCCTCCCACACACACACACACACTGTAATCAGCCTAAAGAGGAAAAGAATATGTCCTTATTTAAACCTGAACACCAAACACAAACGCAAACGGTCTACTGAGCACGTCTCAGCATCTAGACCCACGCTGTCCAGCTTCCTGGCGCTAGCAGGGCGGAGCTGCACTAATCGCATATCCAAATCTCTTATCAGCTACCCAGAGGGGCCAAATCACAACTTCCTCAGAGGCTGAGTCATTTGGAAAGGGAAGAGGCCATTGCCTGCTGTGGTCACACTGGAGCCCAGGAGATAGCATCACTCATGTAAACGCTGAGCTGAGTAGAGAGGGGCCCCTGAATGTAGCAGTCAAAGTCGGTGACCAAACATACACGCAGAGTATGAAGTATATTGTTGTTTCTGACAGGTGTGGAGTCTTTTGTTCCTTGCTGGACTCATAATTCATGTGGTAATCAGGCCAGCTATGTATTAAGGCCATTACACATGGGAGGGGCTTTTTTTGTGTGCGATCACCTCAATATATCTTTTCAAACTGTTGTTTTTGTCATGAATGCTTTCAATCGGATTGTGAATATTACGCAGCCAAAGAAACCATCATACTTTTATTTGGAACAAGCTTGATTTTTCTGAGCTTTCACAACGCAAGTTTAAGGCATCAACCAATCACATTGTGCAGGACGCTGCCGTGCTGCTCTATTTTATTTAACTTTCTACTCAGTCACGAGTGATGTACCCGGCTGCACCGATGTCATTCATTTGACCGTGAGGCTCCGTTAGCCAGCATACACATAGCATGAGCTGAGCAAGTATTTAGAGATGCTATGATAATATATAATACTTTTCATATGATCCTTCTTAAACGTTTAAATATGCCTTGGCAATATGTACAGCGTAACATCATGCCAATAAAGCCATTTGAATTGAATTAAATTGAATTGAGAAGTTGAAGATACAATTGTAGACTGTACAATATTTAGCCATATCTGTATCAACCCCTCAAAAGGTCGTTATCACTGTTATACCAAATTAATTAACCAAACAGGGAGGCTGTGTTTAATCAACAGAGGACACATTTTCTAGGAAACGCAGATGTCGCTACCATGTTGCTAAACTATGTTCCCAGCTGTTTTAGGAAATGATTTAGCATGGGCTTGGGGGCTGAGGGCCACAGACGAGGAGGAGAAGTAAGAACGTATCCTTTAACGTTAGAGGAAAATGGCCTAAATGGCAACGCAAAAACGTTGGACACTTTTCTACCCGCATGGAAGCGGTGAATCACATCTGAAGTCTGAAATCCGTCTCCTGCCCAGAAGTGAGCGATAGCACTCCAAGCGGAGAACAGTGGGCTCACAACGTTGGATCTTTTTCCTCTCCTCTCACCTCTTTGGTGTGAAGGGTGTTCTTTGGGCAGATAGAGGGGTTGTTAAACACAAACACACCGTTTGCAGCTTACCTGTCTGGGCTTCCTGTTTCTCTGTGTTTTCATGTTGAAATGTTTCATTCACGTCTTGGAGCCTCCGAGTTGTGAAGATGCCTAGTGTTGCTTTAACGTCCAAACACCTTGTAGCGCGTAAGGAATGAAAGAAAACAAGCATTTGTTTGGGGGCTTTTTCTCCTCTGATCCATTTTCAACTAACTCTTTACTGATTCATCCTTTTGACTTCAACGCATTCATATCTCAGTTCTACCTGCAATGCAGCTCCAATCCATTTCCACCCGCAAACTGCCCTCGAGTTATTTGAGCTTGAATGCTTCACACAAGGACTTCCAAGAAAATTCTAAAAATGATAACCATTCATTTCCCCCACGAGGATTTTCCCCGCAGGCTGGAAGACTGTAACCTCAAAACATTTCCAACAGAAGCTCCTTCTCTAAAGCTCTGAGGCACGGTTGCCTTAATGCAGAATATGAGACCTATTTGAAGTAGAAAACTGGTTTAAACGTCAAGAGCTTTTAACTTGTGACCCTCACGGTTGCAGAATGACAGGCTGTCATTTTTCAGTGTTAGCGATGGATAGGGACCGTCCTCGGAGTGATGTCAGCAGTGAGAAAGTGGTGCGGGTGTCTCGCTAAGTTCAGGGCTCGAACTCTGGTAGATTCACATATCCCTGGATTTACAGATCCTCCCACGGACATGCGAGACCGCCGCTCTGCAAGCACACTTGATCCCCTTTTCTATCTCAAATGTCACTCCAATTGATCTCCATCGTGACGCCGGAGAATGGGCTCTGCACGCGGACGTTTAACAAGCAGGACATTTGGATCAGGATGAACATATTTTTTGAAATCCCTCTGTATCTTACCGCGCAGGCGTTCATTTCTTTGGCTGCTACGTGAAGTCAGTTTACTTCTGTCTGTCTTTCTGTCATTCTGATGATTGCCATATTCGCTGAATTTCCCCCTAGTGTTTACATATCTGGGCCATCTGCTTTGTGTCGCGCTGTTCTCCAGATCCTCGGGTGTCTGGGGAAACGGCGAGACCACTTCAAACGCCAAGTTTCCATCCAGCTGTCAAGTGAATTTTAGAAAAAAACTTCTCAAAAGTCACCAAAAAAAATGAAATGTGAATTAGGTGCCTTTCCTTCAAGTCTCACTAAAGTGAATAAGTAGGCAGTAAAAAAAACACAACCACCAGACAAGAAGTGTTTGAAGACCCAATCAGTCATGGGCAAACTGCTGCTGTTGTTCTTTAGTGGAGCCTAATGTCGGCCATATTTCATGCTGTGTGAATATGAAAACAAGAAATGCCCTTGGCAGTGTTCTACCCGGGACGGGCCTCTTGTGGAGAGAGAGAGAGAGAGAGAGAGAGAGAGAGAGAGAGAGAGAGAGAGAGAGAGAGAGAGAGAGAGAGAGAGAGAGAGAGAGAGAGAGAGAGAGAGAGAGAGAGAGAGAGAGAGAGAGTTCAGGGAGGGCTGTGGTGGACAAATATTTTGAGACCTCTCAGAAAATCCAAATCCTCTTCTGGGCTGTGCAACCAGACAGAGAAAATGATTTCTGTCGCTCCTTATTGTAAACATCCTGGATCAACAAATCATGTTTATGCTTCGCGCCAGAAGGTTTTCTTTTCCACTCAGTCTTTCCTAATAATACTTTGCTTCAGAGTCTCTCACATGAAAAAATAAATAAATGACTGCAGAGGAGGTTAAATGGATAATATTCCTGTTTATATTTGTGTTTCTTCTCATCATTAACATCTTTTATTTTATCTAGTTCAGTCTTCTGACCACTCAAAGTGCTTTAACACTACATGTAATTCACCAATTGACCATTCATACCATGCAGGGTGCCACCTGCTCAGGACTATCGAACATTCATATAAGACACATCGACATGGACTAGCGAAGCAAGCTGGAGAACAATATACTGGGATATTATATATCACGATATTAATGATAGTGAAATGTTTAGGGTTTACTACACTTTTTGTGTGAATAAAAATAAACTAAATTGATTGTGCAGCTATTGTGCATCATTTTACATTTTCCTAGGGAGGACGAACTTGTGTGAAGTGCACAAGTCAGAACAAAAGTAGAGTATTGCAACAGTTCTTTAAAAAAAAACGACTCCCTGGATACTCTCAGCCCTTCTGAAGAGCATCCTTCAGTAAAATTTGGGTTCATGTCTTTCTTTCTCTTAGGTCTCATGTGTGTTGGTTCTTTCTCTTCATCAACTCCGGTTTGAACGAATGCCGATGTCGCAGATAGTCCTTAAAAAATCACAGTCAAAGCAAGAAAAAAGGGACCGAAATTTGCCTTTTCTTTTGTTGTTGCAACCCGATTTGAAAACCAGGATGAGGATGCCTGTGATGTTTGGGCTTCTAGGTCTCTTACATCATGATAAAAAGCTCAACATTGGCACCAAAATTCTCAAGTCATTGAAAATTAGAACTATGTTTAACGAAACACACACCTTTTGAAATGAATCCTTTTTCATGGGTATCACCAGCAAATGAGTGGCATGTGAGAACTGTCTTCTTGATGTGCACATGGATGGCAACAACCTCTGAGGGTGAAGCAAGGCAGAGGTATAGAAGACGGAGAGGAGGAAAACATGAAAAAAATCTCTTTTCCTTCCCTCTCAGAAGCCCCCATCTCCACACACAGCCAATTAGCAGTAATTAAAATAGCCTCTTCCAAGAGTCACAGATAATTAATAGCCTGAATGTGCTTCCAGTTTTTCCCTGTCAATGAATTCTTTTTTTCTTCACCCAAATGCAAATGTAATTTAACTTCATAAACACACGACTGATTAAGGGCAAATATTTGCCCTCTTAAAGCGGGTGGAGCGTGAAATGATTTTAATTGAATCAAAAGCTGTTTTTCTTCTCTCTGTTTGCAGAGATTGAAGCCAAGGAGGCCTGCGATTGGCTGCAAGCGGCCGGCTTCCCTCAGTATGTGCAATTATTCAAAGGTAAATATAAGGGTGTTAATGTAATCCGCACAGCCCGCAGAGTCATCGCCAAGATGATACAAACGACGTCTCAGGCAGCGTCTGAGTGTTTCATTTGTCTTGTGTGTGTGTGTGTGTGTGTGTGTGCGTGTGTGTGTGTGCGTGTGTGTGTGTGTCTCAGACTGCAGGGTTCCCATTGACATTGAGTGGGCGAAGGGTGATCACCACTTCCTGGATAAGGACGCCCTCGATTCACTCTGCAGGTAACACAGGTGTACAGGTGCACTTCTATATCCATGATATGATATTGTGAACATGCTTTTCTCTTGAGTATTACTTTAACTTTACTTAACCATGGTGGTTCCACTGTGAAATGTTTAGTTTAGTTTAGTCTGACTCTTTTTCACTTACTACAACTGCATTGTGATCTGTAGTCAATAAGATGCTCCAGTGGAGCAGTTAGAGGTTTAGTGCCTTGCTCAAGGGCACCACAGTGGTGGTAATGAGGGCAAGTGCTGCATTTTCCTCCGATTTATCCCGTTGGTCCAGGGATTAAACTGGCTGCCTAAAAGCTTGTGTTTTTGAGACCAGCGTTTTCTTTCGAGTTCTTTATAAAAACAAAGTTTTCTGGCAGCAACTATTGCACTCTGAAGCCTAAGCTCTTGCTTACATGTTGACATCCGTATAAGAAATTAATTGGCAAATGTAAAGAATTGGTACAGCAGGTCATCGTTATTATGTGACGCTGCCAGTCTAACCACCATCCACTTTCATGTCTCCTCCCTCCTTCAGGAGATTAAGCACTTTAAACAAAAGTGTGGAAATGAGGCTGGAGCCGCGGAGATCAAAACGCAGGGTGAGTGTTGAGAGCAAACACCGAGAAACTCAAACCCAGCAGGACTCTCATATCAAGGCAGCCCGAGCCGTGGGGGGTGTCACGCCATGAAATCTCCCCATTAAGCATCTCTTGATTTTGACTGATATGAAGTGATCACTCCTCCTCCTCCAGTTCCTCTTTCTAGGAGAAAGTGGAGTGCGGGAAAACAGAAGCTGAAGTTATAAATATATATTTATTTATTTTTTATTTATTTATTTTATTTTATTTATATGTTATTTTAGTAAATTCCAACTGAATTAACAAGACAACTTTGACATTGATTCTATCATCCAGTACATTCTTCATTATTCTGTCTTGTTTTAAAAATCGGACTCTAAATTGCTAAATCCACAATATACAAAACATACAAACTCAAAACAATCGAACTACATTTTAAATTCTTAGTACAATATGTGAGATGTTTAGATGCTTTGTTTGCATGAATGTATGATATGATAATGATGTTCATGCTTGTATAAATTATTGAAAACACATTCGTGTTCGTGTAAATTTCAGGCCTCTGTATTTGTCTGAGTATTCTGTTTGCACATTGTTGTGCATGCCGACATGCATATATTAGTGTCGGTGCATATTCGGTCGTTCTGCCATGTTATTTATGGGTAATATTGGATTTTTGTGCGCTCTTGTCTTTGCATTTGAACCCTCCTTCCTATTCCAGGGAGACGACTATGACGAAGAAGACTTCTGTGCCATCAGCCCCAACTGGACCTACGACAGGCGGATCCGACGATGGCGGCGCCTCGACGCCACGATGGACATCCTTTGCTCGTCTGAGAGCGCCGCCGGACGCCACAATGCTTCTCTGTGTGATGTCGGTGACCGCCATGATGTCTGCTCCATCCACAGCTCCAGCAGCACTGAGAGCGAGGGCCACAGCGGACGCCACAAGAGTCCCAGAGACGCCGCCACCGTCGCAACCCCCTCAGACGACCAGGAGACCAGCAGGAGCTCCTCTCGCTGCTCCTCCACCAACAAGATGCTATCTGTGGACCCCTCGTTTAGTGGACCTCCCTCCCCTGATGGACGTGTTGGAGGATCGTCTACCATGACTCTGGATGACGAAGGCTGTTTCCCAGACAAACCGCCCAGGAAGAAGGGCACCAGTCTGCTGAGGAAGATGGAGAAACTGAGGCTGAGGGGAAAGACTGGCCTCCTCCCTTCTGCTCACAGTGGTGGTTGCAACAGCGAGAGTCGGGCCCGGCACGTTAGTAGCGGGCCGGTTCAGGTCCAGGAGGAGGAGGGCATGGAGAGGCTGCACAGCCCATCCAGGTGAGGATTGTGGATTGCATTCTTTTAAAATCCCAGAATGTTTTTTACACAACATTTACTACTGTTTTAAAGCTATTTCCAGAATGATCAAAGACTAATTTTAAGCTAAGTTTTAGCTAAATCACCCAAAAAGATGATAGTAGTGAAAAGTTCATATCTGAAAAATTAGTTAGAAAAATAAATAAATAAATGGATTATTGTAAAATAACATTTTATGGACAACAAAAGAAGCAGGGAGATATGTCACTTCCGGCTACTTCCTTTATTTAGACTAAGAAAGATATTTTTCTTGTGGAGGGAATATTGTTTTGTGCCAGAATTGTAACTGCATGTCGTTGCCAGTGCAGCTCTAACTGTAGAGTTCTACCCACCTGAATGTCTCCAGCCCGCAGGGTGGACCCGACAGCCGTGCGTCTTCCTCGCCCTCGTCTCCTCACACCGTCAGCAGCAGCAGCAGCAACAGCCAATCCGAGAGCAGCAGCACCGTCAGCACGCCCAGCCCGGTCACCCGGGTCAGGAGTAACTGCAAACGCTCCAACAGCGGTGTCGGGGTCGTCGGTGGAACGACCTGGAACAACCAGAACCACACAGGAACAGAGGTCAGTCCAAAAAATGACTTTATTTTTCGATTAGTGTTTTTCTTATAAGCACATAGTATCACATCAACCTGATTCAGTGCAATTTTGTGTCTGAAAAGAGGTACTTTGAAGGAAACAAACGGGAGGTCTTATTATTACTTGCTATATTCTGCTTAATGTAAATAAAGTTGACAAATTGGTCAAATTGATGATGATGATGATGATTATCATGATGATGAATCTTTATTTTAGTGTCTAGGTAAACTTATTTTTAGTTTGTTAAAATGCTAACATTGTCTAATCAGCACTAAACACAAAGTACAGCTGTGGCCGATGGGAATGTTATAGTTTTACAAATATAAGCTATATTTCAATCTGTAATATTAACACAGTGTCGCACCATTGTTCCAACTGCCCACTATCCGGAAACCTCAATAATCCGAAAAAATGTGCTATTGTTCCGAAAGCCTGTTATCCCGGAAAAAAAAATGCACATTGTTCCGAAGGTCCACGTCTCCGAAAATACAAACGCTCCCTGCAATAAGCAAAATTACATGGCCAATTATTATGCAGAATGACATCATCAGAGCTTCCCGTTCTTATTATTTTTACCTATTATGGCGAAGGCATGACCAACTCTACTCTGCCTCTGATCAGTTTACCCTGATATTCTTACCCTTACCAGTCTCGCTCCTCATGCCTAAACCTAACCAACCCAATCAACGAAGTTATGAGTAGGCTACTAGTCAATCAGAGCAGGGCAGGTCATACCATTGCTATAGTAGGAAAAAAAGGTCAATGGGTTCACTAGTTTTAATGAGGGGTTAGATCAAACCAAAGTGGTCCCATTGAACTTCATCTCCCGCTTGTTAGCTCTTTGAAGGTGTTGGGCTACAGTGTTAAATATTAAACCCATAAACCAATGTTTCTGAAGGCCAAACCCTAAGGGATGTAACAGAAAAAGCTTTAACCAAGGTGTTTATTTAACAAAGAGATTCGGGTGTTTTTTAACACCACCACTGTGGCTGCAGACCTTTGATTTGTTCACTCGGACATGTTTACTCGTATGTTGCTTTTAATGGAAATAGATTGTGTCCAATTTTGAACCCATTCATTTGATGCTAAGCAGCCTATACAGTATTTGGTAATAATTTCAAACTTATTATTTGAATGTAGGCCTACATAAAAGGACATTTTGAATAATATTAAATAAATGCTATATCATATTCCCTGATTAGTTTATTCTGTCCTTACCTTTTTTCTTTTTTAAAACCTTCACTCATCCACCTGTTCACTCTCTCAGGACTTCAGGAACCAGATCAACAACAACAACAACAGCAGCAGCAGCCCCGAGAGTCTGATCTTCCAGATCCCCAACGGGCACAAACCGGGGACCTTCCCCACCTCTCTCGCACACAAACACACCATCGTCTCCCCCATCATCGACAACACCTCCGTCAACTGGAGGACCGGGAGTTTCCACGGCTACCGGGGCCAACACAGTTCCCGCCATGGCACGTCATCACTGGCCACCGGTGACCAGGTACCAGAAGTCCCCAGTCCGCTCGCTGTGCTGGATCATCGACTGAGTATCTACGACAACGTGCCTGACGACCAGCAGCTGTCTGAAAGCGAAGGTGGCAGTGGCGGAAGTGGCAGCGATGCAGAAAGGATGGGTGAGGAATCAGAGGTGGGTCCAAAGACTGTTACTCCACAGTTACTTGTATTTATTTTCATACTTAGATATTTAGCTTTTTTTTATATATATATATATATATATATATATATATATATATATATATCTTGTTCAGGGGATTCCAAGGTTGCCTAGCATCCATTTACCTTTCAGCCTTAGTATGCTTTGTTTGAAGAATACCAACAGTGTTTGAAACCCCCCCCTTTCCAACAGCAGAATTTGGGGGGGATGCATCCGATAATTTTAGCAACTTCAAACTCAAAAACAATCCGACAGTCCAGTCCACTCCATGCAGGTGTGTTGGGGTATGCAGGGTTTGATCTTCCCTTTCAAGTTCTTATTTTGAATCTTTTAACACAACTACTGCCAGCACTTTTCACGCGAGTAAAACAACATAAATATATCGAAAGGAGAGACTGTACAAAAGCGTGTGCCACTATCCCCATTTGAGCGATTTATTGTGTCATTTATACAAAGTCACGCAAAAGACACATAATTATTTTTCATCTTTTTTTTTTTCTGCCCTTTTTGAATTCCCCCTTCAGAAACAGGTAGAAACATTTTTGCTTGTAAATGTAGTCAGAGGACACATCATATGTCCTGGTTCTTTGGACAGTTTGCCTTCTTTAAAACAGATTTTACTGAGTAGTCATTACATCTAATGCTAACAATACATTGCAATATTAACAGGTATCCTGGCTTGTTTACAATATTGGTAAAGGCACATTTTCTAGCTCATCAAAGCAGCAAAATATGTGATGCCCCTCTTTCATTTATTGTTTCATTCTCCATGTTGTGAAGCAAAAAAAATAAAAGTAGATGGGAATAATGAGGAGAGTCATCTGAGCATATCTGTGTGATATTCAAATAAGAGGGCAACAAACTTTAATTAAATTGCTTGGAACAAAGGTCCTTCCTTTAACTACGGAGTGATACAGCGGAGTGGAGCTGTCCAGGTGCTGAACAGGTGACCTCGCTCTGTTGAAAGACTTCTGTCCATGGTGCTGAACCCCCTGACTGCCGCTACGGTGGATGATGAGTGGGTTCAAGGACCAGATATACTGTAGTTATAGTTTGTGTTGCACCTGGCTAGGACTTTGTGGACGGAAAGATTAATTCCCAAATTACAGAACAGATCAGAGGGTGATAATAAAGAAGATTTTTACTTGGTGAGGCAATTGATGAGTCACTATTAGATCAACTTGTTTAATACATTACGGCTATTTCGTGTAACATGGCTGTACAATTCCACCATCTCTTCCCTTAAGTAAAGGTTTTCCAGAGAGAATACAATACAGATTCATCCATATAAAAAATATGTCTCTCTCATTGGCTTTCCTGCCTCTCGACTAAAGGATGGATAAAGCCCCAGGAAAAGAAAATCGAAAATTAGAGTCTATAAAGACACAGGTCATTCAATCAAGAATAGTGATATTGCTAAGTTTTCCCAAAAGGCCAGAAATAATTTTGTGAGTGCTTGTATAAAAATTCCATTTTAGATTAAAACAATACAATAATCTGTGTAAATGAATCATCCTTCCTCAGACATAACTACACCCAAAGTAGAAGAGGTGCAATTTGGAACTCTCTTTGACAAAACCATGGCAGGCGTGGAAGTAAAAGTATTCTAGAAATCATTAGGTAATGGCTTTTAAGGAACCTGTTATTCTTTACTTCTGATCCTTAGAGACATTGAGTAATACCTTTCCAAAACTGCTGTATGGCAATAAAATCCTTCATTTACAAATTCCTAAAATCTGCTGAATCAATCAACCGAAAAAAATGTTTTTAAAAACTCTCCTTTTTGGCGTTATTTATATAATCATGCTGTTTTTTGTCTTGATTGTTGCCTTTTTCTCCTAAAAGAGACATCAAACTATGTCTGTGGTAATTGAAAAATGTAATATTTGTAGTTTATTATAGTGAAGTTACTCATTTAATCTAGGAGGTATTGTGTCTTGTCAATTAGTTTTGGTGAGAAATGTCCAAAGTTTCTTTGGGGAATTTTCCTTTGATCCTGCCCAAATTGTTTTCCTCTCTCAGGTGAGTCGATTGTTGGCAGGCGAAAATGTTTTCTCTGCTCTGGACAGCATTCTGGAGAGGATCGGCAACCTCCAACAACTGGTGTCCACGTGGTCTGAAAATCTATCCGAGGACGACTGTCAAAGAGGTTCCTCCTCCTCTTCCTCCTCCTTGGGTTCGTCTTCCTCCCAGGACTCACCTGGTCACGGCTCATCGGCAGCCTCCCCGTGCCCGTCTTCCCCCAGCCACGTCCACCTGAAGGCGCAGCATCCAGAGGAGACGGAGGAGGAGGAGGAGGAGGAAGAGGAGGAGGAGGAGGAGATAAAGAGCCATGAGGAGGTACCTGTGAATGGAGAGGAGCCAAAGACCAGATCACCACAACCCAGGTGCAGGTGAGAAAGCTTGGAGTGTAATGCAAGCAATGAAAACTGCAATTAAATCAAGGTTTATTTATAGAACATATCATATTTCACAAGCAATATAACTCAAATTGTGTCACAGGTCAGGGTCATTAAAAAGACAGTTGACACAAAGAACTCAGGAACAGGAGTGGCATTTACGTTCCCGGAGTTAAAAGCCCATTTGTTTGCCAACTATTGATAAGCATCAAAATTCAGTTCAAAGAAATACAAGCAACACTTTGAGTTGCCCTGGATATTTGTAAATGGAAGCCTCTGTGTCCATCAGGACGCTGATGATGACAGTTATGGTGATTTATTCCCTCAGGCATCAACCAAAGTGTGAGTGGAGCTACTATGAGGCAGTAAAGATAAAAGCAGTAACCACATGGTGAATAGTTTTGATCGCCTCTTTATAGGGCAGCTTTTATATCTCTTTTTGTCGCATATTTGTTCCCCGATATAGAGCAATAAAAAGCTATGAGGCCTCTCCTGTACTGTGAAGTCAGCCACATCATCATTGTTTGCTGATGGACTGGTCAAAAAAAAAGAAAAAAGGCAGCAGAAGTGCCACCTTGGGTGTCCTCCCAGTAGAGAAAACATGATGCTGTGCTCTCTATGGTGGCCTTACAATTGAAAGACGCAATGCAGTGTCATAAACTTCCTGTGTGCTGGTGCTCTTTTTTTCTTTTTTTTTGCCCTTTCCCCTTAAACAGTCCTCCACTGGACACTGCTTTCTCTCTCTCTCTCTCTCTCTCTCTCTCTCTCTCTTTCTCTCTCTCTCTCTCTCTCTCTCTCTCTCTCTCTCTCTCTCTCTCTTTTCTCTGTGTACGTTTTACTGGATATTTTTAATATAGGACACCTTCAAAATGTCTACTTCAGTGTGCACATGTGTGTTTACATGCTAACTGCTAATCAGCTTCTTAATGTTGGACCAGATCTGAGAAAGGAGTAAGACAAGCATATACAAACAAAGGCCCTGTTGACTAGCTGTCATCACGTTAATGATAAATGTGAGAATGCCGACATGTTATATGTTGTATGTGCTGAATGTCAGAATACCTGTTAACATGCTATCTGTCCGCACGTAAAGATGCCGAGGTTCAGGCAGAAAGCTACATTTAGTTATAAATACTAACATGAGCATTCATAGGCACACTACAACTTGACAGTGTGACAGTGTAGAGCTGAAATGACCCCAAATGGCCACCGTACAGATGTTTCACCCCGGTGATTGAGGTAATGTTGCGATTTTCTTTTGCCGCCACCCTCCAGACAAACTTAACAATTTTATTTTCTTGTGTGTAAACAGTGTTACAGCCTCAGGATCTGTTTTGTTAGGGTATCTAAATCATTACATGTAGTTACGTACATGGTTTTTCTTCACCAAATACATACTCTCTGCCGTTAGAACTGCTGAAACAATCATGAGAGACTTTTACTAACAAGTTGATATTTTCTGTGATAAGATCTGAGATGATCTGTGCCCATTTGTCTCGATTGCGATATGTTAAAAAAGAAAACTGGCATGTCAAACGTGTGTGACCGCGCATGTTTGTGCTCCGTTCGTGTATTCATCTGCTCTCGCTGCTGTGTGCCCAGCAGGGTGAGCCAGCAGCTGCACTGGTCCAGCGAGCAGAACCTGCCCTCCCTGCCCACCAGTCCGGGAGTGGAGAGCCAGTCCGTGTCCCAGTTCCTCCTGCTGCAGAAACTCTCCCTGCTCAAACTCACCGCTCTGATGGACAAATACTCCCCGTCCAGTAAGCAGGGCTGGAACTGGTAAGAAGTGTGTCAGGACAGAGGTTTCTTAGGGTGATATCATAGCTTGAAAAAAAAATAACTGTGAGGTTCGAGCAGAGGTTGGAGGGAAGCAGAGAAACGAAGCTCTGCGTTGCTGTTTTTTGTTTTGTTTTTGTTCACACCTGCATGGAGAAACTTCTTCAAGGAAACGAGGGCAGGTGGGCGGGCGGTGGGTAAATATTTCACGCAGCCTATTTAGGAAATTCATATATTATTCGTGGCGCAACCTCGCCTCGGCGTGACAAAAAAAAAAAAAAAAACAGCAACATGCTTCAAGAACAATAAACTGACTGCTTCAAAATACAAAAAAAAAACCCAGGAATGACTGTGGGTGCTTCACCTTGTGGGTGCTTCACCTTGTGGGTGCTTCACCTTGTGTCTGCGTTCCTGGGGAGAAGTTTGGTTCGGTTAACTGCTCAGGCATTGTGGGTTATTTTGGACTGTTTCTCTGTTCTCTTGTTTTCCTGACTCAATCTCTGTTTTTACATTTCCTTCTCACTCACTATCTCATGACTCACGATGTGCAGAAAGGGGTCGAGGTCAACGCCAAAGGAACAGCGATGTCCCGCCACAGAATAAACTTAGTTTCCCTGTAGGAGTCCATTCACTCCAATGGGAGAAGTGATTTACCATTTATGGTAAATACGGCAGGTTCTGGTAGTGTCGGGTTTACTGGTCTGTGTTTGTCATGTCCTTAGAGAGGTAGTGAGGGTACGGCAAGCCCTTAGGTTACAGTAGTAGCAGGAGGACAAAGGAGGTAACAACAAGATTTGGGACACAAATTAAGGCCTGTGTCTTTTTAATAAAGTAATTTGCAGATTGTTGAGCTTAAATGCTTTTCTTGTTTAAAATATGGAATGTTTTCACTGCACTTTTTCTTGACATACATGGATTTAATGAGATCAGTGCTTTGCCTCCTACACTGTGTTTTTTGGAATAAGCCCTCGTGCAAAATCGAGACAAATTCATTTTTAAGAATAGAAAAGGGGCTGTTATGCTCAGTGAGATACGGTTGAATGAGCATTGAATAAAAAAAATAAATAAATAAGAAATTACTTCTCACAGATATTCGTCTTTAATTTTCGGGATCAAACGTGTGTTCGGTGGGGGATTCAGGAATAACTCCCGCTCATTGGCAGCGGGTTGAAAAGCATCAGCAAGGCCTCCTGTAGTTCCGGTGTGCTGTGTTTTAGCATGTCAAACTGCTTCCTTTTTACAGAGATTAATCTTTGATAAATCACATGACAAGGGAGCAAAAGGAAAAGAACACCAAGTTGATGTTTTGTTCAACAAAGCAGGAGTTTTAAATGAGCGCACACTCTGAAGTGCAAATGACTTGACAAATCGGACTTAATGTTCCTTCACCTGAAACTGGATTGTGTGACAATAATACATTTGAGACACACCGTCCTTTTTTTATTCATCCCCCACAAAATATGGTAAGCGAGTCATATTCATTTGTTTGGAGTTCTGGTAGTTTCTTAGGAGGGTTTGGGGTTGGCATTAGTTGAAATACAAATTATTTCAGCCAGTCTTCTCATTGGTTACCCATTGAAAGGTCACCGACAGACAAAGTCTGAGTCGAAACTGATGTGTCCAGAAGGAGTGATACAACTTGAGTGGTACAATTTTAATAACTTTTGCTCTCTTGTGATGTATTAAAGTTTAATCTTGGTAAAAAAAAAAGGAGCCGTTTGAAAACGCAGCCCACCTGAACTACAGGAAGTCTCACTGGCGCTTTTAAACCTGACGCCAATACGCGGCTGTTACTCCACTTGAGTTGTATCAATCTCCTCACTAACTCTTTGCCAGAAAGCAAATAAGCGTTTCCCAAAATGTTGAACTATTGCCT
This sequence comes from Ophiodon elongatus, assembly GCA_016806645.1. NCBI lineage: Eukaryota > Metazoa > Chordata > Actinopteri > Perciformes > Hexagrammidae > Ophiodon > Ophiodon elongatus. Next base: position 2,581,658 of record JACSYO010000527.1, read on the forward strand.
TAAGAGAAACCTGGTTAACACAAATTTGGGCATATCTTACGTAGTAAAACTCAACAGTAACGTATTTTTTAAAGTCAGACACATGCACACACACAGTGAGTAAAAACGTCAACGCTCACTACGGCACCGCCAACTTCTCCAGGAAGAAAAAAGAAGAAAAAAAACCTCTTTAGGCTTCAACAATTAGTTTAAGTCTTGTCATTTCAATGATTTAATCACTGATGCCAAAGCGAGCGCTAGATGATTCAAAATACAGCAATTAACTGCTGATTGGGACGGCTGATACTCCGAGGCACTTTCCTCAAAATTGCCAGTTTGTTTCAGAGAGCCGCTGTTAGATGTGGCAAGAAAAAAACAGCGTGATGAAAAGAGAGCGTTTAGAGTGCATGTGTGATATCATTTTTGTCTTTGTGACTCTGTGCGGCCGCAATGTGGTTTCATACCAAGTAGAGAAGAGATTTCATTAATGATTGTTGGAGGTCTTCAGATCTCTCCTTTTTTTTTATTTTGCTTTTACAAGACTGCAGTGTTATCCAGAGTGCACTGCAATTTCTAGAGTTAGAAACTAAAATACATTACAGCTATCTATGGGGTTCTTAGTCCAGCAGTTGAGGTTTTGGGTTCCCTGCATCTGGAGAACATTACCGTACAATAGAATTATTATTTTTTTTGAATCAGTCATTGGTTAAAAGGTGACCGATCTCAGTTTAGAAACATGAACAGACCTCGACACAGTGCTTCCACAAGTCCAATCTCTTTGATCAGTGCCAAAAGTTTCCTTATGCCTATGTTTTTCCTGCAGAGCTGGTTTGAATGGCACACCCATTTGAGAGATCAATGGGGACTTGTGCAATCAAAGAATTTGGCTCTTCCTTCAAAAGGAAACGCATCCAACTGCAGCAAAGTTGAGAATTGTTTGTTTTTTTACCCTTGGCTGCTTGAGATTACAAATTCCCAGGATATTTTCAAAACTATTTTTGCTAAATTTTCAACATAACATAACTCTTCCCTCGGCACCAGTACATGCTGTTTGATTGCTTCCTTGAAATGGAAGGCGTCCAGAATCTAATGGGCATCTTTTTCACCCGCAGGACTGTTCCTAAACCGCTGAGGAAGACTAAAGTGATGGAGATGAAAGGCCGGCGGGTTTTTGGGGTTCCTCTACTCCTCAGCGTCCAGCAGACAGGAGAGCCACTTCCACACAGCATCCTCAGAGCACTGGTCTACCTGAGGACCGAGTGTTTGGACCAGGTAAGGAGCCAAAAACCACAAGCGGCCTGCCTTCATTTTAAAAAAACACTTGGGGATGCTGTTGGGCATGAGAGTGAATCAGAGTAATTCTTTCAAAGATTTAATGAATCCAGTCCAAAAAAAGTCAGAGAACACAAAAAACATTTATAATATTTATAATTTAAAACAGTTACATCGCATTGTACTTTTTGTGATACTTCATAACATGCATTACAACGAGAGTAAAACAAATTATAATAAGGAAAGACAAGTAACAGAAGATAATCTTGTTACGCACGTACAGCATTTTTTTGTGTTTGATGAAATCCTCTTATTTGCATCGTGTTCTCTCTCAGGTGGGTCTTTTCCGTAAGTCGGGGGTGAAGTCTCGTATCCAGTACCTCCGTGAGCTGGTGGAGTCCGACCCAGACGGCGTTTCATACGACGGTCAGTCGGCCTTCGACGTGGCCGACATGGTGAAGCAGTACTTCAGAGACCTGCCTGAACCCATCTTCACCAGCAAACTCTGCGAGTCCTTCCTCCACATTTACCAATGTGAGCAGTTATTACTGTTGTCATGTGACCAGCAGAAACGCAAATTAACAATCTAACATACGAAGCATCAGCAAAGTAAAATGCTAATGCTGTGTGTATGATAATCATGCTGACGTTTAATCAATAACCCGCATTTTATCATAGTGGCAGACACATTGACACGCTAACGTTGGCACACTCAATTCGTTAAACTAATGTTAGCGGATCTTGAAACTAAAATTCTGGACCATACCACTGGTTTTTCCCATTTTAACCACTGATCACGCTCTCCATTTTCCAAAACATACCATTAGTTTTCAAATTAATTTAATGGTATATGATAAAAAAAGTATAATTGATAAAGATCAGATTCAGAACCAGTTTTTTTGCCGAGTACGTTGCACATACAAGGAATTTGGCTCGGTAAATGGTGCATAACAATGGTGCATAACAATAAAATGAACTTAAAGAGATTTTAGTCTTAAAGGAGAAAGATAATCCACTCCAGTGAACATGGAGTTGGCTTTATTTTCTTCAAGCTCCAAGTTCAAAATCATGCAAACTGCGTCATGAAAATATTAACAGGTTAGCTTTCTACTTGCAGATTTCCCCAAGGATCAGCAGCTGGTTGCAGCTCAGGCGGCCATCTTGCTGCTTCCCGACGAGAACAGGATGGCGCTGCGAACGCTGCTGTACTTCCTGCGGGACGTGGTGGCCTGCGTGGACGAGAACCAAATGACTCCAACCAACATCGCAGTTTGCCTGGCGCCGTCGCTTTTCCACCTCAACACCCTGAAGAGAGACGCCAACGCACCCAGGTGAGCTGAGGCCCCCGGGCGCAGAATTAAGTATTGTTAGAACAACAGAATTAACTTATTATTATTTTCAGTTACCCATTCACTTACATTCAAAGTTGTCTATTTAATTCTGAAGAACATTTCCACCCACCATCCCAGAGAAAAAATATGGAAATTAATGGAGGGGGTGTAGAGTCTGAAGCACATTGTCACGGTTACTCAAGTCTTCGCAGCAGTTACACCTCTGCTGTTAGGTCTGTGTAAAATAATTACAATATTTCTCTGAGAATTAGCTCATTAACTGCAAATTGTTAATATGATATTTCCTCTGGAGTTTATCTTCTGATAATGTAACTCATCAGCGAATACCTTGAACTGTTTTGACAACAAAGAAAAAAGAACTACCCAGTGCTTATGGTTTCATATCAATGACCATAAGCAAGTTTAAAATATCTACAGATAGTTTTTTATATTTCTGTCTGAAGGATGGGATACCAATCTAAAAACATGTAGTAGAATGTCATATCATGGAAAGATTACAGACTTTCTACAGTAGTCATCGACAACATGCAAAACCACCAAGAAATTCGTTTTTTTTTAACAACCAAGGGTGTACTTCCTGTTTTAGTTTTTAAAGTCGTAGAAGTTTTGTAGTTCCGGTATCCATCATTCGTATCAGTTGTAATATTTTACTCGTCAAGTAAATTGCAGAGAGTCCAGCACATGATTGCACAGGATATGATTGAATTGAAGAAAGCTGAAAAAAATAAATAAACTGTGTCATTTTGTTACAACTGTAGTATACTTAGTTTTAGCTTCAGGCTGTGACTTTATTATGGTTCACTAATAAATCTCAGCCTCTCATTTAGCTTCAGATTCTGACTTCATCTTTTGGTTAATGCGTGCATGCGTGTGTCTGAATGTGTGTGTGTGTGTGTGTGTGTGTGTGTGTGTGTGTGCGTGTGTTTTTGCTGTTACCAATGGCTGGTTGCCATTTAGGTGCCATATAAACCTGTTTTTCTTCCTCCCCTTGTGGCTTCATTACACATCATGTTTCCAAGGTTCTCAGTTCTCACAGATGACATCGCCTCTAGATCAGATCCAGCTGTTGCACACGCACTTTTCTTTTCTCTGTAATGAAAAGCTGTCAGCACAGTTTACACAGAGAGCACATTACATAACCTCCAACAATTTCCATCTGGCCTCAACTTCCCTCCCAGATATGAGAGATATTTTCTATCTGCTTTTTCGCTGAGAATCCGGCTGGGCAGGGAGTTAGAAATGGGAGAGTAAAAGAGAGAGAGAGTTGACAGAGAGAGATAATGAGACTGTTGAGAATGATAATGGCGATGCGGTTGATGATTCATCACTGTCCGCAGACCATTCATCCGACTTTGTACTGCAGAAGTGTGCTCGCTGTATTTATTTATGCATGAATTGATCCTTTTACATCAGTGGAAGCCAACATTCGAACACAGTTGAGATAGACACAAGGATTAGGCTTATGTTATGTATTTTCTTACTCCCCTTGTGTGAGCACAATCTTTGTAAACTACCTCCGTCAGTTCAACTGATCAATGGGGAACTCCTGGAGGACAGACGGAAGGGACCGGTGGCACTCGGATAACTGCAGCTTTTTAAATGATTCCACAATTGCTTCTAAACACGTGAAGTGAGACGTGTTTACGTGTCATTTATGTACTAAAGTGTGTATGTTTTAGTGCTTTGAATTTTATGGAGCGCTTAACAGAGTGAAGGTTTTGTGAAGAGTGAATTATTATTTTTTTATCTCAAGCTCATATTTGTTCTATTGTGATGTCTGGTCTTGATGCAGCAATTTCCATTTCTCCAAGACAATGTTCTCCCATGGGAGACAATAAAGTAATCATATCTTTATTGTCAAGAAGGCCCAAGAAAAAGACCAAACCCAACAATGTGCTGGTCCATTTCCCCATTTCTCTCTGACTTCCTGTCTGTGGCTCTTAGCTCCAAGCCCATTTTGGTTTCTATTGAAGATGTAAAACTTTAAAAGCAGCTCACAAACATCTAGTTTCATTCAGTAATTTCTTAAAACAGCTGATCACTGTAACAAACAGGAGGAAGTTGCATTTGTTGGGGACCGTTTTTAGCTGCGAGTTAATCCACATTTGGTGCTCCAGTGAATATTTGGGGGCAGCAGGACGTTGCATGTCGGATTGCGTCTAATTAAACTACAGTGTGTGTGTGTTCACGGTAACAAAGAAACACGTCACCCAGTGTAACAGTGTTGCACGTCGATGTGTTTTATGTGTCGATAGTGGAGCTCTATAGCACAGAGGAAGGCGATAAATCAGGCATTGATAAACACACAATAGCTGTTTGTTGATACATTCATTATTGGTTCAACCTTTCCTCCTCCTTATTCGTGCTTACTCTTTTTTTTTATGCCGCACTACACATCTTGTTTCCTTCCACCCTCATCTTCTTCTTTTTCCTGTCATCCTTCTTTTCTCCATCCACCGTGATATTGTCTCTCTTTCATCCACATTTTTATTTCATTCTGCTGACCTTCCTTCCCCGACATTACACCTCATATCTCCTCCCCCACGCTGTTTCCTCCTCTCGTTCCTGTAATCACTCTGCTTTCCCTAACTCCTACTGTACTTTCCTCCCTTCCACTCATCTCCACCTCTTCCTTTTTCCACTTTGGCGCTTCGCCTCCCTTTCTGGGAGACGGGACAGTAGATGGAAACGACAAAATGACACAATCGGCACTTTGTGCCTCCCGTCTCCTGGAAGCCAAAGTCCCAGCCTGTCAGAAATCATGTCACACTTTTTGGTGGGAACAATAACTCGGGAAATTGACTGCTGCTCCCACAGATCTATTAAATCTTTTTCTTCATATTTCTGCTTGACAGAACTCACCACTCCTACTGAGAGATGTACTTTTTAATGGTCTAACTTCTACCAGCTCGGTTTGTTGTAAGTGTTGGTGTCTAATTTCCCCAAGTCTGTGCCGTTTTGGTGTGAGAAAAAAAACCCACTTTAGTCATAAGAAACTAAAAAACATAAAAGATAAAACTTCATCTCAAATAAAATCAAGGAAAACAACTTCTTGTTGTGTAAGCTTTCCAAAATAACCTGAATCTGTCAGTTGCAGTAATCCTGACGCAGTGCTGCTGATTCTTTATCTGCTGCCTGTAAAACCTGCTTCAGCAGACTGCTGTGATGGCAGCATGTCATATGTTTCACACCCTCTTCCCATTTCCTGTCAGTGTTTCCAGAACTGTAAAGATAAATAAAAGAGCCACACTGGCACCCGTCTATCCTCCTAATCTGTCTGATGCTCTCACTGAACATCGGTGGTTCCTTACTGCTGGTGTTTAAAGGCATGGTGGCGTATATATCTCATCCTGTTGTGCCCAAATCCAAATCAGGCTCATGGTAATCTCACCAAAAAAAACGTGTGGTCTCTACTTCAGGAGAGATTGATTTCAGTACGCTCGCTGCCTTTATCTAACAATCAAATTGACCTTGACCTTGTTCCTGTTGTTGCTGAAGGTCGAGTCATAGGAAGTACAGCCTGGGCCGCCCAGATCAGCGGGACCTGAGTGAGAATCTGGCTGCCACCCAGGGACTGGCCAACATGATCACCGAGGCTCAGAGACTCTTCCAGGTACAAAAAAGTCTCCACTGGTTATTGGACATACTATATTTTTTTATATTTTGTGGCATACTTGGCTATGACTTTTTTGAGGGTTGTTTTATGCAATTTTACTAAACATTTGAATGTGACGTACTGTATTATGATTGTTTTATGACACACCATTACTATTACACCGCTACCTTTTTATGGCATTTTTTATGACATTAAAATACATAGAAAAGTAATTGTATGGTATGTTGAGAAAAGTCATAATATAGTATGTCGGGAAAAAGTCCTAAAAAGTAATAAAATATAGTATGCCGTAAAATGTGATATTGTAGTATGTCGAAAAAAGTAATAGTACAGTATGTAAAAAAAAAGTCATAGTATGCTCCCGTGTCTTACCGATTTGTAATAAAACATGCATTGGGTTTAGTTACTCAATTCCCACTGTTGTGCTTCGTTTGTTTTTGTCTAAATTAAGATGCTTTAGTGGTCCAAGGAGTTATCACAAACTAAGATTGTTTGGTTTTGCAATCTTTAAATCAATGTGTAGTAAAAGTCAAATTAAAGTGTGTTGCTGATGTAACAGGTTAGAACTTAAAGTGTCAATGTGGTCTTAAAAGGTATTCAAATTAAATCCTGAATTACTGCATAGAAAACACGTTTGAAGCTTATGAGAATTAACAAAATAATGATAACGGATAAAAAAAAATCCTCTTTGCAGCTTCCAGAGTTTTGGCCCGGTCAGCATTCATGTGCTGCAGGCTCCAGTGAGGACTCCCTCTCTGAGGGAGGAGGAGGCCCGGTGTCCGCCAGTCAGAGTGGAGGTGAGGAGGAGCAGGAGAAGAGAAGGAGCAAGCTGCAGCTGAGCACCAAGCACCTCCTGAAGGAGGCCAGGGAGAAGAGCAGAGGCTGGGAGAGCCATCAAGCCCCAGAACATGTGGATCTGGCCTTCAAGAAGGTAAATGGGAGAAGTTAGATGTCTTAGTTCCATTATGTATATTACGGACATAAGGGAATGGGCAAATTACACGGAAGGAAGATAATATAGTATTTAATAAACTTAAATTGTAATAGTGTGGATACAGAAGCGTCTTGGTGGCTCCAATGAATCCTAATTTCCTGCCTCCGCTCGCCTGCAGATGGACGACGGCTGCCTGCTGTGGATGTGGCGCGGCTCGGTGGAGGTGGAGGTCCCCGAGAAGGAGCTGCTCCATCGGCTGCTGAGGGAGCAGGAGCTGTGGGAGGGGAGCCTGCGCCAGGCGGCCACCATCCAGACCTTGTCCAAGGACTCCGAAGTCTACCGCTACCTCCTCGAGGGCCAAGGCCACGCCCTGAGCTCCCGGCTCCCACAGGAGCATCTGCTGCTCAGGTAATGAGGCAAGGCGAGCCCCAGGCTTCACGGGCCTCTGGGGGCTTAACGTGCTGAGCTACCTACAGAGCAGAGAGGACAGAAGAGTCAAAGCCAAAACCCTCTGAACGTGTCAGTTTGATTTAAAGTTGGAGACGGAAACACGTGGTTTTGTTTAGCGGCCAAATGCAACAAAGAAATTAATCTTTAAAATCTGCTTCGGAAACTGTTTTGAACTGATATCCGGATAAAGGAACTCGTGACTGACAAAATAGTGCAGATGGCAGTTATTATCGGTCTTTTTAATGTTTTATGTGTGACATTGCTGCCGGCTTGCAGGGCTTTTTTTAATTTAATTTCCGTTTGCATTTAAAACAATTTGCATACGGTGGACAGCTAAAATACTGTCTAGTTGGAATCAGATTATTGGCAGCAATCACATTTATTATCTCTTGTCATCGCCGCTCTCTCAGGACTTGGCAGGCGGACCCGTCCTCCGGCCCTCTATACCTGGCCTCTGTATCCACGGAGCACCCAGAGGTGCTGTCGGAGGGGGTCAGGGCCCACGTCCACTCCTGCCTCTACCTGCTGGAGCCCACCGGGGCCCGGAGGACCCGACTGACACACCTCTGTCGCACAGATACCAGGTGAGGATGGATGGATGGATGCAGGGGGGAATCTGTGTTATTTAATCATCGGGGGGTGGGGTGGTTGGGGGGGGGGGGGGTTGCAGGATGGTTACAGTTGTCAGTTATCAGTTATATTATGGACAGGTAATACTGAAATAAAATAAAATAAAAACACAGGAGGACATATTACAAAAGAGGGGCTGTGCTCTCGCTAACCCTTGCTGTTGTCAGACCATGCAAATAGTTAAATTAGAAAAGAAACAATCCCTTTTCAAACCATTCACCATATGTTTTTAGTTTTTTATGACTTGTTTAAGGGATCATGTACAATTGTGCAGCTTAAGAATTGGACACTATCTATACTATGACCTATACAGTCAAAACTTTTATTAATTCATAATTATGTAACTAGTCATAATTAACAGTTTGTCAATTGTTTATAATAGTTTTGAAAACACACAAAAGACACACTGAGCTATATTTTGTGTGTGTTAGTTCCTTCTTAACTAGCAATGAATTTTTGACCTCTGGCAGATTTCAGTCATGTGTCGACATAATAATTAGTTCACATTAAAAATGGCAGAATTGCCCTTCATGTAATAAAGATGAGACAGACGTACAACCAAGGGCAAAGAGAGCTGCGGGAACTACAGAGAGGCCGAGAGGATTTAAGGCTGCGAGAAGTCTATTAAAGGAAATATCTGGAGACGGCACTTAGTTCATCTCATCCGTCTTAATTGAGCCTGTTCTGTGTTTTTGACCTCTGCCAACATCTATCTGCGGCGCCATCACAACCTCCCTGTAGGTGAGCGCGCGAGGAGGACGAACAGCCCTCCTTCTCGTGATTCATGCCCTTTGAAACAAAGTTGCTGCAGATTTTCCGCTGCTTACATGATCAATTTGACTCCCGGCGGAGCCCCGCGGCTCCATTTGTCTCCGTTGATTAAATGAAATGGAGCTCTGTGCGACACAAAACAGGTGGTAGCGTCTCTCTCACGGAGGGGCCGGGCTCATGGCATCTATGTCGTTAAACTGCGCTGTAGTTGTTGTTGGGTTTTTTTTTTTTTCCTTTTCCTAACAGCCCAGGCTGCAGGAGAAGGCAATTGCAGATTTGGTCAATTCAGTTATGAGCACAGACAGAGTTTTCCTCTGCACAGATTCAATATAGCTGAGAACACAGGGAGCCAGAGGGGGGAGCGGGAGGGGGGGGGGGCTGATAACAGACTACTTTGGGGGTTCATATCTGCCAAAAATCCCACACTAATTCTCACTTAAACTCACTCTGTACGATATAAAATCATCCTACATGTCTGTCATTAAGACATGATGCTCTGCTTAGTTGAGGCTAATGGGAATGTTATTGCAGATATTTAATCATAAATAAAAGAATTGGACAAATTGAAATTCTGACCCTGATATAACAGCTCATCCTGACGGGGGACATTAATATCCGAACAAAATTCCCCACAAACCATTTCATAATACTATAACCAAAGCAGTGGGACTGAAATAATAATCATCCATAGAGCCGTGCTTCTAGCGTCTATAAACTAATTCAAACTTATTACTTTCCAGTTCATTTAAAAATAATAAAAATGTATTCTATAATTTTGTCTCCAGTTGGTGTACAATTTTGAATACGTCTGAATTAGTAGTATTAACGTCAGAATTATGGGACACCAGCTCATGCTTTTGCCTGACTGTCTAGAAAGTGGAAACTTTGATTAACTCATAATTGTGAATCAGTATCATCATTTTGATCATTTCTTTTATACTCAGTAAGTCAAAACCGCAGCCATAACTTTGATTTACAGATCGTAAATCTTCCATAACTTTGATTTACAGATCGTGAATCTTCCATAACTTTGATTTACAGATCGTAAATCTTCGAGGTCAGTCACCATTTTTGATTGAATAACTTTTCGTCCATTGTTTCACTGAGAAACAGATTTTATTTATTTGTTTAAAGTAGAGCCGAACACAGATCTGATCTATAGCCGTGTGATTATCTCAGCAGGCTTTTAGTCGGCCCATTACAGTCCAACTGAAAGGATCGCGTCAGCACACATTCACACCTTTGTGCCTCTTTTCTAATTTTCTGACAAGTATGTGCTGAATAAAGAACAGTGTGTGTGTGTGCGCGCGCGTGTGTGTGTGTGTGTGTGTGCGTGTGTGTGTGTATTGACGGGGAACGTCCACGAGCTGAACTGCCACTCTTATCGAGTGTACACACATTTTCACACGGAGCAGCGCAGAGGTGAAATAAGCTTTGATTCCAAGATCATTTACAAAGCAACCGGCGGCCGTCTGAGCTCCTGTTATGCGAGAGTGATCACGTAAGAAAGGAGGGAAAACACCCGGAGGGATGCATGCCTTCACTCTCTGTCATCTAGTCTGTCACTTGCTTCTCCCCATCCATTTCCTCTCATGACGGAGCTCGGGCTAAACGGCTAGACGGGTTTTGGGCAACCTCGCTATGACATTAATTGGAAGTGCTTGTTAACTTTGGAGGCGAGACAACAGATCCGCAGCATCAAGGTCAACGGGGCTTTTTACGAGTACGAGGCCTGTGAAACAGATCCTATCGCCTCCGGAGGAAATTAAAGACGTCGGGGCCTCAGTGAGGGGGAGTCGAGAGCGGTCCGTTTGAAACTGCAGTGAAAACTAAAAGTGAGAGAGACATGAAAGGTGCACACAGATATCACTTGTAAAACGTGATCTAACACTTAGAACAGACAGAACGAGTAAAGCAGCTGTGGTTCAATTAGTGATGTATTTTGGTATAACTATGAACAATAGCAAGGTCCTTTTTAATAAGTGATGAGGCACTTATTCATCCTTCTTAGATGCATAATAAAATTATATGTTAAGACTATATGTGTTAATGATAGCGTCATAAACATGTTTATAGGAGTTTATAGACTGGTTAAGAATATTAATAAAAGGCTTATGAGTTTCTTATAATTGTTTATAGTAGCATTGCACACTCATTTATTGAGTTTAAATAAAAGTTCCTGTTGCGTTATTATGATAAATACATACTTTATTAGTAGTTAAATATGCAATGGGGCGACTGGGGCTCAGTCAGGTAGAGCAGGGTCGTCAATGTGTCTTTGGGCAGAACCCAAATCTCTCTCTCTCTCTCTCTCTCTCTCTCTCTCTCTCTCTCTCTCTCTCTCTCTCTCTCTCTCTCCCTCTCTCTCTCCCTCTGCAGTGTTTTAAAAATGTATACGCAACATGTTTATTCATGACCGGGGTATTGAGATGTATTTAAGTTGATTCCAAAGAGCCTTTAGCCGTTGTAATCTTTCAACTTAAAGATGGCCGGCATGTGGATGAATGTCTTTACAAGATACATGATTCTAGAATTACTGTATGGAAAACATTGTCCTTAACAAACCGTGGAAAAAGGGTACATTTTCTTTACAGTATCGACTACCTTTTGAAAGCTACTGTCTCTGTGACCTTTTTCCCTTTGATGAAAGATCTTGTTTGTTTTATATTCCAGGGGCCGGTCGCAAGAGTGGCACAGCAAAGTCAGCGGACATCTTCTGGCCTCCGGTCTCCTGGCGATCAGGGACTCCTTCAGAGCAGAACACAGAGAGACCAAGATATGAGCCCATGCAGATGTGGAAGCTGAGGATGACTGACAGATGTTGCCACAGAGTACACACCCCGAACTTGCAGTCTGGTTGAACTGCATCCCTTCTTCGTTCGGCAGAATGCTGGAAACAAGGAGACAACGACTGGCATCATTTACACAAGACTTTCTCTAACTTTTCAAAGTAAAACTCGTGGCCCAGAGCACAGCGAGCAGGGAAGGTGACCCATGAGGGCTTCCCTGAAACATTTGAACCACGTTCTCTTTGGCTTCTTTTCGAATTGCTGCATGCGTTCCTTTTTTCTTTTCTTTTTTTTGTCAGTGACCTTGCAGTTTGCCAGCAGCAACCCTGCACTCCCTGCTGCGTCTGTTACGCTTCACACTCAAGTTCAAAAATGCAAACCCCGGCGAGCTTCGACAGAGGACGTTTTGATGGGGAAGTGAAAAGCCGAGGCCTGATTTGGCTTTTAACTGAGGAAAAAGGACGAGACGGAGCAAGTGGACAGCGTGGTGACATTTAAATATTTTTTTTTTTATTGCCTCAAACATGTTATCCCGGAAAACGAGAATCACAAATTGAGTTATTGTTCTCCATCTTATTCTTTCCTGGAGACAGAGAAAGAGGCAGGGGAAACACATGGCAGCTGCCTGGATGAACACAGGAAATAAGGACAGAGAATATCAGGAAACAGACTTTTAGCCACCAGACATTTGGCTCCAGTTGAAAGGAGAGAAGGGAAGAGGAGCAAGTGGATGGCGAGAAGGCAGGAGGACGACGGCGTCTGTGCTAAACCCACGACGACGAACAAAGCAACGTGGCGGAGAGAAACGAGACACACTGCAGCCCTGAAAAAAGCGCTGAGGTCACTCGATGGAGGGGTGTCGTCTCGAGTCTGACGCCATGGCGACAGTTTCTGGGCAAAAAACAAAAAAAAAGGCTCACAAACAAAAAACACCAATCCTCCATGTTCCAACACCGTGATGAACTGAACCGTCGAGGCCAGATCAAATCCCACAAAGGCACAAGTTTCTCTTCAAACAGAGCAGCTGGATCCAGCTTCATCCCATCGGAGTGACTGTTCTTACTTTTTAAATTCGCACCTGTGAATTTCGACCCATTCAGTAAAAGGACACAAGTGTGTGTGCGCGTGTGTGTGTGTGTGTGTGACAGTTTAGACGAGCGATATCTACCTCTCCACAGGACGACGCCACAGTTACGTGGCTTTTAAGTTTGACGGAGGCCTCGCCACGCGGCGGTGTGGGGGGGGCGAGCATTTTGTGTGTTTTCATCCCGTCACTGTGACGGATATCCAACCAGACAACTTTCCCCTCTATACTTCCTGAATATTTTAACATTTGTATTTATTCTCAGTCAAGAGCCTGATGTCCACACGTCTCTCTGTGCTTGTACAGTCTTATTTCATGTGGCACTTGAGCGTTAACTTCACTTTCCGAGTTGGCTTGTCCCATATATTTCAAAGTGTCATCGAATACGATTTAGGGCGTGCGTGCGTGCGTGTGTGTGTGTGTGTATGTGTGTGTGTGTGTGTGTGTGTGTGTGTGTGTGTGTGTGTGCGTAAAAGCAAAAATGCATTCAAGCCATCTTTCAGATTATTTAACTTAAAATAAAACTCACGTCGACATATAAAATCTCTTATTTAATTGCGAGAAGTGTTCTCTTGTTTGTGTGCGTGTGAAATCTCGATTTATCAGTGCCAAACACCTAATTAAAATGTTTATTTCTCCCCGAATCTGTTTCCTGTTGGGTTTTTTTTTTTCCTCCTCTGTGACTCTTCTAAGTGCCAAACAGATTACCGACTGTAATTTCAGGGGAAGGTGGGGGGAAACAGCAGGCAGAGTGAAGACGAGGTACCACACTGCGCCACTGAAGCGCAGGAGATTAATAAGCCTGGCAGTGTGGTCGTCGCGCTGCTGACTTCCAAAAAAATTCAAGACTCTCACCTCTTTCTCGCGCTCACAACACCCACTTGTATCTGATTTGCATAGAGCTTATTTACATATCTTATTGATTCATCTCCGAGATCAGATAGCTGAATCACTGATAAACACTTGGTGCAGAGGCACTCAGCGCGGGAGACAGATGCCGAGCAACAAAATGTGATGTAAAAATACTTCTTGTGGCGAGGACATCATGCCCCGGTCTAAACAGGATTTTAAGGAAGAGGGATAATTTATGCAAATTACAAATAACAGAAGCGCAGAAGTGCCTACAGGCAGCTTTAATTTCTGTACGAGTCTGTTCCTTCCATATGGTGCTAAAATACCATGAGGTGAACTTGGGATGAACCCGAGGTCAAAGGTTAAAGGCAAACAAAGTGGTTCGTCAGTACCCCAGAGATCAGATGGTTTGATCACATTCAATACATTTTTATAACAGTAACCTTAAATCAAATTACTCTGAAGTGAAAGGACCCGCCTGTAGTGCTGAATCATCACAAGCTCCGCTGAGCTTTTTAGCCTCTTTTATCACAAACCGGAGCTTAAAGAGGAGGAAATGTCAGACTTACATTTATCAGGTGCGCAGCTCCAAGCACAGCTCCAAATGGACGATGCGGTTACTTCACATCTGCTCGCTGTGACTACAAAGAAAGTGTGGCCAGCAATGAATGACACTTGAAGCAGAAGGAGCCAAATAGAAAAATGCACAGTTAAAAGTAAAAACACTTCTTCTCATGGTATGCATGAAACCAGTGACATTTTCAAAATGAAATAGTCTAAGATAAAGGTTCTAACATGACAGCGAGTTTGATGGAGAAAAGAAAAGAAGTTAGAAAACTGAAAGTATTGCGTCGTGGTTTTATGCTTCCGCCAACCAATCAAGTTGTAGTTTGCATCCACGTCTGTCCCAAATGTCACCACTTCATCGTTTTATCTTATTCGACATTTGTGTGAAACTGTCACAATAAGCATATGCATTCGTGGCTTATGGCCAAAAAAAATCGATTCAAATCATACTTGAGTTCAAGTGGACGTTTGCAATATTATACAGCAATGTTAGCACAAATGTAAGTTCAATATTCACTCTTATTTTAACTCTGTTTTGGTCTCCTCCATTTAAAGGGTAAATATCTATCTCTTTAGATGCTAAATGCTCTACTCTGTTCATCCGCTAGTTAATAAGTGCATCAGTGGGTTTTCTCAGAGCGTTGTCACTGGAAACGGCTCCCTGCTGCTGCTGCTGCTGCTGGGGTTTGATAAGAGCAGTGACACATGTGACATGAAACACAAACTAGAAGCTAAGAGAGGCTGAAACGCTCTGTCGAGGTGGGTTCATCACAATGAGCGACATCTTTCATATTACACAAAGTCCTTTGTTCCGCTGTTGATCTGAAAACGTGTTGATTAGTGCAGCTTTAAATACTAGAACACAAAGATTGTACACAGTACTCAAGTAAACATCCATATTTACCTTCCACCTCTGGTCTGCACGTCCCAGCTGCACCACCAGGACGCCCCCCCCCCTCCCTCCCCCCCCCCCGGCTCCTAAAACAAATATTCTCCCCTGAATGTTAAATCCACTCCTTTCGGTCTCCACAGGCAGTTTCTCCGAACCACTCGGGCCTTCAAACGGGGCGACCTCCCCGTCACCATCCCGCCTCTCTAATCCACCCCGAGACGCGGGAGAAAGGGAATAAATATCAGCTGAGGCGGTGATGAGATCCGTCCATCCCATTGAGGCGGTGGAACGTTATTGCTTCCAAAGGCGTTATTGAAGCAGCGTGGCAGGCTCGCTCTCTCTCCTCCTGGAGCGACTGTCAAAGCACCTTTAACACTGTCCTTCAGCAGCGGCTCGGCAAAAAAAAAAAAAGCAAAGAACGAGAGGCACAACTCTTTGAAAGCTTAATGAATCTTTCATGAAGCTGGGAATTATTGCCTGAGAAGGTACTGAGATGAGCTATAAAGTCCTGGGACGTACGGAATGATGAGAGACTACGAGAAAGAAGAGGAGGGAAGATATTTCATAAGTTTCAAAGGTGGGTCACAGGCACGCATCTTCCCCACAGCACTCTCCGAACAAGTATTGTATGAATTGTGGCAATTTCCAGAGTTGTACAGCATTTATATCTATGGAAGTGCACAACTGTCTGGTTGGTACAGACAGAACTAACAATTACAGGCTTCCAGGCTGCCTCAGAGTGTGTGTGATGTATAATTAACTTCATCAAATGGGTTTGTTTGCCTTGGACTTCAAAATTTCTGCAAACAAAGCCCACTTACTCGCACAAGGCATGGAAGGCAAAGACTGTAATTGCCGTTATCTAAGAAGCAGCTCGAGTCTAATGTGACTTTCTATATGTCAAAGGCTGCTAAGCAGAGAGGTGGACGCCGCAGAAAGCAATTAGAGTTGAAATGCGGGCAACACTATTCTCCCCCACCGGTGCTTTCAGCTTGAATGTGTGTGCGATTCGAGCATTTTACAAACTCACTCCGGGGGCTGAAGTTGGATGTGGAAGATGAGAGCATCCCGGTGAAGTGTGTGTTGCTTTTTATTCATTCTAAAAAAAGGCCCAAAACATTTGGACCTGATTTGAAAAGGATACCTGGAAACCTACCAGAATCCAACGAGCATTGAATCAGTGTTTAAAGTGAAAAACAATGTCTGTAGTCACGTCCGACATCATGGAGTTTAAAGAGAACTTCGTACTGGCTCGAGTTCGGAGAAACTCCTAAAAAGTAAGGCACGTGGCAGTCCTGACTTTACCACTCCCTAAGCTTTAGGCCTAACAATAATTCAAAACGCATTATTGTGCTAAAAGTACACTGCAGGAAAGGAACCATGAAAACATTACCAAACTTTAAAAAGCTCCTCTCATCTCTGTGTTTGAGGTGACACACACACACACACACACACACACACACACACAGTGAGGGAGCACCTGGGTGGAGAGGCTGACTAATTAAGGAAGGTTGATTTTCAACAAAAATCTTATATAAGAACCATGAGTTCAATAGACAACATATTGATATCGTTAGAGATGAGACTCTGCCGAACGCGGTGATGTAGTTTATGTGTTTGTGGGGTTTAGAAATGTGAGCTTCAGAGCAGGTTAGAAAACTGGTACTGTCTGCTTTCTTTGAGACGTGTGGTCAGATGTAACATGTCGCCTTCAGGCTGAACAGAAGCAAGTGTGTAAGTCTGTTGGATTCCATGGACTCATGTCTACGACCAGCAGACAACGTCCTACGTTTTGATCCACAAGTTCCCTGTATTGGTGTGCCAGTGTGGGGTTTTGGGTGAAGTGACCCTGACACCAGCGCTGAGGCGTATAGATTGGTGGGATGAAGAGCCGTGCAGACACAGGGTGGTTACGATGCCTCCAGCCCAGACTGTGTCTCTGTAACGTGTGTGGACCAGCCATTACTGATTATAATACCCGGCCGCCAGACCCCCGGCGGCGAGCTCCCCTCCTGGGTCTGGCTCCGGGAGGGTTCCCCGGTTCCCCTAGTCCGGGCGAGGTGGCTGTAGTCCGTGGGCCGCTCTCCATCAGGGCTTTACAGCCTTGTTGCGTCACAGCCACACTGAATTAGCCAATCTCGCTAATGGTCACATTTACTTATGTCGGTCATCTAGAGGCGTCGGTATTAAATTGAGTTATGAATTCATAACCAGTTAAAATCTCCGTAACACAGTAACTGAAAATAACAGCACACACTCGACATCTGCCTGAAGATCACTTTTTCTCCAATTATCATGTTGACGGATTTTGTAACCGATTCTTCAGAGAGGAATTCAAAGTGCTTTTTTTTTCTTTTTCACATATTTATCCATTCCAGAGAGCTAGAAAGCATCTTGACCCTGGTACCCTCTAAAAAGGAGTGTGCACAACATTTTTAATTCCTAGACCTTAATGCAGTGATGCTTCCTTCACTCCAGAGGAGAACGCCCTCTGAAAGAGGAAAACACATTTGGCTGAACAAAGTCATGGTACGGCCATTATTGTATCAACTGGAGCAGTGAGAGTTATTTAGTCCGGCTCAGGAGGAAGTGACTCGGGCCGATTCCCCTTTTATTAGCTCAGGTTTCTGATAACCGAGGTATTTCTCGAGTGTCTTTTGTTTACAGATCAAATTTCATGTATCACAATACGAAATACAGAGAGATCCACAATTAGAATATAATTAACAGACTGGGTGATTTCTTTTGGGGGTTCACATCGGTTCTTTAATAAAAAAAAGAAAAAGAAACTTCACATGAATTGTTAATTATTGAACTTAACACAAGTGATTTTCTCCTCCCAGGGTGGATACAATAACTTTGTTGAAATTCATTCTTAAAGTTCAGTGAGTTTTATTGGCGGCGATGCGAGTGAAAGAGACGTTTCCGTGACATCACATCCTCCCGACGGGGTTGATGCCCAGGATGTCAAAGCATTTGGCCATGATGGCCGCTGTGGCTTCACAGAGCAGCATCCTCCACATGTTGACCTTCACCACCTCACCTGGAGAGAGAAACGGACATTTCACAGGTAAATGCGACAGCCATCCCACAGATACAGTACTACTTACTTTTTGGATTATGATTTTGCACAAAAATAGTATCGGTTTATATAAAAATGCACCGTTAAGGGTTGAACCAGTGGTTTAAAAACCCTCTTGGTTTGTGACCCCTTGCAACAAATGAGTGTGTAGGCGGGGCCCCTTGACATGTTTCATCCGTCCATGAGTTGTTTCAATAACAAAAAAAGGGTTTGATTCGAGAAAAGTTTGAAAAATCTACTTTTGCTTCTTCAAACTTATCTCATGACTCCTCGGATTTATCTCGCCGTCTTTCATGATGACACACAACACGGGGCAAAATCAGCATTAAATTCTTATTCAGTTATTGGGCCGACATTGGAGATTAAACTTGGCATATAAAGATAAATACTAAATAGCAAGATTCGTTAGGTAATGAGAAAAAGAACTAAAAAAAGACACAAGAGATGAAGAGAAGCGATGAATAATTAGACACACTTGGGAAGCCAGGCGGAGTGGAGGGATGGAAAACAGAGAGAGAGAGAGAGAGAGACGGTCAGAGGTGAAACACAAAACGATAAACAACAAAACAGCAAAAGGTCAAAGGGCACGTTTAATGATGCTGCCGCGGCGGCAGACACCCCAGCATCAAATGAAAATCAATGACCCGGACATCTGCATCCACGCGCGGCATCCATGACCGCCCACCCCGTCGGGCCAAATCGCAACACGGAGCGGAAAATCCGATAGGAATTAAGTCCGTAATGAGCAGCAGAGGTTGAATTAAACGGGTTGTTTAAAAAGGGGGCGCGGACGTCGACGATCAGAAGGCAAAATTGGTTTGTAATTTACCCAAACAAGCAGGCGCATCCGCGTGTAAAGGACGATGACAGAGAGCTGAAGGGAAGCCGATGAGGAAGAGGCTTTGAAAAAGATAAAACGAAGCCGGAGCAGACGTTTCTATTTGAAACTCGTTCCTACGTTTTTGGAGACCTGCAGGGATATATTAGTTTGTAGCTGCTCTCACTTGTAATTAATCAAGTCAGAATATTTTTGCTCATTCACACAACGTTTTTTTTTTTTTTTTTTACTTTTAAGATTTCAGTTTAAACTTTCAGTATCAGGGGCCGTATTCACACAACATCTTAAGGTTTAAAGGAGTTCCTCCGTGGCCTTTGTGAGTAATTCACAAACTCTTTTAAAGCATTAAAACTCGCTCCTTAGTCTGAGAGACGTTAGAGGTAGTGTAGAGTAATCCTACGTCACTACCAGCTGCTCACCTTCAGTCAGCTGCTGCAGAAAATGAGGCTCTCGTTTCATTATTTCGGTAAAAACAACCCCCATGAACTTTTAAAAGTACAAAGAGTCTGCTGTGGCTGAACATACGTAGTTTCATCCGTAAGAGACATCAACTAAAGTGAGTAAGTTAATTTTTGACCCTCACAACTACTTTTGTTCTCTTTTTTTCCACATTTTCAAACGAAACCCTTTGAAAGATGACTAAACGTACGGTACGTCAGTCCGACGAACTCGACCGAAACGAGGGCCCCGTTTCATGAGTTCTGTGACAAAAAAAACCCCCAAAACTCTCCATCAGTCTGAACTGTGTGCTTTCTGACGGAGCTAAATGATGCAAAAATAATAACCTCCAGCTGGGGTTACTGCCACAGCTGAGAAAAAAAAAATGAGACTTAGCATAATTAAGCAGCTCTAAACTTGAAGTTGCAGCACTCCAGTGCACCACAGGGATGAAGTTCTAACAGGAACAAGTGGAGGACTATCAGCGCTCAGACAGCGTTTAGTGAAATCCCTCTCAGAGCGAAACCTCCCGTTCATTTTGCCGACTCCCACCGTGAGCAGAACGCGGATGAACGTTCGCTCGTGCGCTTCCTCTTGTGCACCTCTGACCTCGATGTCTTTCGGAGAAAAGAAAAAAAGAGAAGAAAAAAAAAAAAGTAAAAAGCGCACCCGTCTGCCTGTCCTTCTCCACGCAGTAGCAGCAGTCGTAGAACTCCGTGAAGGTGGTGGCGAGCTCGTACAGGTAGTCGCAGAGCGTGTGGAGCAGCAGGTCGTCCAGGATCTTCTGCAGGATCTCGGGGAAACGGAGGATGCACTTGCCCAGCTTCCACTCCTTCTCGTGGTCCAGGAGGACCTCGGAGGTCTCCGCTGCCTTCCTCAGCGTGGCCTCGTCAATGTTCGCCAGGCGAGCGATGGACCTACGGGACGCCAATAACACCGTTAATAGAAATAAAGAAATAAAAAAAAGAAATGTCACAAGATCGGTATGGAGCAAAACGGTGAGGTTTTTTTTTTTTTTCTCTTGATAATAATAGACGACATCTTTGCAATATGTTTCATGAGGTACGAAAAGGTTGTTTAAATATCATGTGTGTTTGCAGGGAAGCAATCACAGAATTTGAAGTAAAATCAAAAAGTGGGAAAGTTTGCTTTAACAAGGGAGGAGGATTCCATCTCGAACTACT
Organism: Ophiodon elongatus; assembly: GCA_016806645.1. NCBI lineage: Eukaryota > Metazoa > Chordata > Actinopteri > Perciformes > Hexagrammidae > Ophiodon > Ophiodon elongatus. The sequence continues at coordinate 2,602,388 of JACSYO010000527.1, forward strand.
GATGACGTTTCCCTGTGATTTTATTGCGAGCGTGCTGGTATTCCACTAATTTTACCAACTAATATTGTGAAAAGATTACCCTAATATTGCTATTATTACCTTGCAATGAAGCGCAGTAATGTTAGGATTTACCAGAATCTCTTGTCATTGGCAGGAAAAGAGCCCGGAGACAAATGTTAAAAAAGAACCTGGTGGTGTAACAGCAGAAGGATCTAGGAACTGTGCTCCAACGTCTTTCCAGTAATTATCAACAGGAGTCTTGTTCATTTTGTACAAGAGAAAAATAAAAAAGAGACCGACACAGCCTTTCATGTCAGCACCTTTGTAATAGCAAAGTTTACAGATCAAAAGAAACTTGGTTGTATTCAGAAAAGAAAAGAAAAATACATACTTTTTATGTCTTAAAAGCAGCTCAGTACAACATGCCTCGAGTCGAGCTGATTTTATGAACTTCTTTGAGAAATCGTTGCTTCTCAAATGTGAGAATTTGTTTTATAGTCGCTGTAATATGAATCAAATATCTTTGGGGTTTGAACTGTTTGTCAAACAAAACAAGTCATTTGCAGACGTCATTTTGGGACTCTGAGAAACTTGAGAATATAAATGTAGGTTGAGCAAGAAAATCGAATTATTGAAAAAATCTTTTTAAGAAGGACGCTTGTTTGAATAATGTTTCTTTCTGCAATTTGTCTAAAAGGAAGGAATAGAGTTCATATACATGTTTCTTTTGATGGAGAAAGATTGATACATATTTACTTCCATTTTTTTATTTGAAGGAAACTCTTTTGGAAATAAAAAAAAAAAAAAAACTCAACTGCTTTTAAACTCAACACACCTAAATAAAGTCTAACAACGTTTGGAGTATTTTCTCCATTTTCACAATAATTACTACCAAATTCAAAGAGTACTCTATTGACTAAAAGCCAGGAACATCGAATCCTCTCAGGCGAGACGGCTCGCCCCCCCCCCCCCCATCCCCCACGCAAAAAAAATAAAAAAAATAAAGAGCAGATCAATCTTCGCCGGGCACGGTGCCACCCCAAGTCTAACACCTCCAGGGAAGCTGGAGAGGAAGGGGATCAACGCAGCACTCTGCAGCCGGGAAACGGCCACTCGATACGGGGGATAAGGGGCGAGGAGAAATTGGGTCTCGCTGACTGGAAAGGACCCCAAAGACTAATCCCTTGGCACGAGCTCCCAGCAAGGCTGATCTGATATCTGATACGGGTAATGAAAGTACACGGGGGACTGGTAGGAGGTCCTCCAACAGGGCAGAGTGGAGAAGAGGACACGGACGAGAGAGAGAGAGAGAGAGAGAGAGAGAGAGAGAGAGAGAGAGAGAGAGAGAGAGAGAGAGAGAGAGAGAGAGAGAGAGAGAGAGAAACTCAATTTAACTTTCGAGATACTTTCATCGTCCCAGAGTGAGCAGTGGAGCTCGCTTACTGGACGGAGAGGCTGAACACGTATGTGAACTAATCAAATCACTAGCTGTACCCAACCAAAGCCTCAGAGTCACATATCAGAGTTCTAACTTATGAGATGGAAAAAAAAAAAAAAAAAAGTCACAGACTCTGTATAGATACTCCCGTACAACAGATTTGACAACGTATGTTAGTTTATGCTGCTGCCGTGATTCATTGCTTTTACTTTTAAAAAGGTTAAATCAGAATTGAACGTCAGCTTAAAAAAAAAAACATATTTGGCAGCAAAGCTTAATGTTTCAGTAATTTAACGTCTGCATTAACGCTGAAGCCGGATTAAAATGTCAGTAAGGCGGTGAACATGAGGGCGACACGTCACCTGATGCGTGTGAACGCGTAGAGCAGGTACGCCGCCGTGTTGCCCCGGTCATCCAGCATCTTGTCAAAGGCGAAGACGTAGTCGTTGATGCGGTTGTGGGAGAGGTCGGCGTATTTGATGCAGCCAAAGGCGACGGACCGCTGGGCTTTGGTCAGCTCCTCCGGGGTCAGGACCTGGTTCAGCAAAGTCAAGTTTTATTTTAATAAAACGGACGACTTAAGAGACTCTCTTCCTCCCCCCATACACTCCAATAATCCTGAAAGGCTTTAAATATTCAGATAACTCGCTTTTATCAGCTTGTAATTACTGCAGGCAGTACGCCACCTTATGTTTCTAACAGTAAAAAACAGCAAGTTGAATTTAATCCAAATGATTAATCTAATTTAGTCGCCCGAGGACAAAGATTAAATTGACTTATTAAGTCATCGCCTTCCCTCGACTCCGTGTGTGACGTGTCTGATACCACAGGGAAGGAGCGGGGTGAGCAGGAAGTTATGCACAAAGTTTCATGACGGGGACTCGACTGGAAAACTAAAACTTTCTGTCGAGCCGAGCGTAAGAGGTGGAGGAGATGACGGGACTTGACAAGACATAGAGGGACGGGTCCTAACATGGCGTATTATTATATCAAAGTATTGGAATAAACGGGACAGGAAGAGAGAGGGCAGTTAAGGGGAGGACATGACACAACAGCAGAAGACATGATAATATGACATTACAGAAAATATGTTTTGACATGAAAGAACAGACGAGAACGCGATGAGACACAAATTTATGGTGTCATTTTTTTAACAATATTCAAACATTCAAACGGGAGGAAATAGTGCTTTATTGGGGACTATGTTTCAGCTGCCGATAAACACTGGTAATATTTAAAAATAGGACTTAACAAAAATCAAACTGAGGTATGAACACTAGTGTGTAAATTTATTTTAGTTTGGGACTTTTGGGGTTTAAATAATATACATATATTTTATTGTTTTTCTTCCTTTCGTTTCAGTGTATACTATTAACGAGAATTGTACAAAAATAATGAATGTAAAAAGAGGAGGAGTAACAAGCCGAGGCTTCAACCTACACCTTTTTGTCAGTATACATTTGCTTTAGTTGGTCTGACTTATTTTTTAATATGTTTATTTTAGTTGAAAATGACCAAATTAGTTGAAAATGACCAAATTAGTTGAAAATGACCAAATTAAACTAAACTACGGTTAGTAGATGAACGTTTATTGTTGGTCTGGGTCTTCTTGTGGGATTTGAAGGAAGAACGAGTATCTCTCCAGCCTTATTTTTTTAAATCCTTCATCAAGCCAAAACACCAATCCCTCTCTTGGTTTCAGCTTCTCAAATACATTATCTGCTTTTCTCAGTTTGATGTCATTATAAATAGGACATCTCTGGGTTTTGGACTGTCACTTTGGGCTCTGGGAAACTGCAATGGCTTTTTTTTTTTCACTTTTATCTGACATTTTTGACAAACTCAGATTAATCCAGGGGTTTCCACACGGGAGGAGGGGGGAGTAAGGGGGGGGGGGGGTTTGGAGCCATTGCCAGGGTGGGCACACATGACCACTCCATTAAAGACAGTTGGATTGAACTGCTCTCGTGCTAGCAGGGCAATCCCGATTCAGGTTAGCTGGATCTATTCGGACAGCGACACAATATGAGAAGTCAGACGGACAGATTTCTGACAAATATGACGAAACCCGTGTTGTGTCAATACGGCGGGAGAGCCTCGTGTCTTCAAACGAGTACGGGCAAACAGACGGGTGCAACAGCGTCGTCTCGACACCAGCAACGACAGTTGGGTCGGGTGCAAGATAGGGCCCGATGTGTTCATTTTGTTTGAGAAATAATAATAACGATAATAATCTATTTTGAAAATCCGCTAATTGTGCGACAGCTGACTTGTTAATAAATGGACCAATCGCTGCAGCTCCGGTTAAAGCCACAGTGACTGGTGGTATCAGGACAGCCATACGAGGACCACGGAGGTCAGGGAACAGTAGGACACAGCCGGACGGGGCGAAACAGGACAAGACAGGAAAGCACAGAACATAACAGGATACAAAAGTATTTATAAAAAAAAAAAAAAAGAAGAAGAAGAAAGAAAATAGGACATGAGTAAATTATAAAACAGACAAACAGAGTATTATACAACACAACCGGAGAAAACAAATCTTAGCAGCGCGGGCCGAGTTCATGGAGGCCAGGGTTGGGGTTTGCTTTAATGAGGCAGGGTGAGCAGATGGGAGACGGAGGCAGCGACCCAGACAGACAGCGGAGCACCCGGCCAGGAGAGCCTGCAGGGAAACTTTGTTGGCACCGCTTTCCCACAACCTACCAGCATTAAAAAACACATCGCAGTTCAACTGGAAGTCAGCGACTGTTTACACTGCACCAAGTATTTCAGATGATACTTAACCAGGTCAGGTTCTGAGTTTTTTTTTTTTTCCTTTTTTCGTAATCCCTCTGCAGGTTTATTTTTAGATACAAGCCCCTCAACATCGGTAGTTGCAAACATACACTCAAATTAACAGAGACGTGAGGGGTTCGCCGTGTGAAGCAACGGGAAAACAACAGCTAACGATAGCCTTGGGATGAAGGAAAGGGCTTGTGAACCGATCATTTCTGGGTTGAATCCAGAGACCAGCTGGAACAATCTAAAGGTCAGACGGTGAGCGGGAAAAAAACGCTTCCTATTCCTAAACTACCAAACACACACACACACTTCTTTCTTTTAACGAGGTCCAGTTGAGCTGCACCTGTGGCCCGGGACAAAGAACTTGTGAGGTAGGCAGGGCGAGCCCAGCAGCCGGGTTCGGGTTCGTTTTTTGTGAGCGCGAGTCGGGGGGCTGCTGGGAAAATACAACGCGCACTTATCAAGCGTTCGCTGGACGGAAGAAAAAGCTGCAGTGGAAATGATCGTAGTGAAACCTCAGACACTACCGCTGGTTTGTGATGATTTCATAAGCTAGATGTCAGAGAAAAGAAACATCAGGCCTGAAGGGATTTCAGTGGAAAAAGAGAAAGAAAAAAAAAAACATTGTCAAGAAAACTTTCAATTCAAGGAAGCAGAAAGCAGCAGCGATCGCTCTTTTTTTTTTGGGTGGGGGTGGACGGGCAATGTTGTTTGTTGTTTAGGCCATCGGCCCACCGCTTTGGTTCGGACTAAAAATTAAATGGGATAATTACATTTCCCCCAAGATGAATCTTAATGAATGTGGTGATCCCTTGACTTTTTTATCCACATTTGTTTACTATAAGATAGTCAATTATGTAAATTTTGATTAATTGTTTAAGCAATTCAAATATAACCACAAAATCATTTCCAGCCTCTTTCCCTGTAGATTGTCTGCCTTTCTCTATTTTATATAATTATAAAACGAATGTCTTTGGGTTTTGGACAACACAGGATATTTGAAGATCTTGAGGTCTGGGAACTTGTGATGGGCACCTCTCCATATTTTCCAACAATTAAGCACGCGATCGATAAAACTAATTGACAGATTAATCAAAAATAATAGCTGTAGCACTTTCAGGTACTTAAAATTAACTGGATTGGAGTTTCCTCTCTGCTTACTTGGCCTATAAATTAATAAAATGTCCAGAAAATCTAATGACTACTACTTTCCTCCTGCCGCGACAGACGCAGCCACAAGGAATTCTGGGATTGTGGTTCTCGTAACATCATGACGAATCTTAAATGTGTGCTTTCCTGCTCGTAAGAAAGGTGACAGTCACAGCAGGGTGACATTATTTTCTGAGTTTGATGAAGTGTTATCTAATACGTTATAATTCAGCATTACTGGCTAATCGGGTGATGATCACTGATGAGAATTATTCATTTCAAGTTTTTCTCTTTCTCTAAAAACACCCAAATCTGTGTTTTCAGGCATAAAAAAAAAAAAAAAAAGATTTAAAAAAAAGACAGAAACTGAGGCTGAAGACATGCAAAGCTCAGCAGATGAGAAGAAAAAAAACCTGGTGGCGTCGCTTCATAGATTACAGACGCGGTCGTCTCCGGATGTGATCAGAAAGGTCCATGGTTTGGGCTCGGTTCGTGCACGATGAGGGCGAGAATAATTATTTTGTCTACTGTAGACTCAGACGGTCATTACCGTAAAAAATAAGCCTCATCATTCAGGGCGATTCAAAAGCCGGGCGGCGAGCGGAAATAACGAGCCGCTAACTGGGAGGCATCTCTTTTTACCAAACGGCTGCGTGTCAAAGATTAATAAACATTGGAGAGAAGAAAAAACACGGACACAAACTGATTGTAACACAAGCTAAAATAGTGCATTGTGTTCCGACAGTAAGTGTTTATTCTGAGGAGAAATAAGACAAAGCAGACTTTGCAGAGGTGATTAAATATGAAACAGCAGGCCAGAAACTAAAACGCCTCGGAGTTAGATATTTAGAATTACACATCAACGCAGCTTCAAAGGTGCTGCAGCCCGATTTGTCTTTGTTTATTTGTCTTCCAACTTTCTTTAAGTTAATTTTCCCGCAGTTTAAATCTTTTCAGCTTCAGTGTGTAGATCAGGGAGTTTCAGGCCAAGATAAAAACAAACCTCACTCCACATTTACGACCGTTACACCGACGGAGTGGGCTTTTTTTCTTATTGTTATTCATCCTTTTGGTGGTGCATGAAGAAAAGTCGGTAGTATTTATCCTCCTGGGAACACGAATGTCTGCACCAAAGTTAATGGATATTCATCCAACATTTCTGAAGATATTTTACTCTGGACCAATGCAGAAAAGACAGGAAACGAGAGAGAGACGTGTACGAAATGTAACAAAGGTCCCAACTGGAATAAAAACTGGTCGCGTTGCGGTTATGTGGCATCTTGCTTTTTCTATGAAAATGTTTGTAGCTCCACCTTAAGGCTCCTGCTGCCCTCGGCTTAATACCACCTTTACTGTATTCTTTAACCGATCCGATGTCTTTTAACCGTCTGTTGCCGTCTGTCCATCGCTAATAAAACGGTTCACCCAAGATTTTGGTTTTTATTTGTCCTGGATATGTCTCGGACATTTACATTTTTTTTAATAAACTCAACATCTCTTTCCAGAAACATCTTAACACATGGTTGGGGATGAGAATCGATAAGATTTCATTGATAGCAATGCCAAAAAGGCATTGATAAAAGGAATAAATAACCTCCAAGGTTTAGAATTCTGATGGATCGGACAGTTTGGTTCTTGCTTCACATCTCTACTCATGGTCGACTTACTAGCCTTTTCCAGAGCTTTCAGCCGAATCCTACAGCCTTCATCAACCAATAGAATTTGCTTAAATGCTCAAAATTGGTCTACGGTGAGTTATGATCAATCTGTCCCAATTCAAGCCCCAAGGTCAAGAATTAACTTTCATACTCAATTGCTCCTGCTCCTCTTGACTATCCTCAAAAGGAACTTCTATCCAAGAAGTGTTGATTTTTATGCTGTTGAAATTCTGTGGGCATCGCCAATGAAATTCACCTCCATTGTTTCGGGGTGGAGGCAGAAATGTCAGACACTAATAGCTTTAAAAACTTGGACAAATAAGACCGAAGCTGTCTGGATGGCTAGACACCAATAGAGGTCAGAAAATTAAGTATAATGTCTTTGCCCTTTATTAATGTCACCTTTCTCTTTCGGATTTGGAGACAGAAAATGTGTCCTAAAGCAGAGAGACACTTATTTTTTAGGATGTTTAAAAGTAAAAGCTCATGTTTGGGTTTCATATCCTCACAGAAATGCCAAACAATCCACTCACTCAGTGAATCAGTGGTGAGACACGAGACACATTCTGACATCAAAACGAGGAAGAAAGAGAGAGACGGTCTCTCTCCTCCTCCCCTTTCTTCATCAGTCACTGGAGACATGATGGAGTTCTCACCTTGTCTCGCTCCTTCTCCTTCAGTTTGTCCATGCACCTCTTAAGCCCCTCCTCCAGCAGGTCCATCAGCCTCACCGTGTCCCCAGACCGCGTCTTAAACTTCTTTCTGAGCGGGGAAAGACGAGAAGGAAAAAAAAGTTCAGCGAGTCACTGGGAAAGTCTCAAAAACAGGCAATCTGGCAGACGAAATAAAAAAGATGAGTTTCCAGGTGCTGAGGTTTGATTTTCTGTCGCCAACAGCCATCACGACAACAAACCGTTAGATTACCTCTGCTTGCCGACACCTCGGGGCGTTACATTTCGTACAATCAACCAAATCAGATGAGCTTTACAAGCAGAACATGAGCCAAAAATGTAATAACCCCACTTTTTTTTCCCACTCTGTTTACTTGCAGCTATAACAGCTCCCCCCGCGGCTGCTTTAAGCCCTTATTGTCTGGATGAGCAATTATGAAAACAGCATGATAAATTTCTAATGGGGTTTGGAGTGGCGCAGACATTGCAGGGCCAATTTACGCCCCCTCGGGTTACTGTGGGGCGTTTAGCAGCACTTAGTTATGGCCTCTGCGAAGCGGAACACCAACCTCCCGCCTGGGCTTGGCACTTCTTCTCTGGACGATTGATTAGGAAAAAACAACTTCGTGACAGATAGTGTTCAAATTAAAAGAGCGTGCTCACCCCGCCAGCCACACAGTAATCACTGCTTACTATAAAAAGGGAATAAGTTATGCACATGGGGATGTACAGTATGCACACCAAGTACAAACGCTTGGGACAAACTAATCTGGGACCGAGAAGTGGAGCGAATCATGAGAGGAAGAGGAAGAGGAAGAGGAAGAGGAAGAGGAAGAATCTCGAGAACCGTTGCTGGGATTTAGGAACGTGAATGCTTCCCATTAAAATTCCACAAAAGCCTTTCAAAGTTTAAATTTTTTTTAAAGACAAGATCCATTTAGTACAGAGGATTAGTAATTCAATATTCAAGGTGTGTGGTTCTGCCTGACTGAAGTTTTACTCTTAATTTTTATGCTTTTCTAAGTTTTTGCATTTCAAAGTCTGAATTTCTAAGACTTAATTGTAACTTCAGTCCAAGTCTCAAATAAAAAATAAATAAAAAAGTCTGACCCCGACACGCAAGTTGTTGACTCAAGTTGTTGACTCAAGTTGTTGACTCAAGTTGGCTCTCATCAGCAGCCAGTTGGCAAATCACACATGTTCAATCTGTGTTTGAGGAATTCAGTCTGTTCAGCGTTATAAAACAAGTCTTTTTAACCAGTTTTTCTTCCGTTTTAATCTCAGAGTACAAAACCGGAGGGAGGAGATCCGTTGGCAGCTCTGGAGATGGACCTTCTGTTCGGGGCTGTACGTGAACTTGTATTCAGCGAGCGCGAACCACAGTACTGGGGAGGAGGAGGAGGAGGGGGTGGCAGGTGGGTCACAGGGGGCCGGTGGCTAGCTGATCCCAGACAGCCCGACTCCCCAACGGATCAGCAAACTTTTTGATGTTGCCGTTACAGGTTAGACTGCTGGCTGAATAAGAGTTGCTATACAGTCACTAACCGAAGGTCCGTCTCCGGAGCTCTCCTCCTGGCGAGGTAGTCCTCTGGAAGTAGTGAGGGGAGATCGAGCTAGTTCTGGTCTCATTTGTGGTCATTTTCTTCAAGCTCAATGCTCCATATCGCTACTTTCCAAGCTGCTGTAGCATTCATATTTAACTTTCCTCATACGGAAGTGGGCATGGTTTCATCTAAAGTAGGTTGGGGAAAAACAACACGCGCAAACAGTGCGGTACAGTCCACACACAGAGAGACAGACAGACAGACAGACAGACAGACAGACAGACAGACACACGTATAGCAAAACTCATGTGTAAAAATGGGCACAAAACTGATTGAGATAAAGTTGCACAATTATTGGAACTCTCGAGCTCGATCTCATGTTGTTGCCAATGTCCAACTTTTAATTACTGTTGTCCACCTACTGCAGAACTTTTCTGTTCCCTCCTGCACCTCACATGCTGAGCAATAACAGCTTTGCATCCTTGTGTTTGAACCGTCAGTTCAAACGCCGACTGTACCGTTTTTTATTTTTCGATGCAGTCGTGTAGTAACAGTCTCCTTTTTTTTTATGTAGGATAATAAATGCAATAAAAACACAAAGCCGAGGTGATAAAGATACAGCGAAGGGCATCAGATGATTATAGTGTGGTGGCGATGGTGGAGAAGTCTCAGGCTTCAGAGGAGATGTTTGTCTTTGTTGCCGCTCTGATGACAGTGATTTGGATTCCTGTTAAACTGTTATTAGTCTGTGTGCAGCGGCGACACGTGGCCCTTTAACGTGCTCGGTGTCGACACTACAACGTTTTACTGCGAGAGGGCCTCCGCATTTAACCCTTTAACATCCACCAGTTCTTATTACGTTGTTTTTACTGAATATCGGCAAGTAGATCGTCAGTAAAACTTTATTTCACGAAAAAGATCACGGATCGACATAACGGTCCGTTCCACCGCTAACTGACGCCTCGATTGGTTAGTTTGTTCGTGTTATCGGGTGACTTTTGTGAATTGAGACAAACCCTTTTAAAAACACTTCACAAAGGCTCAGCTCTGTGCGTTTTAAACTCACTTGTCTTCCCCCAGCACCACTCCAAACCCTGCGTGCTCCACCCGGGTCACCTTGGGGTTGTACCAGCCAATCATCTGAGCTGCAGCAAACACCACCTGGAAGTGCGTGGCCTAAAAAAGAGAAAACACACACACACACACAAATTCAGTGACATATAATATAAATGTCATGGTATACGTCTATGTCACTGCTGCCTTGAATCTGGACCAGCTGTACAGCTCGCGCTCACTAATTAGCTCTAAACACAAAGAACGGCTGAAGTTAACAGGAATGTCTTTAGTTTTGCAGGTATTTGGTCATTCAGTGTCGGACAAATAAAACCTGCTGATGGCACCAGATGAAAAGCCAACGTGATTATGATTCATCTGGCCGGGGACAGGAATGTCTGAACCAAATTCCATGGGAATCCAACCGATAGATATGATACACTTATGATGGCGCTAGTGGAAAAGTCAGAGGGTCACTTGAGTCAGTAGGATGGACCATCGATATGTGTACAGAAATTGGTGCAATCTATTGCATAGACGTTGACATATTGTATTTCTCAGGATAAGTGGAAGCTTGGCGTCGGCCATCCACAAGTTTTTCTTGTTAAATAGATTTTAGGATACATTTTATTCCAAAAACACTGTACTGAGGTGTTGAACAACAATTTGTCTTTCATGCCCTGCCACCACTGTGAAGAATAAAACAAAAGATCTGAGTTTATAGTACGTAGTCTGCTCCTTCGGCCCTGAACAACAAGTAGTGCAGTAAAACTTTTAGGTCAGAACTAACAGGAGTGACATTGCTGTGAAACTAAAAGGTCCCTCTGCTCCCTATTAGATATTTTAGAGAGTAACTATTGGTATTTCCGTTCCCCTTTGTTTACCTTCTTCCTTCCAGGTTGCTTTCTATTCTTTTTTGTGCAGCTCCTGTATTTGTACACTGTCAACTTTCTTTTATCTGAACTCCCTATCCTCCCTCTCTCCCTCTCTCTCCCTCTCTCTCTCTCTCTCTCTCTCTCTCTCTCTCTCTCTCTCTCTCTCTCTACCCACCTGTCCGCTGTCCGTGACGTAGATGATCATGTCGGCCTTCTCGTCGAAGAGTCGCTGGCGCAGGGCCGCGAGGTCCGACGTGTCGTAGGTGTACCCGCCGTCCGACTTGACGATGGTGAGGGGGATGGACTGACCGGGGACGAAGACGATCTTACGACCCTCGTCCATCTCCGACAGGCCTGAGGAAAGATGTTGAAAGAAACAAAAATAAAGGGAGGATGGATGGATAGGTGAGAAGGGACACACACACACAGAGAAAGAGAAAGAGAGAGAGGGAGAGAGACAGAGACAGAGAGAGAGAGAGAGAGAGAGAGAGAGAGAGAGAGAGAGAGAGAAAGAGAGACACAGAAAGAGAGACACAGAAAGAGAGACACAGAAAGAGAGACCGAGAGGGAAATTATTTGGGTGTGATTTGAGGTAAAAAAAAGAGAAAGAGGAGATAATGAGTGAAATGGGGAATGAAGAAGAAAGTGCAGAACAAGAGAGAAAAGGAGAAAAGTAGACAATCCCAAAAAAGAGAGTAACAGTATCAGGAAGGGACTGTTTAAAATGTTAAGAATTTGTGCGAGTCAATATTGCCCCCTGGTGGTCACACCACGAACAGCAGGCTATAATTTCAGAGAACATCGTCACATTGAATGTTGAGGATTTAAGTATTATTACATAAAAAGTCACAACGTTAACACTGTACAGAGGCACCAGGGGCTCGAATTCAGACCCATAATCTGACCATTGACCTGCTGCACACTGACCTCGCTCATCGAACTCCTTCACCACCTTTGTCATCATGTCCTGGTAGTACGACTCTCCTCTCTCGATGATCTTGATGTCCAGGCAGTCGTAAACCCTCTGAAACTCTAAAAGTAAAAACACATACGCACAATAATCGTCATTTGAGAACTGGCTTTCAAGCTAAAACAAAGCCCAGTCAAAATAAAGTAATCATTTCACACCTTACTTAAGTTTTATGTCAAAACAGCTAATTAGATGCATTGTGTGTTTTAGGGAGGATTATTCCTTCAATATAATAGTTACTGTAACACGATTTCATATGCAGTCTACCTCTCCTGGAAACATCACAGATGAGGTTCCAGGCTTTGATGAAGTTGGGCTCTTTGCTCTGCAGTCTGACGACACACTGATAGGCTCGCTTCTTAAAGTCCTCCTCCTCGTCAAAACGCTTCTTCGACTCCTTATTGAGGGAAGAGGAGGAGGAGGAAGGAAAAAGGAAAAGACAGAAAAGAGCAGGGTGGATGATGTAAAAAGTAAATGAGGTGTGAAGAGCAGAAAGAACAGATAATGTTCTGCGTTTGTACGGAACGTATTCACACAATATACACAAATGCAAAGTCGGCAACACAAAGTACTGCACTGCAGGCACATAATGCTCCACGGCATACTCTGGCATTAACTTTCACTTTGTATAACTGACATTAACTGTCAAAACATAAACAAACAAAAAATATTATTCATTAAACCATTTCCTTTCCCGTGAATTGTGGCTTCATACCATAAGATGTACAAATATTCATAAGCCGCATATAAGAGGACGTGGTCACCGCGACGTCACCCGCTGGTGTGTGGACTACGATTTTGAAGCCTCGAGTTTGGCCTTTTGGCCGTCGGCACCTCGTTTCTTTTACAAGTCGGAGGACGAAAAACACGGACGACTCCCAGACTGACAACACCGTGGCAGCGACCTGTCAATCACAAGGTAGCCCCGCCCTAAGGCACAACATGCTTTATCGTCTATTTTACACTAAATTAGTCCACAATGTCCGACATGAGCATCGTGTTGTATTGAAGAAGACGTACAACTTGTGATTGAGACCATGAGATGTTTACTGAGGTAATAAATCAAGTTAGAAGTAGAGTCATTTTCTCAGACTTCTACACAATCTGACTTCTTATTGCAACCAGAGGAGTCGCCCTCTGCTGGCCAGCAGAAATAATGCAGGTTTTAAGGGCACGTCCCCATGTGCTTTACTTTTCAGAACCGGTGGTGGTTCTCTTCTTCCTTTCAGTGGGACTTCGTCTGAAGCTAACTACCGTTTAACTAATACGATGTCCCTGAGGATTCGGACGGTGAGCAGCAGTGGGGAAACAGAGAGACGGAAACACGTGGAGTTATAACTGACTTTGTAGAAGGCCTGAAGGTCACCGATGGGCGGGGAGGTCGTGAGGTAGTTCGGGAATTTATCCTGCAGGTGGGCGATCAGCATCCCGAACTGGGTCCCCCAGTCTCCCACGTGGTTCAACCTGAGAAGGGCCATAAAGTACCAGGTGAGTAACTGTAGAACTATATTGTAGAACCTATCCATCGTTTGTTTACATTTATCTTTTCACTTCATTTAGACGTAATGCATGAAAACATGCAGAAACGTACAATATCACAATCGAATTAGGACGGTCTGACAAATTTAAGAAGAGAAAGTTTCGATACTTTTCCAACATGAGACAGAAGACAGAAACATGACGATTTTTGTTAACAGTGCTCTATGCTCTGAAAGCATAGCATCGCATCTATGCACTACGCATTTTAAAAAGCATTCAATACTTTTGTAGATTGAATACGTTATTTATCTGTAGCGCAAAATGGCATCGTTTTTCTTTATGACTTAGACCTGCCCGTTTTGACTTGGGACTAGAGTGCAAAACAATGACACGGCTCCACCTCCTCCAACGTGCACACCAATATGCCGACATTAGCATTCAACGCAAAGCAAAGATGGGCCCCGAATAGAGGATTGATTTAGGTAATAACACAAGTTTTCCTAAAGTGGTACCCTCAGGACAATACTTTACTTATTTTGTAGAAAAGACGTCTCTCTATTTAACGTAATGAACACTGCAGCCTCACTGGAATATTAATGTGGATGAAGACGTTTAGTACTTTTTTTTCTGTGCGTACGGGAGAGGGAGCTTCGCAGTGTGTTTTGTGACCAGCGACTGGACTGACCTGACGACGTCGTAGCCCAGAAACTCAAACAGCCGACTCATGCTTTCCCCGATGATGGTGGAGCGCAGGTGGCCCACATGCATCTCTTTGGCAATGTTGGGAGAAGAGAAATCCACCACGACCTGAGACACACACACATTAAACAAATAATAAAGATCATCTCTGAGACATAAAACCGGATCAAACTTGATTTGGAATTTAAATTTAATAATAAATTGAATGTTTGAGAGTTTCAAACTAAAATGTGTGTCTTATGTGAGCATCTCAGTTTTAAATCCTGCGTCGCTCACGATGCGATCAGACGGAGAACCAAAACTGGTGTTGAAATTTAAATACATTTAAAATCAAACTAAAGAGTATGTGACATTATTGTTATTACGCTCATCTGTGTTTTGTTGTGACTTCTGTTGTGCTGCAGTCTGACAGCATCTCTTCCTTAAAAACAACCAAATAACAAGGAGGGAAAAAAACAACAAACTTTGCTTTTAGCCGCATTGCGTCTAACGTAAATTAAATCAATACGAGCAAAAGGCCCAAAAACTGGCCTTTAAAACTGTTTTTTGTCGTCATCTATCCCGATCTGTTCAACTATCCTTTTGTAGTTTTTACTTTGTTCCATGATGTATAGCCTCAAGTTTGACCTATTATATCAGTCTGATCCAGAAGAGGAGTCGGGAAAATAAGTTTGTTTCCATCTAACCGAATGGAAATACCAGTAATTCAGGAAAATGAAATAAAAAATAAACACACCAAAAGTTGGTGCATTAACAAAAGCAAAATTCCATGAAGTGAATTAATAATGCCGTACATGATGCGTGTGACTTAAATGTCTGACGTGTTTTCTCTCCTGCGGTTAGGACTTAAAAACAGATTAAAAGGGTTTTTTGCAAGGAGACATTTTTTTTTTTATGTGGCAACGATCATTTTTCTAAGTTACTTTTTTCATTTGTGAAAACAGATGAAAAATAATGAAGTTTTGTGGAATGATTTGTCTAAATGTCCGTTGTTGTAATACTCATTTCAACCACAAGAGGCTGAAGTGACTCACAACACCACCCCATGTTCTACATCTCTCGTGAAATTTGTATTAAAAACAACAAAACACTTGAATGATCTCGACAAAAAGAAATGTGGACATGCGAAAACAAGTTAGAAAACTTATCATATGGCAAAACTCAAAACTCTTTTTTTCAACCTGTTCTTAAGTCAGGAGAGAAAACACTTTAGTAAATGGATCACCAGACAAGTTTTTTCTCACGCGCCTCTCAGGGCTTCCGTCTATAAGAAAACTGCTGCAGCAGACGGCTTACAACGCTTCGATATAGAGACCAGCACGTCCGAATGTCTCATTAAACGAGTGCGACAGTTTTCTCTTCTGTACGTTCTACTTCGGTCCCTTTCACTCCACCCTCTTCAGGAAGTATCAAATATGTAGGAAAAGCCCATGACTTCACTTCTCGGTATGTAGAGCTAATTAAAAAAAAAAAAAAGATCAGGCATCTGTCTTCATGCTCATTGCTACATGGGTGAGTGTGAGGTACCCGCTTCTTGGATTCCAGTTGGGGGGGCTGCACGCCGTTGATCAGCAGGTTGCTCAACAGTTTGGACACAAACGGCCTCTTCAGCTGGATGTTGATGAACCCTGAAGACACAAAACACATCAGAGACGAAAACTAGAGCCAGAGTCATGAACACAACCGCTGAGTGATCTGAAGAGACTGAATTAACTTTAGTAGTTCCACTAATACCCGTAACCTACTCAGGAACAGCTTGTGTACTTAGAACACCTGGAGGGTTTGACATTCGAGTAGTTTGTTAAAAAAACAAAAACAATTGTTATTCATCTTTTTCAAGAATGTCGCCGATAAAGCACATTGAAATTACTCCATCTTGTAAAGTTGATGGCATTAAGAATGTTTTCCGTTTGCGATATGTAGTTATTGAAATCCAAACAAATCTACTAAATTATTGGTAAATTCATAGAATTTGCAAAATGTTTCATTCATTCACAAACAATTCTCAAAGCTGCGCTGACATTTGACGTACTATTAATCTAAAAATACAATCTATTTAGCACACATGAATATAAATGAATGAATGATGATGATCAACTTGTATTCAGCGTTTTGTTGTATTTTGGTATAGTAATGTTTTTATTGTTGTTTGGTGTTTAATAAAAATATTTCTGAAACTCGGTGAGGCAATTGCTCTCCGATGGTGCGTCCAAGAGTTTCCCCAACATCAAAGAAAAGTCATGAAGAAGAATCAGTCGGACGTTTTAGTACCTGGTCCCGCGATTTCGGTTTTCTGGACGAGTTCGTTGTCCGGAAGATTCTGGATGATCTTCTCGGCTATTTCCCTCGGGTTGATTTTCACTCCCTGAGCCTTCAGCATCTGCAACGCGACAAAGTCAGAGGCTTAAAATTGTGTTTAATGAACTGACACAAAAAGTACTAATATCCACTTTGCAGTACTAAATGCTGCACCGTTTTAAAGAAACCACTAAAAGATGGGGCTGCTGCTCCCCTCACGCTAACGTATGAGCACATCTCTGGTGAACAAGGAAAAAAAAAAAAAAAAAAAAAATTGAGATGTTAAAAATAGGCTATTTCTAAAATACCAGTCTTTTTATTGCTGAAAAGAAAAAGGCTCACTACTAAAATAACCGTGTTTTTAAAACCTGAATTATTCTCAAAAGGTTGTATTTATTTAACGGTAGAAAAAAATGAAGGCTAGGGATTTCAGTAATTCAAGACATTTACACAATTTGAGGATCGACGACACAACTTTCATTGGGCCGCAGTGAGAAGAGAAACGTCCTGTGAGTCACAGGCGGACTTGGCAGCCTGACCTGAGACAAGGCCATGGCGCTGTTGCACTGGTAGTCTCCGAACTTGGCCTGCTGGTTGGGCCCGACGGACACCGGAGGGTCGTCCAGCTCGGGGAACGCGGCCCGGATGGCCTCGCCGAAAACCTCCTGGAGCCGCTGGTTTATGTTCGTCATGGATTTGCCGCAGTCGGCCGTCCTCCCCTCCTGCAGGCTCTGGAGGACACACAGCACATCGGCTTCACTAACATTAACATAATGATGATGAGGAGGAGGAGGAGGAGGAGGAACACAGGCGAGGATTTTGGATGATGTGCGGCATAATCTTTTAAGTCGTATTTTGGCAAGACGGCGTCTGTTGGAACGAGCTCGCTGTGCAGACGGACAGCTGAGGAGGGAATTCATGCTGCAGGAGCAGTTAGAGAAGCATCCATTTTAGTTTGTTACAGCTGCTTTGACTCGTGTCGACTGCAGTTTATAATTTGTAATCCACTGAATCGTACAAAACTGACATTTGTAAGAGGAACAAGTTAGATAAACCACGAAAAGGCTGAAAACTTCTTGTTTGTTTCAGAGGTTCAGGTTGTTTCAGAGTTTAACGGAAATTGTCATAAATATTCAGTTATTATAGATGAATTAGATCAGCAAAACGGCTCGGCCCTCTTTTCAGAAGCTTTTATCTTTCGAGTCAGAGCAGCCGGCAGCAGCACAGGAGGGAGGCCGTACCCATCGTTGGTGGCAGAGAGCGCCCCCTGCTGTACCGCTGCTGTACTGCCGCTGTGTCACTCACCCTCTTCAGGATGTTGAGGCGGTACTTCAGCTTGGTGTTTTCATCCCGCAGCTCATCCAGATGTTGGGATGGACTCAGGTTCTGTGGGTTTTTCAGGCTCTCGATCTCTGCAGAGAGACTCAGGATCTCCCGCTCCTGTGAAACAAAACCAGAAAAAAAATCTTAACTTGTGATGCAAGAGCTTGTTCCCGGAGAGAGAACAGGATCTACTCAGCTGAAGTCCATATACGGTCTCAAAGTCAACACACAGATATGACACATATGTTTGGGATTTAATGTGACTTACACTTTCCAAATCATCATTATTTAATATATATATTATATATTTAATATTATTGTTCTATTCTATTTGTTGTATATATTGTGCATTTTTTCTTATTATTATTCTATTTTGTATATATTGTTCTTTTCTTATGTAAAAATGCTGCTGTTACAAAAAAATGTCCCCTTGCAGGATTAATAAAGTATTTATCTATCTATCTATCTATCTATCTATTATTCCCCCGCGAATAAACATCCATTTATAAATGAAAGCACAGTGTCAAAATAATCCACCGATGGGTTTTTCTTTTGTTTGATATACTTCCTGTGATTTTCAGCAGTGAGTCTGAATCTATACATTTAGCCACGAAGCTGGGTTTAAATGTATTAAAACCACCTCTGACACCAGGAGGAACTCTGATCATAACTTGGGCCGTAAGTCGAGTGTCAGAATGAAACCAAAAGCTGCCTCACTGTCAGGACACGATGCAACAAACTTTCAAATCACTCCAAAAGACTTCCTGAAAGTCATGTGAATTTTAAACTTTGCCACACAATCCGGAAAACAAATGGATTTTGTTGGACGCATTTTTATATATTTTTTCAACTTATTCATTTTGCACTTTAACAGAGAACACATACACATAAACACATACAAATCTTGCAATTTTAATACAGTCTTTAGCAAATTAAAAACATCTCTTCTGACTATACCTTAAATATAGCACTTTGTAGTTTGGCTTTCTTGAGGAAATTGTACTTTCTTGCTTCTTGTTGTTCTGAGTTTGTACTCCCATGGTTGAATGCACTTATTGTAAGTCGCTTTGGATAAAAGCGTCAGCTAAATGTAATGTAATACGACAACATTGTCTGCAATGGGTATTTTTTCCACTATTTACAGATGTTTTATTGAACAGACAATAATTAATGAATCAGAAAAAAAAAGCAGTAGACGAGATAAATCAACAATGAAATCACTCATTAGTTTCAGCCTCAAATTAATATCTAAATGATGAAACCAGCTTTGCCCTTCCATAGTCACCACATAGGAGGGCCCCAAACGAAATACACACCCAGTCTGTAAACTCATCATGGAGCTGGCTGGTGTACCTGCAATATGTAGCTTTCCTTTCAGCTTTATCTGATTAATAGCTTTAATTAAACATGTACTCTGTGAGTGAGTACAAGAGGGATTTACTCACACAAGACTCCACTTATATATCTGCTCATTTTAATGCTTTCTTTATTGACACCCCGCTTTGTGACAATAGAAACCCCATTTAAAAAAAAGCCTCTACTACGCTGATGTGGCGTCTCTGAACGCTCGACAACATTCCGTGACAGGAAAACCAAATGTAAAAGTTTATTATTTTTTAATAAAATAAGCGGCGTTTGGTGAAATTAATGTGAGCCGAATTTGAGAGTGGTGACCTCCTAATCGGTAGACAGTCTTTATTTTCTTCGGCCGTGTAGTTTATTTGACTGATAAGCGGAACAACATTAAATCGATAGTTTGTTTAATGACGTTTGGCACAGCCTTGACACACACACACACACACTCACAATACGCCTCCGAGCTAACTTGAGCCACGTTCGCCGCAGGCCGGCCGGTTACCTGTCGCTGTAGCCGGGCTGTGTACTCGCTGACAGGGTCTCCCATCTTTGTGAAACACTAGAGAGAAACTCTTCTGTCGGCTTGATGTGGAATCTCGTGGCTGATGACACAGACCGAGCTATGAGGAAGAAGTTTACACGCTTTGAAATCTACTTCCGGTACATCTTCTTCTTCTTCTTCGTGTGTCCTGGCGGCTCGCTACACATCGTAAAAGGAGGACAGCGCCACCTCACGGACGCTGTATGTGCAGCAACAACCTTATGACTACGGTCCACTAGGCTACACTTACTTCATTGGTAAATATTGTACTTTTTGTTCCACTAAATAAATGACAGCTATGGTTTCATTTCAAATAAAGAAATAAAAACATATGATAAGCTTATAAAATACCCCACATTGTTAAAAATCAAACCTGTAGCACTATTTTCCAAACTTTTTTGATTTGTGACACTACACAAAAAAAACAGGACCCCTTAGATTGATCTTGTGACCCTTAAGTTGGGAACCATTTCCTCTTTCTTTTTGTTTCCCTAATATCAGACTGTTACAGTGATTTAGAGCCACAAAACTAACTTGTTTTCAATCTGCGATGCTCAAGATGTTTAATTATTTTAGTGTCCAATGGATGCAACTTTCTTCTACTTCAGTTAGTCATTTACTAGAGCTCCCAGAATACCTTTTGAGCAACTTGTTGCAGTTCTTTTTTGTATAGTTTAGTTTTCATCTCTTTTGTCAGTTAGTTGTGTCTTTGGACTGCGGTCACTACATTTTGTGTCGAAGAAATATGAGAAGAAACTGGTGCTTCCAGTTCTTATTCTCTTGTTGCTGCAATGCATTCTGGTCTATGTCCTACTCCAACGGTTGTTTAATTTGGCCTCTGCGTGTCTCCTGATGTGAAAGTCGGTTTAAAAGGGCAGCTCAACATAAAAGTCCTCCTTCTGACACCCAAACGGTCATTACCAATATTAAAGGAGGATTAAAAAAAAATAATTAGGTACAGAAAGATGAGGTAAATCACCCAAAAAACGCACCAAGGACAACTTCTACAACAGCTGCTCAACATCCATTTACAAACACAAAGAGTCAGTAAACAAGAGATGTGCCGGAGTCGAGGTCTGCTGCTGATTTATAAGTCTGGTTGCCTTGGAAACAAAGTCCGGACGTCTTCACTGAGCTGAATAGAAATCACGTAGCTAGGGAGCACCGACAGTTCCCCGACCTCCACACTCAGTCGTGTCAGAGGTCTACAATTCACTCTGAACATACAGATACAGTTAAATACACTTTCTCCTCCTACTTCCAAGCCAGGCGACTATGAAAGTGTTCACAATTATATTAAGATATTTATGAAAATTTGTCCTGTAAGGTGCAACAAAAAAATACTTTATTTCCTCTTCTATTGATATATATATATATATATATATATGTGTGTGTGTTTTTGCAAAACAGTTCTGATTCATGGTGTGACCTGTTCAGCTTTATATTGACAAAATTACAAGGATTTCTACTCTGATAAAGCTTTTAAGGCTCAGAATCAATACATTTATCATAAATAAAAGGATAAAATAAATGTATAAGTGATCTGCACGGTTCTTGTCTAGCCAGGTGGGCGACACCCTTCAGCAGGTGTCTCTCTCAGTCAGGGGTCTACTGAGGGCCGTTTTCAGCTTCTTCGCTTCTCCACAAACAGTTGAGTGATACAATAGTTTCGTTTTCTTCAACAAAATCTGTTTTCCAGGAGTTCAAAACTCCAAAAGTCTGGCCTTGCTGGAGGTCAACTTGTATCCAAGGTCAAGTGCAAAGTGTGAAGTCAGAGGGGTTCGCTGACCTTTAATAACCTCGGTTGCGTTGTCTCCATGGCAATTACTGGCGTAAGTGCGCTGTGGTGCTTTTTATTTGAAAAATGTCATATTTGTTTATATATATTAGTATGTATTGATAGATTAGACTCCTAACTTTTTTTGGTCAATGCAACAGCAGAGTACACGGACCTCAAACATGGATGCGGGTTAGATACATTTTGCCCCCACAGGTGACAGGCTGACATCACTACATACAAACAGAACTGGTGTCAGAGCTCCGAGCTCTACTGCATATGTGGAAGTGGATTTGAAGGGGACACTGGGTTTGGGATGTTAGTGTGTGGTTTCTGTCATGTAGGGCTGACACGATTAACTGGTTGACAGAAAGCAACATTCCCCTGAATCAATTTGGAGATGACACCTTGGGCGTTGGGAATCTGTGATGATGATGATGATGATGATTCAGTATTTTACAGATTGATTGATAATAGCAAGTGCTTGTCAGTTTGCAGTGGTACCCCTACCTCAATGTTTCCTGTGCATTACACAGACATGATCGATGACCTGAAGGGCAGTAGTAGTTCTCAGACCCGAGGAGAGCAGTGTCTTGTATTCCTCTTCAGCCCGTCAATATTGTTGGGATTTCTCGTGCAGACACTCGGGTGTTTGTGCGTTGTGGAGCTTTTTATTTGAAAAATGTCATAATTTATATATATATAAATCAACAGTCCAAGCACTTAAACATCGCACTTACTTTTAATTAGAAAAATAAAAAAGTCCATCTTATTACGCCTCCTAGCAAATATCACACACGTCTAAGAAAAGAAGAATGTCCTTGGTAAATGCTCTCTGTAGCAACCTTATCAGAAAGTTCCCTAAAAGACATTCAGTCATTTGCTCGGAGTATAAATCCGCAAATAGATTTCAGAAGGTTTGGCCTGCCCTAAATATTACAGCATATCCGTGATGTTCACTGCACTGAACACATTTACAGGTTCAACTTCCATTAGAGTTCACTTTCGACTGTGTGTTGAATTGACCACCAGGGGGTGCAACATACAAAGATCTGAAACTGTAAATAACCCAATGTGGTTTAATCTTTCAGGATGAATCTTGAATCTTTATGTTTCAGATGTAGTGAATGATTTAGGTGGATCATATGGGGAAAAATATAAAAAACAAGGGGTGTCACCTCAGACTGAAAATGATAAATTGTAGATGCACATTACAATACAGTGGGGAATTACCGTCCGATTTATACATTTTAATCGTCATATGGTTCATATCTCCACTATTTAAACAATTTCATATCTTATGTTGTGGTTTCTTGAAAACCACTTTATGAATTAGTTTTGAAAGGTGATATGTAAATAGATATTTAATCAAAATCATCAACAGTGATATGAAAAGGTTTTTTGATTCATGGTTTCCACGGAGACAGTATTATTGAAACAGACAGACACAAAGTGAGAGTGTTTTGGTAACTTTTATTTTACTAAAAAAAAAAAAAGGGGGAAAAAAGTTCACATCGACATTTAGTCTCAATATTACAGTATATTGGAATTCTTCTCCATGGAAGTAAAATACAACATTTTTTATTTCATTTTAATCTTATATTAAAAATATCAAATAGTACTCATCTAGCAGTGCTTACAGTATTTTAAGATATGTCGCAGGCTTGATAGCAGAAAGGTTGGCTTTGTACAGAGCAGAGATCTTAGCGAGGGCCTCGCGGACACGACCTACCTTTGTGTTACCGGGGCCTGGTTTGATTGACAAGCTGAACATGCAATGAGGGCAACTACACAAATCAAGTCTATAGATTATAACGGTGCAGTAAGACACTTGGAACAGGCTTGCAATGAAACAACGAAAAAAAAAAAAAAGAAAAAAAAAAAGAAGCTAAATGTTCCATTCCTTGTGTTTATTCCCCCTAACAACCCTCGTGTCACAGAGTGCCCTTTCTCCTCTACAAAGTGAGCTAAAATTAACTGCCAGACTTCCTGTTGATCTGTTTCTTTTTTTCTTTTTTTTTAGTACAGCTTACCAACCATGGACATGGTGAATGAGAAAAGTCAGCCTAAAAATAACATCACTACCTGAATAAACTTCAAAAAACAGACTCCTTAGAGCATTTCTCTAGTTGCACAGAACTGTACAGGCACACATATCATATATATTTAAAATAAATAGGGCTAATTTGGCCAAGACTCACTGCGGAGGGCGGTTCTCTCTCGTTTGTCAGTACAGAGAGGCGCGTCAGCAGCCTTTTATCCGGATGGCTTCCCAGCCACTTCTAAACCTCACAAGTTCTCATAGTCCCTTAAACACTCACTCACTCCAGTAGGACCACATCGTCGCTCACACACCCCCGGCCTCCTCCACCACATGCACAAAGCCAGAAAGACGGAAAAAGGAAACATAACAGCTGTTGAACAGAACTATTAAACATATAAATGCCATTTTTCTGGAATGCCTCTGATCAGAAATAAAGAAGAAGAAGCTGGAGGCTGAGTCGACTGGTTTCTGAGATCAACACGCGCACACGGGTTTGATCCTGTGCCACCGCGCCGGGCCGTGGCCCCTCGATCTTTTCCCCGCGTGGTCCAAGAATGCCCCGTCGTCTTGACGATGGGAGGCGCCCGGCGGCTCTGCTCTCCTCACATTACAAACAGGACATGACATGTGACTAGTAGACGACCGGGAAATCTCCTTCACCACCTCCCTCAAGCTCGGCTACATCTCTTTCCAGGACTGGTGGGGGGTGGGGGGGGGGGTCTGGGGTGTGTGTGTGGTGAGGTGGGGGTGCAGACAGGAGGGATGTGTGTGTGTGTGTGTGTGTGTGGGGGGGGAGGGGGGAGGCTGTACAGTCGAGATAAGCTGCCTGCTGGGAGGAGAGGTGAGGCAGGAGGGCCGAGCGGCGAGGACCGGGGTTTCGTACGGAGTCTCTCACTCTCTCCTCTCCAGATGGCGCCCTGAGGGAGGTGGGTGGGGCTTAAACGTCAGTGGAAAAGTAGAGCGTGTTGCGCTTCAGTTCGGCAAAGGAGATGGGAGGATGCTGCAGGTAATACAGCAGCACCTGGACCTGGGAAGAGAGGAAACAGGTTTGTTTGATTAGAAATTCATTTTATTTTAATCCAAATGAACCTGATTATTGAGGTTTGTAATTCAGGGGCTTTCAAAGTCTGACACTGAGGGCCCCTGTGATCTACGAGGCATCAGTCCGACTAACTAGTGACTGGCTTCCATTTACCTTTTACGAATGAGTACACTTATTATTGGTACATAGTTGTGTCTCTGAGATCCTCATTACTTTTTTCCCTAAACTGTAGTGCATGATGGGAAGCAGACAGACATAAAGCTCATTGCAGAACGGTTTGAAACCGAAAGGCTTTGCGCTCTTTTGGTGATTTTTTTTTTTTTTTTTTTTTAAATGCTTTTGATGTTTTCTGTGTTAAACTGCAGAGAAGTGTTGAACTTTTATTTCATATTTAAGTAGGTTTGACTGCTTTGATGTTGGATCTTGTGCCTAATTCAGCACTAACGTAGGAAGTTTCACTTTGCTCTGTTATCTCTCTGGAGCTGTTGTTCACCTTTGTTCAGTTTATGTTTAACTCCCATGAAAAATACTTCAGTCTGGTAAATCGGCTTTATTAAATCATGTGAATCAGTCTAATGTTCCCCCATTAAATCAGTCTCATCAGACAGGCAGAGGGATGGAAAGTTTGTTTTGTGTTGCTGCCGTAAGAAACAGTTGCTAGCGAGTAACTGAATATAGAATATGTATTTTACTACTCCGAGAAGGTGTAATTTGTGAGTCAGTGGACTTGATTGTATCCTCTGAAACATGCCCAGGAATGTCTTTATTATTGCTAGATTGGATCTTTTAATAACAAGAGGGAGAATCAATCATGTCCCCATTATGAGATTATATTCAGGATATGGCAGCGGAAGCATCTTTCTTTGGTGTTTGACGTTCCGTATACTTCTGCAATAAACATTTAGAATTTAAAGAAGCCCCAATACAAACACTCGGCTTCACTGCAATGGACAGACGGGGGCCTCCTGCACGTGCATGCCCCCCCCCGACCCCAATTTATGATGATTTATTCTGGATATTGTTTATTCTGTCACGGAAAGACATTTGTGCACAGGAAACCGATCCCTCAGTAGAGATGACGGGACGGCCTGCAGCCTAAATACAGCTGGGAGAGTCGAGCAGTGTGACACGGGTCACTGAGCGACGTGGGAGTAAAAAAAAAATCATCCAGAAAAAAAACATGTGCGGGGCGACCGAGGACATCTGCGCGCTACACACGGAGTACGCGCCTCGGAAACTCAAGCGCGCCTGTGTGAAGAAGGTACCTGGGCCATCACGTCATGTGACCAGATGTCAGAGGCCGAGGTGATGTGCAGTCCCTTCGCGCTCTCTGACTCTGAGGGCCTGAGCAGAGTGGGGCCAAACACGGTGGCCAGGTTGTGGAGGGACATCTTGTTGATGGGCTCCTTCTCAGCCACCCTGCAAAAAAAGAAAAACATTGAATTTGGTCTGTAGGACTTTAAGGATTAGTTCACTTCAGAGTTTCTTATTTCAGGACCCCGCTATCGGACTGGAACAGGCCTCTCTGCCTGTGAGATGTTTGGGAAAATGAGGATCGCATGACTGAGGTCTGGTTGACTAACTGTGACTTATTCCGACAATGAGGCATGAAGTGGTCTGAAAGATTCCCCCCTCTATGATTTGTATATAAAGATAGATATTGGATGGAATAATTAGATGGAATAATTGGAGTGGGTTAAACAGGAATAGATTCAAGAATAATAAAGAGTGTGGAGACACGTTGTCCACAAATTAAGTAAAGTTTCCTGATCATAGCAATAGATTTGGTTCCATTTTTACAGACATGTGGTCTACACTGTGATGAGTGAGAGTCTGTCTGAGGGTTAATGTGTGTGTGTGTGTGTGTGTGTGTGTGTGTGTACCGTTTGAGGTGCTCCAGCAGAGGGAGGAAGGTCATGAGGTTGGGGTCGGGCAGGGAGCGCAGGAGGTGCATCATGCAGTTCTCCTTGGCTGCCGGGTCTGAGAGCGCTGCGAGGGAAAGAGAGAAATAAATAAAAAGATGTCGGATCCAATTACGGCGAGACAGCTCTGTAACTTGAGCCCTTTATCTCTTCCAGCTGGGCGAACTGAACTCCCCGCTGATGACAAACACACACTTCCGGGGGGGCCTAAAGGTCGCACCTATGCCCTCCATGAAGGCGGGGTAGAGGCGGTCGGTGAGCAGAGGCTCCGGCAGCTCCCTGAAGTACAGCTTCAGTGTCCCTGCGATGGCGTTGATGTCCATGTCGCTCAGCATCACCAGGATGTCTTTGGTATCTACAGGTCGGACACAAACAAAGATTAGAAACGCAAACGCGCGACATTATTGCAGGCGAACAATAACGCGGCTGCCATCTGCTGGAGCGATGTAATCTCGCAATAAGCCCACATCCAGGCGACACGAGAATTAAAAAGGGGGATACCGCACTCTGCTCGGTTGGATCGAGCGGACTTGACGCTGAGAAACTGTTGCGCAATGGAAAAAAAAACTTGACAGCTGCTGCTGCTCCTCCTCATCATCATCTGTCCTGGCCTCCCCCTAACAGTCACTCCCCACAAATGTCCTCTCTACAGAGTGCTGCGGCCAATCCCCACAGAGTGTTCTCACAGAGCAGATGCGCCTGCTATTTAAACCATGTGTCAATCCACCCTGACTCTGTGAGACGCACGTCCTCCACTCCTCAAGTACGTAGGGACAAAGTAGTCAAATGCTTTATGACTGACGTGGTATTATACTATTTGACAGGAAAACACGATGATTCACTGATGGGGTTTTGCTTGTTTACAATGTAACCTGTTGCTACGCCACAGTGCTGGGTAAAAGCTGTCGTCAGTTCTCCGGGTCGTGATGGTGCCATGAGGCAGCGAGCGGGGACTTACTGGTGTCGAATGCTGCTTTGAGGGCCTGGATATCAGTGGCCACCCCTGAGATCCTGTAGATTCCCACTTCGTCGATCCCCCTCTTCTCCACTTCCTCAATGCACTGGCGGACAATGTAAGGCACCTTGGAGCGCTCGCGCCTGTGAACGTGAACAGAAGTTTACACCCCCATGTTACCGCTCTGGTGTGAGGGACGTTCACAGGGTCACCATGAAAACAATCCTGGGCCTTTTTGTTGCCGGCGTTCGAGTCGGAGGACTTTTCGCTGCTAACGCAGATGTACAACGATGAACGCGTGGGAACATTTTTGCAAGTTTTTCTGGACTCGATTGCAAAAACACACTTACTTTGTCACCACGTTGATTTTGACTCCAAACACCCCGCTCTGTTTTTTGGACGGCGTTCTCTTCAAGCTGAGGTCCCGACTTGTAAACTTCATGGAGAATTCCACTTTGATCTGACGGGGAACAAAACAACACAGCTGAAGTAAACGCCATCGCTCCGAGAAGCCGGGAGAGAACCCCGGGGCCCTCAGGAGCCACTTCTCCGTCTCTGTTTGCATTGAGATTTAGAGGTTTTGACTTTGAATATATATTTTAATAGCCAATGTCTTCAAGCTAAACATTTAGATTTGACTGTAAACAGTATACCCAAACAGATGTGCATTATTTGCGCCATCTAAATTCTTCTTTTAAAAAAAAATCTGCTTGTACACAAATCTTTGTCCTTGAGAATCCTAAATCTCACTCCGACTTCCTGCAGGGATGTAGGACGATACCGACCAATGAGTGAAAGCTTGCATTGCCTATTATAATATTTACATACATGTCACAGTGTGAGCTAGAGCTGAGCTGCTCGTGTCTTACCCCGTTCATCTCGATGACGTCCATGTGCCAGTTCTTGGACTGCACAGTCTGAGGATCCAGCTGAAAGACACAACAGAGGCAGAAGGACGTTAGGTGAGAGGATTTAGACCAAATAAGGGTGCATGACCTCATTCATATTTTTCTTAAAAAGGGGAGAAAAAAGCAAACCAATTGTCACCGTGGACAAACGACAACAATAAAAAGTCCCCACCTGCATATTCACCACAAAATGAAAACATTTTTGCTTTATTCCAAGCAAGCGTGACAGGGTTTTCTCTGGCGGTCATCCAGGATTCATAGAACCGGAGTTACATCCGTAACTTTCGTTTTCAACGAAACACTTTCCCTACATAAATCATGGGGAATATTTATTCGACTTAGACCAAAAAAGGAAGCCAGAAAAAAAAAAAAAAAAAAAAGTGCTGCTTCGGCCCAGTTTTACACGCATATCAAACGTGATAACCAATACCCTCACGAAACACGCTACAGTTGATCAAAACAATCCTAAAGCATGCAGAAGTCCTTACTGGGAGAGTGTCTGGAACGTGACCGTGTCGAAGTTGGAACAAGAAAACGCAAAAGCTGCAACTGACAAAGGCGAGGCGCCTTGAGACTGTGATTAATATCCACTCTGACCACCTTTTAGCCGCTCCATGTTTCCAACCAGACCAAAGACGGCCTGTCTTTGTGGCCCGTCCCCAGATACTGCTGCTCTAAAACAACAACAGTCACTAAGTCTACATCGGAAAAAAAAAAAAGAAAAGAAGATGCCACTTAACTTTCCCCACATATACCTTCTGCAGTCTCCTGGGGGTCCAGCAAGGGTTCCGGATCGGCTCAGACACTTGGCCTACTTCACCGCAACACATTCTCAAAGTCTGGAGCACCTGTCCCATGATGCCCTCTGAGACATGATGTTGTTGTTTTCAGTCTCCTTGAGTGTGCGTGTGTGTGTGTGTGTGTGTGTGTGACCGCTGTGTGAGGCCACAATGGCTAATGCCTTTTTTTCCTTCTTTTATAGGCTGTTTGCACTACACACAGCTATGTGATTACAACCCTGAGTACCGATGTGCTCGACTTAGAGGAAAATAATGATTGTTGGATGAGCACGAGGGCAGCACACTTCTCTTGTTGTCGGCATTAGGCTGCAACCATTAAAAGTTCTCAGTACTCAGTACTTCATTACCTCGTAAAAAGGCCATTTGGCATCGGTTTCACGCGCTCCTATTATCGTTAAAGCCTGTTCTCCCAGCAGGGTTTGGGTTTGAGACGAGGGACAGGTAATCACTGCACCCGGGTCTTTACACAGCCACTGCCAAGAGGAGAACTGGGCAACCATCCAGGACTCACTGCCGACGCCTCCCGTGACCCCTCGAAGTAGACTCACTGAAGAAACAAAGACCGTTCCCTCCCACCTATTTCCTTCCTATTACTCTCTGCTAATTAAAAAAAAAAAAGAAAAAAAAAAAAAACGGATTAAAAATGAATGTACTGCAAAAGGGTTGTAAAAACAAAGAGGGCCCTTTACAGGCAGTGGGTACACTCATTGACCCCTCTGGAAACTAAATCCTCAACTGGGCTCTTTTTTTTTTATTAAAATAAAACTTTTCATTTCCTGGGAAACAAGTTGGTTTAAAGGGATGACTGCACACACACACACACAGTCTGGATAAAGAGGCCTCCGCAGGACTCCGACGGACTTTAGTTTATGCTAAATATCACACTCAGAATTAGGAAGGAAATGTCAGGAGAAAGGTCGCATGCCAAGAGACGGCTTTCTTGGAAATGAATTGTGACTTAACGTGGAATGTGTCCAGTCGGCTGGTTTAAGCAACTGCGGCAGGAGGATTTGAGGTTTTATCCTGAGTGACAGCAGGAAGAGGGCGGCAGGTGACGGAGCAGGGACTAAATCTGACTGACGGGGGACGGTATGGACAGGGTGGGAAATGACACAAAGAAATGAAGGCTGTTTTTAAAAAAGGGAAATAAGGTACTACAAGACTGCCAAGAATACATTTTAAAACCTCACTTCTTCTTTAATAACTGTATTTTACAGGGGGCATAAACAGTCATTTGTTCAGCTTTAATAGATAGATGACAGTGTCGAGGCAGACGGGGAGGAGGATGGGGGGGGGTGGGGGGGTGGGGGGGTAAAGGGGCATAACAACAGTCCCCAAAGCCAGAATTGGAATTGTTATTAAAATAATATAATCATAATAATCGCTAGCATGCGCTGGAACCATTCGACTTCGAAGGCACTCCTATTTGCTGGATACTGCGAGACCTTTTAAGACCCTTTAAAGGATCCGCAGAAAGAAAACCAGCACAGCTTTAGTCCCCTTTCATCTCACTCCAAAAAGATGAAAAGTGCGATGACTGACTTCCGTTCATAAGAATGCTTGAAGGGGGTTTTGAACACATGAGCGTCTACTATATAGTATGTGTATGTCCCAGTGTTTTATTAAGAGACACCCTCAGGCCAATGTGGCTCGGATTAGGATTGCGTCACACCAGTGGCAAAGCTCTCTTTGTAGGACCGTGAAAACTCTCAATGACCGAGAACAGAACGGGCTGCAGCCCGGAGCAAAGCAGAGAAATACTTCAAATCCAGCGGACTGTTGTACACGGGATCGATTCTGGTCGAGGGACACACTTGAAGCTTTTTCTGCATATAGAATGTAATAAATAAATGTGTGTGCGCGCGTGTTTGGAGGAGCAACTCAACCAGTGTGTTGCTCTGTTATATGGGAAGTCATTGTTCCACACACACACACACACACACACACACACACACACACACACACACACACACACACACACACACACACACACACACACACACACACACACACACACACACACACACACACACACACACACACACACACGAATGGGACATGGCCCACTTTCAGGCCCTATTCTGTAGAAAACTGATGGTTGATTTCAGTTTCTTTCCCTTCAAGCAGAGCAGAAGACAACCCGAGCACGAGTCTTTGCTTCAAAAGAAGCCGCCAGCCGTTAGCCAGGATGTACATGTACGTCCTGTATTCTGCCCCGACTGACCTACAGGGGCAGAACAAAGCAGATAAGATAAGTCCTGCTGTTCAGCTGCCACGTGGTGAACGGGAGAACAGGAAGTGGCTCCAGCGCTCTTCATGAGGATTCTTAGAGCGCTGTGTGGCGATACGGCCTTTTGGGTGAAAATAATCGTTTGAGAGCGCGTCTGAATATTAGATGACAAAAACCGGAGCCTTGATTTCGAGTACCCTCGTAAATAATGTGAGATTTCGATGAGAACAACGCTGTTCACACACACACACACACACACACACACATCCAACATCAAACGGTGCTCCTGGACTCTTTTTGCTCAAAAATAAATATACTACCCGCTTCCTTTAGAATAAAAAGGTGCTGTTCCTGCCCTGTTCCTGAGGATCTTGTTAGGCGAACGTGATAACCACTACACTACAGGAACTGGCTGGCATTGCCCCCCCCGCTGAGCATAATCATGCACAGGCGTGTGACGGACTCCTGCAGCCTGTATGTGGTCCGACAGTAACCGACAGCAGACTGACGCAGCGGGACGGTCAGAGGTCTGCAAACCCTCTGGAGCGGTCTACGTTCCTACCAAGCACACGGGAGGCTCCGGGGACGCGCTTCAGCAGCACTACAGCAGGAGAGCAACACCCAGGGCCTTCATTTGTCAGGGCGGCCATGCAGGAAACATGCACAAGGTCCTTTTTTGAAAATGTTCGGCCCATCGTACTGCTGTGGGGCCCCTCAGGGACCCATCCATCAGAATACTGGACATCAAAGTGTTCTTTACTGGCAAACATGTAAAGGACGCACACATGCGATGATATGTTAATAAGAAGTCTTGACTCGCTAGACTATACATTTCCGATTAGTGTAAATCCTTCATTGCTGATCTAAGCAAAAAAAATTAAAAGAAACGGCAAAAGAAATTGTGCCAAACAGTCAGTGACTGAAATTATGTCCAACGCCTTTAATAATAAAATCCCAACACACTTAATTAGCCCATTGTTGCCGTGCTGGAGAGTTAATGCATGCCGGCGACAATATTCTAAACACAACTTGATCTTTAGATATGCCTAATTAATGAATTTGTTAAATTTTTCCCCCTTTGTGTTTCTTCGCAATTTTCCATTGCTGCTCTCTGGCTGATTAAATATTCATTCAGCTGCAGAGAGCTTTTTATTAGTCCTCTAATTAGAACTGGAGCTCAAACTGCACGGCTCCTTGGTTTCTTACAGGATTACAGGAAGTGTGTGTGCAGTGATCGAGCCTTCACCCCCACCATGCTCACACATCACGCCGCAGTGTATCTGCTTCATAGAATACAAGCAGCGCGACTATTTATAGACAAATTAACCACATTCGCATAATGTTTCACATGTGCATCGGCGACAGCGAGCCTCGTTACTCGACAGCTGCTGATGTCACCGCGGCCGTGTGAGGCCTTTGACTCGGGCGCCACGTTGCCTTCGCCCCCTCGCTTCCCTGTTTGAGCCAATCGGCGCGGCCTCTTCGGCCCGGCAGAGGGCTGTGATTGGCGGAGTAGCCGTTGCATCGCTGTGGGGCAGTGTGTGTGTGTGTGTGTGTGTGATCCTCTCACGGGGCTTGTAAACAGCAACACACAGACGCGTGCTACACTTACGCAACACGAGCCTGTCTGCAGCCTGCACGCAGAATCACGAGCTATCCTACACTTAGGAACCGAGAAGGAGCGGATAGAAGTGTTTCATTCATTCAGTAGAG
Organism: Ophiodon elongatus; assembly: GCA_016806645.1. Lineage (NCBI taxonomy): Eukaryota > Metazoa > Chordata > Actinopteri > Perciformes > Hexagrammidae > Ophiodon > Ophiodon elongatus. Next base: position 2,635,617 of record JACSYO010000527.1, read on the forward strand.
CTTTTGTTTCCTTTTATTTCTACTTAAAACACTAACATAATTTACTCTCCATGTTGTTGTAGTTTTGTGTGATGTTCAGCTAATACAAACTAATAATTCAAGGCCTTCGGCTATTATATAAAACAAACCCACATGGTGAAGTCCCAGATGCAAACACTGCTTTGTTCCATTGTCCTACAGTCTAACCACCAAATATTGGATTTAATCTAGTGCAGCGGTGACAAAGCTCACATATGCTGTCAAGAGACTGACATCCAAGTCACATTTTTGTCCTCTGATGAACCCCTGATGTTAGTTTTGGACCGATCTACAGGGATGTTTTTCCACTCGTCTGCCTCCTGGGGACGCGACGTAGTCGTGGGCGAGGAGCTCATTCCCTCACTATTCAGGTCATTCGGGATCTTTACCAATAGCAGCATGTACCATTTGCAAGCCATTAGATCATCTCTCTGAACGTGCACTCGGTGGAGTATGATGGTGTCGGTCTTGAAGCAGGCGCGATGGATCAGAGGCGTCTCGCTTTCGGTTTTGATGTAACAGTCACCAACTTTTCTTGTAGAGAGTTTTTGATCAGAAAGTTAGAGAACTCCCACGAGCTAAAAATAAATAAAACAAGCAACTTCTTCCTTGTTTGGGACTTTTAGCCGAAAAGAAAACTGCTAAAAACCAACATCTGTAAAAAAAAATCATCAAAAACAAGTCCTGAACCGATTGTCTTTGAGTATTTCAGATAAATGTTTCACATTCCCTGCGTGACCGAACCAGAAGCCCAACTCTCGCCACCTAATTAGATGATTAATGCCTTGTTATCACCCCGCAAAGATTAAAGCCACCGTGCAAACGGCCAGAGGCGATACGGCTTGGCTCATCCAAGAGGGGGTCATGGTGGGTCTCAACCTGAGACGGCTTTGCTGACCTGCCGCTCGCCTCCCGGAGCTCATTAACCAATCGCAGATCCTGTGCACGGAGGATGGATTGGGGCCAAAAAAAGGGCTTTGCCCTCCGGTGGGGACAGACGGAGATTTATGTGGCCTATATAAAAAGGCCATTAGGGGACTGGCTGGCATTTTAGGCACGCAGGAGGGATGAAACCATTTAAATATCTCATCTGCACTAATCAACATACTCAAATGGAAGAGCGTCATTTCGGATGTGGGCTAAAATGCGGCGGGGGCGGAGAGGAGGGATGAGCGAGGCGGAGGGCGGATGACAACGGTCCGATCTGATTCTCCTCCGCGGCTAAGCCGGCTCCATTGTTCTCCCCCACTAAGCTGGCTGTAACTCAATAAAGAAAAGAAAACCAAACCCGCCCGGGCAAACAGGTCATCAGCCCAAAGAACACGCCGTGTACGACCAAGCAACGGCTTTGTCCTCGTTTGTGCTTTTGCTGGGACACAAACGATACATTATGTCTGCTTCTAGTCTAATTAGTGTTCACAGCCGCGTCTTAATTAGGTGGCACTTTAGGCTGAAGGAGTGAGGACAATTCCCCGGTGTGTGCCCCCCTCCCCCGCCCCCCTACACATCCTCTAGCATCCACATTCCTCTCAACACCTTGTTAAGAACACGACACATGCCACAGATGCACACAAACAGCCCTGAAGTCTGCTTTCCCTGCCCCCTTTCATAATAATTTGAAAACACAGAATGTCGCTCTAATGAGTATGTGCATGTTTTGTTTTAAAAAACACACATTTCGGGGGTAGATTTTGCACCATTTTAAATAGGAAAAAGAAAACCAGCAAAACAAAGTGTCCAACCTGCCTTGTCTGAATATCAAAACCTTTTTTTCCCCCCTAAAAACATCAGATTTTGACATTATCAGCTTGTTTCAGAGACCCGCAGGCAGCCTTGTCAGATTACTGTATCAGATGCCGATCCGATTGGAGTTCACCCCCATGCTGAGGCAGAGATGCGGGTGAGGGGGGAGAAGAAAGGGGGAGTTGTGGGAGAGGCGATAGGATCAAAAGGCAAGCGAGCGCAGAGAAACTGCAACACAAGTTTCCTCATACAACCTGCCATTCAAAGGCTCATTGAAAGTGAGTGATGAATGGGACTTCACAGGGCAGTTTGGTGAACTGGGGTGGGGGGTGAGGGGGTTGGGGGGGGGGTGCGGGAGGGGAGAACAGGATCACATGGAACTAACTGCCAAGTTGACAAATCTGGACAGCAGTAAAACTTGCAAACATCAAGACATGGCAACGTGTGTACCGAGGGGAGGAGAGCGGATCAATACAGGACCCGCGGGTCGATGCAGTCTGGGCTTAGTATGTAAACCCCGTTTCACCCCGCCCAGTACAACCAGTGGTCAGCCTTCCTGTTGAATAATGGGAAGCACTGAAGCGAAGGTCAAGCCCACTCTCGACTCGGATTCTTCGTCTCGAACCGGTTCATTATGCGCACAAATTACAGCTCAAAACGCTGGCGATGCACTCATGATGAAGATGAGAGGTGGGGGGGGGGGGGGGGAAGACGGACGGACGGACTGCTGAATAAACATGTGCAAAAAAATAAATAAAATCAGTCAGAGTTTTAGCTGCGTGTGCAAAGCTATGCATAGAACAAGAACAGGCTCATGGGCTTCTTCTCTATCTTTCATATACAAAAAGCATCTGGAGCAGCAGAAAAGAAGAAAAAAAAAAGCCCATTTCCTGCTCCCACGCATGAGTCACAATCCAGAACCTGCATTTAAACGGTGCCACACCAGACCGCGTGTGTGTGTGTGTGTGTGTGTGTGTGTGTGTGTGTGTGTGTGTGTGTGCACCCATCTTTGAGAAACAGATCCCTCAACACAAGGGTCATTCAGCCCAACCTGAGTGCTTTAACCAAATGACAACAATTGCCCTGTTCTGAATGAACCTCAGTCTTATAATTGCCACCCTCATTTGTTTGCATTATTTGAACCACCCCCATCCGGCCTTTGAATGATAAAGACAGGATCATGCTTCATACAAACATAATAACGTGCCAATAGCTTTTTCTTTTTGTAAGAAACCACTGTGGAGAAACTGCAGATAATTGGCTACATACTTCAAAAAAACATATATATTTGGGATACTGTGACAGTTGATTAGTGGCAGCCGCGCTTGGAATGCCAAAGGTGTGTCAGATCAGCTCAGCCACAGGAGGACGGTGCTTACAATAAACAGCAGGGGGAGCTAAACGGATACTGAAACGTCTCACGAGCGACACAATTTGGTGTTGGAAATACCATGTACTCTTCATCAGTGGCTTTAAAATCGGGGAATGACCGAGGCTGCGAGACGGAGAAAAGGGTGAAACATAAAGTGGCAGCAATGAAAGAACAGAGAGGAAATCATAATGGCCTCACCCGTCAAAGCAGTGGTATTTAAAGTAATTACATGGTTCAGTCCAGCAGCCAGGGAGCTAAAGAGCCTTTTACTAGTGTCAGTGCTATTTATCAATATGTTAACAACATGAAACACTCACATTCACACTGTGCATTACAGTCAGTATCGTCTAATAGTTGTGAGCTGTTAAAGAATAACATCATCTGAGGAGGTCTGAAAGCAGAAATTAAAGCATTTAAAAAAATAAATAAAAAAGATATCACGTCTGTGTTTACTGTGGCTGCTGTTACGGCAGGTCACAGTTTAGCCACATCTTAATTCGGCACTCCATCACTGCCTCTACTGCAGTCAATAGAGCCGTCAGATAAGAACAATGGTCCACACTGAAGGGAAGACACACGGGGGGAGAGAGGGGGAGAGAGAGAGAGAGAGACAGAGAGAGACAGAGAGAGAGAGCACATTGAGAGGGGACATGCTGAAGGAGAGGCCGAGCAAACAGATGGAAGAGACACAGTGATGAACAGGAGAGAACAAATGAGAAGAGAGGAAACACAGCTTGTGTGTGTGTGTGTGTGTGTGTGTGTGTGTGTGTGTGTGTGTGTGTGTGTGTGCGTGTGTGTGTGTGTGTGTGTAAATGTCAGCGAGAGACCTTTTGTCTGAGCAGCTTGCTGCGGACGCGGCCCCACAGCTTGGCCCCGGTGTTGGTGTGCCTCTTGAGCACGGGGGTCTGCGGCTGGCTGGACAGGTTGTGCTGGTTCTGGTCCACGCAGCACTGCTGCTCCAGACGCTCGCACACCGAGTTCAAGTTTACATCCGACACCAGGATGTCCGTCATCCCAAAAGCCTTTCAATGCCTCTTCCACCGAAGCGCAGGTGGAGGGGAGAACGCCGCGGACGACGACAACAAGGAGAGGATGGAACCCCTGCGAAGCCTTTCACTGAGCACCGGACCGGATGCGGGAGAACCGCTTCGGGGATTCACGCGCAGACAAAAAGGAAAGGAAAAAAAAAGTCTCTCGCAGCTGATGCTCACTTCTGATATTCACTTCAAACAAGGAAAGAGTGATGAAAGAGAGGAGAACGAGATGCTGCCATGGTCTCCTTGACAAGCCTGAGAATAATTCCTCTGTGAGCTCATTCCACAGTCAGCATCTCCCCGCTGTGCAAATCTGACTTCAACAACGGCAAACACAGATACGGAGCGCTAGAGCGAGGCAGAGAGAGAGAGAGAGAGAGATGGGGGGAGGGAGAGAGAGAGAGAGAGAGAGAGAGAGAGATTGGGGGAGTGAATGAGCTCCCGTTGTCACTGAGCGGCCCTGCTTCTCCAGATGTTGATGGACACACCTCCAAAGAGGGGAGGAGGGAGCAATAAAGATTCAATGAGAAGCAGAGGAGAGAAAGGGAGAGAGGGAGAGAAGGAGAGAGGGAGAGAGGGAGGGAGGGAGAGAGGGAGGGAGGGACTGCTAAATGCTGCACTGTGTTTTGTTCAGTGCTTTGACCCCTTGTCAACCTTTCCCAGAGCTGGTCAGCGCACTCAGGAAGTGAGCAAAGAGAGGAATGTGATGAGGAGAAAGAGGTAGAAGAAGGTGTGGAAACTTGAAAGGGACGATTAGTGTCTGAAACAGTGGAAGACAACATCACCACAGTAGAAATCTTGGCGGCTTTGAAGGCTTCAAGACTGTCATAATCCTCTAAAAAAAAAAAAGAAAAGAAAAGAGAGCCCCTCATTTCCCCCGTCCTCGTGCTCCTCTCCCTCTGAGTGCCTGTTATGGGCTTCTCCTCGCCACGCTCCTACAGTTCTCTGATTTACACTCGCACGCTCAGAGCGCATCCCCATCTTTATTCAACAGGACAGCCGGGGCTGGCTGCTCTTAAAAAGTTGTATTCCTCTGTATAATGGATCGATACAGTGGGGAGGGGAGAGGAGGGGGGGGGGGTGTCCGTCAAACTCCATCTCCACCCGCCGCGTCTCGTCCCATTTGAATTAAGAGGGCGGAGAGGTTACAGACACGGCGCCGCATTCTAAACCGCGCAGACGGGTGTACGACACTCCGTCTGCTGGGCTGAATGGAGGCTGGGATCCAGAGTCGAGGAAGACGGATGCTGATGGTGCCGTGACTCATGACGGGCTTCAGAGAAGAAGCGAGGAGCGTGCGTCACTATTCCCTTAATATCTCCTGAACCGGTGGGACACGGCTGTGTTTACGAGGGCGCCAAGGGAGATGAAAGAAAGAAAAAATAAACTGGTTTTCTGCAACATATACCATTCTCGGCCAAGTGTGTCAATTGATTTAATCAACGGCCCGAGGAAAACCTTTTTCCAATACTGACGCGAGATGTTATTGGTTATTGATAATCTAGATGAACATTTAACGATTTGTCTGTTCTATATTCCCCATAAAACGGCCGACACCAGCAGAAAAAGTGGAAAGAGGACTCATGGCGTCGTCACAAGGAGCCTCAGATAGCACCAGACAGTGTGATGGCGTGGGGGGTTCGTGCGTCTTCTGTGGTGAAGATAAAAATAGAGAACAGATAGGAAGGGTGAGCGGGACGGCCTGTATGTCTGACTTTGTGACTGACGACGGAGGAGGAGGGTGAGAGGGGGGCGGGGGGGGCGGGGGGGGCAGAGACCTCAGCCAACCCTCAGCACAGAGTATTTTAAACTCACAGTGTTCGTAACTAGAAGCCGTACACTCTCCATGCGTCACAACTAGGAAGGAATGTCTGGGAAAACCATGTTTTGGAAATGGGAGGGAAAAGAAAGAAGAAAAAAAAACAAAAAACCCCCAAGGGGAGACGGGAGATATTTTTGGGTAAGATGAGAGAGAAAGGGAACACAGAAATAGATGGGGTATATTTTTACGACATATGTTAAGCGCTATAATGTGCGTTTAAGACGTTTTGTTGCGAGGGAGTTCTGCGACCACGGCATGCATCAAAGAGATTAAAAAAAAAAAAAAAAAAAATCATAATCATCAGGTGTCCAACATTGGGAGCTCCAGAGTTGAGAGATGTGAAAGCTTCATTGCCTCGGAGGGAAACTCCAGCAGTTTAGTAATGAGCATACATAAAGAATTGTCAAAATGGAAGCAGCGGAGGCCTTTTACGTCCTAGTGTGAGTCCCACCAGGCAACCAATCACATCTCTCTTCCCTTTGAACATCGCTCCGCACAGGCGTGCATGTTTTTTTTTTTTTTGGGCTGTTGGCTTTCCATTTAACTGTCAAGTAAGAATGAAACAAATGGCAGAGGACTCTTTGCGGCCCGTTGTTTTCCTCGTGCATACTCTCCTCCTGCTCCCGTATATTTACACCCACAGTCGCACGCCGAGCACAGCTACTCTTCAGAGGACCAGCAGCGTCTTCTACCAGCGGGTCAAACGGAGCCCATCCCTTTCACAACGCATCACATCAGGACAAAATCACGGGGCTGAACACACACACACACACACACACACACACACGCACACGCACTCCCTCAGCTGGAAGAACTGTACATTCATACGTCCCGTGCTCCGCTCCAGTGTAGCGTTAGCTCATGCACTATTTACGGCACGTAAACACACATGCCCACATGCTGTACACGCAGACGTGTGAGCCCAGAACACTGCGGGCTCACACCGACTCCACACACACGCACACACGCACGCACACACACGAGAAACAGACCCAGCGGTTTTGCACAGTTCCCCAGAAATCACAGATTTACTGCAAAAATAATAACCAACATCTTGTTGGAGGCTGGCTGTGCTTTTTTCTGCGCGTAAGAAGAGATGAACAAAGCGCCCCTTATTTTCCAAAAAAGGCTCTCGCGTAGATAAAAAGTACTGTCGAGATAAAATAACCATATGAGAGGGTGAACTGTGTGGGGCCTTGAGCTCGGGAGACATGAGAATGATAACAAAAAAAAAAAAAATTAAAAAAAAAAAAAAAGGAAAGGAAAGATACAAGTAGGGGAGGAGGAGGGAGTCCAACAGGGAGATGAGATTAAGAGTTCTTGAGGGAAACTGGAGACTACATGAAAGAAAAGGAGAGAGAGAAGAGAAAAAAAAGAGTAATTAGTAAAAGTGGTAATCCTTGAGATGTTGGTGGTGTTAGTGGGGCTTCAAAGATCACCTGACAATGTGGCCGTTAGCTTGTCGGATGTCGGATGTTGGATTCGCTCTGCGTGAAACTCTTTCTTTTATGCTCTTTGACACTGTGGGTCATACCAACTCCCCAAATCTTCTTTTATTTGTTCCTCTATTTTAACAAGCAGCTTTTGCTGCTGGAAAGACAACCACGCCTTTTAAAAGGCCATGTGTGAAATGTTTCAAGGGATTTAAATCACTACTGTGTTGTTGGTCAGAATGACAGACTTTTTAAAAGAAAATGGATTTAAAAAAAAAAAAATTAAAAATACATTAAAAAAGGTGAGCTAGCAGATGGTAGAGCCCTGAGTGCCTACGCTCTGGCATCAGGACCGGTCCCCGGCTCTTAATTATAGATGTGCTGGGTGGCACGGCCCCTCGTAAAGCCGCTTCGCACGACCAGCCGAGAGGGGGGAAGGGCGGGTTGAACCAGGTCCTGGTTTCCACTGCGGGGCCGCTCCCTGACATGGCACCGCGATTATGTTGATTCTGAGACTCTCCGGCCTCCGGCGCTGCCCCGCCGATCGCAGAGACCTTCAAGCTCCGACATGAATATGGATGGGGCAGCTCTGAATCCACGCCTGGCTCACGTACATAGGCTGGTGGTGTTTTAGTGTGCTTGTCATGTGTACGGTGGACATCCTGGGAACATTGTACAGCTGCTGAAAACATCTGCCTGTAAATGTGTTGTAGCTGACCGCCACTGTTCTTTCCCTTTTGTATGAGGCGAAGCTTTGCGGGCGACGCTAAGCAGTCCACAAAGAGTTTAAGCAACTTAGCCGGAAATTCCAGAGTTAATATTTGACATTAATAAGATCTCGTGAACTTCAACTCCAGATTTTCCAATAGGAAGCTGTGCAGTGGCCCTCCTCACAGCAGGAAGGTCCCGGGCTCAGATCCAGGTCCCAGCGGGGGGGGTCTTTCTGTGTTTTCATGTTCTGTCCTGACCTGCAGTGCATGTATGGATGGATGGCTCGTACATTCGATCGTTAAAGGAATATTTGGGAATTTTTGGAAAATGTGCCTCGCGGAAAAGCTCAACAATCGTAAATAACTCCGGGAACTCACTGCACCCAGAGAACGACAGTTTCAACAGGTAACTCCTCGTGAAAGGAAGTGCAAAGCGCCTCATTTTTACACTTATATTTTGTGGACGGATTAAACATGTTAATTGAAGGATGGATGGACCTGTACTTGTATCGCACTTTTCTAGTCTTCCGACCACTCAAAGCGCTTTAACACTACATGACATCATTCACCCATTCACACCCATGCATACACTGATGACTGCCCATCAGGAGTAGCTAACATTCATATGCTGCATTTTGTAGAGTGTATCTGTGTGGATTTTGAAAAGTTTTGGGAAGCTCCAGGCTCTAACTTGAATGTATACATTTTTGCTTTTTTTGTTTTTGTTTCTGCATTTAAGGAGGCACATTCAGCAGGGCTTTGTTGTTTGTCCTTTCACAACCTACATGCATGAATAGGATCAACAGTAAGTATTTTGAACTGCAGCCCCAACTCATGCTACAAAATCTCTGAACGTACGTGTGCACAGTCACATTGCAGCGTTATTACCGCCTCCAAAGAAAATGATGAAATCAAAGGGGAAGTGGCTTCAGGCTTTTTTGACTTACTCAACAAAAATGACAAAACTGCTGCGTTTTTTGTTTTTTTTTCGTTTTTTTTTTTAACCTTGGAGGCCTGTGATTGGCTGACATGACAGGCTGGCTGACATTGACAGCCACGAGCTGTGTTGCGAGCACATAATTCAATCGAACGCTCCATATAAGTATGTTTACTGGATGACCCACTGCACCTCTTTGATCTGTACTGCTGCCTTCACTGGAGCTTAGGCATGAGGAGGAGAAAATAGGGGTAAAAAAAAAAAAGAAAATGTGTGTGTGAGGGGGGCTTTCGAGGGAGGGTCCTTCAGGGTACAGTGGGTGTGCTAAAATGGGAGTGCAGAGGTGGGAGGGGGTTTGGCAGGGTGGGAAATCACAGGCTTGGGGTGCTGTGCAGATTATTCCTGCTTCCCTTTCATCTGAGCCGTTGGGGGTGGGGGGATGAGGGGTTTTGGGGTGGGTGGGGGCATCCTCCTCAGATCAACCACTCCATCACTTATTAAGCACTTCGGAACAAAAGTGGCGATGGAGAGCGAGGATGAGGAAGGAAAAGGGAAGGTTTCATCAGCATGTGCTGCGTGTGGTTGGGACGAGAAGGTGGAAACATTCAGGGTATGAAAAGATATGAATAGAGCTCAATTCTAATTTACTGATTGGTAAAGGAGTGTAGCCCCATGACCTCGTTACGACTGTATCGCTTCTCTAAAGAACATTTTGGGCTCCGATCAGTACATTTGGACAGAGAGAGAAGCGGAAAGGGAAAAACTGAGCGAGAGGAACGAAAAGCACAAAAAGAGGTGGAGGAGCGGAGTGATGCAAGAGCAAATGGTGGAGCAGCAACGCTGCAGGTTCTGCACGACAAGCCTCCGCTCAAACAATGAGGTCACACTCGGCACACATGCTGTTTTGCACATTTTGACCTCCCCCTTCTTCTGCCTCCCAATTGGTTCGTAATTCGTAATGTTCATCGGCCCAGTCTTGATTTATTCTCATTTCCATCGCCATAATTCCTCATTGCGATTCGATGATCATTTACTCCGGCGGTGTTGCCACGGCGAGGATCGACACAGCTGATGATCTGCATGCGTAGCAACGAGATTAAAATGCGCCGCTCCTCGGCTCAAAGTGTATTTGTTCACCGGATCCTCCTTCCTGGAGGTTATTACAGCTAAACAACACAGTGCACTTTCTTTAATTAAAACTGATCCACCCACCACTGGCAAACATGGTATACAATCTGAGCACAGCTGAAACTTGAGTTTGCTTTCAATAAAAAAACACCCATGGCTCAAAATAAAGCTGCCCAAGGCAAATTTTCCTTTTTTTTCTTCTTTTTTTTTCTTTTTAAAACCCAAGTGGTAGTGCAAAATAACTTTTTAAAGTTACCATAACATCCAGAAATCAGAGTGTCTGTTCCAGGTCTTCCAGGATAGATCACCCGCTTGTTGCATTTTGCTTTGGGTTAGTTCATTCGTCTGCATGGAAACTACTTTTTTTTTTAATCTGTGTAAATGGGGCAAAGGTCAGACATAAAAGTCTCAGGGCGACACGTTTCTTCTCCGTCTCAGCAACAATTTGCGATGCAGCCATCCTGCCCTTTTAGCACATTGCGGGATGTGATCCCATTTTGCTGGAGTGGCGGTGTCCGTGTTGTGCCCTCTGCTCGACTGGGCTGCGTTACATCTGAACAGTGTGACCCAGTTCCAGTGATGAGGAGAGTGCAGCCTCGCAGGACGACAATGCTGCCGAGCCGCTTGAATAATTCACCCGCAGAAGTGTGAACCCACGGCTGACTGAACGCAGTCACCTTGACGACGACATGAGCAGGGAGACGGACGAGGCGATAGGATGATCTCGAATGACATGAAGTGAGATGTGAAAGTGTTGCGCAACTGGGGGTTACAGTGAAAAGCCCCGAGGGGGGGAAAATTACTTTGAGTAGGACTGTCTAAATGTTGGGGAAGGAGGCACACGAGACAGTGTTTTCACACAAGTGAACCCCATCTGAACTGCCACAGTCTGAGGAGCTAAAACCAAATCAATGCTTTCCAGTTATGGGAAGAGTGTTCATGAAGTTGCCTATTTTCTTATCTTCAAATAGTCCAGCACATAACCCCCAAAAAAATCAGAGAAGTAAAAAAAAAAAAAAATGTAATAAAGGAAAATTAACTGCACGGCCTAACATTTCTTTAAATTATTATCAGCGTTGAGTGTGACCGAGGTGGTGTATTGTGTCAACATTAATGAGGGACATTAAATCCCCATCATCAAAGGAATCTGTTTTTTGTAAGCCGACATTTTCTTTTCCATCAAAACAGCGTCAGCTGTTCTGTTAACCAATTAATTCACAGCAACGTCCACCCGGCCCCTCCTCTTTATTTCATGAGTAAAAAATAAATAAATAAATAACAAAATCAGTACAGGGTCAAACCTCATTAGCAGGGGAAGAAGCCATCAACTTGAAAGAGAAAAGAATCAATGAGCTAATCAATGGAGTCTCTACCTGCCTCCGCTCCTGATGGTTGGGTTGTTACGGTGACCAAGCTCTGTTAACAGCGTTAGCGGGGCAGCACAGTGAACCGCCTCGGGCTGAAGGAGAAGGCTGCGGCTAAACGCTCGCTCTCTGATGCATCACACTACTCCGCCTTCCTTCCTTTCATTCTGCTTTAATCCTCTATCTTTCTGCTTCCAACTCCCAGATAAAGGAGACGGCTTACGGACAAAACAAGAGCGGGTTTTCTTTTTCGTTAGTGAGGCCGGGTCCCGGCGGTGACTTGTGTCTAACCAGAGCCGACCCGCCCTCCGCCACGCCGGCTGGGTGAAACACCGGCAGGTCGCACTGGAGGGAGAGGAGAAGACACGAGTAGGGAGGGACGCAGTCGACCCAAACAAGTCCTCCGCAGCACACGGTTACAGTACGCGTCGCTCTCCCGGCTATTATACAATACGCATTACATAATTCATACAGTTTGTGACTCTGGGAAACAGACTTCTGAGGTGCCCTCCCTCGTAAACACCCACTAAGCTCTTTGAAAAGCAGGACCTGCACAGGGGAACAGGTACAACACCCCCGCCGGATCAACGCATTTCAGGATTCTGCCAGGGAGGGTTTTGGGAGGAAAAAAAACTAAAACATTGCTCAGATGATTTCAGCACGACAAGCTGATTATGCAACATGCCGCTTGAAGCGAAGCAATGCACAGAGAGCACTAGTCATCTGAGAAACACTCAGAGCGAGAGAGGACTGACTTTTTCCGCAAGGTTACTTAAACTGGTCCATTTCAGTGGTTATTATTTTTAAGTGGCTAATTTTAAAATGGCGCCCTATTTGAGTTTTGCATCGTAACATAAGCAAACTTATGAGAGAGTGCATAAATTGCTGACATCAGAACAAACGTTTGGATCTGAATTTTGAGAGGTTTGACGTTTCTTTAATGTGTGAACAAGGCAGAGGGCTTTGATCCCGCCCCCACGTGTCACGCGAGGCCTCTCGGTCTGCTCCGCGGCTCCGGAGCTGGATTTGGTCGGGGCCCGTAAACACGACGAGCTTAACCGCGCTGGCGGTGACCTCATCTTTTACACAGCTGACAAGTTCAAAACATCCTCGCCGGGAGTCTTGGGGGGATTTTGGAAACATTTCCTCCACATGAAAACAATTACATCATCATTAGCCCCGTTTTGTGGGGGCCGAAAAGGGAGCCAATGGCGGGGTCCCGGGTCAGAATTCAAGACGTCGATACGGCTGAGTGAAACAATAACATAGAATCCACCTCGAAACCATTATCGCTGTATGTTTACATCATTTTAACTCATGTCTATCTGCCAAGTGAGGGATGTTTAGTTACATTAGTGAAGGTTAAACACCTGTCAGCTGCACAGTTGTAAAGCAGAGCTAGAAGAGCAGACCGTAAAAAACACTAATGCCGCAAAACCTAAAAACGCCTTAGTTTTGGACCTTCGAGAGTGGGAGGGGTTTCCGATACTTACTGATAAAAAAATAAAATAAAAACAAATTAGACGAGGGCCTGTGCGATTAGTACGCCGGCCCAGAGCGGTCCGCACAGGCCGAACAGGAAATGGGCAGCCTCCCTCCCTCGCCCTGGGACAGGAAGTCATAAAGCAGGATCAAACGCCCGGCACTGCTCACGGGCCTGCTCACGGGCCTGCCGTAGGAACAGCATAATGGGAAGTCACGGACTGAGCAACAGCCTCAAAGCCTTCTGTAATAACTGAAGTTATGAAAACTTGATCCACTGAGAGAGAGGAGGGGTGAGGGGGGGGGGATTCTGCAGAGCACACATACTGTGCATGGAGCTAAACATCCTTACGGATCGGTTTGGTGTTGTAATATGGAAAGGTGTTGCTGAAATGCGGAGAGAGGGTCTGAGCGCTGACCTGAAACTAGTGAGCCAAACGCCTCACGGGAAAAGAGAAAACAGCCAAAAATCCATATAGTATTTATATGTAAAGTTCATTTTAACTGGTTGAGCCGAGTACACAACCAGTAATCGTGCAAAATGAACTGATTCTGAGCCCATCGAGCTGACACCCTTTAAAATCTCACCTTCTCTGCTGTCATGCTCTTCCTGGATGTTGCCCTTTATTTGCATCTTATCCACTGCACCGTTACGCTTAGAAAATCTGGACCTCATATCTCAGCCACTGTGCATCAGCTCATGCCTACATTAGGGTTAAAAGGGTAAAAAAAAAAAAATACATTTCCCTCAGCCAGCAGTTTTCATGTCCACTCATTTTCCCCCTCCGTCTAACGGGCAAATTCAGTGCGTGTGCGTTTGTGGCCGGGGGCTTCCTCTCCTGACTCACCCGCGAACACAGTTAGATCTCTACAGGAGCCGAGCAGATGCCTCTGCAACACTCCGACATGCAGAGAGTGCACGCAGAAACCCGAGAATAACAGCTGCAGTACCTCAAGCCACTGATTAAGAGTCAGCTACTGTTTCATCTGCATCTGGCGAGGAGGAAACACAAGCTAAACGCCAACCAAACCGCTAAATAAACTCCCATTTTGAGCAAGAATATATAAATGTAACAAATTTACACAAATTTGCAAGAAGCAGGAGCACTGTCCTTCACGAGCGAGAGAGTTACTGGGGATGTGGGGCCAGGCAGTGCGTGGAAAGAGAGCCGGTGGCTTACAGAGGCACACACACACACACACACACACACACACACACACACACACACAGATGTATTGGGTACTTCAATAAAGACTGTGGGGCTCGAGGACGAGGAGCACCCGAGGAATGAGTGCACAGACGCGCACTCGCAGCTCTTTAAAAAATTATTGGAATTTTCAACGGGGATCTCAGCGAGCAATAAAATGTGAAACGGGACTCGAAAGCTCTTGTGACCACGACGGTCGAGCCATTTGTCGTTTTTTTTTTTTCTTGTTGGGGAAAGGTCAGCGGCCTTTTGTCTGTGGGGTGGGAACCGCTTCTGCTGATACCAAACGTCGTCGTTGGATCATGGACGTTCCTGCGAAGGACGGGAAAACCCAGGATGTCAAGTAATCCCCCCCGACACGCTACACCGCAGAACTCTGGGGAAAAGGTTTATGGTGAAACGCGACACAGCAGACAGGAGGCAGTAAGGGAAGTGTGGTGAACAGGTGAGATCGCCCGGCAACACAAGTACCCGTCCGTCCTTCTCAAGCGCTTTAAACCAAGACACTGACGAGCTTTGCAGACATTACGTGCACCATTCATTGAAATGAATTTCCAAATGGAAGGAGGCGAAATATCATTTCACATGTGATATTGATGTGCTGCGATTAGATGTCTTTATTCCAGCAAAAAATCTCACCGCAATCATTGAAATATGTTTTTCAAAGAAATTGAGAGTGATGATGTCAAAATGACCACTCTCTAATATCGCATTTTTTTTTCGCGGACGCCTGACTACCAGGATGGAGCATTCCTGGTGCCGACCACTGTCTGCCCCCCCCCGAACCCCCCTCACATCTCCAATTCCTCGAAGAAACCCAAACCTCAAACCGGCCCCACGGCAGATCTACCGTCCTGCATAATGAGGTGCAGGACCACGCTGGGCAGATACTTGCTCAATCCCAGACCCCAGCCGTGGCCATGTGGAAGGCATCAAAGTTCCTGTCCAATCACCACGTCTAAACAAACCCGCCGAGGAGAGCATTCTAACAAAGTGGCATTCGAGTGAACGCTACAGCCTCATAGCTGTCAAACCCGATCACCGGCTTCCCCGGGGCTAAAAGAAACAACAAAAGCAGCCCGGAGCAAACGTCAGCTGCAGACGGATATCCATCCCGTCTTGCTGCTGTGGGAAGCGCTCTGGTCCCCAGACTGGCCACTTGAAAGCCAGAACGGGCTCTCCATGCTGGGACACAGTGTGTTGCTGAGGCCCATATACTTTAATATGGGCCAGAAGGCTGCCAACGACAACACGAGGAGAAAGGGGACGCAGAGAGGGAGAAAGTATTCTGGTCTCACTGGGTTTTTTGGGGGGATTAAAGAAGACAGATCTGGGGGTCAGAGACTTGGTTCTGTCAGGGATGTGAAATCTGATTAAGAAAGAAAAAGAAGGCAGAGAGACACCGAGGGGTGTGTTCGCTTTCCTGCAGAGATTCAGATGAGGAAATTGATTCCACTCTCATAGTCACACTCCCCACTACAAAAGAAATTCTGTGTGAATCAAACAAACACGATATAATGTGTGTAATTGTAGATTCAGTTACCTTTGGACAGAGCCAGGCTAGCTGTTGCCCCCCGTTTCCAGTCTTTATGCTAAGCTAAGCCAACCGCTCGTTGGCTAGAGCTTCACATTCAATACAGACTGGTATTGGTCTTGGAAAAACTACTACCGTTTGTCTGTTTTCCAGCCTCTGAGCAAAGGATCGGGTCCGACCCTGTTACGGTTAAGGTTTGGCTGAGGCACAAAAAAAAGACATGGTTAGGAGAAAGATAGGGGACATTGTGGTTTGGGTGTGAATGAAAGTACTTTGTTAAGGTTAGGGGACCTTTGCGGTCATGGTTCTAATAATAACCACTTGGTTACACTAAGAACAACCATGGGTTGAAGAAACCCACATTGACCATCAATTGGACATTTTCTTAGCCCAACCATCCCCCCCGACCACCTTCATTCAGAAGACTTCCTAGCTTCATCCGCCTCCCCCCTTTGCTCCACAATTACTACGGCCGCTAGAGGGTTCGAGGACTTAAACGGAAGCATATGTCAGTTTGGGGATTATGGTGAAATGACTGATTCAGCCCTTTTGTTGGGAGGCCAAGTATAAATTATACTTTCAATTTACATGTCCCGATACTACTTTCTATGATGTGTTCTATGAATTTCCCATCATAAAGATTTAAATACCAGCCTAAAACAAGTCATAAACCCGGGTAATAGACCAAAGAGGACAGAGCAGAAACAAAGGGCGCATCTCGAGGAAGCCTTCCACACACACACACACACACACACACACACACACACACACACACACACACACACACACACACACACACACACACACACACACACACACACACACACACACACACACACACACACACACACACACACACACACACACACACACACACACACACACACACACACACACACACACAGGACACCCATCAATTGACCACCCAGGGATTTCACAGACCCGAGTCAATCCATGAGTTGAGCCTCTCAGTGTGCTGGCAGGCAGAGCCGAGCATGAAATGAGCTTTGGCCCTCAGAGAGTCCGGCCGGGACCGCGAAGAGAGGGACGAGATGAATCTCTTTCCCCAATGTCCTCTGCTGTCTATAAATCCACAGCTTGAGAGCAGCCGGGGAATGTGACGTTTATGTGTGAATTAGAAGAAGAAGATTACTGCGCTGCACCGAGGGGGGTGAAAAAATAATTTTAAAAAAAAAGAATAATTACATTTGGAATGTCCCAGGATATGAAGAAAGAAAAGCTGTTGTGTGAGAGAGAGAGAGAGAGAGAGAGAGAGAGAGAGAGAGAGAGAGAGAGAGAGAGAGAGAGAGAGAGAGAGAGAGAGAGAGAGAGAGTGCACGTTTGCCTCCCTAAGCCCACCACTGCATACAGTGATATGAGAGAATATGTTTCATCAAATGAAATAGAATATAGTTTCCCGTGCTATGAAAACTGGATGAGAGCGGCTGGTGTTGAACACAGCGGGGTTAACAAAGACAGCGAGAGGTTGGGGGCGTTAAGGAAAGGTCTACATCGTCATTACTAATGACCGCTTCTCTCTGTGCTCCTGTCTCAAACTACAGAGCCTCTGCATTTTTCTCTTCCAAGGTTTCAAAGCTACTGAGCAGCTGAAACAATACGAGAGACCTACGAGAGACACGGGGAGATGTTAGTAACAGCATTAACCCATCCTGATCGGGGAAAACGGAGAACTCCAGCTCTTACGGCCGGGCCTCTGAGCGTGGACATCGACAACCCTCGTGTTCAAATGTGACCCCCCCGCCCCCTTCCCCTCTCCTCCCTTTAGACTGTTTCCAATTATTTCTGAACCCCGACTCTTCCACGAGACAAAAGGGCGGCAGTGAATGCGTGGAGAGCTTCACGGTGTCTCTCTGGAGAGCATTTCATTTCTCGGGCTGCGATGAGCCCCTTTGTTCTCCCTTTAACTCTCAGCATCACATAATTGGTCACCATCTGGGGGCTCTCGTTCTCCTCCGCCTCCTCCTCCTTCTCCTTCTCCTCCTCCTCCGAGCCCCGCTCTCAACGTGCGCTGCACATGGATGCTCGTTGGTAGGAAATCCTGCATCTGTTGTCAATCTTTTACACTTCCCTGAAAAATTATGTAACGTTATAAATGAGGGCCGATTACAAAGCCGGCTCGCCTTCGACATCTCTGAGGTCCACTGGGAAGAGCAGTGCGTTTGTATTTTCTGCTTGAAAGAAAAAAGAAAAAAAAAATGACATGAGGGATAGATGGTGTGGCGAGGGAGAAGGAGAAGGAGAGACGTGAAGGAGGTCGAACAGAGATCCTTTAGCCTTTAAATTTCCAGTTGCTTTGCTCTTCCTACACGGTTCACAGTTCACTCTTTATACTCGGCTGAATCAAAAGTCTGTCCAACGCCTCCGACTTGTACAGCGGCGGCAGAGATTTTAACCACTTCTGCCGTCCTTCTTCTCATAAGTGGTTACATTCAGAATCAGAATCTCCCTGTCAAAGCTGAAATCCATAATGGGTTTTCCTTTTTTCGCCATGTTAGCAGTGTGGCTCTATGGCTGGCAATGTGGGTCAGTCGGTCGGTCCACCATAGACGGAAATAACTCAACAATGGATGGGTTGACGGGAAATCTTGCACAGTCAGGGTTTCCAGTAGATGAAGGACTTTGGCGACACCCTGACTTCACCACTCGTGTCACCGCGAAGGTTAGTTTGGCTTTCCGTGAATGTCTCGACAACCATCGGATGGATCGTCATGAAAGTTGGTTCAGACATTCGTGGCTCCCTCAAGATTCAGTTTCATGACTTAATACCTGCCAAGCGTACTGTATGATTAAAATAAAGTACATATATAATATGTATGTATTGGTCAGTGTCAATGCCATTTCATTCTGGTAGATAAACAACATACTGTACAAACCTTGTTCCGACCGGAACGGACCTCTGTTATTACGAGTGATTTCAGTAATGACGGAGCCAACCACACAGACTGAGAGCAGAACATAATGCTCAAAGTGCAGCCAACTCTTGCTCACAATACAAATGCATTTAGGCTACTTGCTCGACATGATTAACATCATTCCGCTGATATTTAAGAGCATGTCGGCCCTCATCAGACTGTAATGCCAGGACAGTCCAACACACCAACATTGGGTTTGGCTGCTGTCCTCCTCACGTGGTCATCTATAGGAAGATGGCACCATGACAAAACATTCGAATTCCTCATTCTTGCCTTTTCCGACCAGCCGGGGAAAAAAAATAAAAAAATCAGACTGACAAGAAAAACCCAACAAAAGCATCGAGCTGGATGACAAATGTTGATCAAACGTGTCTGTTTTGTCTTCAACGAGACACAGCAGGTATGGGGCTTTTCCTATTCTACCCACAAAGAGGGAAAACAGTGGGTATCTGCGTGTTTGCGTGATCTAAGAATGCTTACAGCAGTGCGTGCAGTTATTTAGGGCATGCACATCCCAAGTGGCGGAGAGTGGATGTTTCAAGTGGGAACAAAGGCTGTCTAAGTGGGGGTTGTGACGGAGGAACTGCTTTGTGGGAAGATGACAGGGAAAGACTAAAAATCCATCAAAACACTGCTATCAGCTCCACTGATCAAGGACCGTCTGATGAGGAAGTCGGCTTAATTGGGTCTCATCAATAAAAAGGCACCATATGCTCAGACACAGACAGACGAGGAGGGATGAGCCTCATTAAAAATGACAAAAAATTGTGAAAAGATTGAGAAAAAATAAACTAAAGGGAACATAAAGCATGAAATAAGTGGGTTTATGAGGAAAAGAGCAATGAGGACTTGGACGAGCTTTTGTAATGAACAAATACACACTGCATCCACCAACAACCCCCACCCCAACACACACACATGCACACACCTAGCCAGACAAAGGAGACTCATAAATACCAGGTAATGTAGCAGACTGAAGTTATTGATATAATTTACAATATATTAGCCCATCACCCATTTGTGTGTGTATGTGTGTCTGGTTTGTCCCCAGGGGGAACTGAACACACACAGCAGAGCCCCATCTGTTAACGTTGTTGACAGCTATGTGTATTTGTGTGTGTGTGTGTGTATGTGTGTGTTTATATGTGTGTGTGTGTGTGTGTGTGTGTGTATGGCCGGCCGCAGGGGGTGTGTCGGATGGAAACATGACAGATCACAGCCCTAAATGACAGGGGGGAGTAGAAACAAAATAAAGGACACCATCTATTAGACACTCATTTATATTAATACCTACACACAGAAGCATGAACACCCACACACACACACACACACACACACACTAATTAAAACCACTGAGCTCCATGTTCAAAACAAATACCACATGAAATACCACCATCCTGCATGCCCCAGAGGCAAGACATTTTCAACTGAAAATACAACAACAAAAAGAATCAGTCCGATGGGAGTCCTGGGAAGTTGCATGAAGAGCAACTTAAAGACAAAAGGTAATTTAGTTCCCATTAGTGTAAATTCTGTGCTGCACTGCTGGTTTTATTTAGTTGACTTAAATATAAAGAATCCAAAATATGTTTCCAACTGCCACTTTCCCCATCTGCTTACAAATACTTTGACTGCTTATCTAATGGCACTTTCCTCACTGTTTAAACATACTGTACGGATTACTGAATGCACTCACCAGGCTGTATTTCATCCTCGTGACAGCCTGATGTTTGCACGCCGTTTGATCGAGCGCTGAGAGATTAGATCAGAGTTTGAGGCCGGCACTTTCTTCACTGGCTGAGTGCCACTGGTCCACAAGCCTCACCGCTAATTCTCTAGATGGCCGGCCTGCTATTAGCCCAAACACCGGCGCTTTCCCCAATAAACTCGTCACGCGGCATGCAAATGTCAAACTTTGCATCTAATGCCTCGTGCGGAGGAAAGCGCTCCGACTCTTAAGTGGGAGTGAGAGTGCTGCTCGATGCTCGCCCTCAAACTTTACAACCCCTCTGCACCCGTACTTTTACAGTAACTCCCGGCTAATGCGTGCACCCCCTGTCCAGCTCCTCGGCTTCGGCGAGGGAGCTGAGAGCTGCCGGGAACGAGTCCCCCCCTTTTCTCTTTTCGCTCCTAATGCCCAACTTCTCTGGCTCGCATTATCTCCGGGAAGTCGGACAAAACTCTCAGGTTACTGCGTACCGAGGCCCTGTAACAGTGCTGCGATGAGGGAATGTGGAGAGGGGGAATAAAAGCAAACAAACCCCAGCGTCGCGCAGAGGAGGGTGCCCGAGTGATGGGAGGAGAAGGGGAAGGAGGGAGGGGGGGGGGTGTCACTGCAGGGGACATCACTGGAGATGTTGCATGACTCACGAGGAATAATAGGATCATCTGAGCAACGAGCAACGAGCAACGTTGAGGACGGGACACGGCAGAGAACATGCTGTTCCTCTGTACGCGATATGCCGTGAGGAGGACCTTCAGTACAGCACCAACGTGGTGATCTCTTAATTTAAGTGAATGACTCACAACAATGTGGATACCAGCAATCTGCTGGTTTCTATAAAACAAAAGAAAAAATAAATAAAGTTGAGACCTCTGCGCTCCCCCAACAGCAACAAGTTCTAATAATTATAGTTCTAATGATTTGGGCGCTTTGGGGGGGTGTAAATAGGAAGTGTAATGTTGCTGTGGAGTCAGTTTGTCCGCTGTGAGCTACAACTTGAGCGGCGAGCCTGTGGCAAATTGGCCCCATTAAAAGTATGCTGTATTAGCAAGTCATGCGTTTAGACCACCGTCACTGGATCACTTTGAGACTGAAGGAAACTCAAAAAGCACGATGATTCTCAGGCAGGTTCTGCGGCTACAAGGAAGCGTCTTCCTTCTCGGGTTTCCGTAAATCTAGAGCCTTGAGAAGCACGTCACCGACAGTGAAACCACCATTTTCCTCGTTCTCGCTCTTCCACAACAGCGCGACAGACTAAAAGGAACGGAGGCTGCTGGGTGGGTGTATGAGAAGACAACGCTCTCATCCCCCGATAAGACAAGTGATAAAAGCCCAGAGAGGTGGTACCCAGGGGAGGCTGAGGGCCGGATTACCAGATAAAAGCACGGCTGACGCTGGGTGATGTGACGCGTCCCTGCCGCACAAAGCACCGGGGGGGCGGTGAACCTAAACCGTTACATAACTGGTCCTCTGAAGACAAGTACTGCGAGCTACAGCCGACCCACGAGGGTCACTGGGGAGAGCTGCGCACGAGGCAGACCAGGAGATTGTCTGCACTTTCCACCCGAAACCAGTTCAAGTCGGATCACTTCTGTGTTCCTTTAAAAAAAACGATGGACTGAACCGAGCTTTATGGAGCGCCACACAGGCAATGGAATCAGAAACAATATAATCAAAGTCTCCGATTTCTAACTGAAGTCACAGTGTTTGTCTCGCCAGAGGACAATCAACGGTTACGGAGCAGGAAAACATCAGTGGCAACACGCCGAAGAAAAAAACCCACCGGAGGCCGCGGCGCTTATAAACGGGCAACTTCTGGGAGCTGATGCTCATCAATTTTGCAAATCTCCTGCGCGGAGAATTCAGAATCCATTTGTGTTGCCAGTTTGAGAGACAGGGAGGGAGAGACAAACCCCAACGTTGTTGCCATTTAATGGAAGATTAGCAACGTGACCTTTGAGATCAGAGGTTATCTGCTGGGGTTGAGGGAGTGGAGTATAAATAAATGGAGGTATTTTTCCCCCTGTGGACAAGCAGCTCAATCAAGCTAACATGAGTGTGAACGTGCTCACTCCAAAAAGGCATAAACGTTTAAAGAGAAAAAAAAAATCCTACAGGTCTAATTGTCACTGTCAAAATAAAAACCTCTGGCACGAAACATAACATCCTCTGATGACAGAGTGACAAAGTATCAAAGTGAAGTAACAGTAGTGAAAAGAAAGAAAGACAGAAAGAAAACTTCCAGCCCAGTATGCCCTTTTACGGTCCGTCAGTGTTCACGGTCCATCAGTATTCCACGAGCTTGTTAAATAAATCAGAGGGTCTCCAGAGAGGAAAGCAAAAACATTGAAGGCTCCTTCTAAACTCGGCTTCACCAGGAAAAGCAAACAGCTCGGGGCCCAAGTGAAAGTCTCTCTCGGTGCGCACTTTGGACTGCGGGGCAGACCGACGTCCCTCCGGCTAATTTTTTTCCAAAAATGTACAATACTTGGGCCATAATCACATGACATGAGGCATCTGCTGGAATGTGATGAAACGGCACTCGGAACATGAACGTGGAGAAGTCCGATAAAACGCTCCTGGCTCAGACGTCATCACGGTTAAGTGACAGTAAACCCTGAGGATTCAAACCAGAACGGTTATGGTTTATTACGGTACGGTTGGCCCAGCAATTATTACTGATTATTTCCTCGATGTATTGATTGTTGTTTTGTTTATGAAATGGCAGAAAATGGCTGTTATAATTTCCCATATCCTAAAGTGATCTCTACAAATATATCGACATTCCAAAACCCAAATATACTTTAATATCATCCAGCATATGACAAAGAAAAGCATCACATATTCACATTTATTAAACTGGAACCAAAAACATAATTGGTCTTTTTTTGCTTTAAAAATGACAGTGTTATATATAAAACACATTTATCTGTCGATTGACTAATTCATCAATTAACTAATTGTTGCCCCTCGACACAGCTGATTCAATCAGTGGAGACAGTTTCTCTAAGACGACAAAAAAAAAGGTCCACTTCTTTCTCTACCGGTGACACAACCCCTCTCTATAGTGCACACTCACAACAACATTCCCACCCTCTCAGATTCTGGGACAGAACATGCCTCTCTCTCTCTCCTCTATTTTCCCCTCCACACAGCCAGCCAGAGAGCATGTGGTGTATTTATTTGTTTTTTTTGGCTGTTGTTGGCTGGAAGTGGATGTTCCCAGCAGCAGCAGCGGTGTTTGTCTCTCTGATGGGCAGTCGTACCAGAGCGGGTGGCCTTTATTGCCAAATAACATACAACGCTGAACCGCGGTGCCCTGTGTGGAGAGAAGGGATGGACCACTTTAACAGAGGAAAAGGGAATCAAATAGTATTATTGATTCTTCTTGAAAATAAAAAAATAGGAGGTAGAACCGGTTTGAAAACAGATGCAAACTAACTGAAACATTTAATCGTGATGAAGTCCTTTTTCTGCCAATTACTTTAAACACTGTGCACTCAGACATGCAGGTGCACAATTACTTCTTTTTAATCCTCTCATAGGTCAGCCAATCGTTCATCAGGAGTCGACTCCTGACCCAATTAACCCAAATCACACATGCAGGGCCGGGTTTAACTATTTTCTACCACACTACACACAGAAGTGAAGATCGACTGGTAGCCATTCATAGATGCACATCGTCTCCAGACACTAGGTCTCTCTGTTCATTATTTTAGGAGCATCCAAGTTCATGAAAAGAATAAATCCAATGCCTCATTGAGATGCGTGTGGATCTGATAGATTTATAAAAAAGAAAAAGAAAAAGATTGCTTGTGTGGCGCACACTCGTTCCCATTTGCTCTTTAGAGGAAATCAAAGACAACACAAATCATCAAACTGAATGAGAAAAGCTTGCAAAGTGGTGGTGCCAAACAGGAAATGCTAACAACAAATGTGTTGGGATTGTTTTTTTCATCCCCCGTAGGTCTGAGGACAAACAACATACCCACCGAAGAACATAAGATTGATAAAGATTTTTTTTGAGACGCGTCCTTCCCTTTAAAATGCAACGCGACGTGAATGATTCATGTCTGCCCCACTTTTCTCTCTATGTTAGACAGGAAATTTGTATTCCCACTGCAACCTGTCACTGATACTGCTTTTACCTGCGACTACAAATGGTATTCTGTGTGCAGCAGCAGCAGCAGCAGCAACAAACAAGTCTTGAAAACTTTCAACAGATTTAGAACTTCTGTCAAGTTTGAAGGGTTCAGAAATAACCTGCTTCAAGCTCACCTCTGGCACTGGCACCACTTGAGAAAAACACGAGGACACTAACTGGTGATAAGAGCTACTGAGACCACGCACAGTTGACCTGGATTCACGAAGCAGAGGAGGAAAAACTGCAACGGCGGCAGCAGCAGTAGCAGGAAAAGGACAGGAGTCAAGCTTCACTTGACCAAACAGATTTTCCAAAGAAGTTCTGGAAAAATGGAAACATGACTCCTCTGCTTGTGCAAAACTTAAACAGCGGCGCATTGGAGTGGAGAGCGGCGTTTCGCCTTACTACCAACAAACCACAGATTCCACTGTGTAGGCAGGATCCACTTAACAAGACTGGGAGAGATTTTTATAGCAACGGTTCTCACAACAAGAAGGGGGGGGGGGGAACCCCCCCCTCAATTAAACTGGCGTTCAGACTAATAATCCAACCAGCGTCATTAGAGGCCACCAAGACAAAACCACTCCATTGTGCGTCAAGGCTAGACGGCAAATTAAAATGAGATGCATGCTGGGAAACGTCCCCCACCCCCAGGAGGACAGAGACGCCTCCCCCTTTGCTTATTGGTTGCTTCTGTGACGGCCCGTCGGTAGCTGCCCTCTTACCTGGACTTGCCCTTTGCCCATGATCTTGTCCACGATCTCGTTGTCGTCCTTGTTGAGCATGCTCTTGTCGTAACAGTTCTCGTAGCACAGGATCCGCAGGTACTGGGACCCCTCCAGCTCGATCTCAAACTCCTGTTCAACCACACAGAAAAAGGAGAGTTACTTTTTTTTTTGTTTTTTTTTTTAAGCGGCCACAAAATGCAGCGATTCATATTAAGAGGGAGGGCGACTGACTTCGTTCCACTGCGGCTCTGCGGTGTCTCTGAAGACCCGGGTCTTGGCCTTGCTGACAAAGTACCCATACGAGTCCACTTCAAGGGTGCAGTACAGATCTAGGAGGGAACACAGATCCATCAGGGACAGTGAAAAACAAACCCACTGGGTGAACATTTAGGCGTCTTGACTGCTTCCACGTCGCTGCGACGTGACAACGACATGTGGAACTGTGCGAGGCGCCACGAGACCCGTGTCTCGGAAACAGATGCAGTGCAACGCTGTGGAGTCACGGACATGTCTGATAATCCCATTGTCAACATCTTGCAGTGAAAGTGCTGCAATTAAATAGTTATTACAGCCTTTAAAACAGACCGTTAGTGGGCAATGACGTCACTGCATGGATTTATTGTCTTTTTCATTAAAAAGGTGAGCATAATTATTCATGTATTAAAAGTATTTCTTGTTAATTCATGCCTCTAAATTTGAGCCACGTATTAATATTGTGCAATAGTCACGTATGGCATCGAACAATATCGCGTCAGAGTAATCAATTGTTTGTTTGTTCTACAGAAATGTCAGCAAATAGCCCTAAAATACCCCACAGGGTCCCAGAGACCATGGCGAGGTCTTGATTGATTCGTTTTCCTCACTAACAGGTCGATCCGTTTCAGCTCTGTGCTCGTGCATCTCAGAGAACGGCACATTACCGTGGAATCAAACTGCTGCTGCGCTGTCACAAAGCAGCGTGGATATATGTGCGGCGCTGAAGGCGTGCGTCACTCTGGAGCAACACGCATCCGCATCCAAAGTTCAGCAGCAGTCAAAGTCATCTCGGGGAAGAAATATAAATACAAACGAGATACGATGATTCCGCGTTCCAAAACAGGTGTCATCCACGAGTAGAAATGCTTTAAAGTGAAACTTCTAAAAAAGGCGTTTTTTTTCACCCGTGGAACTAGGCGAGCGTCTAATTCTGGTATCACATTTGTAATGAATGTACATTTAAAAAGGTTAGGTTCCACCAGTCGATAGGTTGACAGACATCAATCGCCTGCCTGTGTACACACTCTTCCGCTACATCCTCATGCCACAGCATACACACCCCCCCCCATCCCCCCTCCCTCCCTCCCTCTCTCCCTCCCTCCCCCTCGGGATCGGCTCGCACTCAATTCTTACACGGAGCAATTAAGTCTGTTAATGTGTTTCTTTAAATGCTGCTGTGGCGGTTCCTGCAGACCTCGCTGCCGGCTGTCTGTTAAGTGTCAATAGTACGTCCCGCAGCCTGGACCCGGTCCCTCGGGTCAGCCCCCCCCACCCCCCATCTGACAGCATGATGGATGGATAAACTGCTCGACCTTTCACCACGAGAGTTGAGGGGGAGGGAGGATGGGGGGGGGGGGTGCTGGTTGAATGTCATACGCATCTAAAACACTGATAGGTTTACATCTTAAACAAGCAGCCTGACCTGTGCTGCTGCTTTGGTTAACGTTATGGAGAGATGCCAAGCAGCCATATAACTATCACTGATGGGACCAGAGAGTGTGACGGGATCCCATCCCATCTGGTTTCAGTCCTCCTTTTGTTTGTTGTCTCAGCATCCCGAAAGGCTCTGGCATCATTAGTCCCAATGAGGAAGAGATTAGCGGCGGTGGTATGCGGGAAGTTCGGCGGAGAGGAATTCAGTGTGACCCATCTGGGGGACATTTATATAAATGAGGCAGTTGTCGTATGCTTCCGCCGATCAAAACTATACTGAAGCTCACAGACGCAGACTCAGTTTGGCACTTTTCTTTTTTTTTACGTCAACAAAAACAGCTGTTGGTTTCGTTGGAGGGGCATTTCTGTGAGGCACTGCTGTGATCTTTCATCTAGCCTGCAGAGAAGAGGAGTGTGCATTCATAGTCCCGAGCAGCTCCCACTTTTCTCTGGAAGTACATTTCCTCTCCATCTGAAATGGGTTTATGTGCCCTGGACCTAAAATCCAAACAAGGCCAGGGAGAGCATATTTAGAGAGGTATTTCTGTGTCCTCGCAGCGGATCCAGGAGGGCTCTGAGAAGTAGGGCGGACTCAATGTAGGCCTGGAACTCCAATGTGGTTTTTCTTGTTTTATTTTCCTGGCAGGTCACCTTCAGGCTCAGAGTATGAGGGTGGGGTGGGGGATAAATCGGTCAGCGTGGGGTCTCTGACCCCCAAATGCTTGGGGTTAATGAATACCATCCTCCTCCATCTCAATTAACTGCAGCCCTTGTGGTGCGCGTGTGTTTTTATACGTGAGGCCAATCTCTGCCGGAGGCTGTGTTGAATACCGGGGTTCAGGCGGCGGGTTCACAGAATCAGGAGACGAGCGATAATCAGTTAAACTGATCAGTGTCTCCACAGCTCACGGGGCCCCAGACCCCGGACCAGCTGTGTGCTTCAGGAGGAAGAAGAGAGGGGCATTATCGAATTGTTTTGTCATAGAATCCAGAAGGAGAAAACTAATAAAAGCACGGAGAAACAATGAGCGGGAAAGAGCGCAGCCACGGCTGGATTTGATCACGAGAACATGTAAACACTTACAGCCGCGTTTCGCCCTTCACTTTTAATGGGACCGGTGGCGAGTGACGAAGACGTTGGTTCGGATTCCAGCGCAAAAAAAAAAAAAAGGACAGTTGTATAACTTTGTTTGTCCGGTAGCAACTGCAGCGTTATTCCATTATTAATGACACATATCAAATATGAATTGCATGGATCAATTGCATGGATCCAGAATTACTGGAGCTGTGATCACTTCGTGAAGTTGTTTTGCGGTTCAGTTTCAACTCATTCAACTCATGTAGCACGGGGTTCAGCAGCTGCTGAATACATATGAAGGAATATGGATGTCACTTGTTGACACTCGCGCATACTTAAAAATAAATCAAGAACAAAGTGAACATGTTTTCCACTGTTGTTGTTTTCTCTTTTCTTTTTTTTTATATTCTGCAACAGAGTTTTTGGGAGATACTCGACTCCCAGCTCCTTCCTTCTGTGACCCAGTTTGACTACTTTGCCCTGGGCTGAATTTCAAGCCCTTTCCCACTGGTGGTGGTGGTGGTGGTGGTGGTGGTGCGGGGCTTTCCCACTGGTGTGTGTGTGCGTGTGCGTGTGCGCGTGTGTGTGTATCTCCAATAAGATATTCTGGTGCATGCCTATGTGACTTTTCAATCAAAACAAGAACAAAATGAGGCTATTGTTGACGATTACATAATCTGAACCACTGACCGCCTTTTCAAGTCATTACACACTTCCATTCTGACATGATAATAATCACCAAATGCATCAACAGAAAGTGTGTGTGTCTCACACACACACACACACACACACACACACACACACACACACACACACACACACACACACACACACACCTTGCTGGGGAACTCAACACAATGAGAAACGTCAAAAGCAGAGACAATCAAGGAGACAATGAACACGCACGCACAATTACACAACGACATGGCCGCACAACATCGACACGAAAAGGCACATTTGATCCCATCATTACGCTGCATCTGGAGGAAACGGTGTCATTTTAGTCATTTGTGGTATTGGGGGGGGGAACAGAGGCAGCAGACTCTCGATTTTGAAGACAACGTCTCCCGTCAGCTCGATGAGGACAGAGTTGTTTTCAAAACATCCGTATTGTGAAAGAAATGCTAAGTTCTGCCAGCGCTGGGCGGGTTTCATAAGCGGGACTCTGCGGGGATATTGAGAAATATTACAAAAATCCATCTACCTCTGAAAGGTGTAAAAATAACACGCTGCTGACACAACTGTCTCATAACCGCAAACGCCAATGCAATTAGAAGTCAGGTTTTTCAACGAGACGCTGAGGACGGGAGAGTTGTCAAAATGTAGTGTTTGATCTTGAACCAACTTTAAAATAATTCCTCACTATTTTAAACCAGACGGCGCATGGCTGACGTGACCAATAAAGCCAATACGAGACAATTGAGTGATCGAGCCCAACAATTAAAATGCAGTAAGTGGGTAAAAGTGAAAAGTTTGCGTTCATAAAATGTATTAATTGCATGATAATTGCATCAATAAACTCTTTACACTTAGCGTTTAATTGTGGACCTGACGATGAACAGCTGTGGTGGTTGTTTCAGCATCATGGGGCGCAGCCAGGATGCTCCCACGAATATAAACACTTCAGCACCAACACGGCAAAATTCCTAACCTCAAAAACACAGGTGCACTGTGGGTGCAGCGGCATGTGACTCTTTTACAGAGCAACGGTTTGAGCACAGCTGGAAAGAAAAGAACGAAGGAAACGAAGGAACGCTGTGGAAACTGAACTGACGCATGAACTAGAATTCATTATGGCAAGTCGGACTTCTTCACCTGGCACAAGCGGGCACCCCCCCCCTCCCCCCCAGGGGATGTGTGCATAAATGCTGTGTCAGCATTTTCCCATGCATTCGCTCTCCACCACAAACCTTTTTGGTCACTTCATTTTGTCAAATTATTGCAGCGACTACAAAGATCCTTTGCACAATAAACCGAGTGCAGAGCATTCACCTATTTGAAAGATAAGCGCTTCTGTAACGGCCATCACCATCGTCGTCATCATCATCATCCCTTACCCCACACTACCTCTAATGCCCCACCCTGCCTCTGTACGCTTCACTGGACACACCGACATCAAGCTGCATCTGTGGAACTACCAAACTTCCACGTACACGCGAGCGCACTGTCTTCATTTTAAAGCCCCTCGGCTTCATCGAGGATCAAACGGGCTTTCAGAGGAGAGAGCTTTCCAATCCATTACCCGGGAAATTCTAGCCGGCCAGCTTTCATATTCTAAGGGCTGTCATGGCAACAGAGGAAATCACATTTCTTCATCTCTGTCTCCTTTCCAGATATTTGAACTGGTGCAACGGGGCATAAAAAGTACCGCAGCAGCAGCTGTCCACTACTGACACGTCTGCATGGTGCTGCCAACATCACACTCGGCTGATCACACACACACACGCACACACACACGCGTGTGTGTGTGTGTGTGAGGTATGCGATATCAGAGACAACTGGCATCATTTTTGCCAGCAGTCCAGTTTCAAAATGATCTCCCTCTTCCTTTTAATGTGCCTCGAGTGTTTTTATGGTGTCTGTTAAAATGAAAACGGCCGCAGGAATTCCTCTCTCTCTTTCTCTCTCTCTATACTCCATCCGTCCATCTGGCCGTCTCTGCGTTGGGCCGTGGCGCGATGGAAACTGCATGTGCAGACTGCAGCGATCGACTGCATCACGTGTTTTTCCGCTGGCAGACGCCTATCCGCACGGCAGCTATGTGCGAGGGGACGCTCGGCCAGAGTGTGTGCACGGGGTGTGGTGAAAAAAAAAAAAAAAAAAAAAGAAGAAGTAGAAGAAAAATGCCGTCTCCGGCCGACTTACTGGCCGACTCCTTGAATCCCGTGGCAGAGTGGACGATCACATGCAGAAAGCCGTACAGGCCGGGGGTCTCCTCATCTGGAAAACAAGCACACGGAGAGAGCGGTGAGACCTGCATCGATGGAGGGAGTCATTCAGAATCAGAGTTTGTGTACAAAAAGGCAAGTTCCCACCGACCACTACTGTCTCGTCTCAATCACAATTCTGCGGCAGATCTCAAAACACCCTTGAGATACCATTCAGTTAGGAACCAGATGCTGCCCTGTACCATCCTCTGTTGCCATGACAGTAACATCACCGACAGGAAGCGTTAACATAACTTCATAACAAAGCATTCCCTCTTTTTTTTCCTCATTTCTGTAGATGAAACCTGTCCATGAATGCAGCAGAACAGGCAGCCTTATAAGGACGTTTTGGATGCTACTTTCTGCTAATGCTCAAATCTAAACACGTGGGATTCGTCGGGCTGAAGCGAGGGATTCACACACAGGTTTGTGCACTCAAGAGAGTTCGGTTAATCCAACTTGACACCAACTTAACTTTTCCCTCGTAAATGTCTAGAAATATTCGCAAGTTTTAAATAATTTAACATAATTGCTCAGTGGGAGGCATGTGTGCTTTTCATTCATTTCAGGTTGGGTGGTCCGAACGGCGCATTAACGCATCATCATCATATCCAATGACGGTTCTCACCCCTTCAAACACCAAGTCACCAATTTCTGTTATTGTCTGACAACCTTTTTTCGTCAGATCGGCGTCGGGCCTCACATCAACAAGCTCAGTCCTCCGCCATAACAACGGAGCTGGTTCGTGGGTGGACGTTTGTTGGGTGGCCTCTTGCTTTGGTTGAGGCCCGCAAAGCCTGGTAAATAAACCACGATGGAGGGGCGGCAGGACTGTTTGGAGCTGCACTGTAGGCGGCTGAGAGGACGGCAGTCAAACTGTGTGTGTGTGTGTGTGTGTGTGTGTGTGTGTGTGTGTGTGTTGAATATAAGCGACAGGGGAGTTTCACGAGGAGAGGGTTCAAAGGTTCAGCTTCGAGGTGGCCTATGTGCTCCTTTTAGAGCCAAATTCAGATCCATTTATCTCAATTAGAATCAAAACTTGAGCAATAAACTGTGCAAATTCATGAAGTAATATATGATAATTGATAAAACTATGGGTAAAAGAGTCAAATAAAAGCGTGTTTTATGGTCTCTGCAACATCATCCATCGTCATAGTTGCGCGAAACATTCCTCCACCAGCTGGTCTCCATTTAACCCCCTCCTGTGCTCCCTGCTTCACGTGTCACTGAGGTGTGTGTTTATGTTTGCTTTACAATGAGGAGTGTTTCCAAAGTCCGGGACAGGACGTGGTGCCTGAGCTCGGTTTTAACACACAGAGGGCATCAACTCCCTGTGAGAGGAGAAGGAAAATATGATGTGGACCTGAAACAAAATGACAGGCCTGTTACGTCGCAGAGAGGTGAGGGTTTAATCGGGTCAGCTGAGAGAGTTTACGTGGAGGTAAAAACCTCCTGGAGTCCGCCTGGGTTATGGGAGAACTTTTTTTTTTTATTGTAATAGTCGACAATTGTAATATTCCTTTTATTTGCCTTCTGATTGTGGAGTCAGCGTGTAAACGCCTTGATGTGATAGAGGTGTGTGTGTGTGTGTGTAACCCACAGCTGACTGAGGTCAGCTGAATGAATGAATGAATGGTTGATTGAACACAGCCTCATAAACCTTAGTTCTCACACACACACACACACACACACACACACACACACACACACACACACACACACACCAGAAACAGGTGAAACGTTGGTTTAATTAAACTGAACTTGGGTTGGTCGAGAGGCGCCGATGGGACGCTTTACAAACGTCAGCAGAGCTGATGGCGGACGGCTGTGCAGTTCCATGCGGGGATGTATATCAGCGTTTTTTAATGAGGGCCCCTTTTGCTTCAAATATATGTGTGCATGTGATTGATGTGACAATCTAAACTACTTTAAAAGACCCCATGAACTGTCACATCTGACCCGTTTTCATTTTATTCCTCAAGTTATCTCTTGAATATATCCCGGAACACCATCAGCTCTTGAGAAGTATCTGCTGAGTATCGGCTATTTTCTTTCTTGTAAATTGATATAAAAGCAGACTGTCTGGTCCTAACCTGGAATTGATTTGTTTTACATTGGCAGTTTGTTTTGAATAATCAAAGAAGGAAGCAGGTTATTAATATGAGCACAAAATCCATCACAGCACTTTGCTGGCAATTAACCAGTTTCCATCAAAATTCCCCAGAATGCAAAATGAAAATAAAAACCCAGGCCTACTTGCACAGAGATACCATTGTATAAGAAGCAAACACGGGTCTCTTTTTCTGTACGAAGGGAGAAAGATTTAGACAGTGTGCCCTTCAGTGTCTCGAAGCCCCTCGGTCAGCTCCGTGGTTGTGCGTGTGTATTGTGCGTGCGCGTGAAAGCAGAGACCCTCGTGCCATTTTGGGAGATCAGAGTGGGTCGGCCAGATGGCTTTAATGTCACCACCGGCCTCTGAAAGTGGTGCAATGTGGAGATCTGGAGCAAAAACAAACATATAGGAGCTGAGGGCGCAGGCCACCGCCGGCACACTGCGTGGCATTGACTGCTGAGAGCTAGATGAGAAACATATTGTAACCTAGATTCCCCCCCAAACCCCACCCCACCCCACCCCCCCCTCTCTGATTATGTGGCTGCTTGTTGTGCTGAGAGTGTAATAGGCCCTTTTGTGTGAATTTAAACTCAAAGCCGAGAGGAGAGGAAGGAGCGATGGGTGGCTGTGTGCGCGTGTGTTTGTGATTGCGGCTGAAAAAAGGAGAAAGCCACCGAGACATGCAGAGCAGCCAAGCATAAGAGGGCAAGAATACAGAAGACATTGTGTGGTGGAGAGTGGTTCTTACCATCTTTGTTACTCGTGACAGGAATGTTGTGGACAGTTCGGAGTTTGAAACAGGAGCTGGTCAGGACCTGGAGCTCCACAGAACTTAATACACACGCCTGGAGATCTGACAAACACACAGCGACCACACCGCTACGGTCAAACTTTCAATTTTCTGAGGTACAGTGAGTAAAGAGGGGTTTTAAAACCGCTTCGAGATGAAGCACACAGCCTTTTTCTAATAACAGAAATGGCCATAAATGAGGACAATTCAAGGTCAGCGTTACCTTTCTTCTGGAGTTTCTGGATGCTTTCCCTCCACTCTGACCTCTCGTAATCGGAGGAGATGAGGAACTGGTAGCTCTGGATTCACACAGAAAACAAAACGCATCAAGAACCTGCACTGAAATCATCATTGAGAGAAACCGTTGCAGTTTTTTTTTTTTTTTTTTCCTCAGAAAGTTGAAGAGGAAATGCATTTCAAAATCACTAAAAGCCTCACGCTGTCACATGATTTTTATTTTTGGAAACCTACATCTAATCCATCAAAGAGCTGTTTTTTTGAAAGGGCCGTGTCTCCCTCTAGTGGTGCGACTTGAGCGTTGCGGCTACGTGGCTGCAGGGAGCGACAGGATTGGACGAGCGCGTTACCTTTCCGTGTCTGTTGTGGACTCGGAAGGGGATGGTGGGAGAGTTCAGGAGCAGCCACGACTCCTGCTCGTTCATCTTCTTTCTCAGGCGCTCCACGCGACTCTGGCCCTTCGGTGCTTTCTAAAAAACACACACACACACACACACACACACACACACACACACACACACACACACACACACACACACACACACACACACACACACACACACACACACACACACACACACACAATCTCTTTTAGTCCTGAGTTCATTTGACTGTTGGTAAAAAATAAAAAAAGAAAAGATAATCTGTAAATTGAGAATAATTGGTTTCATTTTTCCATCAACATACAGAATGAAACAGTAGTTATAATTTGTGGAATAATAATAAATGAAGCTATTTTCATATTCATTTGATATTTGACTGCACTTTACAAGATTTTGCCTCCTGAGGTTTATCAACATCTGTATGCATGTTTCTCCACTCTCCCTTATCTTACATCATAATCAGAGACTGAAATGGGATTGTAATATGAATTGAATATTGGTGCATCCACGACTGGATGCTGGATGATAAAAAAACCTATTGAAATTAAATTAAACTTTAAATTGTTATCCAACGGGAACAACTTATTGTCAATATGACGGATTACTACACTAAATACAAAACACGAGTACATTCTGAGATGAAACTATGGTGTAGGAATGGATTATGATAATGGCCTATTAAAATTAAAACTAAACTTCTTATGACTAATGTGTCATGACTCTTATCAGCGTAATAAGAGTAATGAGACATTATCGGTTTAACGACATCCTTTCTATTTTTTCCAAGGAAAACGACGCCCCTGAAAATGAGCGTCGTGCTGCGAGAGTCCTTTGATATAATTTAGGGATCTCGGCTTCAAGTCAGTATTGAAGGAAAACAAATCCACACGTCCTCCCTTCTCACCGGGAAGCCGTGAGTCAGAGCCCGGATACAATCAGCTGAACCTAATAACAGGAACTCTCTGCTCCTGAAGCCTTCGGTGTGTCTCAGCCCTTTGGAACTGCTGGAGGATTATATAGCATCTTTTTAACCCTCTGCCACTAACTCAATGTTTCAGCCGTAGAAATAGAACTGACGATGCTTTTCAAAATCAACATTGCAGGATGGTCTGAGAGGCGGCCATTTTTACATGTACCATTACTAATCGCACAGGGACCTGTTGTAGCGGGCTTCGATGTGTAAGGTCAGTGCTGGGCGCCGTTTCCTTTTGAACTAGTCAAAATGACCACGGCCAACAGGTCAACGGCCGCTCTAGTCTCATTCTACTTCTATGGTTTTCTGCACTGATTTGGAACAGAGAGGCATAGAGCGGTAAGTTCACATTTCCCCCGAGTTTGAAGATCTATGTTATACAGGTTTTTTGGATGTCACTATTTTTTTTTGCATGCACTCACAAGAGTTTCCCCACATGGCGCATCGGACCTTACCGTGACCCCGTCTAAGACAAACAGCTACTGAGTTCAAAGAAAGGTGCAGCGTTTCCAGTAAGGAATCACTGCTATGGGGGAGTCTTCCATGAAAGCCATGATAAATAAATAGATGGCTATCAAAGTTTCACAGAACTCATTAGCCGAAACTTCCCTCTCGATTCACTTGTATGTGTTTGTTTCTTAGAACAATAGGAACCCAGGTAATGACTCATTTTAAGGAAACCTGGAAAGTCCAGCCAAGAGATGATGGGGAAAAAAATAAATAATAATTCACATGCCGAAAAAAACCAAAAAAAAACAGGATTACCTTCTCTTTCTGTATCTCACTCTTTAAAACTGAGATCTTGATCTTCATCTCCTCGATCTCGTACTCGGGGAGGACCTGGATACTGGGGCTCGGGTCGGAGTCGTCCAGGGTCTGGAAAGTCAAGTCCGCCAGAGGGAGGTACCACTTGCACTCATACTGCTGATGGCGACTGCAGATGGACAGAGAGGGAAAGGTGGACGGGGTTGAGGGGAATATGGGAAGTATGAAATGCAATAAGTCAAAGAATCAGACAATAAATCAACAAATCAGTGGGGGAGACCAACAGCTGTGAAGATCTACAGAACAAAAAGGCAGTGAAAACAACAAAAACCTCTGCAAATTAATAGAACATTCTCCACGTCTGTCCAGATGGCCACTTACCAGACATCATAATCTCTGGCTAATTGTGACATAGCATTACTAGCGAGAGTCGAGATGATTTAATTTGTTGCTGTGCCGTGGTGTTAAGACATTACTGTGATGAATACACACAATCATCATCATCACGATAAAGGTTTCCACGAGGAAAAAAGCTGGAGAGAGAGAAGAGAAAAAAAAAATCCCTACAACGATAATAATTGGCCAATTGAGAGATCTCAAATTGAAGGTCATCCTCTCCTTCTTGTTCGAAAGCATGCTCATGCGACCTCAGGACTAACTAGATCTGAACGCATCAAAATAAGGAATTATGTTGAACCCTCAGCAGAGTGCTTCCACTTCCACCCGGGCAGAGAGAAGATCAATCTGCTAAGTCACTCATGAGAGCGTCATTAGCATCATTAGCGTTCCTGGGTGCTGCACAGCCGACTCATTACCGCTGAGACACCTTCATCGGAAGGCCAATCTGAGCAGCTAATGAGAATCCACACTTGGAAGGAAAATCTCAGCTGCGACGACTAAAACTTTCATTTCGGAACAGCTTTTATCTATAATAGATTATCGTACAAATCCGATGGACACGTAGGAGGGAAATGAGACGAACGCAGGTGTTTTTCTTTTTTTTTGCATTTTACACCCTTTGAAAGCCCCTTTTGTGTGTGTGTGTGTGTGTGTGTGTGTGTGTGTGTGTGTGTGTGTGTGTGTGTGTGTGTGTGTGTGTGTGTGTGTGTCTCTCTCTCTCTCGTCTTTGAAATCTCTTCGTCTTACAGACCGTCCGTGCGTTTTCTTTCCTCGTGCACTCCGCGGCTCGAGTCGCCCTTAAAACACAGCCTCGCAGATATTGCACACAGATACATAAACAAAAAGGGTGGCACTCAGTTTGATGCATAACTGAATAGAGTATGAAGACATCCATATAATCTACTGGCCCTTAAGAAACAATAGCAGGTCGATATTTATAGATAAAGCAAATGATTAAATATGTATTATGGAACAGAGTCAATGTAAATATGACTAAGGATCCTCAGGGACTTCACCCAAGGTGACAGAGTTTCTGGATGGATCTGCTATAACTGTGTGTGCGTGTGTGCGTGTGCGTGTGCGTGTGCATGTGCGCGCATGTAGGCGGCACACAGAGATGCTCCAGACCATAACATGTCCAATTTACAAGTCTGGTAGTTATGGCAACGCTGTGTGTTTCCTCCAAGTGAGGGGAGGCTGCGGATGACACGGACAAACGGTGAATGTCAACCAAAATAAGATCCAATCAGACTAAAAGCTGCCGCCGCGCTGACGGGGCGGGTGTCACGCTGTCCCCGTAAATGTGGGGCGCTTGTGACATGTGTCACGTCGCGTGTCAAGCCGTCCCCTCTCTTGACTTCGCCTTCGGCTCGAACAGAGTAACACCTTCCACACTTCCTAGTCTCCTCCACTCTCCAACAGCTTGATGCTGACGTGGAAGGCGGAGTGAATGGCACAGAAGAGGGTGGATGTTCAAATGGCTCTGTGCTAAATAAAAACACGGCTATGATCCTCTGCATTGGA
The DNA here is from genome assembly GCA_016806645.1 of Ophiodon elongatus. Classification (NCBI taxonomy): domain Eukaryota; kingdom Metazoa; phylum Chordata; class Actinopteri; order Perciformes; family Hexagrammidae; genus Ophiodon; species Ophiodon elongatus. The sequence goes on from JACSYO010000527.1 coordinate 2,673,808, forward strand.
GAGGAAAAGGTAAAGCGGACTCACCCCACGGCCGTCTTCTTCATCTTGGCACAGAGCAGCAGGTCGGTGAAGAGGAAGACGTGCCGAAGCTTCCTGGAGCTTTCCGACACCTCCACCAGGAAGCCATCCTTCACCAGCTGACGGGCCTAGAGGAACACCTGATGTCACTTCTTGTTGTCCCACCGATGTACACAAAGCTGATGAACTCAAACACGACGCGGGTCGAACAATGTCGAGAGCAACACATCTTGAGATTGTAGCCACTTGGATTTTATAGAGGATCATCACTGGCTGCCTTTCTACATCCAGGGTCACTCTCTCCTTGCACCTAATGACACAGCATCTAACTTCAAAGCCAACTATCCATACATTAGGCTCTCGTCTCATTCATACTGAGATAAAAAGAAAAAGAAAAAAAAGAGTACTCCTCTACAAATAATCTCTCACACACACACCTCTCCTTTGGGCGTGGTGACGGCAGTCCTGCGAGGGTCGATCTCCTCGTTGATGGACGAGAGGAAGTTCTGAGATATCCGCAGAGCGTCCTGCAGGAGCGGGAAGTCCGGGTGGTCCTTAGGAGTGTGTTTCAGCAGGTCCTGCAACACGTGCACAAACACGCATGGTTACACAGACGCACACAACTCGACCAAACTGTGACATCACAGAAATAATTATTGGTGCAATGACATAAAATAAAAAAAATAATAAAAAAAAAAAAAGTATTCTCCTGTACATCGTTAGAAATCCAATTTTAATTCCTCACAAAAATCCATCCAAGCGTAAGCAGGAGTCCTGATTGAACGTTGCCTTCTTAATTAAAAACATAATTGTGCTGCGTATGCACAGCTCTGATAGAATCCTGAAGTAATCTCGTTTTCCTCGTAGTTATTGAAGCTGCTCTCCTCAGCACAGCAGGGTGATGAGCAGCACGGCGGACAACAGAGGGCTCCTCCTCCTCCCAAAACAAACACCTCTTGGTTTGCATGACAGGCGGGAACACGACTTCTGCAGAAACACACGCACTCGTCCTGGACGCACTGGTCATGTTGTTGCTCCGACAGCTTTATGCAAACGGAACGAGACGCATCCTGTCATCTCTCTGCTCGCTTGATTGACAGCTACCACCTTATTATTACTCATCCAAAGAGGGAGGCCCATTTAGGCCGGGACACTGGGATGAACGACACAATGCAGGCTCGCATTTGTCCGCTCTTGGGCTACCTGCGCGGACTTCTTACACCAAAAATAAGGTGTTAAAGTTTAGACTTTTACTCTCACGGTTGGATTTGCTGTGAGGAACGTAGAGTCTGTGACAACAGCTGAATCTTTTGAGTGCAAACTGTTTATTCAGTTTTGAGAGTGAGTGAGTGAGTGAGTGTACAGTTACAAAACAAAAACAATAAAACATATTTTCTCACTTTTTGGTGCAATATTGAATCGTTTTGGCCCTTTGGTCCCAAACAGTTATTTAAATATAAAACCATGTGAAAAGTCAAAAAAGGAGAAATCCCTCAACACAAACAGAAACATCTGAAACGTGACATGGAGCCCCAACCAGGCACAAAGGGTTGCCTGGGGCTTGTAAAGCGGTGACAAACCAAAAAGGTTGGGAACTACTAGTTTAGTCTTTGCCGTATTTTATAAAAATTATAGTATTTTTTTTTTTATGCAAACTATTAATGTGAAAAGTAACCAATACTGTAAAATAAATGTAGTGGAGTAAAGAGTATTATATTTTCATAGTATAAGTATAATGTAGCATGAAAATCAAATATTAAAGTAAAGTACAAGGACCTCTAAATTGTACTTAAATATAGAACCTGAGTAAATGTGCTTCGTTACTTCCACCACTGGTTTATTTTGCCCGTGTCTTAAGATATCCGTCTCCACATTGATACAATGGAAGTGAATGGGGTTTCAGAAAACAACATCAAATCCAGTAGCGACCTCTCCAGAGTCGGTGCGCGGCTTCTTTTTTTTTTTGTAATTCGGGTGTAATGATCCTTTAAAGTCGTGGGAGTGTAAGCAGTGTACTCACATGAAGAACCAGGGTGCTCCTGGTCACACGGTCAATGGGCTTGTAAAGGAGAGCTGTGGGGAGAGAAGAGGAGGCTCTGAGTCAGCGGCGCTTACGCACCGGTCTGTACGCGCACACAGACACACACACACACACACACACACACACATACACACACACGCGTGTCACAGTTCCACGGCTCTATCAGGGACAAACACTCATCGCACTGAGTTAAACTTAGACTGCTGATATGATTCTTGGGATGACGACATTCAACCTAATGACAATAAGCATCAGGCCTGGGGATGCAGCGATCAGCCTCACTGCGTGGAAGAGACTGGGATCATTCGGTCATGTGTAAGGCGACGTCAGGCTGGACTTATCATATATCGCTTTCCTAACTTTGTAAAACAAAATGTAATGAATTAATTCATAGATAATACATTTACTGAATTGTTATTTACTATCAAAATAATAAATTGCACACCAGCAACTTGGTAAAGAATCCCCCAAATTAACAGGAATTATAATTCAAGGTTAAATCCTTTAAATGCGGCAACAAATTGGTCAAAAGTTAAGTTTTTAGAAATTAGTATCCCCGTCTAAAGTGAATACAAACATAGAAATGCAATGAATAGATTGGCCCCATCGATAACCAATTCAGCTATTTGCACCAGCCTTGGCCCGATGTTGGTGCATCCCTTATCCACACTGCCAGAGAGGCTTTTAGCCATACATGCAGCTGACCCTGACCTTTTAACCTTTCTGTGAAGGGGAGCAAGATAAAAGACAGTTTCAATGTGGGGATCAACAGCACATCGTATTATTGTTATTTCTAAAAACATTCCGACTCTGTGTGTGTTGCTCTGTGGATTGAAGGAGGGGGGGGGGGCAGCAGTTTGTTACGGCACAATGAAGACAGACACACAGAGGTCCGTCGGCAGGCTGCTTAACATGCAGTCCATCTCTGGGGTTGATGCTGCAGCCTCCTATTGGTCCTGACACAGTTTGCTTCCACTGCATATTTAGGCTGCTACTAGGTAAACTACAGTCTGCCTGGGCGCTGGACTCTCAGAGATTCTCTCTGGAACACACGGACGCAAAGATAAATGGAAGCATGTATACGTCTACAGTAGAGCGAGACAGATATCATATCTCTACATTACAGTTTAATCCTGCACCGCCTCACGCGGCTGCTGCTTTCCCCCGTGGACGGCTTTGCTGCTGAGTGAGGTGGTGTGAACAGCTGGAGGTCTGACACACATGACAGCTCGAGATGAGAAACTCCCACAGATAGGACAGAGGGAAAGAACAAAAAATGACACAAAGGAGACGGGCGGCAGGCAAGGTGACAGATGTGAGAACCCCTAGGGAGAGAGACGAACGGGAAAGAGGAGAGGAGGGGGAGGGAGGTTGAAGAAAAACACTTTCATTCCTCCCTCCGTCAGACCTCGATTCAGGCAGTCATGTAATGAAATGCCAAAAGAAATGTCTCAAGGTCTCAAAATAATAATGCCACTGGTGTCACAAAGCGAAAAAAGAAAATAATAACGTCGCTCTGCACTTGTTTTCAGGGAGGAAAAAAAAAAAGAACGCACGGGTGGGGTATGCAATAAAAACAATCCAGATCCGCAAGGGCATAGAAATCTGGAAAGCAGCTGACAATGTTCCACTTGCTGATCAAGCTAATCTCCATTTATTATAGCGCAGACTTAAAGCAACTGATTATTAAAGCGAAAAGGGAGAAGAGAACTCCTTCTGTATGCAGGGCGGGTCGTCCCAGACAGACCGCTCCCGAAGAGAGGCAGAAACAGTGCTACCCTTATCCGTTTATCCCGTTGAACATTGCTCCCATCGACCGTAGCGTAGAGCGTGCCGTCGCTCTCTTCTTCTCTCCCTCAGTACTTTTAAGCGCTCGTCCTCCTTTCTTCTCGCCTCCCTCTTCAACTGAAATGAAACGAAGAGGGCACCTCCAGGGAGCATGTTCAGATCTACTGATGGGGCTGGTCATATGAAACTTTACACCCTCTCACGAGCTCAAATATACGTACACGCATACACTGGGCGACCGTAGACGACCAAAGAGAATCTTCTAGAGGGCCTTGCTGATGCTCTTTGAAGTTTCTCCGCCCTGCGGTCATTAATAATGCGGCCTCAGTCAATATTCACTGAACCGATACCGCTACCTCTCGGAGGATTCGTCTCCGTGACCTGCACGGACTACAAGGGTGGCGGCCAGCTCCTCTGATTATGTGCTGCAACTTTTTCGAATGTCCAGGGTGACTTTGGGTTACCGTGGGTACGGTTCAAGTTTCAGGCATCGTCGTCGAAGTGTGTGTGTACACATCAGCTGTATTGATTATTGTGATGTGCTTTGTGCTGCATGTGTGAGGCTCTACTGCAGCTCGTCTCTGTTTGGAGACGTGAGACAATGCTATGCTGACGTCAGCAGGCTAGCGTACTCGCTCACATGCTGATGTGAAGCAGGAAAAATAATGAGCCAATGTCCATCCGGCTCGGCATGTTAACACAAATTATAGCTGTTTTGGTCAAAAACAGAAACATTTTTACTTGACGATGCCGTTAGATTAAAAGTTAAGGGATCAACAAAGTCAGTAGGATTCATCCCCCGAGGGCCACGAATGTCCATCAAACCAAATCCATCAGAATGAAGTGGAGATATTGTAGTTTGGGCGAGGTCCCATTGCGGTTTACAGGAAGATCAATAACACCTTCCACAGCAAAAGTTCAAAGTCCAGTCGAGAGACGGGACGAGAGAGGATGAGAAGACCGAGAGAATCAGAGAGGAGGCGGATTATTGGAAGTCGATGACCCGTCGCAGCCAGGTGCCCCCGATTGGTCCTGTTCTCAAGGTCGCCTTGACGACTTGGCGGGCGGACAGACAGTTCATCTTTGCCAAGGAGGGGGTGGACCATGTGGGCAAGGTCTTTGAACGACAACACGCCGCACGGTTCCTCCGCTCGGACGCCGGCAATGTTAGGCAGGAGCCGTGACGGAGGACGACGAGGACGGAGCGATGGGAGAGGGGGAAAAAGAAGGCAGAATGACAGAAGCAGGGAGGGGGGGGAGGGGCGGGGGTATATACGGATTAAGAAAATAGAGAGCAAGCGGTCATGGCGGGGAGCAAGAGTCCCAATTTACATGTAAAACAGGATGCCTGATGTTTGATTTGACACTTGTGAGTTGCTATTTGCATCCACTCATTAGGAGGTGGCTGGCAGATGGAACAGTGAGCTATATGTAAACAAGTCTTACAAATTGATTCATGTCAACAGAGCAAAATCTATATCTTTATGCAAAAGCTGGGGGGAAGGCTGGGGTCTACTTGACTGGCGTGGAAGGCGAGATGGATGGATGGATGGATGGATGAGGACGGGGAGGAAAGGCAGGTGGGAGGAAAGCGTGATGAAAGAGGGAGCGGTAGTTCCGGAGTTGAGCTGGAGAAATCCCCGGACCACTTGGCCAGGTAATTAAGGAGCCGCAGCACAAAGAGTAATCAAAGCAACTGCCCCGGGTGCTGACGAACGCTGATTGTTGAGGGAGTACGACGCGAGCGTGGAAGACGACGGTACAGCAGACCAATCGTAAAGCGGTCCAGTGTATTTATTACGGCGCCGTCTCAGCAGTAAGGAAGAGAAACTAATGTGACGATAACAATCAGCATGTTGGGGTCGCTCCTCATTTACGGCGCATAAATTAACAGACATTTCACAGGTACACGAGGCTGTAAGTTGACACACACACACACACACACACACACACACACACACACACACACACACACACACACACACACACACACACACACACACACACACACACACACGTCTATTATTGCATAATAATCAGACAATGTTTCATTATTTCCCCCTGCAGCAGCAAGAGGTCTACCCCTTGGTTCGGTTGTGCCAACCCCCCCCGCCCCACACCACCACCCCCCACCCCACCCAAAAACAGCTTAAGTTAAGCAAGACACCAGCAGAGCACATGCAAATGCTCATCAACTCACACACGGTTCAGACTCGTTCCGATCCTCTGGCGATGAGTATTCTCCCCGAGGAGCAGTCTAAGGCCAACAGCCCTTATACAGACTAAACGTGCCTTGTTTTTAAACACAGACACACAGACAGACACACACAGAGACACGCAGCTCTCCTCCTGTATATTATTCTGCATGTTGAAAAGACATGAACAACTGGAGTCGGCCAGTCCCGGCGTGCAGCATATTCTCAGAGGATCATCACTCAGCAAGCGCACAAAAGCTCCGGCGCTTCAAAAGCCTTCATCACCTCGTTACGTGGGCTACGGCACATGAATGTACAGGAAAAATCAGCGGCAGCAGACAGATACTATTTGTGCATAATCAGTCCTTAAAGCTCCGAACGTCCCAAATCAGTCTGACAGCTCGTCAGCAACTGTCCCAACTTCCCTGCAAACACGGTGCACAACCGATCTACCGTAGAATCAACGACGACGACACCCTGGCTCGCGAGGGGGAACGACGAGGAAAAAGGAAAAAACACTCCCAAGTTGCCCCCATCGAAACGGCGGCGGGTCATAGCATGCAGTCGTTACCGTATGTGCAGTTGCAACACAGTCTGAGGACCAGAAGAACCTCCATATCCCTCATCTCCTCTCCTCACTCTGTTCTCCTGCTCACTGCCTCCTTTCTCAGGCAGATACAGGCAGAGAGGCAGAGAGAGAGAGAGAGAGGCAGAGAGAGAGAGAGAGAGAGAGAGAGAGAGAGAAAGAGAGAGAGGCAGAGAGAGAGAGAGAGGCAGAGAGAGAGAGAGAGAGAGAGAGAGAGAGAGAGAAGAGAGAGGAGAGAGAGAGAGAGAGAGAGAGAGAGAGAGAAGAGAGAGAGAGAGGAGAGAGAAGAGAGAGAGAGAGAGGCAGAGAGAGAGCAAGAGAGAGAGAGCAGAGAGAGAGAGAGGAGAGGGCTCACACATGTGCACGTTTGCCTCCCAAAGTCCACCACTGCATACATAAGTAGAAGAGGCAGGACTGGAGTCTTAAAGCAGAAATCTAGCCTGGACAGATGCACATACACAATCACAAATAGACACATATAGACTAGAATGCATGCGCACACACACACACACACACACACACACACACACACACACACACTTACCCTCCATCGAGACAGTTGTGGTACAATCTTTGGAATCTTTAGGACCTTTTACTTTGAGGTTCTGAAAAAAAACAGAGGAATGGGATGATCAATTGAATTAACCACGCTCTCACTCCCACTAACTAACACACACGCTCTCACACACACACACACACACACACACACACACACACACACACACACACACACACACACACACACACACACAGCTCTCTACTTGCTCGGCTGAGGCTGATAGAAGTAATGAAGGCGTATAGGGTCACTGCCGCAGACAGAGAGCTGAGGGAGGCTGAACCTCACAGTAAAGTATAGGTACAACCACCAACACACTCCTACAGCACAACTGGGAAAGTATATTGATGAAAGGAAAAACTACACCCACAACATGACAATTTCTATGTGAATTACTCTGTGTTGCCTTGAATTCTTGAAGGAAACTTTGTTTTTCTCACATGCTCCCATGGTGAACGAAGAATTAAAAAAAGAGTCTTGTTGAACGCAGCCACCATTTGTTTCATTTCATCAAGACTTTTCTCCTTTCATGTGATTCTCTGTTGACCGTGGCGGCAAATAAAAACAAAGTTTCCTTCATGTACTCGAGGTAACACAGGGTGAGCAATTGATGTCCAAACGGTCATTTTGTGGGTGAAGGATTCCTTTAAGGTGTTAATTAAAAAACCCTAAAACTCAAGTTCCAGTTGTGTAATCTGTTGTACATTGTACCACAAGAGTGTAATCTATTGTTAAATGCTCAACAGGAAATGGAGGGTTTTATATTTAGAAACTAAAGCCGACTATCTGCACAGTTTGCCATTGCCATATTAAAAAGGGTATTCAAAGTCCAGCACATTTACCTAGAAATGGAATCTAACTATTCCTTGAGCAAAGCTAGCATGGAAACAAGGGAGTGGGAGTAGGATTGAGATAACCAGGGTTATTGTCTGCCCAAACACCAACAAGCTTCACATGTGCTCAGTGGAGCATATTTTAACATCATTGTATCTGTTAATTGAGTTTTAAGCTGGTGTTCCTCAAAATAAAACCACGTTTCCCGTAAACACTGTTGCTTCCAGTCGAAAAAGAGGATGTTTCGACCCGCCTTGCTTCCCCTCTGCTGTTGTTCAATGTACATTTGTCTCCTCCTTCACTTTACCGAAGAGGATTAACGTGATGGTTTAAGACACTTGAGGCTAAATAATAGATTATGTGACAAGAAAAAGACACAAGAATCCTCATATAACAAAAATCAAACGGCTCAGAATCTAATAAACGCGGCATATTTGCCATTCAGACGTGTCTTTCTTCCATCCTTCCAAGCGCCCCTCGAGCCTCTGATCATCTTTTGGGGATGGACTTACCTCAGATATCTTCTGGAACTGGCCGTTGGCCTGGCTGCATTTCACTGCCGTCTCTAGCGCCACCTTGTAGTTGTCCACAAAGGCCTTGTACACTCCCAACTGGCTGGCCTGCGGAACACAAGAGAGAACAAGAGACGTTAAGGGGACAGGAGACGACCAGCTGGTGGTGAGGCATGAACCTCTCTCCTGTTTGATGTCAGTTGTTTAAAAAAGGACAATTCAGACGCATTGGGCAACTGGTTTACTGTCTAATACATTTACTATTGCAACACAGCACGAGTCTGTCGGGACAGGAAACCAAAACCGAGTGCAACTTTCATTCACCTTCAGATATCATTTCTATCCCTACTTACATACATACTGTCACGCGTTTATATTCAAATTCATATAGGGCTCTAGCAGATTAATTAATTTACATTCCCATCAGGAGCTTTGCCTGGAGTGGGGAGAGGGTGTTGAAAAGAGTGCTGCAGTCCCTCTTTGGCTCTACCAGCATACATAAAAGGACCCCCCCCCCCCCCAACACACACACACACACACACACACACACACACAGTAAAGCCAATGCACACAGGCTAATCACATTCCCATAACGCTGCTCTGTGCAGTCCTCCCGCCTGAGACAGATTCACTTTCTCTTTCATTAACAGCCCCTCTCTGCTGGCTGTATGTGCATTGTAACACAAGCTGCAGACCAGCAGTGCATGAATATGCATCCTGCTACAGCCGTGCTTGAATAGCTGGGCTGAAGAGCTGACTGCATCCTATTAAAGCAATAAGATTGGTTTCAATTGAATAGAGTGAATGAGTAAGACGTGTTACTTTTGTCCTTAAAAGGCCCCCCCTCTCCCCTTCCTCCTATTTTAATTTCCTCTCCTTCCACTTCCCCTCATAGTGTGAAGAGAGGAGACATGAGGGAACCATCCGGCCTCATATGACACCTCTAAGATGATGTTGTAGATCAGTAGTCTTCATAGGAACAGACAGAGAAAATAAAACAAATAGCCAACAGTTATTTTGTGATCAAGTCCTCTTAGCGCCAGCCTGACATTTAGCCAAATAAAGACTTACACAGACAAGATCTCAGCCAAACAAGTGTCACTGTCTGTGTTTCATCTCTTCATAATTGGAGACTTCACCACGTCGAACCAAAAACCTTGGATGGAAGGGAGAAACCACCACGAGTGCGATGACGTTTCCAAAGACGGAGGATTTTTTGGACTCGGCAACTTAGCTGGAAAGCACGAAACCAAGCGCAGTGACGCGATCACGGTATTTCATCGGCTCACCTCTCAGGCAACGCCCGTCACTGAGGACGCGGGACCTCGAGCAACGCTCCGAGCACAGCGCCCACCCTTCGCACAACAAGATCGCGGGTCAGGGTGACGGGTGGGAAAACAACAGCTTGCGTTTGAGAGCGGAGGCGGGAAGGAGACGATGAGGAGGGAAAGAGAAAGGGAGGGTATGAAACCGAAAGAAAGAGGGGGCGGAGGGGGAATTGGAATCTTGACTAGAAATAGACATTTTCTAGCACTTCAAAATGCCTTTCAGATAACTTACATCCTCACTGACATGTTGGACAGCCGAACGCTGCGGGGCCAAACCATGTTTCTAACAATATCTTCTGCATGATTCTATAGCTCTGAATGCAACATACAGAACATTGTCCAACCTGGATTTTTTTCTCCTTTTAGAGGATGCAGAGGACTCTAATTTTATGGTTATATTCATAAAAGAAAACAGATAAACACAGCAATAATATGTATAATATATATAGTATAATGGCTATATAGTGAAAGATTGAATGCAGCCAACTACTCAACGCTTGTATTAAAATTATTAAGCGGACATCAGCATGATGACTATTTAGCAAAGAGCAATGTCTGTATTCTGGACATGCTTGACTACAGCCAACTGACTTGCATATCGAAATCCGAGTAAACATTTAATTGCACAGTCAAATATTGTACATGCAGCACCCTGCTGTCTACAACGGTCACGGTTCCTCCTGCTGCCCAAATACATTGTTCCCCCTTGATCTTTAAACACTCAAACGTCAGTCAGTTGCTCAAATGTCATGTCACCAACCGGTGCCGGTTACCATCAAACCAGGGAGATTTCACCACACAACACTCCCTCTCAAATGACCAGCATTACAGTGTGGCCACAGCATAATTCAATACATAAACCATAATCTCACAGAGAAATAACCCTGACCCCAAAATGATCGCGAGGTAATTTCATGCAACCTGAATAACGCGCAATAATCCCGTAACAAGACTACACAGCAGACATTTGTGTCCTGAAGACGCGAATGAACAAGACCAACAGCCGTGCCGGGGTCTCTGTGAGGCTGTACTCCGGCACAGCGACGCTTTGAGCTTAATGCTAACATCAGCGTGCCAACATACTCACAATGGCAACGTATGTTAGCACGACGCAACCATTTAGACTAAACACAAAGTACAAGTGAGGATGATAATGTAATTTGGTCGAAAATGTTACTTTTGACCTGTTAGATGAAAACAATACGGGATCTCTAACATTATTAATATTCATCCAGAGGAGGACATCAATGTGTGCACCACATCTCATGGAAATCCATCCAATAGTAGTTGACATAAACCCCAAAATGTCAACCGTATGTGGGAATGTCTAACCATAATATGTATACAATTCCATTGCAATGCATCCAATGGCCATAGAATACAATTGGGGCAGTCACAGGCTGCAGCTGAGCCCTTTTCCTGTCTGAGAAAGGTGAGCAAAGCTGGAACTGTGGCTGGCTTTCATCCCCCCCTGTCTGCCCATTTTCTGCAACTCTGTCCCTCTTTGTTGCTTCAGTGGCCTCCATGCTGCTGACAAGGAGCGGTAGGGAGTGGACCAGCTAATTACGCTGCCATCTGTACTCTCACACTGCCACTCTGACTAAATGTTTTCAGCGCCAAATGACATGCTCATGTACGCACATATACGCAGCGCAGATGGGAGCTGATGACTACACTAATAGGTGTCACTTGGTGGTGCGACTCCTGTGGTCCACAGAGAGGAGGGGAGGGGGGGGAGGAAGTACTTATCAAACCACTGAAAAGGATTTAGTTTCTACATGAGAGCTCTGTTCATTTTCTCTGCTTTTAAATAGAAGCTAACGTAGCATTGCCAATCAATCTCTGTGAGCTGCATACACATTTCAAAACGGTTCAAAACATTTCAACTAACACAATCGTGATTTAAAAAAGGAAATATCACCGCAAAGAATAAGTGACAAGATAAAGACATTCAAAGCTAATTTTCGTTACTTTTCAACAGTTGTGCTATGACCAAATTTCAGTGGTTACAAGAAAGTATTAAAGTTTGATAGCTCGTACCAGTTATCTGTTTGTGCTTTAAACAAACTGAACAGCAACGTAACTGGACATGGTGTCGTTACTGTAAATTATTAATTTGCCACTACAGCTGGTCAGTTTTGGCTGGAAAAGTTAGCTAGTTTGCTAGCTAACCTTAGTTTCTTTGGTCACTGACTGTCTCATTGTGAACACATATGAGTTCAGTACTGGACAGTAGTACAGTAGCTAGTAGTTACAGATTCAGTGGTTCTCTCAGCTAGCCGCTCCACCAGCAGCTAGCTAGCTTAGCCGCTCCACCAGCAGCTAGCTAGCTTAGCTTGTCTCAAAACCAGATGCTAGTTAACGAGAGTGCTAAAGTGGGGAAAACTGCAAAAGGGTGTTTCATTGGTTTCTTTCTCTAAACTTCACCTGCAAGCCTTGAGTCATAGTGGGTAACTGCTAATAATAACCTTTGCTAGCATGTTTTTATTTTTTTAAAAGATTTCAAAATGTACCTGAAACCTTTTGTGAAATGTTGAAAATCAAAAGCGAAAGATATCAAGATGGCAGAGAGCCCCGTTTCAAATTAGAATAAGAGACATCCCCATCAGGTTCCTCATAACGAGCGCATGAAACGCACCCGGTTATTCAAGCCGAGTTGTGATATACATCTGTCCAACCCACAGGCTGGTTAGAATCTGTAGCTGAGTCACTGAGGTATGGCTGAACAGAGCAGAAGCATGTACGTGTACCCTTAACTTTCAACCTTATGATAAACAGTGTGACTCCTTGATTTTGTCAAGAAATACATGGTGATAAACTGTCATTGATAATAAGATCAGACCTGCAGTCTAACTACGCTCAGATATTGTTCACAACGTCATACATTAACTTTTCTTTCTAAAAGTGTAAAATAGAAGTCTTGGTCGTGAGGAGTTTATTTATCTGAGCTGGCGTGACATTTATTCTTGTGCTCGAGACGCATAACAGCGGCATGCTCATGATTTGGCAAAATTGAGCTCTCAAAATGTGATCTGATTAACACGCAGCTCATTAGCGAGAATAAATTACGTCTCCAAAGATCCAAACACAAATGGAGCGAGCTGAATACAGGTCCTGCTCAACTGCTGATCCCACATCAGTTATTTACATTTATCTGGTTATTGTCATAAAACTTAAAAGGGAGAATTTGAAAACTAAAGACTAAAAATTATAGTTTTATTCTCCATCTTCTGTGGTTTTGTTTCTGAGGCTTATAACTGTGGAGAAAGCCCTGTTGTTTCCGTCAGGTAGAAGAGGCTCACAGACTTTCACTAACACTTTCTCTAAATAGAGAATTTGTTTGCCCGTCAAGTTTCCAGTTCAGGAAAATTACAAACCACAATATTCTGTCACCACAGTGGGACGTAGTCAGGGTGAACTAACAGGACACAGTGTGCCAAGGTTTATTTACATGACCGCTCTCAACTCCAATGGCCAGTTTGAACAAGTTGGCACTCACAACTTTTACTGATGACTGCTTCTGCATTTTACACACCGAATGGGCACAGAACCTTGCAAATGTCCTCTCTGTGTGGAGTCATTTTTCCCCCACTCGAAGTCCAGTTTCCTACATTCCAGCTGAAAGTGTCTATTGCAGCACGTTGCGTCAGCCAGTCTACGGTATGCCAATCAGATGTAATGAGCATCTAAAAAGAGACACACACACAATGTGCATGCACTCGCTCTTACAGTATGTTATGTGCCGAGAAGCCCTGTTCAAATTGCATTATCCACTCACTGCAAATGTGACAATGTAATGATGGAGCCTGGCTAATTCTATACACGGACACGCACACGCACACACACACAGAGAGCGCCTGTTTAAGAAACATAATCCAGCGCAAATATGACGGCGTTATGGATTGGAGGCTGCAACATTTCTGCTAATGCACCCAGACCACAGACACGGGAGAGTACAGACACACGCACACTCACTCACTCACTTACATGGAGTGTAATTTAGACGAGTGATTCACAAATTACAAATAGCGGCCTACAATTTTCCCTCTCACACTCATTTAAGTGTAGCCTGCAAATGACGGGAGAGGGAAAGAAGAAAAAAGAAAGAAAAAGACCCACACACTGTAGTTTCTGGGCCCTCGTCAGACTCACCAGCTTCTGGAACAAATGTCCCACGGTGACCTTCTCGTCCCACTGCTGGATGTTGGGTAAGAGGGCGTCGTAGAACTCCTTGTGGATCTCAAAGATGTCCTGGATTTTGTAGAAGATGGTCTCTACCTGCTGGATGGTCAGGACGGGCTGCGAGGACGTGGCCGCGGCTTTCAGAGGACGCATGGGCTGGATAGTCGGAGACAGACAGACTCAGTGAACACAACCGAGGACCAACCTTGATTTGTCAATTCTTTGTCAATTTTTAAAAAGTATTTGTTAAGTTGTATGAAGCATTTCACTATGGCATCGTGTTCTGATAAAAATGGGTTAAAGTCTATTTTAGGAGCAGACTTTGATTGGGGAAGTTAATTGGCCAGTCAGTGGCCTAATATGTGCGGAGTGGACACAGTGGGTGGGGAGGGACCCTGAACTACAGTGAAAACAAAAACGCTTTCACGTCACGGAAACCAACATTCCCTCAAGATGATGATGATGATTAGTCAGCCTCCCACTGGCTGCAGGGGCAATGCATGACGCGGAGCAGCCCCCCACCCATCCACCCCCATCAGCTTTGACAACAGTGTTATCTCCATTCATCTTCCCATGTTATGTTACAGGATGACATCATGTGATTAGGGAGGCTGCACAAATATTTTTGTTCTTTCAAATTATACTTTTTAAGTTTAAAAATAAAACAGACAATGTACTGCTCCACACTAACATATGGGGAAAGTCAATATCTAAACAGTTACTAATAATAACAGATCTGTATGATCTGTAAAAGTCTATGTGGTCCCAGGCCGTGCTGGGGAAGTGAGTGCCTGCATGTTAACAAATGGCTCATTCTCAGCTCAGTACAGCTAATTTTGTGAATATTGTAAATAAGAGCAGGAGCACCGGAACACAGTAATATTCAGGGCTTGTAGCCCCTTCTCATATCTATATTATCTGGTTTATTGACACATGAGATGTTGATGAACCAGGAGGAAAGGAAATGAAAGGACCTTTCTAGAGATCCACTTTTTGCTCATATCCTAACCTAAAAGTTACATTCCCAGACAGACATAAAAGGCAAAGTTCTTGAGCTCTTCTTGAGGTCTATCCCTCCTTTAATTTGGGCTATTTGGCAGGTGAAAGTATTATATTTCTTCTCCGTCTCTTTGAAGCACAGTGAGGTGGTTTGTTAGGAGTTTGTGTCCGAAACAGCAAGCTAAATAAAATGGACTTAAATACCCTCCTCGGGTATTTAAGGCTAACCTGCATCACATTTTCCCATGTTTTCATGTTTATGGGACTAATGGAGAGATTCTTTTAGATTGGTTCAGTATTGAGGAATTATGGCGCTAACAGCAGCCACTAAACAGGCTGTAATGGTATCGCTCGGGCAACTCTTCGCTATAAATGTAAGTGTACTAAGAGTGCTTGTTTTTGCCACTGATCAGATCAGACTGTTAGTGTAAGTGTCTGACAACATTATGAAAAGGACCCGACGGAGAAATAAAAAGGTTGTTATGGGTCATGTGACTGGAAACGTGCGTTAGAGTCCGTGTGAGTGGAGAGTGGGCGACAGAAATGGTGAGCTTTGGGTTTGATTTCGCTGATTTCAACAATATGGTTAATGTTGTCAGACACCAATAACAACAACTAGTGGACGTACAGCGACAACGAGGAGTTTCCCCGAGCGACTACGATCCGTTTAGCGGCTGCCGTCTGCAGCGTCCTCCCTCAATACTGGACCGATGTCAAGAACGGTTGTCCCCATCAGACACAAAAATATGGCAAAATAGGATTCAGGTTAAAAAAAAAAAAAAAAAATCCCAGCAGTTTGCCTACTGACAACAGCGTTGTACTGTAGCTGTTGTGTGAGACCGTCTGTCCCGTGCACAGTTTTTACAGTTTGATGTCAAACTGACTTGATGTTGGTCAAAGGCCACCTGAGAGCGGCAGGAAATGACACAAGGCGGCTGAGCATCAGGGAAGCATGCTCAGCAAGTGACTGTGGTCTTGCTTTCAGTCTGACCTTTAACCACTAATAACGCTCCGACAGTTCACACTGGCCGGCTCCGCTGCAACACGCTGCATGACATGCAGCTTTTTTCTCCCCGAAAACAAGTTGATGCGTCCATCAGTGTCAGAAAAGGAAATTATCTTCACACCAGCCGCTTTTATTTGAACACACACTGTCCAGTTCAAAACAATGTGGGCTTTTTTCAGTTTTTTTTTGTTGCAGTGTGTGTGTGTGTGTGTGTGTGTGTGTGTGTGTGTCTCTCACCAGTAGCAGGGCCTCCAGCTGGTTAATGTAGATCTCCTCGCTGGCCAAGAAACCAGACAGCACCAGTTTCTTCATCTCCAGTCCTTTCTCTATGTCTCCCTGCAGGAGGAAAAACAGAATCTAATGTAATAACACAATAATTACACATGTATACATTGAACACAAACAAGGATCTTTTTGCTAAAGCTACTTGCGTCCAGGATTCATTTCATCACAATACAATGACTCAAGCTCATTTCCTGCGATGATGCCACAGCAGTTACCCCATCAGGTAAACATGGTCAGCATGCAGAGTGTGTAGGAATGAGCGGCAGCTGTTTATTAGCTAGTCTGAAAACATGTAAATGGCTCACTTCCTCTGTGGGGAAATCCTACTCCTGGGGCTTCCAGGCAGTTGTTGTATTTTGACTTTGATAATCAGGGGGTGGGGGGAGAAGAGTCACGGAGCGAGAGCCAAACAGGATGCACAGAACGTTTATTCCTTTACTGAGGGAAAACAGTGGTGGGAGTGAGAATTCTTCAAAGGATTAAAAAGGTGAGAAATGTAGCCGCAAGCAGTGAGCTGGAAAGGTTAAACTGAGGTATCCGACTTACACGTCTGTAATTCATCTATTTTGGGTGGAACTCTAGACCATAAAGCTCACAATGTTTTTAAAAGTATTCTGTTTCCAAAGTATACTGGATTAAAAAGTACTTCAAATGATGTACTTCTTACTTATTTGGCCGTATTTTAGTTATTCAGAAAAGAGCGAGGCAAGTTTATTTATATTGCGCAATTCAAATTCAAGTGCTTTAAATAAAACATCAAAAGACAAATGAAACGCATTCATGTAAATGCAATTATAAAACCGTCATTAAAGAGCCAAGAGAATAGAAAATAAAAACAAGCTCAAATAGAATAAGACCGGTATGAAATGGAATAGAAGAGTGCAGTGTAAGAAATTATTAAATAAAAGGCAGCAGCAAACAAACAAACAAAAAGTCTTCAGCCTCGATATAAATGAGTGGGTGAGGGGGGGGGGGGGTTGCAGCTGACCTGCAGTTTTCTGGGAGTTCGTTTTTGGATAAATGGTGCATAAAAAGCGAACGCTGCCCCTCCATGTTTAGCTTTGACTCTGGGGACAGAACGCAGACCTGTTCCCAGGCGAGCCGAGAGGTCTGGATGCTTCGTAGCGGAGCAGAAGACCACAGATGTATTTTGGCCTGAAACCATTTCGGTGCTTTATGAACCAACTGTAGTATTTCGAAATCAATTCTTTGGCAGACAGGAAGCTCGTGTAAAGAGCAATGCGCTACACCTACAGGGGGAGTGAGTCAAGAGTAATGCAACTCAAGGATTTAGTCGAATTTGTTGGCTATGTTTAGAAAACACATACGCAAGTTGTTTTTACGGATGGAGACCAAATAAATGGTCTCCATATCGGAGGATGTGAACTTAATCAGCGATGTTTAAGTTTATTATTCGTGTGACTGACGAGAGGGAAATAAATAAATATGGAAATGAAATCATATCCATCTTCATTTTATGTAAGAACATGAACTGTGTTTCAGTATGCAGATCAGAACACGGACTCACTGGTTTTGATCACTTGTGCCATCTCAGCGAGTCATTGATGAAAAACATAGATTACACACCATGTCATACTATATAGATAATGATTTATAAACGCCTACTGCATAATTCACACTATACTGTGCAGGGCAGAAATCCATAGTGGTGTTAGTATTACCTAAACAAGTCAGGTACCTTTTATTTATGACGCATATTAAAACATGTGTCGACCAAAAAAATTTCAAATGTGTGAAAGCTACACAAGCAATCCTCATTTCAATATTCCTCCATAGTAAAACTGCATATACAGGAGCTTGACAGTGAATCAACCGGCTGTCATTCACTCGTTGTTGTCCTCCCCCCCACCCCCCCAGCCCCCCCAGCCCCCCACCAGCTGAAGAGACAAGCAAGAAAGTGGAGAACTGTAGTCGCAGTGACGTTGAAGTGTCATATGTACTTAAAGGGAGGTTAAAGAACAGCCATGAGAGCAGAAAGGAAGATTAATTATTAACACGACCAGATCCTTAAAATGATATCGGCACCGCCAGCGCAGCCCGATAAGACGAGGAAGGAGCCTTGACCTCATTGTTGTGTGAACCTAATCACCACCTTCTGACACTCAAGTCTTAAACAAGCTCACTGGAGAACAGCAGAGGTTTAGCAGACATTACCTCATCCCACTTTCAGATATTTACCTGTACATCACACGACACACACACACACAGAAATATTCAGTCATGTTTTCCCAAATGAAAAGTCCCATATTCAAATTCGTGTGACGAATCTTCTGCGATTGGTTGTCTGAAGTCACCGCGACGAATTACAAGGAGAACAAGGAGCGCTCTCTGGAGATCGTGTCTCTTCCAATTATTTGCCGACTGTTTTCCAGTGATCATAACTTCACATGTATTGGAGCAGGGGGTGAGCCAATGAGACGGAGGGGTTTTATTGCTGGTCTTACTGAAACAAAAGTCCCCCTTCCGACTAAAACCCAACACAAAAGCCGCACTAGAAGTGAGCTGCATTTCCTCTCCAGACTCTCCGATGCTTCTCTGATAGGCAAGTGCTGCTGCAGACTCATCACATATATTTTACGCACCGCGAACCACGCGCGTGTGTCCACATCTCCAGACAACTTTGTTTTAATAAATGTCGTGGTGCGTCGGTTGACATGACATCCCTGGGCTACTCCTAACTAGATTAATGGGACACGAGGCCGGATCTGTGCACTCTTCCCGACTCTTGACCGCGCAAATGGATTTTCCCGTCAAAGTAAACAAGTATGTGTCAGCGACGTGAAAGAGCTCAACTCCTTCAGTGACAAACAGATCACAGCAAGATGAAAAGAAAGGGGAAAAAAAAAAAAAAAAAAAACAGGAAAGAAAAGGACTGTTTTTTTGTTCAGTTTCTGTTTTTTTTTTTTCAACAGTGGGAATATTTTCCCTCGGCTGTACAAAAGAGCTACTGTGTGGCGAGAGGGCAAGATGAGAAATACATGAGCGGTGAAAGGACTTTTTTTCCATGGCAACCTGCTCCTGTTTCCTGCACTTTTCAGTTACGCTTTTCATGCAGAAAAAAAATAGCTGCATGCTTTTATTTATTTTATTATTCAATTGTGCACTCTGCTCTTATTATGTGTGATAAAAGGAGCCGCTATCAAGAATGACACGGGAACAACACACTGCAGGCAGCCCTACACACACACACACACACACACTCGCGCGCGCACACACACACACACACACACACACACACACACACACACACACACACACACACACACACACACACACACACACACACACACACACACACACACACACACACACACACACACACACACACACACACACACACGCTTCTTAGACAGAAGTTACTATTAGAAACAGACCAGCCGTCCTTAAAAAGCAGCAGAGTGAGAAGACATGTGCTCTAGAGTAGCTGCCTCTTCAAGCCCCGCTGTCACACCAATGGCTGTCTGTGTCTCTCACTCACTCTCACACACGCACACGCACACGCACACGCGCAGCACAGTAGCACAGTGACGCCACATCACGCCAAAAGAACACCAACAAGACTTTCCACTTGGCTAAATATAGCCGAGCTTTCATGTACGGTCCGGGTGTGAGTCACAGAAGTGTGTAATGTGTGCGCGAGTGTGTATGTATCGCCCTGCATCCAGCTGTCCAGCCGCCGTCTCACCTTGAACTGTCTATGTGTCGAAGTGATGGGATCCAGCTCCCCATCTCCATATTCAAACACCATCCCCTCCTCCTCCTCCTCCACCTCCTCCAGCACCCTGTCCAAGTAGCACAGCACCTCCTCCTCTTCCTCCTCCATGATTCTTTCTCCTTCTTGCTTTCCTTCTTTCTATCCTTCCTTCCTCCCCTCCTCTCCTCTTTCTACCCGAGATTCCCTCTCTTCAGGGCCTGCCTGGACACATCAGTGTTTTCCCTTCAGAGCAAGTCGTCTGGACACCGAGAAAGAGAGAGAGGGAGAGAAAGAGAGGACCCCGCCTACACAACCCCACCCCCTTCCTCTGCCGGGCTTCCTGGTGCGAGTGTGCATGTGTGTACTCTGTGTGTACTCTGTGTGTACTCGGTGTGTACTCGGTGTGTACTGCGTGTGTGTGTGCGCCACTGTTCCACCTCGGTCGATGAGGTCTGCCCTCCCTCCACGTCCCGTCCCGCCCCTCCTCTCCTCTCCTCTCCCCTCCCCTCCTCTCCTCTCCCCTCCTCTCCCCTCCTCTCCCCTCCCCTCACAGCAAACGCTATCCAGCCACTTCCTCGATGACTGCGTCGAGCACTTCTGTCCGCGCCTCTCTGGGAGAGCTGCTCGGCTTCACACTCTGCGTCGCTGTTCTTCCGCATATCTTCAGGCAAGAGGCACTTCCTTCGGACACACAGCTTCTCTCTCTCTCTCTCTCTCTCTCCCTCTCTCTCACCCTTGCATCTCTGAGTGGGAAGGGTTCGCTCCCGTTCTCCCTCTCTCTGGCCATTGTGTCTTTATTGATCTGCAGAGAGCCTTGGATGCGGATGTGCCGCTGGTGCGGCTGATTCTAATTACAGGTCACATAGTTCGCCGGGCAACAGCAGTTTAGCTCCAGCAGAACACGGGATGGAAAAATAGTGTGGAGAAAAGAAAAGAAGAAGAAGAACAAAAAAAGGACACGTGTGCACCAAGACGTGCGGTTAGGAAAATCAATAGCTCTGGATGCCAGAAAAGGAAGTGATTGACTTCAAGTCCCAATCAAGATGTGATGATTCAGCCATGAGCTTGTGTGTAAATCGGTGAATGGATGCAGCTTCTCCTCCTGCTCCTGACCCTGAGATGCCACTTTCCAGGAAGTCAGCCCCCCCTTCCAGATTTTTCTCAGTCTCTCCGGCTGGTCCCCACACATCATCCGTGCGGGCCATTTCCGCGAAACTAATCTTGCAAAAAATCTATGCGAGCTCCTCAGGTTGCAAAACGGCCGAGTCTATATTGTATACATGCAGGTCTAAACTTATTTTACAAGCACGGGACGTAGGAAGTAAACAGGAGTAAATGTATGCTTGTGGCGAGAATGTCTAGGTCACTCCAAGCCACTAATAAGAAACATATTAGAAAGAGGACATAGGAAAGAAAATAACGTCAGACCTAAAGAAAAACAGAATTTGGGGGGGGTCACCAATTTGCCTCCTGCAACACCCTCTATCCTTCAACCCTCCATTCAAACAAGGAAAACCCTTTTAAAAAGGGAGGAAAGGTTAAAAGCAGAGAAACGATGGTTCTAAAGCATCCCAGAATACAAACTAAAAACATCTCAGAGTTCAGTTAACTCTCGTGCTTGTGATTTACAAACGCGCGGCCCATGCTGAATGCCTGATTCCTGGCATGGTGGTGTCAGCGTTGGCTCTCCCATGTCAGCAGACGGAAGGCAAACTCAGCGGAAAGAAAGGCCGACTTAACAAGGCGGTGAGGAGATGGACCCCTTCAGTGGAAATAGACTTTTATAGTCCACGTGGCTGCAGCGTCTGACGCGAATCCTCCAACCCCCAAAAAAGAAAAAAAAACCTCTTGCGCCATCTGTGAACCGTTGTGCAGTCTAAAAACCAAACCACCACAATTAAAAAAAAAAAAAAAAAAAAAAAAAAAACTGCACAGCTCTTCCATTTTTTATTCAGATATATTGCACATATTGTATTTTTTTTCGCTATTCTTTCTATTTATGATTCTTGGACATATTTTATAGTATTTTTCATATTTTTATTTATGGATTTTTCGTTTTTGCAATACTTGCTTTTATTTTGTAATTTAAATGTATCTTTTGTTTACGTAATGCACCAATACATCAAAGCAAATTCACTGTATGTGAAAATCTACTTGGCAATAAATATGATTCTGTGGTTTAATCGCTGCCCTGACGTAAAAAAAAAAAAAAGGTTGGCATTTTTAACCGCAGTCAACATGCAGTAAAAAAATATATTTTTCGCTCTACCTAAAAATGCCTTTTGCAACAAAGTTATTCAATAACTTAAGAACAACCTTTCTTCATAGTGGTTTGTGTAAACAAAATGATCATTATTTCCCATCAAGTATACTTAATTGTCGCTAGCCTCTAGCAACAAGTCATTGAACTATTCCTTTAACTTTATAAATGGTTTCATGATGTGAAAATGTCCCGTCACGTCTCTCCTTACCCCACATGTCCACTAGATGGAGACACATTGTTACTTACAGGAGCTGACCCCAGCACAGACGGACTCGCAATGAATTCAAGAGAACAATAAGCTTAATCATTCATAAGTCACCGCTACAAGAAGGTCAATGATCAAGGCCACGTTGTATTTAAATTACCAAGAAAATACAGCGATAACGGAGCTGCTTGGAGAAGAGATAAAACATTATTTTTAAAGAGCCGATGGGAGAGAGCAGGCAGACTTAAAGAGCAAACGGAGCAAGAGGGAGCTGTGAGATTCAGGATGGAAAAGGTGATCCTGAGGCATTTCTACAAAAGGCGTCAAAAGAGAGGGAGCCTTTTACCAGGAAAACTCCCGTTTCTGTTGAATGTGTCGTGGAGAAATGAGAGGGTGTAAATCCCATCATAAAAGTCGCTGCATGTCAAAGCTGCTGTGTTGTGAGAAGGGAAAGCCTGCTAGTCTCTCTCTCTCTCTCTCTCTCTCTCTCTCTCTCTCTCTCTCTCTCTCTCTCTCTCTCTCTCTCTCTCTCTCTCTCTCTCTCTCTCTCTCTCCTGAGTCAGCAGACGGTGACCGCTGGTCGACCAACGCTCAACTTCCTTCTGCAACGAGACGCCGAAAATACCACTTGTGACTTATATTTTGTATACAGGCAGGGAAGATGTTTCTCAATAAGCATTTACATCATTTCTTCCTCTTTCTGATTAGGAACAAGCTTTGACAACTTTACTGTTACGGATCTCATTACACAGCCCCCCCCCTCCTCCCGGTTAATGAGGGGAGTTTGATTTTAGACTTGTACTTTCAAAAAGAGACGCTTGATGCTACGTAGTTGATACATAACTTATTTAGATTTCAGTTAAGTCTTCATTTGGATTTTAGATAGTCAAATCAGATATTCATTTTATCTTGCCGAAAAAAATATTTAAAAAAACAAAATGTACTGAAAGTACCCAAACTGGCTTTAAGCCCGACATTACAGAGACCCACAGTGTTCAGTATAAAATAGATTATTATTAGTTCTTATCAAATAAATAGTCATATGAACAAATTGTGTAAACAATATTATGAAAGAATAAATTGGGCAAGAAATTATTAAATATTGAACGCTTTGGAATACATGCAGGAAATTTTTTTTGTGGGTGCATGATTAAACAATTGCATACTGACCCCCCTCCAGTCAAAGTGGGAGTAGCTGCATGAATTATTTGGGAGTAATGAACTGATATATGTGGCCGTGCACGCCCACTGGCAGTGTGTCTGAGAAGAACACACTGCACTGAGGGCCCATTAGCACTGACGAGAGCATCAGTTATCTCTCTCTCTCTCTCTCTCTCTCTCTCTCTCTCTCTCTCTCTCTCTCTCTCTCTCTCTCTCTCTCTCTCTCTCTCTCTCTCTCTCTCTCAGGGTTAACATGACTCCCGCTGAGAAACACACACACGGCAGGGAAAGCGCTCTGCTTAACCCTGACATGAAGGAGGGAATGAGTAAATATCAGGACGCTGAAATATGCCAATCAAAACAATTACAATACTGTCAGTGTTTTAATATCACGGCTTGATTGCGATACTGTGTCAGAAAGTTGCGTAATGACGACGACCTGATGTATTTCCATTTGGGGAGAGCTTTTCTAAATGCCTGGTGTCTGGTTGGACTCAACCAAGGAAATCCTCAGAAAACGGCTTGTTTTATTTCCCCTGCAGCAGCAGCAGTTTGCCTGGAGTGACCAGAGGAGGCCTTGTTCTTCTTCTTCTACGTGCTCACATGGCCACTGTGATGGAATGATCAACGAAAAAAGCGCCACCTCCAGTATCTAATTTCTCAATTATGCACAGCGGGTGTACAGTAATAAATAAACTGATGTTCACTGAACACCAACTGATGAACAAATAAGAACTGCAACCCTTGTGAGATATATTCTGCATTCACAGACAAATTGGTGCTGCTGTCGTCGAGCCTCATCTGGGTCAGTGAATGCACCACCTGCAGTGTGCTGCAGGCGGTCCAGCCATTGTGGCTAATCGCTAACAATTAAACCGGGTCTGGATCCGGCGGCTACCTTCGGGACGAAACCTCCTCCTTCTCCTCCTTCTGATTACAGGGAGGAACAGTGGCTGATGACAGCTGAAGTCAGCTTTAACGGTGTTATGTTCCCGACATGATGATGCAAAACAGTTTTGAATAATACGGTAATATACGGTTGAGGAGGGAGTGCTTTGAAGACTCTTTTGGGGCGATACACCGGCGAACAGGTTACATTTTTCTTTTGTACGTCTCAAAACAATACTTAAGTACACACCCATATATACATTGAACGAATTATTGGTCCCTGTAATTGCTCCTCCTGTCCATACTCAAGTCATTTTAGTGGAACATTTGTACTGAAAACACTAACTTTGGGAGAGAGCCACTTGATCGGATTAGCTCAGACCACTGAAGCCTCACCATAGCCTGGATGTAAGAAGTAGACGGAGTCACCGTAATGTCAGCCATTGGTTTGTGGTTGAGAGTACACGAACGCTATATTAGACATTTTTAGGCAACATAAACACTTACAATTAACTTTCATGAACTGAAAACGCACTGTGAAAGGGTTAAAGTTCTAGGACAAAAACACGGACAACGCCGTGGTAGCGACCAGTCAACCACAAGGTAGCCACAATTTATGGGACCATAATTTAATAAATGAACATCATGCTGTATTGCCGAAGACTTGAATTGAGATTGAGACCATAAACTCATGTTTACGGAGGTAAAAAATCAAGTGAGAAGTATAAGGTAATTTTGTCATGGACTTCCATACATTCTGACTTCTTTTTGCAACCAGAGGAGTCGCCCCCTGCTGGCCAGCAGAAAGAATGCAAGTTTAAAGGCACAGCCTTGTGAAAAAAAAAAAAGTGAAACTATCCTTTAAAATAATCTGATATTTGAGAAATGCCTGTTTAGAATATTCATTTGAAAAGTAAAGCAAGGACAATGTGACTTTGGATCAAAAATGTTTGGTATAATACTGGACTTTCCAGAAAAAACGTAAAAGACCCAACAAAAAATTACAAAAACAGCCGCCATACCAATCCGCAAGATCCCAACACTGACCAGTGAATAAACAAGTGATGCAGTTGTCTGCAGTGGAGGAATTCAGTCTAATAACTTCAGATACTACCTTCCGGCCGTTCAGGAATTTTCACATATTCTCCTGCAGGAGAACTGCACCTGAGCTAATCAGTCATCTAGCGATCACAACCTGAAACATCCAGCCGGTGATTTACGTTGCACGCCCCCCGCCCCCCCGGCCCCCTCGCTCCATCTGTCCCATTACTCAGTCGTCTAAGAATGCGAAGCTGTGTGTCCAAGTTGAAGTGTGGAAGACGGCGACTGGCTCGTACCTGCCTCCGTGTGTGTGTGCGTGTGCGTGTGCGTGTGTGTTCTCACCCCTGCCAGCAGGCCGTCCGGTGGTGTGGGGGACACCGCCTCTCCGTCGGGCCCTTGAGGGGCGCACAGCTGGGGCGACATGGTGGGCGATTCGTCTATGTAGGGCAGCGTCTCCGAGCCGTCCTGAGACTTGCCGTCCTCCGCTCCGTCCCCCTCGTAGCCATCTGTGTTGTAGTTGAAGTCTGGAGGGCAGAGAGAGAGAGAGAGAGAGAGAGAGAGAGAGAGAGAGAGAGAGAGAGAGAGAGAGAGAGAGAGAGAGAGAGAGAGAGAGAGAGAGAGAGAGAGACCGCCTGGCGTTCAGGCCTGAGTAACAGTGACAGCGCTAATGGATGGGAACAACGGCAACAACGCAACGACTCCTGCCCGCTGGAGAAAACAGTGCAACAACAACAAGGCGTGAGGAGATATAAAAAGCCTGTGTGAGACATACAAATGCTTGGTTGATGCCTTTTAAAAAAAATAAAAAAATCTGATGTCTTATTAGAGAGGAGAGGTGTCTCAGGGACGGTGAAAACCAAACGCATACTGAAATGAAAGATGTTTGCGTATGCTTACACAATTATTACAGATTGTCCAAGATCCATCTGATACAGTAGAACAGGAGTGCATGCACCAAAGCCTGTGTAACCTTTACGA
Source organism: Ophiodon elongatus (assembly GCA_016806645.1). NCBI lineage: Eukaryota > Metazoa > Chordata > Actinopteri > Perciformes > Hexagrammidae > Ophiodon > Ophiodon elongatus. The sequence goes on from JACSYO010000527.1 coordinate 2,700,389, forward strand.
AAAGCCGTACAGCCGTTGGCTGGTTGAAGAAGCACAACACACATGCTCGAGAGGCAAAGTATGTGGGAGGCGTGTAGGTGAGGCTCTCTGACTCCACGTAGCGCTGAGCTCAAACACCGCTTCAGAAGAGTACAAACGTGCGTGAAGCCACCGTCGTACCGACGGGAATGTGCTCGACTAAGAATACCGGACAGCTCTAAACGAGCCACAAACAAGAACTAATTTCAAAATAAAAGCGCGGGTCAATGCCGTTGGTACGACACGCGCCATCGAGCTAAATGTTGATGGACACGGCTGTCACCTTCTGACACGCACGTAACCCGCGGTCGCTGGACCGCCCACCTGCCAATAAAAAATAATAATAAAAACTCCCCTCCGTCTGTTGGTCGCATGCGAGTATGTACGTGGACCGTGGAGAGTCGCAGCTACCATATGGTTTATTTGGAGCCGTGGGGCAAATGGCTGTCAAATGGTGCACACTTGGGCCCTCAGCTGACTCAGTGAAGCACGATGCAAAGAAAACAGTGAGTGTGTGCCGAAGCGCCGCAAGAAGACACGAGCTGAACATGAGGTGTTTATGGTTAAGACGGGTCGAGGGGGGTTAAACACTGAGGTAAGGACATTTGTTCAACTCCAAATGTGCTGCGATCGTTCCATAGAAAAGATCTGCAAGTGTGTGTGTGTGTGTGTGTGTGTGTGTGTGTGTGTGAGAGTGCGTGTGTGTTTGTTTTCTCACTCCTCCATCTGTTCCCTCTCTGACTCTTCTGCACACCTTCTGGCATCCTAGTTTTGTCCCAATCTGTTATATTTGTGTGTGTGTGTGTGGAAAAAATAACAACAGTGAAACTGTTCTGAGTTAAGATATTTACCTGATGTTATAAAACTCAACGGAGGGCCACAATCCCCCCGTTTCCTCCCCGCACACGGCCCATGTTTTGTCAACTCAACGGTGAGCCGGGAGGATGGATTGACAGCACAGAAAGACTCGCACGGTGCACTTCAGCAAAGCACTGGCGTCTAGACAGAGCACCAAGGTCTGTTGCCTCTTTTTTTTTTTTTTTACAAAGATGTAGGCCATGATCCCATTTTTCTATTTGCAGAAATATCAATAGGCAGCAGGAATCATTCAGAAATGCGGTGTCCAGAGCAGAGAGCCAGTCCAGAGCGGAGAACAGAGTTGGAACATGGAAGGACAAAGCAGAGAATAGGCCCATGCACAGGCTGTGTCCTTCTAGCCAACTTACAGTCGCCTCGAGAGCGAGACACAGAGGGAGGGAGGAGCAGAGACGAGAGAAGCGGGTTGATTGTGAAGATGCCACTCGAGAGACGAGATCGGACAAGATTGCAAAAAAAAAAAAAAAAAAAAACAGCCACAGAGGAGAGGAGACGGAAGTAAAGGTTGTGTAAAACTGCCATCAGTTTCAAACTGAAAGGCAGACATTACAAGGCTGAATGCTAAATTATTACACACACAATTATTGCTCATGGACTATAAAGGAAACGGGTGAAATTCTGGCCACAAATGTGTTTCCCCTTTGGAGTCAAACAGTACACTTCTGTAGATTTGATTGGGCTTCACTGAACGAGCCATCAGATAACAAGGAGGAAGAGAGCTATACTGTGAAAGAGGAAATGCTATAATTCAGGTCAACTAGCTTATTGTTTAGAGGTTACTCCTTCGGGATGTGCCCACCCATATGTCTCTATACCACCGGTGTAAAGATGATTTTATCGTCCGAATGGGTGTCCTGTTATCCATGTCTGTCAAAGCACTGTTGTTTCCACACTCCTTTGAAAATGCTGCTCCCAGTAATCTATAAATAAGTTGAACGTTACAGTTGTTGAAAAATGGAATAAATTCTTCCTCACTGCGCTTCAGATGCAAATGCCCGCCACACACACACACACACCTTGGACCTCAAATAACCGGTACGGTAGCTTTCCCATCCTGATTGTCCAAGTGCATAATTACCTATTATGATATAATTCTGTTGCAGCAGAACTGGAGCACCAAGTGGTTTTCATTATGCAATTCATTGCAACTCGTTCATTTCACCTATCTGTGTATTTGTCTTCTATTCCAACCTCGCGGTGAAAAGGAAGTGAAAGTGATGAGCGCAGCAAAGGAAGCCCTCAAGACGTGAACCGGCGCACACTGGGACAGAGAACTGAGCACGCCGGTAACGGTGCTTTAAAACCGTTACACTTCAGTGGAGGCCGAGGTTTCATCAATTCCCCTGGTGTGCAGCCGACAACAAAAATAGCTTTCTTGAAAACAAAAGTTACAAAAGCTGACAAGACGTTATGTCTCGTATTGCTGAGAAAGAATAACTGAAAGTGTTCAGGGGGGAAGAAATAGAGCGGGGGTCGTGAGAACGTCTCCTGCTGTGACAGCTATGGAAGCTAAAGGTCTGCACCACGTCTCCTTAAAGCTTGTAGGTAACATAGGGGAAACCAGCAAGAATAAGACCGAGTGTTTAAATGATCCAACCGGGGAAAGAAACCAGCCCAGTGGTACCAACGGTTTTCTAGGTAAAGTAGCTCCAAAAGTCACGTCAAACTTTATTTGTATATTTAAAAGCAACCAAAGTCGACCAAAAGTTGCTAAATCTAGCGAGAAAAGTCGCCAACACTGACAGGCCCTCCCTTCAGGCCTCTAAAAGCCCCCCCCTCACCCCCCCTCCTCCTCGCGTCGCCCTTATTTTTTCTGTGTAATTGTAATATTTAATGCTCGCTTGCTGGCGGTTAGTCTCGTGTTGTGCAATGGAAGTTTAATCTCAAAACATCTTGTTTGGTTGAGAATAAAGCTTATTTATATAACACAAATTAATATGTACAGCAAAGTGTTTCGCAGGAGAAAAGGAGAGCATATAATGCCAGATACACGCACATTTCCACAGAAATATATATATATTTAAGAATAAATCCGAACGAGATCTGAAAACTGCAAGTAGCCTACAGTAGCCAATCGGATGCAACCATTTCTTTGACTTCCTGTTTATTCCTGTGACTTCCTTCCATCAGTGCATGGGCAGAATGCGAAGGCAGGTAGGTAAACAGGCAGGTAGCCAGTCCAATCATTACATACGAGTCAAATTACCTGATTTCAGTCCCGCGACAGCCACGGATACTACATTTTTCTCTCTTTTTTTTTTTACAACAAATATAATTAAAATGTTTTTAAAAAACACGTAACCAACCACAGCTTCCCCACAGCTGTCATCTGTCGCCATGAGAACCTCACACACCAGCAGGGACGTTCAGGGGACAGAACAAGACCAAGACTGCAACCGCCACTCGTTTACTGGACATTTAATACACTCACGCTCTTTTTGTTTCACTATGCTCTACGTTTTATAACATCAGGTAAATATTTTTCCACACACACACACACACACACACACACACACACACACACACACACACACACACACACACACACACACACACACACACACACACACACACACACACACACACACACACACACACACACACACACACACACACGACCTCTGACTCGGCTGCCTCCGTCGGTTAATGCACCCTGACAATCCCCGTGCGTGACAAACAGAAAGAAGAAGAGAAAAAACAAAAAAATCAATGGCGCGCTGTCAGTCCAGGGAGAGGAAATGTTTGACTCATCAGCCCTGACGTGTGAACGCTGTTCAATAGAGCCAGACTCACCGTTGGTGGAGACGAGAGAACGAATGAAGCACGCGGCCTCAAAGAAGAAAGTCATGAGCGCGTTGGCGAGTGCGTGGACGGCGTCTGCGCGGAGCTCCTTCACTGGTCGTCGCCCATGTCACCAAAACAGCGAGGCAAACATCAAGTCCCCGCGGGTCTTCCTTTTTTTATTCGACGCAAACTCAACAAGGCGAGCCCCCGACTTTCAAAGCCCACGCAGCGGTGCGACCAACAAGCGCGACATGGAAACTGGTTCTGGTTCTGCACTCCGTTGAACACTTCCCTTTGGAATTGCGCTCATTCAAATTAGGGCCACAGAGCCCGAATGAAAAACAGCCGCAGCACCAAGAGGAAGCAATAAACACGGAGCGGCGCGCACAAAGTCTACTGTATGTGCATGTGAATGTCGTCACGCCACTTCCCAGCTGGCCGATAAAGACGGTCATGGTGTGGTTTATGGGTCCTTTTTCAAATCAATAGTGTGGGTGTGTGTGTGTGTGTGTGTGTGTGTGTGTGTGCAGGATTTTTTTTAACCACCGTACCAGTTTTCACATATGGAAATTATTCAAATCATGTTGTTTCAGACCAACACAGCCTACGAGTCACAAGAAACACCAGCCCCAATGCGCTGTTTTTCAGATGGGGAACAAGCAACATGATACAACACAGACTCATTTGTGAATGTAAATGGTACACTGTCCGTTAAAAAAAAAAATAATCCAAAAAAAAAAAAGGATATGTGCGTTCTCGATCTCATCACTATGGAAACGTGTGACTGTATAATTTATGCCAGCTGTAGTAGAGAGCTGCACTGTAGATGTGAACAGAACTCGCAGACATACTCTTTTAAAGGGCTTCCTTGTTAAACATGAAAAGGGAATGTTGAGGGAATATACAAGGGTTCAGTATCTATCAAACATGGCGGACCTGACAGTCACTGAGAACCCAGAGCCCGCGAAAACATGTCCCTTCGGCGCCGCTAAACCGCCGGCCTATAGAGCCGCCGGTCGTTACTGTATTGTTATCTGAGTGTATTGTTATACACTGATGGGAGGGGCTAAGGTGCCACCTGCCCATCAGGAGTAGCTACCATTCACACACCGTAGGCTCAGCTACGGGAGCGAGCTGGGGTTAAGTGTCTTTGCCCAAGGACGCATCGACATGGGCCAGCGGAGCCGGGGAATCGAACCGCCTCTGATTGAAGGACGACCCTGCTCACCACTAAGCCACAGTACGCAGCACTGTAATCATATCTTATGGCCTCAGAACAGGTGGGATCTGCATTTGTCCCCGTTACATCAACTATAAAAAAAAAAGAAAAAAAAAAAAACGATTGTGTTTTTTTAAGAACGGCTTTTTTTTTGTGTTGTGAAAGAGCTTAACACAAAGAGGATTTGCTCTCTTCTGCGCTACTGAGGAAAATGCCATCGCACATGATGACAATTTCAGAGGGAAAAAAAGCTTCTGTAGCACGTCCAGGTGCCTGACCCCCACTGCATTGCATTCTGGTCTACTGAGCCGTTTCTCCACTGCTGTGGATTTCACCAAACGTCGGTGTGAAATGTCAGCGTTAACGCAGAGATTGATTCTGAGGGATTGACTGCAAAAACCTGACATTTCCGCCGATGTTTTATGACACCGACATACTGAAAAGGTCACGTTCTGAAACTTGTGACGGAACGTAATCTCCATATGGCCAGTTACCCCCGGGAACGGGAATAAAATAAAAAACAAAAGCCACCGACAAAACAGATGCAGAAATTACAAATTCATCACCAAGATGACAGATGTTTCGGGGGTGGATTTTTTTTTCTTTTTTCTAGCGCCTCTTTTATAAAGCAAAACACACCATCATGTCTCATGTATTTGATGCTGTTCTCTCTCTCTGGACCTACTTTGTGCTCCACATAATGCTCAGGGAAATTAGTGCTGCCCATGAGGCAACAGAGACACTCCCTCTGGCTCCCTCACATCACAGAAACATGTTCGACACAATTACTGATGGGCTCTGCGTGTGTTGATGGGGTTAGATCAATGAGGCGCCAGTTAATAAGGAATGGCTTGCACCGGAAAAGCTTTCAAACGGGGTAAATAATGACACACACACACACACACACACACACACACACACACACACACACACACACACACACACACACACACACACACACACACACACACACACACACACACACACACACACACACACACACACACACAAGTCTATGTGGCAGAGTGTGAGTAAAAATCTACCTCAGCATTTTCAGAGCAACAAGTTCAAGGGATCAAAGTGGAGGCAATGAAACAAATCGGAGAAATGATTAAACTGCCGATATGCTGGTGACGTATACTCACGGTGCGGAGCGATAAAACGTGAGCCTTAAATAAAAGGCGGCTTTTCATAACTGGAGAAGAGCGGTCGTTCATTATTTCCATATAAGACGGAGTTATTCCCTGATGCATTCAAGGAAGCTCCGAAATGTGAGATTTGAGAGTGAGCTGCCGAACAGTGACCTCTTTAATTGAAATGCAAATGAACCAAATGTGCTTGGTCCTGCAGGTTCGACTGTTACAACACAGCGTGTGAACGCACCACTCTGCAGCGGCCGAAGCAGACTAAAGGTTCTCAGAGTTACATCGTCTGTGATGAGCAAGTATCTGCAATTATGTTTCCATATACTGACACATCAAGTGCAGTCCCTGTCTGAAACCTAAAAAAACCCTGAATATATCATGATATGCTTTGGATAATGGGTGGAAGTAAAGTAAATGTTATCTGTGGTTAAAAGGGATAAAACATGCAAAATTCTCCTACGTGGTCCATTAAAGAGGTTAGAGGTGAAGGGCTGAAAGGCGAGCTGCTGTTCGGAGAGCATCATTAGACCGATGAACACATGATGAAGTGCATTTCGTCAATACGCAAATAGCCATTATTAGATTTTGGGCAGCAGAGAGACAGCGGATCCAGCCGAGTCCAGATGTTCACCTGAGAATCACTGCCGTGGTGTGTGGTGGTCCACCATGCCTTTAATCTGTAGTCCCATCTCCACACACACACACACACACACACACACACACACACACACACACACACACACACACACACACACACACACACACACACACACACACACACGATGACCTCCGACCAATGTCATCTCACATCACTCTTACGGCTAACCTCTTCTGACGGACGGCTCTAAATCCACCTGTCACTCTCAATCCCCGGCCCTCGTTTCCATGGCGAGGACGAAGGCCGGCCACACCGACGCTTCCTGCTCGCCAGTAAGCTGTTTGTTTGCGTCGGGAGGTCGCCGAACTGCACTATTTATACCGGAAGGTGAGGGGAAACGTTTCAAGCTCGACGGCCATAAACTAGTGGAGGGCCCCACATACGGAGGAAGGGGGGGTGGGGAGGGGGAGGGAGAGGGAGAGGGGAGGGGGAGGGGGAGAGGACATTGATCAGAGAGGCTTCCATATGGATCTACCGTACACCACCATGCTCCCAGCCCCCTCCCATGTCCATCTACAGGAGCTTTGGGCCGGCTGAGCAAAAGATGCAAACTAATAAAGTTGCTGCTGCAGTGTGAGAATTCAATCAGGGAGCTTTGCTGCCTTGCTCAGCATTTTTATTTTTATTTTTATTTTTGTTCCATTGAAGCAGGAGAGGGATTACATCATGCCCGCAGCAAGCGAACACTGTGGGAACCAAGAAGGGAAGCAGCCCTGCAAACCGCCTCTGTATGGGGAGCAGCGACTGAGCGAGCACACGCACACGCACACGCACACACACACACACACACACACACACACACACATCATTACAGTAGAGATGTTTGTTTACAAGCAGGCGCTGTGTTTCTTTGGGGAGGCCTTTAATAGAAAATGTGTGTGCGTGTGTGTGAGAGCCTCAACATGTCTGTACATGTTTATTATTCTACCGTCTTTACTCTATACCGTATGTGTGTTTACGTATGTGTGTGTGTGTGTGTGTGTGTGTGTGTGTGTGTGTGTGTGTGTGTGTGTGTGTGTGTGTGCTGGGTTGTTGACAAGATATTCCTCTGCGTCTTCTCGGTGCCGCTCTCAAAAGATTCAAGCGAGCTCAACCGTAACAGATCCATATCTCCTGAGACCAGATAAAAGACAGAAAAGGAAAAAGTAAAAAAACAAGAGAGACAAGAGTGTTGCGTCCTGTAGTCTCCTGCTCAGCAACTAGTCCTCCTGGCCCCGGGGAGCCATGACAGCACATCAGTGGTTTGACGGATGTGTGGGTCATTGTTTGTGTGTATGTGTGTGTGTGTTGACATAGTACATGTAGGCGCTCACACCTCCCTGTCCTGTGATCATCAATCAGGACGCGTCGCCGGGGAAATTAAAAGCCTTTATGAAGGTCTATCTTTACAGCTCTGGACCCGATAGTCCACTCATCATCAACATAAAGTATCTCAGCGACAGCGAACATGACATGAGACTCTGGAGGACGGAACCGGCGGCAACATAGCATCACTGGAAACCAATTTCACTCCACTGTTTGAAAAAAAAAAAAAAAACTATAAAATGAAATGAAATGAGTGTATATGCGCGTTTGTTTTACAATATTAAAATTGGAAAATACAGAATTGGCCACCTGGTGCGGCTGTAGTTCAAGCTTCTCTCAAACTCTGAAGACAGAATCAAACCCTCTAATATGAAATGTTTTTAGCTTTTCATGGATTCTTTTTTTTATTTTATCCGCTAACCAGAACCCCAAGAATCACCGGGCGCTCAGAGGTCCTTCTCTTCTTACGATTTCTGAAAAAAAAAAAAAAAAAAAAAGAACGTACAGAAACCAAACAAACAGAGAGGCAGATGTGCAGCGGCCGACTGTGTGTTCTTTACTGCACGCTGCTTCTCCACCAGGGAGCCGTCACAACTGTGAGCAAGCCGACACACACACACACACACACACACACACACACACACACACACACACACACACACACACACACACACACACACACACACACACGGTGTTCAGAGGAAAGTCTCGCTGCACAATGACAGCTTTGAATCTAGCCTGCTGTTTGAGCCTTAAATTGAAATTTTGTCTGACAAGGACGCCATTAGCGTCGATGGAGGATCATTTGGTTAATGGACGCGAGTCGCACAATAGACTACTGTACTACTACAACGCGGTCTCATACGAGGAGCAGTCGAGGGGTGTGAGGCTTACTCTGAACCACTTAGGTTCACTGGTACATTGGGACCGCAGCTGACTGGCTAAGCAGCGAGTATTTTAATAAAATATCAGCTTTTAAAGGCAGTTTGCGTGGCTCTTGTGTCTTGTGTGACATTAGTGGGAGGGGGAGACATTTCAGTACGCTACATCTTAGTTTGAAGCATATTTTCCGAACAACACAACCTCAAGGTCCCAAAGCATCGAAACCAGAGTCCACGAAAAAAAACGTACTTTAACTGTGATTAACGAGGACCTGCTTCAGTTGAGCCAGCCAGGCCTCGTGATCAAACTGATGATCACCAGCGCGCGGTACATGCGGCGCATGCTAATGATGTTCGGCAATGCTGGATACAAGCGGAGAGCTTTCAGCGCTTAATGCTCTAAAAATAACTACTGCCAACTGCATGAGTTTCACACAAGCGCAGAACGTGGCAGCCAGGTAGGGAGAGCAGTAAATACAGGTTACTGAGTCTACGGCACAGAGAGCGGAGAATGTCACCTTCATCACGCGTTGAGTCGAGGATAAATGGGCCTGTGACTGAATTATATTAAATTCATTCAAAATCACTTCCGGGAATAAGTGTAATCCAATTTGACCTCTTACGAATATTGATTTACCTCCAGAGGTATTCATTCATACATATAGTCTCTTTATTGAGCTCACTCTCATTCTATTGTATAGACACAATCCGCAGATTACGTGACCGCCTGAGATAAAGAGAGAACGGAGGCCTTTCTGGTGATTCAGACCCAAAATGAAATTTCAAATTTCAGTGTGCGCGCCTTCCGTTTCAACAAATAAGACAAGCCCCCACGACTTTCTACCGGCTTGATGTTACGCCGGTGTCAAGAGCGCTGAGGAGCTGTGAGTCTGAGAGTCTGAGTCATCCAGTTAAGCTTTAAGGTCTTTGTTCCCCCCTTTGCCTCATCCAGCCTGATCAAGGCGATAACGTGGCGGGAGCTCCTCGGACAGAGCTAACAACTGTGCTCAGGAAACATGCAGAGCACACTTTGAAAAGGTCAATGAGCTGAGAAGGGAGGGGGGGGCCGGGGGGGGGGCTCCGAAGCCTTTTGCTTTAATGGGAGACGACAGGAAAGCTGCCAATCCACAATCAAAAACCATAACAGCATGAAATACAGGCAGACAGATGAGACCTTAAATATTTTACGCTGCAGATGCATTCCACTGCAAATGCACTGCGATGATGATGAAGACGTGCGCCCATTATCCGCTCTACGCCCTGTGCGCGCGCACGCTCGTGCATCAACAGCACTTCCCTGCCAGAGAAGAGTCGGCTGAAAAGGCGGCATTGTCCCTTTTATGGCTCGAGTGAATGACAGCTACACTGCAGCTGCATATCTTCACGTGCCATATGCCTGTAGGCAGCGAGGGAACCCAACCAACCAACGTTACCATGGCAGCCAGCCACTATACATTGTAATTAGCTGGCCTGAAATCCCCGCGGGTCGGACCGGTTGGATACAACCCACTGCTCCCATAGATTAAGGCAACCCCTGTCTGTCTGGCACACACAGAGAGGTCAAGGTCAAGTGCACACGCACTTATGCACACGCACAAAAAAAAAGAAAAAAAAAAAAAGACACAAGCCCTGACTAATTATGCCCAACATTTTATAGCTCACATTCTACGAGGAAATCAATCCTTCCCGCGTACTCGTCGCCGCCCACGTTCAGCACAGCAAAGTGCTGCACAGCAGATGTCCTGTGTGGGCACCCGTACCTCAGTGCTGCAGCGGTACCCCTCTGCGTTGGTCCGTGGGCCTGTGCTCATGGAAAGCGTATCGAGGCCGAGGGGTGAAACAAGAAGAGCTACAGCTATTAAAAATGTGAGCGGCTGTCGGTGGGTCTTTTTATCGCGCTCCTCAATTAGGAGGATATGATGCAGATTAGAGGCAATGGGTCTGATGCGCTCCAGGTGTGGAGGGCATCAGGGTTAGAGCCATGTCTCGCGTCGCAATAACGCCTTTGAGGGGCGACTCTCGAGAGCCTCTCCTACGGGGGTCAAAGGGAGGACGGAAAAATCGACGGAAGGCAGTTTTCAGAGAGATCTGTTGGCGCATCGAGAACACGGGCCCCCAAACAGTCGTGGAAACGGTGAAAAGGTCATTGAGATCGCTCCAAGAATTTGTTAAAGTGTAAATCTGCTGACGGTCTGCCACATCAGAGCACACGTACAGGCCCGCGTGAATAACTATTGCACAGGATTGCACCATAGCAAGCCAGATATGTGTGCACTTCTTTTTTTACTTTCAAGCTTTATAAAAAAAAAAAAAAAAAAAGCCCGGGGCCAAACGTGTACTGCATCTGCAACCAGAGGCCGCTGGCGTCAACAGAACACTGTAGTGGTGTCAAATGAAACCCACCATCTGAGTACACAAATGGGACAAATGCACACTTTTAAAAAGACATTTGGCGGTCAATGAGACGAGATCAGGAAGAAAACAGAGGAAACTTTTCCATTCAGGTAAAGACAGCTGGAAACAATCCCATGTTGCGGTAGCTCCTCTGTCCCTGTGGAGCTCTGAAGGCAGGAGTGCAGTTATAAAAGAGAAAACACCTGCTGGCGCTGCAGATTTCTGCTGACTCTCCCAGTGATGCTTTGCCGTTCTCCTCTCACACCAACCACCCGTTAGCCATCAGCCATTGATTTTGAGTTTAATCCGTCGACAAAAGGTCACAGTTCAGTGATGAATAAAAAGTGGACAGCGGTTTACAAGAGTGGCCACTCTTAGCATCCTATTTATATTGGAAGGGGGGCAGAGAGCGAGAGAGAGAGAGAGAGAGAGAGAGAGAGAGCAAAAAAACAACAGTGGGCACACATGAATAAATAAACTTAATTAAGTATCCCTTACATTTACAGAGGAGGGACAAACGCATGCATCTCTCTGCTACCACTCACTATGACTTCGAGCTTTCAACCATTCACTGTATAGGTTACAAGCTCACTCGAGCATCCCCTGGAAATTTCCCCATACTATCCCAACTACTACTACTAGGAAAAGCAGGCTGAATGTGAACATCCATTTTGATCCCAACGGAAAGACGACCTACAGAGACCAGAGCGCCAACCCTTACAGGGACCATCAATCTTTAATGATTCCCCCACAAAAACACGGGTGTAAACATATACACGCATATAAAATGGAGGGGGGGGGGGGAAGAGAGAGAGAGAGAGAGAGAGAGAGAGAGAGAGAGAGAGAGAGAGAGAGAGAGAGAGAGAGAGAGAGAGAGAGAGAGAGAGAGGCCTACCTGCAGGTCGATGGCTTCTTGGTGTGACAGCTTCTAATACAGCCTGCGAACATGCGAACAAACATTTATAGAGTCAAGATTTATACCCACGATTTAGGATTCAGCAAGTCCATTTAAGGAGAAGCCTGAGGTGATATATGACCTGTGTGCGTTCGTTCACCTGAGTCTGTCGGGGAGAGACTGGCCGTTGCTCGAGTGCATCCATCAACCCTCTCAACTCATAATGGCCTCATCTCCCTTTCCTGTCCCCCCCCCCCCCTCTACTCCCCACTTTCCCTCCCCCGCCCATTCCTCTCCTTTCTTCCACTCGACTACCCTGAATGCTTAATCGAGGCCCCTGCCTTCCGGGAGCACGTAAACACGGCAGCCGCACCATTGGCCGGTAACAGTGGTGTTAGTCTGTGCCGATTGGCTGAGGGGAAGGGGGCATGGGTGGCAGAAGAAGAAGAGGGTTGGTGGTTACCATAGCCCTGAAGGATGACTGCTGTCCAAAAACAGACACAGACACACACACACACACACACACACACACACACACACACACACACACACACACACACACACACACACACACACACACACACACACACACACACACACACACACACACACACCTCGCCCCTGAGGACATGGTAAAGGTCCCCACAGACTCGCAGAACACAAACACACTCAGACATATGACACACCCTCTAACATCAAGCACAACAAAGGATTTTCAGAGTTTCACCCACTTGAAGACGGAAAGACATTTGCCATCGAAAGCAGAGTCCAGCTGACGCTGCCATTGTTGGTATTTTAGCCAGATCGCTGCGCCCACGCTCCCATGTTGACCACGTTTACATATATTCCTCCATTTCTATGCAAAACACTGACTGCACAACAACAAAAAATGTATCAACAAAACACACACACATAGCCAGCTGTTTAAGCGAGCCCTTGTCTGGTTGGTGCACTCTGACTGTGGTGTCTGTACTATTTACTGTACTAGGCTGTATGTATGTATATATGTATGTATCAAATATCTAAGCGTTTTATATTAAAAAAAAAAAAAAAAAAACACATTAGAGAGTTTTTGTGGATGCGATCCAGCTAATGACGCGTATCATTTTCAGACACAGCGGGGTTGTTTTTCTTCAGAAATAAGCGGATTCATCAAGTACAAGATTTATATGCGTAAAATCACCTAGATGGTCCATTATCAAATGAATATGGAAAGACAGGTAGGGCTGTACACAATGACAATGTTCAAACCTTTTATTGAGGTTTTCGAATGAAACTTGGAACGTCTGTCGTCATATTTTAGGAGGTAATCACCCTAAAAGTGTGATTATGTAAATTAGCCTTATGGTGCTGTTAGATTGCTGCTAGACCGCCCCGTTAATAGAGGTGCGTGCTTCCCTTTGTGTGTGGCAAGCTGGAGAGCAAACAGCAGTGAAAAGGCTGTTCTTGGACGGCTCAACGACGACAAATATAAGTTGTAACATGTTGAGAAATGATTTTGGAAACGATGACATCTATATTCTTTCAATACATCGAGTGAGTTATTGGAAAAAACGGTTTGATCACACAAGTCGGAAGCAATCCTACGCAGCCACTAACTGCTATCTAATTCTACAAATAGTACGGTGGCCTGTTCATGACATTATTGTAGCCTGATCATTAACTGCAACTGTGCAGAAATACCAGGTTCAAACACAATGAATAGACATGCAAAAAAATGAACATATCAACATTACGAATGAAGCCTCAAACTATTCGGTGCAGCCCTGGTTATGAGCCAACGCTGGCTCTTAAAGTGAGCTAAACGAGCAGATCTGTCAGCGTCATCAGTGATAATCTACAGTCCTAGCGGTTCATCATTATTATAAAACGAGAATTATGCGGCGCGGGATTTAGCTTATATAAAAATAGTCGCATTTCCTGCACAAACTGCAATATTGGTCAGAAAATCGTTCAGCCGCAGAAAATACACGAGGTCGTCGCTCCAGCTGAACTGCGGCGTGTGAAAGAGCCACAACAACATACTCCGCTGAGCCAAAAGCTTCATCCATTATTCACAAGGTCGTCATTGAATGAAGCCGGGCGGCCGCGGCACACAGAGCGGGACAGTGTCCCGACTTAGAGGCGGATCTCTCCTTTCGCCGTCTTCAGCTGCGCTCTCGCTCTCGCTCACGACGAACGACGAGAAATTAAACATTTTCCAACGTTTCACAACTGCACAGTTGCTGTATGAAGTTTCCACAATAAAAAAAGGCGGGAATAAAAAAAAAAAGGATGCTCTTCTCCTCTCGTGGCCACAATATGTAACAGGTGGTTTGTTTCACACAGTGCACCATTTTCTAAATCCTGACATGCTTCTTAAATAAGTGGTAAATGCCATCTTTAATGGGGTGGTTTCTGTTGATACATGTGGGTTTTTTTTTACTGCTGGACGAGAGCTCTCTCTCTCTCTCTCTCTCTCTCTCTCTCTCTCTCTCTCTCTCTCTCTCTCTCTCTCTCTCTCTCTCTCTCTCTCTCTCTCTCTCTCTCTCAGCACGGAGCGTTTGGTTTTCCCTCAGCGGCGTCGCACAACTGCTTGCTGGCGGTTTTGGAGGAGCGAACATGAAGCCGATTACATAAGCGTGAACCCCTTTTTGCCGGGCCCAATGGGAGAAAGATGCTTGAACACAAAAGCAGAGAGGCATGGCATGGAAGAGGCAGTAGAGAGGACGGTATTACATAACACAACTGCTGTGGGCTGACTCAGTGCGTGTGTACAGATTTAAATGTCTGTTTCTATAGCTACAGTACAGAGAAGGGAAGGGAACAGCTTCATCTATTGATCAGCGTAATGGAGGCACTTTTACATTCAACACACATATAGCACAGATTACATCACACGTTTCATTCCTCCGTAAGTGGCTATTTTATAGTGACTGTGCCATGATTAATAATGGTATGCTTCAGCATTCAGCGACTGAAGAGATCCAGGGTTTTGGAGCCCAGATAATGGTGAGTCTCAAGGTTTCCGTCAAACACAAATTCATTATTGTGTTCACGGCAGCACTATCGGCTCCTACAACAATATCTCAATAACATTTGTCTCCTTCAGCAGAATAATATACAACCTTCTGACCCGGCAACAACAATACAAACGTGGCGTTTTCACGGTGAACCAGAGGTCCAAGTGGACTTTTAGGCTCGTGTTGCATTCTTCTCTGTGGTCAGGCCACAAATTACATGTTTGGAAAACCTTCCCATTGATCCCATTGAGAGAAGGCGGGGAGGGGATGGGGGCGAGGTGGGTGGTTTGGTGGGAATAGATTTTGTAGGGTGTGATAAATGAGACGTCCCTCGTTGACTGAAACTCCCCTCTGACACTCTTCTGGGAAGATCACTCTGCCCTGCCCTTGTTTGCTGAAGCAGGCCGTGCGACAGCCAAATAACCACCATTAAACACTTAAAGACAGAACTGGGACTGGATTGAAGGAGCAGCTAGCCAGCAGTGACGTTGGCTCCATCCATCACAGCTGCAGAGGAGAGGGGGGGGGGGAGGGGGGGGGCACTACTGTGTGGTGAAATGTGGAGGCATAACCAGAAAACTGTTAGCATCTGTTTCATTCCCATTGATGCAATCAACTCTGAATACAAATCCCACTTAATCTTTTTTTTTATTCTTTTTTTTTTTTTTTTTTTTTAAAATCAAGGAGCCTCAAGCCCTCACTGTCACATTAAAACAACTTGTTCCGTTCGAACATCTCCACTTCAACAGTAACGGACATGGTGGATGGGTGGTGGAGCCAGTGGTGTCTCATAATGAAGCGATCAAAGTGGCTCTAACTTGTGTTTTATTTTTCCACAACAAGGTTTTAATAGCTTATGAAATGTATTTTTCCAATAAGACGATCGAGGGCTGTTTATTTGGAGGCACGTTTGCCTTGATTGACAGGTATCTCACACTTGTTTGTCCCCCATCGACTCCAACCAGGATCTGGATTTCCTGAGACCTATGAGTCATCCACACTACATTTATGTTTTTTCCTACAGTTTATGATTAGAGCGCAGTAGTTGCATGGCACCAGGACAGAGATGAGATTACTTCTCAACAAAAACATATTCCTATCTGCTGCACTGGCGGAGGAAAGTAGCGCATATTAACTCTTTCCATACGGCTAAATGGCCCGCCCTGACTCCCACAGTGGTACTTTAGCACGGCTTGGCTGAACTCCAGTGGTGCGCAACACACTGACAGGATGTACAGAAAAGAGGATGTATTTTGTCTTTAATGCTCTCTCTCTGTCAGAGCAGCACATATTTTCAAGCCTCCCTCACTGTGACTCGGATTAGGGGAAATCGTTTTGACATATACGTGCACGCGCGCGTCTCAGCGCATGTGCCACCCCGGCTCTGCCGTGCCAAAACGGCCATATTCTGCCGCTTACATAATCTGGCTGTCCTTTGATGTTGCCTTAGCGTCACATGGCACTGAAGCGAGCCAGAGAGGAGGCTGGCTAATACTTGTGAAGGTTACGACGGCGACTGCCAGAGTCTTCCACTCTGGCCGCGGAGGTGGCAACAGCGCCGCAGTTTAGGCTCAGAAATTGTGGGCTGAGAGCGCATGGGTTCCTTGAGTCTTTGGAAATAAGAGGACCTAAAGTGCTCCTGTGGACGATGCAGTGATTTCAACCAGTGTAAACTAGGGTAAACCAACGTGTGCTAAGATCCCTGAGGTCTGAAAAGACCAATGCACATTCTGTTGTTTTCAGCTGAAGCTCCCAGTGTGCCGCACCAATATTCAACATCTTTACATTACAAAATGACCAATATATGAATAAATAATCACCCATCCCTGAATAATTCACTATTCAATGTAAACAAAAGGAGAAATGAAAATGATCAAGTGTGTTCCTAAGAAAGAGAGAGACGCAATCCGCATAATTTAGGGCTGCTAATACACCCATGTTAGCGACAACAATCCAAACGCATTGCGCTTCAGCCAGCCGACGTGAATATTAACAAGCTTAGTGACGCCAACATGGCCCCAACATTATGTTCCTACTAATAGCTGTATTTGAAAACTTTCAACACTGACCACTCAGTTATTACTGCATTTCCTTCCTCTGATCCGTGGCTCCTCTTTTACTCACAACCATCCAGGTACATACACCCTGAGAGAGTTCTGTATCAAAGCGTCTCAGGTCAGGAGTCCGGTTCAGGGTACAATTTGACCAGACTGCTGGGCCACGCGGCTAATCACATACGGGGGCTTGAGAACAACCTTTTTCATGTTTGATATTTTAGGGGGAAAAAAGGACCAATACTGGACCAACATGTCAAAGTGATGCATCTAAATTTGCAATCAACTCAATTAACTCCCAATATACACAAACCACTGAAGCAGCAGAGAAGCACAACAACCAGCGTGATACACGACGCAGGCAGAACTGATGAACTGGTTAGAGATGGAAAACAATGGCTGTGACAATGGCACCATCAAAATCATATCATGGCTATAAAAAAAAAAAAAAAACATTGCAGAATATAATAAAAATGATCAATCTCATGTGTTTTTGTGTGAGACACTCAAAAAATGATGAACTACTTTGATCAAGACAAGTGGGAAGGCAGAGGAGGAGAGGGAAAATAAGAGGGTTTTGAGAAAGAAGTATTTGTAACTGACACACACACACACACACACTCTCACACACACACTCTCACACACACACACACACTCACTCACTCACAGCCGCCTGGGAGTCTACCACTTATGCTGCTGACTGGGCAAATGGGGCAGAGGATGACTGATGAGAGGTCTGGGCCAGTGAATTATTTTTATATTATTATTTGTTTACTTACTCATGTGCAGTGTTTTTTTGTTTTTAAACAAATACATTTTTGTAGTTGTGCATGCACGAGCATGCGTTTTGTGACCTTCGAGTCCATCGTCGGTACAACCAACACGGTGCATTGAGAAGATGAGCAGCAGCCTGACAGCAGGGCTGAGCAGAAAGACTTCAGCGTCCTGGGGGAACCAGGCAGCTGTGTGCTTTGAGCGTCCACTCCCCCCACTTTACGCAGCCAGCGGAGGATGTGTGGTCACCGCTTAACATCGAGCCATTAACACAGTTACAGTGGCTGGAGAGAAAGGATGCAATTACAGCCCCATGTTTGGTAATCCACTACATTACACTGGACTACACTGGAGGAAGGGTGGGACCGGGTCAGCTGTGTGCTGATGCGTGAGCCGGTGAATGGGCCGTTTCAGGGTCAGAGTAGTGGTACCGAGGGAGCGTACTACTGTTAAAGTGTAAAAGGGTGGCGGTGTATTTTTATTCCCCCCTGAGTGGAGGGAGGTGGCGTCTTCAGCGGCCCTTGACGTACCCATTTACCCATTACACACACACACACACACACACACACACACACACACACACACACACACACACACACACACACACACACACACACGAAAAAGGATGGTGGGAAAGCAAAAGGACGATGAAAATGACAGGTGCATAAAAGCATTGTGCCCTTTTCCCTCAGAAGAGCTCACATAAAGCCTGGCTGGAGCCTGTTGTAATGTTAATGGTCTCTTGTACACATCCAGCCTCTCATTGAATTTCAAATGTGTTGAAGGGCCACATAAATAAAGACGATTGGATTTGATTGATGGTATGATGCGTTCCGTTTCTGCTCACAGCAATGCTACAACTCAAATGGCAATATTAAAGCAGTACACAGACGCTCGTATCCAGCCCCTGGTGATAGGAAATCATTACCATACAGTTACACATGACCTGATCCATTTTTTAAAAAGTGGACCAGTGCATGCTCTGAGAATTCAGTGCTGAGATAATCCAGGGTGCTCTACGATGCATTCACGGTTACTGGCAAATAATGGTCTTTGATGAAAAGGCAAATATCATAACGTTGCCGCACAATAAGACAGAAGAAAAAAAAAATGTAGCCGCGACGCTTTAAAGGAATAGTTCGACATCTTGGGAAAATGCTCTGATTCACTTCCTTGTCGGGAGTTAGATTTCTTTGAGCTAAGTATGAGGTCGAGAGCAAGGAGGCGATTAGCTTAGCTTAGCTTAGTTAGCATGAAGACGGAAAGAGGAGACTCTCACGGGGCCGCTACAACCTGCAAGACGAGGGGTCAACGAAGGCAGTCAAGCTAGCACCGCCGCTAGTCAGCTAATCTGCATTCTGAACACGGTTGGCTACATGAGCTATTACACCGTTATCTAACAGCCCGCACCGCCTGTGTGTCTGACTGTTTTATGAGTTTTTAATCCCCATGTACACATGTGGCTTTAAAATGGTTTCCGGCAGGCAGATTCCGTTTTCCATCTTTATGCTAAGCTAAGGCTAATCGCTGGCTCTAGTTTCATATTTAGCGTAAAGACATGAGGGTGGCATCAACCTCCTCATGCAACTCTCTGCAGGAAAGCCAAACTGGTGGAACTATCCCTTTAAAAACAGCCAATCACCGCCACACAATGTGAGGCCCGACTGCCTCACCACAATCACACGTTTATTTTTTGCTAATTATTCATTTCGACACCTTCATTCAGCAAAAAGATACTACAAGCCCGCAATCTTACAGATGTAATAATGTTCTGAATCAGACCCTTGTGTTGATTACTGAAACGTAGATGACTGCACAGTGTGATCACGACATTCTCCCTCCTGTGTCTTTGTGAAGTAGAGTAACAGCTGCCCACCCGCCACACTTCTGACAGCGTGGCTTGTACGTCGGGTTTCTTTCTCCCTGACTCACAAAGATCCCAAAACAACCACCACCTAGTCCCCCTCTTCCTCTGCTACTCACTCCCTCTCTCTCTGCAGATGAAGGCATGGCAACAATGGTGACACAGCAGAGTTAAATCCCAGAAGGCTGTGTCATGTGCCCGAAACTGCCAACACAAAACACGCAGCATCTCAACGGCACGGACGGAGAATCCCGGCTGCACATGACGGGACGTGTGCGACTAGCGGTGCACGCGCTCACGGCTCTGAATTAGAGCATGAAGACACCATTGTTCATATTCTGGTCTCTGTAAACCATCCTCCTCACAGTATTTATTTTGTAGGAAAAGTTGCACTGATGTACACAGTTAAAAAATAAATTAAAAAGGTCATTTAAAAAAGGGAACGCGATGGGGATTTTTCCAAACTCGTTGTCGTTTTGTAACCGGAAAACGTTGCGAACACCTGACCTGAAAACCGCGCCAAAGTGAGCCAGCCGTGAGTCAGACCGTGAGTCAGACCGTGTCCACAGCAGAGCACGAAGACCACAATAAAGAGCGGATCAAAAAAAAATTCAACATCAGGCAGTTTGTGTCCTCGATAGGATGGAACATGAAGTACTCGCTCCCGGTAGTAAGCATGACTCACTCTCCCTCACCAGGGCTTCCCCCCTTGCCAGCAACAAGACCCCCACAACAGTAGACACAAGTTGTTACCACAATGGGGGAATTAAATGGTGGTGGTTAGGGGAGGGGGGGTGGGGGGGGGTGTTGTTGTTATGGACAGCCACGCTGATGCACGCTAATTGGAAGTCCTGAGAAAAGGCAAAGTGCTTTCCCCCCGTTGTGCATGTAGCTCCGTTTGTAACGCGAACAGGCAGCCCGCGAGATGGAGAAGGAGGGGGTGCTGGGTAAAATGGCTAGAGGTAAAGACGAGCGCACAGACAAACGGGAAGCGATTGTGCGGTGAGGAGCGAATAGATGGATGGACGGGATACGTACTGCTGTAGAGGGTGTCGATCCAGGAGAGCCGGGGCAGGCCACGAGCACTGAGGGGCTCCATCCTCCTTTTCTCTCCCTGTCTCAGTCACTCTGCTTCCCTTTCTTATTTCTTCCGTCCTTTTTCCCCCCCGTCGCTGCCTTTTTCGCGGTTCGCCCTCTTTTGCTCGTCCTTATCCTCGAAACACCGCCTTCATCTCGCAGGGAGAAGCTTAAAGAATCATTTGGAATGAATGAAAAAAAAAAAAAGACACCTCCGGGGTCCAACAGGCAGGCGAGGGAGTGTATGGCTGAGCGGTGTGTATGGGAGGGAGATTAAACAACAGGCTGGAGACGACCACCGCGCACCGTTGCTAGGGGAAGGGAGAAGCACTCCCTCTCTCTCTGTTTGGCTTGCTTGCTCACTCCCAACCACCCCTCCTCTCTCTCTCTCCCTCTCTCTCACTCTCGATTCTGCGCGAATGGCTCTTCAGCATCTCTCTCTCTCTCTCTCGCTCTCTCTCCTCGCAGTAACTCTGAAGCGATGAATGATGACTGTGTACCAATAAGGCTTGCGTCAAATGTGAATTCTTTTTTTCTCTGCTCCTCTCTGTTTAAGTTAAGCTAATGAATGGATGCCAAATACAAAGTTACTTTCACCATCTCCTTCTCTTTTCAGTGAACAGCGCATTGTTTCCTTCCAGTAGTGTGCAAACTCAATTGCTTTAACTTGACCTCTTGTAAGGTACTTTTATTTATATAAAAAAAAAAAAAAAAAAAACTCTTGAGCTTAAAGTCTCCATCTGTGTCTCGAGCCACCACCTTTCCTCTCTGTTGCTTTTTGTTTATTTACCCAGGTCAGAGCGTCACTGAGAATAAAATCATGTTTTCAAGTTTTTTTTACCCCAAAAGATAACAGACGGAAGCATAAAAAAATAACAAACATAAACAAGCAAAAGACAACTGCTTCAAAATCATTCAAATTAAGAAAAAGCAATAAATTGGCAGCCAATGCAGTGACCATTAGCGGGAGATTCTTTCATTTCGTATCCTTCTGTGCACCGTCCAAGGTGGGAGCCAAGTGTATACTTGAAGTACCAACGCTGGGAAAACCAGCAATCTGTAAAGCACCGTGAGAATGCAATCACAAGCCATGTTTATTTTGATTTCTAAAACGTACTCGAGATGAAAAACGGGTAAGGGGGAACTAGTCCATGGGAGATGTGTGTGTGTGTGTGTGTGTGTGTGTGTGTGTGTGTGTGTGTGTACTCCCGTCCTCTTCACCACGCTCTCCTTTTTTGTTTTCTTCAAAAATAAAATATTTTTTGATTACACAGAGATACAGAAATGAAGTTACAGTACAACCTTCATCGAATAAGTAACGCAGACAAGTCGACATTCTCATTACACAAATAGGAGTTTCATAGACTGCTTTATTGATTTTCAAACGATCGCCCTGTCAGATTTTAATGGGAGCATTAGCTCGCGGAGCACACGAGCTCTCCTGTTGCGTCCTGCTGCCTGAGACGGAGCTGACAGCTGATCACCACGCAGCAGCCCTTTCTTTTCATCCCAAACAACTCGCAAGGTTTTTGGAACGCATGGGCTACAGAGGAGAGAAATGAGAGAGGGGCAACGCGCCAGCGGCAACAAAGCCTGATATGAAGCCCTCCCCTCAAACCCCTGTCGGGTCCACTCCCCCCGTCATCCTCCTCTAACCAGCATGGGGGAGGAGAGACGAGAGGGTTGAGAGGCAGAAAAACTTCAATTAGGCCACAAAGGCTGACAAGAGCTCCCCCCCCCCTCCTCCTGCACCCTCAGCAGGCAGAGCACCGGGCCCCGAGCATCGCTCTTTGTCTGGCTACACATCTCTTATGTGCCAGCTGGAGGAAACACACATACATTTAACCACAGGGTTGTATGTATGTGCCCCCCCGCCCCCCCAGAGCTCGACTAGCCAGAGGTTATATATATGTGTGTGTGTGTGTCAAGGCATTTAATGTAAGCCTGCATGTGTTAATGTATGTCAGGGTAAAATTAATGAATATAAATGTGTCATTACACTGGCATGCACACCCTCAAGGTTTTAAGCGCACACACACACACACACACACACACACACACACACGGTTGGTGAGTGGCACTTCATCAAAAATAGATTCACCTACTGTACAGCCTTACACATCCTTTGTCTTCAATCTGGGACAAAAGGGTGTTTCTCTCTCGCGCGCGCACACACACACACACACACACACACACACACACACACACACACACACACACACACACACACACACACACACACACACACACACACACACCAGTGTGTATGTGTGTGCATGTACCTGTCTTCTCAGGTTTTTGGACTGACCACCTCCCCCTTCTAAATGTCTCATCATATAAGGGGGCAGCGCCAAACAAAGAAAAGACACAAATGCCATGCTCACTCACACACACACACACACACACACACACACACACTCCTGGAGCATCACAAACTTACATTTATCAAATATTAATAGGCAGTCAAGCTGTGTAGTGAAAAGGGCCATTACTCACGGTCTCTACAACCCATTGACACACACATACAAAAAATAACACACAAAGCCAAGCAGCTTGCACAGCTTCAGGTAAGAGCAGTTGAAGTATCTGTCCAGTTGCAGATGTTGGGTGTAGGGGGGGGGCTCTTTGTAGGACGATAACAAAGCTTAGCACATCAGCAACGGTTCGTTCTCCATAAAGGTCAACATTCAGCAACAGTCCTCCACTGTGTGTGTGTGTGTGTGTGTGTGTGTGTGTGTGTGTATGTGTGTGTGTGTGTGTGTGCATATAACGGACGAGCAGGTGGATTGAATGTATGGATAAGATCTAGACTTCAGGCTGTCGTCCTTTTAAATGTTTCCATAGTGAAATAGTATTTTACCAGGAAACAGGAGGTGCATTGTGTCAGATCACCGGTCTAAAAATCAACTCGTATAGATATTGGTGAGTAGGTGTTGCTAATGTGGGAGTAACACAAACAGAAATCCAAAACACAATACACCATTTCTCATTTCAGCAAGAAATATGGACTGCAAAAAAAAAAAAAAGCCTAAAATCCATACTTCCCTTTGTAATCCCACTGTGTGCGACCCACTGTACCGCGCGACGCTCAGAGGCATAGTTAGGCTTCACAAAGTCAATTGGGAGTTAGAGGTCTTCTGCACCACGTACTCCCGCAGGAAATCTGATCAATCACTCCACCGCTCCTACTGAAAAACTGTTCAACAAGCCCCCTAATAAGCCTCATATGCACCTAAAATAAACAGCTTCTACTCGTCCAAACTAAAAGAGGATAAAAACATCATGGACTGCAGGCAGCAGGTCAATCCATTACTGTGTTCTATCAATCAATGTTGCAGGCTCTCAACTTGAAAATTTCAACAAATAAAGATTTCCTGTCATAAAGGCGGGAGGGAGATGGTGGTCATCTCCAGGCCTGTGTGCGTGTGCGTGTGCGTGTGTGTGTATAATTAGGAAGCGGAGCAGCCCACCAGCCGATCAGACTGCCACCCGCCACTCTCCTACCCCTCCGCCCGCTCTGTTCTACCCAGATACCCCGGCCCCACCCCAATTACTTTTCTCCAACATTTCGACCCAAACCCTCAGGCCTGGCGTTAGTGTTGATGGCACTGAACTCCCAGTCACCACCCCAACTCTCAGGGGCAGCATCCCCAGAGCGGTGGCAGCACGTGTGTGTGCGTGTGTGTATACCACTCTGACCCCACAATCCCCCTCCCCTTTCTGCTTGGCACTCCAAAACTAACTGGTTGATGAGATTAATGTTAAGTGTTTTTTCTCTTTTACAATCTGCTCCTGCATGACCCCCACCCATCCACATCAAAATGTTTTTCAGTACTAACTACTGGTGTGTGTGTGTGTGTGTGTGTGTGTGTGTGTGTGTGTGTGTGTGTGTGGGGCTGCACATATAGCCAGTGTTTCCATATGAGTGGCTTCAAAAAGAAAAAGCCGAATGAAGCGCTGGAGCGAAACAGAATTCACAGAAGTACAAATAATTGAGGCTGAAATGCATCTCGCCAAAGAGAGAGGCTGGAAGTAAGTCATCAGTTGGCAAATTAATAATTACTATTATAAATGGAAAAGAAAGTAGGAAATCATACGATTCTTTCTAAATACTTTATTATTATTATTGCGAAAGTGGAAATAGCGTTGAGTCGAAAATAAACGACATAATGAGTCTACATTCACATCAGTGGCCCTGAGAGGGTGTAATTAAACCCATCATGGTTTGAACTGAATGCTAAGTGGGGGGGGGCGGGGGGGGGCATGATGGTCTGTAAATGTAAAATGTCACGGTAATCCATCCAACAGCTGTTGTACCAAAGTGATGGACCGTCCGCCATCGCGATCCGTAGCTAGCATTAGCACGGCTCTTACACAGTGAATCTTTTACCAGCGTGACATTTTTTTTTGCAACATCTGGCATTGAAAATACTTCAATATTCTCTGATCATTTCAGAAGGAAACTGACAACATGGCTGTACTCGACCCGTTGCTCAGACCGTTGTTGGTGTGTGCGATCAGCACCGACCATTTGTTTAATTCACAACGTCAACACGGAGGCGACTACCAACAAAAAGACAACGCATCATGGATGCTTGTGTGGACACGCTCCTTGGAGATGGATGACGATATTCTCTAGCTATATGTTTTTTTAGACACGTCCCTTTGTTTTGGGGGTCGGGGAGGAGATGGCAGCAGGGACGAGCACAGACTATGCATTATTAAAAAGCCCAGAGTGCACCAGTGATTAACGTCTGCTTGTTAAATGGGAATGCCTGAAATCATCTGGGGCGTTTGTCTTTTTCATTGTTTTGTTATTGACTGCTCGATTCTATTGTATTTTTAAGTGAAACGGTGTGATAAGCCCCGTGGGTTTTGGTTTTTTTGTTATCTCAAATGCACAAATAAGTCATTTGTCCGTCTGTGTTCTCCATCAATTCCAGGTTTTTAATCACTGTGAAGGAGTCATTCATTCATCCAACAATTACTTCTTTGATACCACCATTCCTTCTTCATCTACTCCAAAGTGTGTGTGTGTGTGTGTGTGTGTGTGTGTGTGTGTGTGTGTGATTAGAATAAGACTATTTGTACATGACTTTAATTGGTAACGCTTCATGTCAACTGACCTCTCTTCGTTAAGCCATTCTATCCGATTGACATATCTCTAGCGAACGGGGAAGAAAACCATGAGAGCTTGTGTGGGTGTGTGTCTTTGTGTGTGTGCGCGCGCATGACGCATCACAGTATGTGCTCTGGCAGGCGAGATCCTCCCTCACCTCATTTGCCCTGAAACACCACCCCCCCCCCCTCCTCCTTAACTCATTCACTGTCCAATTAAGTGGAACGAACCTGTCTGGCCGACCGCTGACATGTCCGTGTGTGTCTGCTGTTCCAATATTAAGCCAGCCTCGCAATTTATGAGACGATGGATTGTTAAATACAATCCTGCACCCGTTTGTGTCAAAGAGAAAGACCGAAGAAGGGACAAAGAGATTGTGTGTGTGTGTGTGTGTGTGTGTGTGTGTGTGTGTGTGTGTGAGTGAATGAGAGAGAGAGAGAGAGAGAGCGAGTATTCATCCAATGCCAGCTGAATTCACTTTGATCTATTGAGGTCAATGTGGAAATCATCTGAATCATGCTGTGATTGGACAGACACCAGATAAGGAGAACTGGCCCTCACACACTCACACAGAGACACACACACACACACACACTTAAAAGCACACACACACACACAGTAAAGCACCTCATGTGTTATTTATGCTGTTTGCTCATCGTTAGTGTTCGTTTGTGGCACAGACCAGCTTCGCTTCTCCTCCTTCACACACTTGCGCAGGGAGCTCGTCTGGCATCTTCAAACCAACGCAGCGGGGCGATGAGACCGTCTGTCTCTCGATGCAGTTGCTGCATGCGTTTGCTTGTGCGCGTGGATGAACACAGAAAGGCGCCGTGCGCGTGTCCGCTCCACAAATTGACTTCTGATCTGGGCGAACATCGTCAAGTGCCTGCCCAGAAGCGCAAACACACAAGCCATTGATAAGGTGGACGAGGGAGCGCGGCAAAAAGGTACCAATGTCTGGATAAAGACCTACTGCACTCTAGTGTTTAGTTCCTGTCAACACAAGCTGTAAGGGATCAAGAAAAGACCTCCGGTGTGTGTAACGGA